>CM020184.1:9076394-9210942 GCA_009805545.1 Oryza longistaminata
AAGAGATTAGAGGAGTCATTCCACATTTAGTGGACGATGGTTTGTCCATTCTACAATATGCTGATGATAAGTAATTTTCCTAGATCATGACCTTGAACAGGCCAAAAATATGAAAGCCATCCTGTGTGTGTTCAAACAGCTCTCAGGGCTGAAAATAAACTTTCATAAAAGTGAGATTTTTTGCTTTGAGAAAGCCAAGGAAGTGGAGGATCAATATAGACAACTATTTGGTTGTAATTCTGGATCTTTCCCGTTTAGATATCTTGGTATTCCTATTCATTATCGGAAACTCCGGAATGTTGATTGAAAATGAGTTGAAGATAGATTTGAGAGGAAACTCAGCACATGGAAAGGCAAAAACATGTCATATGGTGGGAGATTGGCCCTTCTAAACTAGTTCTTTCGAGCCTTTCCTTGTTTATGTTATCCTTTGAAATTCTACGAGGAGTGCTTCAAAGATTGGATTACTTTAGGTCATATTTTTTTTTGGAGTAATGATGACCGGAAAAGAAATACAGACTAACTAAGTGGGAAAACATATGCCGACCAAGAGACCAAGGTGGACTAGGTGTCCATACCTTGATATAAAAATAGCTGCTTATTAAGCAAATGGCTTTTCCAGTTGTTTAATGGTGAAGGCCTATGGCAAGACCTTTTTGCGAAATAAATACTTAAAGGGTAAACCTCTTTCTGGTTTGTCCAGCAAGATAGGTATTTCTAATTCTGGGCGGTTTAATGAAAGTCAAAGACCAATTTCTTAGGTTTGGTTCTTTTAGATGTGGCAATGGGACAAACATAAGATTTTGGGAAGACACGTGGTTGGGATCGCGTGCTTTCAAAGATCAATACCCTACATTATATAATGTGGCTCGAAAGAAGCAGTCTACTGTGGTAGAGGTCATGAGCAACAACCGCTAAATATCTCTTTTAGAAGAGTATTGTTGGCCAAAAGCTAATCGAGTGGAACGATTTGATCCTCAGGCTAGCTAATATAACTCTGTCAAATGAAAATGACTGCTTTGTATGATCGCTCCATAAGAATGGTCAATGTAACTGTAATGTTCGGATCAAAAAGAGAATTGTGGGACTTGAAAATTCCACTAAAGATCAAGATCTTTATGTGTTTCTTCACAAGAAAGTAATTCTAACGAAAGATAACCTGGCTAAAAAAAATTGGGGGGGGGGGAGACAAACATTGTTCTTTCTGCTATGCACAAGAGACAATCCAACATCTTTTCTTTGAGTGTCATGTTGCTCAGTTTGTTTGGAGATGTGTGTTTTTGCTTTTAATATCCCCCACCCGTAACGCCAAAAACATTTTTCGGTAATTGGCTTAGAGGGGTATCTTGGTCCATTAAGAATGATTCTAATTGGAGCTAGCGCTGTATGTTGGTCAATTTGGCGTTGTCGCAATGATAAATTTTTATGGTAAACAATTATCTAACCCTATGCAGGTTATCTTCATGTCTTCCTACTGGCTCCACTTCTGGTCTACAATGCTACCACAGGAGGAGCATGATACATGCGAATGGTGCTACACTCTTGGAATCGGTAGCCAAGGGTCTCTTATTCTACTATGGGTGGCGTAGTTCCATAAGAATTGCTAGCTAAAATATTTTATGTGGTTTAACGCTAGTCAATAATAAAGGGGAGTTGGGGATTTGTCCCATCACCTTATTTCTCATTTTGATTTACTTTTATCTTACCTTTTTATTACTATTAAACTTATGGTTGTCTATCTCATGACAGAAGCCGGAGATGTAATCCATTTCCATTATCTAAAAAATAAGGTGCAAAAATATATATTAAAAAATGTGCACTGTACATGGCGTAAAATGCAGTATACTCATAAATGCCAGCGATGGATGGAATTCACAACAACAATATCTTTCACGAGGTAGTGACAATGCTACAATTTCACTGCATCCCCTGTTAAAAATTGCTGGAGTGAGGGCTCTCATTAGGGCATGCGCAATGTATTTTACCCAACTAGTAAGTAAGGTGGGCCCCATGACCAGGAGGTAGTAAGCTGCAACTCTTCTCACAATGCTTATATGAGTGTAGTGGTAAACAAGGTGGGGTCCACCTGAAAAAATCCATCCATCCCAACCCTCCATTACCTGGATCCTGTCAGAATCTTCATATTTTATTTGGTTGTTGCCGGCAATAGCACAAATACTAGGTAGTAACTACTACCTCTTCCCACAATGCTTACTACTAGGTAGTAGGCTTGAAATAAATGCTTGTTACCTGGTTTTTTGCCACATTGTGGTTGCTCTTAGTCATCACTATCCATTCACATTAGGAAGACCTTAATTGTTGGCATTCGGTAGTGTGAAGTCTCTAAAACCATACCTACGAAATCGGCGAATCTTTCGAAACAAGGAGCTAAGCACGGTGGCCCTCACCGCAAAGATTAAAGAAGAGTAAAAAACCTGAGCTACGGCGGGAGCCAAACGTCTAGCGGAGATGTTGCCTTGGTGTCTATTCGATCTTTGTAAATATTACCTTTTCTCCTTACATGTAAATATTGCTCCCTGCTTTATTCAATGAATGGCAAGCTTTGCCGTCGTTAAAAAAAAAAACACCATACCTGCATTTTGTACCCCTCTAATTAGAGAGCCACAGTACAACTGGCAGCAGTGAACGTTAATTAACAGTATAAGCTGCATTTACTAGCAACAGTGGTAGGCAAATGTGCAGCTTATAAGGTGTATACATGGATCTCTAAACTACAACCACAACTATCAAATCAATTGCTTTTCCCCTCTCACAGCAGCACATACTTTACCACGATCTTGTGATCTAGGCATGGGATGCATCAGGAGAAGATACATCGGCTGTTCTCTCATTGGATGCCGCTCTAGAGTCCAAAGAAGCTTTGGCATGCATGGTGCTCAAACGATCCAATTAAGTTAGTACCTTGCGTGATTGAACATGCTCCATTGCTAAGACATCATCTGTAACCTTTCTGTCCCTTGAGCTCAAAAACACTCTTGAGCTCAACAACATGAAAAATCTGTGCATCATTTGCATGGGATGAATGACATAAGAAAGTCTACATTAACCAACAGCTTCCTGCACAAGAATGGAGATGACTGAATATCTTGATCTAGTAATATTTGCATGCGATGCATCTGGGAAGAAATTAGGGGACAACCACATGCCTCCACTTGAACCAACTGATTACTCAAAATTTTCTTTTTCTGTACTTGAACCACTTGAACCACATGCCAGTTCCATCAATGCTTGGATTGGATGGAACGGCTGCATTTTCTTTCTCTGTACTGAAAGATATACTGATGGTATTATGACTTGAAATCTGTCAATAGAATTTATTCACAGAATGCCCCTAGCCAAGGGCAGATATAGGAGTAGGGCAGCTACTCCTAGACCCAAATATCGATTGAAATTACACTTCAAAATTTGAAAAAAGAAAATAGAATATAAAAGACAGGCTTATGCAGGTTATACTAGTTCAGCCATACTCTTGAGCAAATTCTAGCTCCATGGCCGTGCTTAAAATGGGACGGAGGGAGTATATATTAGACCCAAGAGTAGATAACCAGCAAACTCCAGTGATCCAGACTGCCATCTATTTCTTCCCTTACATATTCAGTAGTTCAACAGAAAACCAGAGGCTTGAAGTTTTAGTTAAGCAGGCTGTGTTTAGTTGGATCCAAAGTTTGGATTTTGATTGAAATTGGAGATGATGTGACTGAAAGTTGTGTGTGTATGACAGGTTGATGTGATGAAAAAGGACTGAAGTTTGGATCCAAACTTTGGATCTAAACACAGGCGCAGTGCATCAGCTTACAGAAAAGGTGATGTGGCTCCAGGAGATGTGAAACTGTGAATAGTCAACATGAATACCATAGTGTAGGAATGAGATACATCGAGAAGGATTAGAGGAGACTCAATGTGGCAAATAGCATAGTGTTGGGCATTAATCCCACATGTAGAGTTGAGTTTAGACAGGTTGAGGACCAGTGTATAAACTTTTGAAGTAATGCCAGTTCTAGCTAGCTCATCTGGGTTAACACTCATATGTGGGCATTTTAAAATAAAAATGGGATGGATGGGATTTACTACACCATTTTAAAGGCACATATATAGTATATATGCTTTGATTTCACCTCCCAGAAAACTAGCATGAAGGCCACTCATCAGTCATCACTACCATTCACATTAGCATGAACTTATGGACACTCAGTAGTGAACAAGTCTCTCATAAACACCACACCTCCATTTTCTACCCTCTCACTAGAAAGCCACAAGTACAACTAGCAGTAGTGCATATTAAATGGCATAGCCGCATTTAATTACTAACAAAGTGGAAGGCAATGCAAGCTTATAAGGAGTACATGGATCTCTGAAACCACAATTACTCAATCAGTTTCCTTTCCCCTCTTTCTCTGCAGCACAATATCTCGTGATCTCGGAATGGGATTCATTAGGAGAAGATACAAGGGTTGCTCTCCCCGTTCATGCCGCTCAAGAGGTCGTAGAAGCTCGCGATTGTTGGTATAGGGATCTAAGTGAGCACCATGCATGATTAACAACTAAAAATAGCCTCCACCGGTAATAGATAAACAAACAGGAAGGGAGAACCCTCTATAAGATTATGTCCCTATAGCTTCTAATTCAGTGAAAATGTAGCAGTTATATATATGATCATTATTGAAATGTTGTCGGCTACCTGATCATGTAAGATATCTAAAGTTCAGTATCCTAGAATTAATAGGAAGCTGACCAGATGAAACAAATCAAAGAAGAAAAAACCTTATGCACATACACATGGTAACCCATCACATATTCTGGATTAAATAGATTAATTCACGTAGACCTGAGAAAAGTTGCCAACAAGGGACTGGAGATTGGACATGCATACTCGTTATATCACTTTTATTCACGAGAAGTTCTTATCTAGATTTACAAATAGAAAAAAGATCATTTTACAAAATAATTATTAGCATCCCTGAAACTTGATGCAAGGAAACAATTGCTCCTATCCACCTGTATGAACCAAGAACTCTGTTTGAAGTACAGTCATGATTCTGCAATTTCACCACGTTCCCTGCCAATAGAAGTTCTGGAGTGAAGGCTCTCATTAGTCATCACTATCCATTTACATTTGGAAGACCTTAATTATTAGCACTCGGTGGTGCGAAGTCTCCGTTGATACTCAAATTTGGTACTAGTTTGGATTTATAGCAACTTGCCAAATTTGGAAACTATCGAGTCTTTCCCGCGAAGGCCAGTCTGACTACCGTTGTGTGGCCGGTCAGACCGGACAATGAACTGCAGTCAGACCTTAGGTGTCCGCGCGGTCAGACCTTCAACACAAAGTCCGAGTCCAATTAAGTATTTCTCATGTTTCCTTGTTTAAGACTAGGATTTCTCGAATCTTAGTTGATTTCTAAGTCGAATTGGACGTGAAAAAGACCCTGAGAAGCAAATCCACCCCTCCTACAAATATAAGGGGTCAAAACCGATTGAAACAACAATAAATCAATTGTAAAAATTAATTTATTACCCAAACCTTCTATATTCTACATCTTCCTCCTTCTTGCTACATATCCCAAAGTCTATTCTACTCAAATTCTCCAATTGCTTGTCATCCTCTTGTCTCTACGGCTTAGAGGGCGTCCTAACTGGCCTGCCAGAGTCTAGGACAAACAAGCACGTGTTCACCCTAACGGGGTCCCTCCCGGTTGTTCTTTTGAGCATCCACCACTCCCTGAGGCAGCTCGTCTCCGGGTGTGCCGCTGCGGGTTGCACATAATGTGCTCAATGTGTGACGGCGCGATTCGACGTCAACAGTCTCTAACATTGTACCTCCATTTTCTACCCTCTCACTAGAGGGTCACTCCACACCACGTGACAGTACAACCGACTTAGTGAATGTTAATTGAAAGTATAGCTGCATTCACTAGCAAAGTGGAAGGCAAAATGCGTGGCTTATAAGGTGTACATGGATCTCTGAAACCACAACTATATCCAGTCAAGTGCTTATCCCCTCTCTTTGCATGACAAATTTTACCACAATCTTGTGATCTCGGAATGGAACGCACTGGGAGAAGATACATGGGTTGTTCCCTCTATTCTTGCCTCTCTAGAGGCCAACGAAGATTTGGCTAGCTTGCTGGTCCAAGGATCCAAGTTAGTACCATGCATGGTTGAACAAGATCCACTTCTAAGATATCAAAGAACCTAACGTGATGGTGTGTGTCTGTAAATTTTCCGTCCCTTGAGCTCAACAACATGAAAAGTCTGTGCATCATATTGCATGGGATGAATGACATCTAAAAGTCTACATCAACCAGCAGCCTCCTGACAAGAATGGAGGGACATAATTTGTTCTACCGGTGATTTTACCATCCTAGAGGAGGTACCATACTGTTTTATTTCAATTTGCATTACCTCTTTAGGCATCTCCTGAACATTTAAAAACATCACCACTGCACTCCTTCAACCTTTTCACTTGCTGTTTCCGCATGAACAGATGAAATTCATGAAACAGAGGGAGAGTGTTGATTTGAGGAAATACAGATAGATATCAACAATGATGTTATAGCCCGTATTGGAATGAAATGCATGCATAAGGAAAAAGGGTAGCCAAATGACGATGATCTTTACTAGGGAGCAGGGGAATTTAGTAGACATGGAGAATGTATTCCACTTGATATAAACTTTGGTTCAGATCGATGATTACAATCATTTCCAGGAGCAAGGACCCCAGAGAAATGTAGGTGTGCTAGCAAGTATTTGGCATGAACAATTGAACATGTTAACCACAATGATGATGTTGTGCCATGGGAATGGAATGATACACATGTGTTGAGGAAAAGAGAGAAACCAAAGAGAAAAACAGAACGAGCAATTCAGCCACAAATTTTGACAATTTGACCCTTTGCAAAAACTATTTTTACAATGAACCGCTGCCAAAACTTATTTCAAATATGACCCTTTTGCTAAACGCCAAATCATGTGGCGCTGAATTTAGACACCTCAGCGCCACGTCAGCTGGCGCTGAATGCCGTGCCATGACGGATGGGAGACTAAGTCAGCGTGCCAACGTACATTCAACGCCATGCTATTTGGCGCTGAGGTGTCTAAGTTCAACGCCACACGATTTGGCGTTGAGCAAAAGGGTCAGATTTGAAATAAGTTTTGGCAGCGGTTCATTTGTAAAAATAGTTTTTACAAAGGGTCAAATTGTCAAAATTTGTGCAATTCAGCATCAGAAGCAGTCGTAGTACAAACTAGATAGCACTGGCTACGTTGTATATATAGACATCCAACTGAGGAGAAACATGAACACTGTTGCTCAATGCTTAGGTGAAGTATGAGCCTTAATTAATAATTTTGAGTAAGAAAATGCTGACAGCATGTTGATTAATTTTGAAGTATCAAATTTTTTCGGTACGTTGGCATTCAAAATTCTAATATCATGGTAGACTAGTGGTCCAATGGAGGGCACCTATATACCTATATATACCTTCCACACATCCAGATTCCAGCACTATTTAATTAATCAAATACTCATATCTATAGTCACAAGTCCATCTATATCTGATGGTTATTCCGACTCTATCTAGGGTGTACACATATACCAATTTATTTACAAGCTAGTAGCAACTCACACAAACATGGACCAGATCGAGCTCAACTACCTAAAGATGATGCATATCAACTGTCAGTGGCATCACAAACACTAGGTGAAACTCCGCGCATTGCTGCGGGAATTCAGTATGATAACAAAAAAAAATAACGTGTAAGATAACTAGATAATATCAGATTAAGTAAATTAATATGGTGTATAATAATTTAAATTTAAATAGTATGTAGAATGGTGATTCAAACGTAAAAAGTAAGGTGGTATGATTTTATGGAAGAAGAAAAATAAAGAGATAGTTTGGACCGTAGATTAATCATCTAAAGGCTAAAAACAATTGATGAGTTGACTTAATTAGATGAAAAAAAGGAGAAAGATAATTTGTACAATAGATTAATCATTTAAGCACTAACTAAGTGAGGATGAACTATATAAGTATATAGGATATCATAAAACATAATAAATATATACATTGAAACATTATATGAATTATGTTGGATGATAATTTAACATGTTTGTATTTAAAATGATCTTAAATTATAAAAACTATAAAGATATAGCATGTTTGCATGATGTTTAAATGTGATAATTGTTAGTGGATGATGATGTGGCATCTTGTTAATTAGTGGATGATGATGTGGTATCTTGTTAGTGGATGATGATGTGGCATCTTTGTATGTTAAGCTTAAGGAGTTAGTGGTGGATAACTTTATAGTAATATAGGATAGGCATAGGATGCATTTGGGAAGGAGAAAAAGGACGCGAACAAAGACTGCATCGATCACTCGCAATCCGTTGAGCGTAGTGGCATTGACTGACCCCACACAAGCTTTTATGCAGTAAGACACCAGAAAGAGTAGCAACCTGTATGTTCATAGTTGCAATTTCTCAGATACTCCATGGATTTATCAGTAACTGATTAAATTGTACCAAGCGATATTGTGGCACCAGCTAGCTAGTTTAATAAAAATGTTGGAATAGTTGTATGATCAATGTCATAATGAAAATGAATTCTATGAATTGAAATTGAAAAATGCACAAAGAATAGGTAAAACAATAGTAAGAATGCTTGATGGAATGATGGTATTATAATGACTACCATATTATTATAGCTACCTATGCTATTTAAATTTGAATAGCAGAGGTAGCTTTTGAATAGAGGTAGCTGTGTATTATGGGATGGAGGTAGTAGTAAACTTTCATTAGTACAATTATTAGTTATGTCTTCAGTTTCTTAAGGGAGATTACTCCCATTGGATGATATACCAAGTGTAATATTATATTATACTAATGAATTTTCATTAACGATCTTTAGTAATTTCATTGTCAGATCCATCAATGCCTAGACTGGATGGACCATATGCATTTTTTTTATTTTTTCTGTACTGAAATATTCACTGAAGGTATTATGACTTGAAATATGTCGACAGAAATGAACTTCACACAATGCTCCTAACCTCCTACCAACATATATAAAAGATCCAAGAGTAGATAACTAGAAAACTCCTGTGATCCAAACTACCATATATTTCTTCCATTACATGCTCAATCAGTAGTGAAAGAAATCAGAGGTAGAACTATATACAACAGTTCATCAGCTTATCACAAAGGTGGAGTGGCCCCAGGAGATGTGAAAATGTGAATAGTAAACATGAATGCCATAATGTAGGAATGAGATACATCGAGGAGGATTAGAGGAGACTCAATGTAACAACCTAGTCGAGCAATAATAGTAGAGCCTCTTTTATGGAAAGTGGCATAGTGTTGGGGAAGTAGTCCCACATGTAGAGTTTAGATCGCTTGAGCACCAGCACATAAACCCGTGCGTTCGAACTCTGTATCGATAGGGTTAACTCTTTTACACGTAGAAGCCAAAACAGTAGAAGTGTATAAATTCCTTAAAAGAGCTGAGGTATGTGGGCTTTTCAGAAACTAAGCTAGGTAGCTGCACCGATGCTAACTTTAATGAAGAGCCTGTAAGTTCTGTCATTTGTGATGAAGAAGAAATGATCAGATTCTCTGTGAGCTCACAAAACCAATGAGCAAGTTCTTCCTGACAGTATTCTCATGCACCTACAGGACTTCATTTGAACTTGTTCCACACCTTGTTTAATAGAGTTCCGTTATTCTACTATAAAGAGGAACAATGTTTTTCTTTTGACGGAAAAAGAGGAATAATGTTGGTAATACATGATAATCATTTCAGAAAAAAAGGGAATGTGTGCAATACATGTGCATATGTGATTATCATTGACCCCTTGAACTAGTCAAATCTAATACCAACTTTTGTATATGAATTAAACATAACCTATGTCTACTTTTGTATACAAAAGTTAATTTATTTTGGATGGACGAAGTATATCAATATTGTGAATGTTTTCAATCAGAGAAGTGGACATGTATGAACATTTTGGTTTACACATAAGAACAACTTATCATGTCGTGGTCAATTCATGTTTGATGTCTAGGTCTTTTGTCTTCTGGAACACATTTTTATTCCTGGTACGAAATGGTATCAAATAATTATAATCTTGAAACCATCGAATCGTGTGAATAAAAAAAAACCAGAACTGCAGAAACACACAACGGACATGTCTCAAATTTCATAAGTTATTGAACAGAGGAGTAAGTTATAAATATGATTGATGATTTCTCAAACCAACAGGTGGTGAATGTAAAAGGTGACCATAACTCTCAGGAAAAAAAAAAGCATTCACCAACCTACCACTTATTCATATCAGTTATAAATAACTAAACACCTGCCTTTCATTTTTACTAGTGCCACTTCGTTGTTTTCTTCCTTTCTACAGTTACAAGAACTAAACTTGAAGCAGTTGCCACACATCAGTTAAAGAGTGAGGAATATATAATCCCTACCACAAAATGCATGGGTATGCAACTGTGAGCTTCATTGGTTCACACCCTCATCTATCTGATCTGTTGTAGGGATGGGATGCATCGAGGAAGATAAGAAAAGGCACAACGACAATACCGGGAGTGTTTCAGCATCGATCGGTCCTGATTCCTGACCTTCTTTCAGCATGAAGTGCGACACTTGTATCTCACACTAGGACAGTTGTCATGACCTGAGACCATGACGGGATAACTACTGCCGGGAAGATAGCCGGGCAGCGTCGGCTCCTGGAGAAGGTATGTAGATTCAGGCTAGGGAGAAGAACATTGCTGGGAGAGAGAGATTAGACTAATTGATATTCAGTGCTTAATTGATAATAGATACAATCCCATCCTTATATAGATGGTACCAACTTGATCCCTAAGTAAGAACTTAATCTTATCCTATCTTATCTCTAACTACTAACTAACTAATAATCTTATCTCTAACTTGATTGGTTTGGGCTGCCTATAAGCCTTGACCTACGGCCCAATGCCCATAACATTGTGTGAGGTTCAACTCATGAGCTCGTCAACCAAAGAGGTAGCTAACATAGCTCACTCTAGGTTAATGAGAAAGACGAATTTGGAGCAGCATATGTTTCTTTTCCGGTTTCTTTGCATGGGAAATGTGAAAGAAGGTTCTGGCTGATTTTTTTTATTGGCAATGACACAACTGTTCAAATCACTGATGCGACTAGATATCACTAACAGCAAGAAACATTAAAGATTTGCCCTTCAAATCACTGATGAGACTAGATATATCACTGTTTCAACATTTAGAGAGACAGGGTTTCACAAGAGAGTAAATATTGTGTCGTTAGCCGCTACTATCCTACATTGAGTGGTATATTTTGGATCATGTGTAATGCCGTGTTACAGGTTTTGGTAAAAATAAATAAATGTTTGACAGCAATGTGAAAAGGATTAAAAAAATTAGTAAGTTGAAAAATGTATATTAACATGGAACTTCACATCGTTGAAAAAATATGTTTCCAAATATTAATCTCATTGTTTTTAAAGTATCACACTATTATTTATGGACTTGATGTTTGACAATTCGTCTTATTAAAAATAATTTTAGTACATATATGTAAAAATATAAGTTATATTTAAGTAACTTTAGTGATTAAACAAGTTACAACATTACTTACCTAATTTTTTAATAAGATAAATAATCAAATATCATGTCCAAAAGTTAATATTATACATTTCAAAATGAAGGTAGTACTAGCTTGTACAAGTGCACACACATCTAGGTTGGCAATTAATATCCTTAGTGCTGGTCATGGCCTCTTTATTTAGGTTTAGGCTTATTGACTTAACCTTTTAAATCAGTTTTTGGCTTATATGATTTATAAGTTGGTGGATTTAAAGTCCTAATTTTAAGAGTGGAGTCATACTTCTTTCTCTTGTAAGTAAAAAAAAAAAACTTCTTCAACCTAGCTAGCTTTTAGCTTAATAGTATAAAAGTGGCTTATGGTTTTAGGAAAGACAAACAAAAAATTATTGTTTATTTAGGCTTAGATATTTTAACTCATAAGCTGACTTGTAAATCTTAAAAAAAAAAAGACCGATGCCAAGATATGCTTAGGATTTAGAACCAACGTGGCCAACATCCACGTGGTGTTGCATGCACATTTCTGCTTTTGATTGTGGAGGGTTGCCAATATATGATATGTCACCCTTCTTGTCAAGCAAACCCAATTAAGACACTAATTAAGAAGACTGGAATTTTCCATAATGACAAAACCAAAAGAAATAACCAGATAATAATAATAATAATATTATTATTATTAATATTAATATACTTTTAGGTAGCACCAGCACACAGAATAAAATAGCGACACATACCCATAAAAACTCCCGCTGCATCTCATGTTCTATCCTGATACTCAATCCAACACCACTTTACTAAGCTAAAGTTATATGCGCGAAAATTGTTTTGTTTATGATACACAAAATTGCAAAACAAAGTGCTGCTGAATTCTATAAGAATGGGAAGCATTCAGAAAGCAAGAGTTTTTCCAAGAGAGGCAGTACTGCAGTAGAACAAGAGCATAGCAAATTGTCTCCAAGGGTAGACCCATGGCCGAGCAGCCGAGAACACGGCAGAATTGTGGCCATGTCGCATGAACAGCATTATTTGATGACTCCATAGGCTAGCCTGCTGTAATAGTTTTTTCATGGGCTCTAGATGACTTCCTCGACGAGCCACTAAAAGATAACTAGCATCGTTTCTAGTTCAAACGAAATGAAGGTGTATACCGTCCTAGTTATGAAAGGTCGTGTATTCTTGTGGTTGCAGTGATAATCTGAGTAGGCCGGGTAAAAATAACCCTTCTAAAAAATAATAAAAAAAAAGATGCCATCTTAGTTCGCCGAGGAGCAGAGACAGTGTTTAATTATCGATAAAATTGTGATGTGTGATTTGGAAAGGGAACTACCAGCCTCTTGGTAGAATCACCACAAGTTCTCCTTTCTAGTCTTGTAGATCTGAAAATAGAAACTAAGGTACTCTTGACGTAATCCATCAAATCCTACCAAAGTTTGTATTAACAATGACCAGGGTTAATTGTAACTATATAAGGATGGGAACGGTTGGAATCGTAACATCTCTTTGGAAAGGACGCTCGGCCGATCGATGATTTTTAATATTTATCAATTTAACTTGTTGATATCAAAACAATGCTAAAAGAAATTAGAGAAATCAAATCTCATATATTGCAAAAAAAAAAGGAAACAGTACAACTTACAAGGAATGAAGGAAACATCGCTCGGTCAGTCCAGAATTTCCATAGCAATTTTCATCGTTAATTAAAACTATGAAGTAAAAGGTACAGTGAGCAAGAGGTATTGTTGACTCATTTGATTTAATTGTTTCATAACAGAAATTATGCTTGAGCTCTTTGAACCAAAAGTTTGCTGGGTCCATAAATTTGGTTGATGTTACACCTATTTTAAACAAAAAGTGCACTGGCTGCAATTGAGATTTCTATAGGCCATTGTTGATGTACCCTAGAATAAACTGAATTTCGCATACTCTGCTGCGGAGTGAAAATGTCTGCTAAATATGGTGCAAAGGGAAACAATGTGCAGTGTACAATGTGTAAAATGCAGTTTACTCATCATATATTCAATATTTTGACACAATGGTATAGTTCCTTAATTTGTTTTTATCAAGCGATGGATGGAATTCAATACATCATTTCCTTCCATTTGTGGTACAGTGATAGTGCTACAATTTCACTGCATACCTTGCCAAAAATACTGGAGTTATATATAGCCCACTACAGGGTAGCGGAAAGCAATCTGAATCACTGATATCATTTGATTGAAGGGTTTACATCTATTTTTACTACCATCCTAGTTAGCGTTAGTAGAAACATGGAGAGACATATTTTCCAAAATAATAGGTGCTGAGGGGCATAATCGTCATTAGCAGTAACTAAACATTTGTTTTCCTACTTTTCTGGCTTTTTTGATGGATATATGAGCGATGCCAGCATAATGAATGACCACAAATCAATCTAGCCGGAAAAAAAAAGACAAAGTTAGTCATTGTAATATCGATCTAGCTTCATTGTATTAGTAAATTACTAATTTACCCTTAATATCAAATAGTTCACATCATTTCTACTTGTACTACCAGTAGAGAGTATTGGAGGATCGCTTCTGGAGTTAAGGCTCTCATATGCCAAAAATACCTCCATTTCCAGATTTCTTACCCTCTCACTGGTGAGCCTCGGTACAAAAAGCAGGAGTGCATATTTGGCAGTATTGACTAACACAGTGCAAGATAATGTAAGCTTATAAGGTGCACATGGATCTCAAAAACCACAACTATCAAATCAATTTCTTTTCCCCTCACGCTGCAGGCTGCAGCACAAATGTTACCACAATCTTGTGATCTTAATTAGAATGGGATGCATTAGGAGAAGATATAGGGGTTTTTCTCAACGCAGAAGCTTTGGCTTTCTGCTACGAGGATCCAAGTGACTAAGTGAGCATAATGCATGGTTGATCAAACTCACCTGATGATAGATCAACAAACCGAATGCGGCGGTGTGTATAGGATATCTGTCTGTTGTGCTGAACAAGCTACAGAGAAATCAGGAAATGTATGCAACATTTGCATGGGATGAACATCATTTCAAAATCAGCAAAAATCTCAACACCCAACATTTTAACCCCAGCAGCCTTCTCATATGATTTGGAGAAACTAACAGGACTGATGAATCCTGGGAGATGCAGATAATTTTTGTGATCCAGTAATATTTGCATGGATGCATTTGGGAGGAAATTAGGGGATCAGACAGCCCCATGATCATTCTGCAGGTTAGATGGATCCAACTACCAATCTACCATGCATGCTGGGTATGTTCATACTTGCAATTCCTTGCATTTGCCATGGATTATCAGCAATGAGAATAAATTGTCCAGCAGATATTGTTGTACACTAATCCTAGCTAGTTGAACAAAAATGTTGGAATAGTTGTATGATCAATGCTACAGCGAAAGTAAGTTTTACAAAATTTAAAACTGTATGATAATTGGTTAAAAAAAATAGTGAAAGTGATTGATATGATAACAAGTGTGTACTATCATATACTCCCTCCTTTCCAAAATATAAGAATTTCTTGGTTGTTTAGCAAGTACTATGGTTAGGCCAAAAGATTACTCTTTAGTTACTTTAATTGTTATTTTTTGAATTTTGAATGGATTAGATTCCCTTTCAAAGCATTTGATTGGCTCTGGATTCATGCATTGAAGTTATTTGAATAGTGGGAATCAGTGTAGGGATCTCCTTACATTGTGGTACAAAATTTAAATCCTAGAAATCCTTACATTTTGAAACAGAGAAAGTATATATTAGCTAGAAATCTTTCATCAATATGGTCAGTAATAATGCCTTCGGTTTCATAAGGCATATACAGTGCTCCAATTAGATGATATACGTACGGAGTGCGCTGTTATACTAGTGAGCTTTCATCAACGGCTTTAGTGATTACATTGTCAATTTCATCGATGCATGCTTGGGTTGGTTGGAAATCTGTCAATAGAAACTTTGCACAATGCTCCAAGACTCCAACCAACATATATATCATATAAAGGAGTAGATCGCTAGCAAACTCCTATGGTCGAAACCACTATGTATTCCTTCCCATGCATCATTAATAGTGCAACCAGAAGCGAGAGGTGGTAGCACACCATTGCATCAGCTTAAAGCACATGAGGATAGAAGTTAACATGAATGTCGTAGTGTAGGAATGAGATGCATCGAGAAGGATAAGAGGAGACTCAATTTAACACCACGGCCTAATGAGTATTGATGGATTAGTCTCCTCAGATGCAGTGATTGCATAGATAGCTTGAGACTGCATATTAACCAATGCATTTTAACTATACAACTCTTTCCGGTTGATCCTTTTGTATAAAGTCAGAATGAAAGCGCAAGGGTTCAACATTGTCAATTTCATCGATGCATGCTTGGGTTGGTTGGAAATCTGTCAATAGAAACTTTGCACAATGCTCCAAGACTCCAACCAACATATATATCATATAAAGGAGTAGATCGCTAGCAAACTCCTATGGTCTAAACCACTATGTATTCCTTCCCATGCATCATTAATAGTGCAACCAGAAGCTAGAGGTGGTAGCACACCATTGCATCAGCTTAAAGCACATGAGGATAGAAGTTAACATGAATGTCGTAGTGTAGGAATGAGATGCATCGAGAAGGATAAGAGGAGACTCAATTTAACACCACGGCCTAATGAGTATTGATGGATTAGTCTCCTCAGATGCAGTGATTGCATAGATAGCTTGAGACTGCATATTAACCAATGCATTTTAACTATACAACTCTTTCCGGTTGATCCTTTTGTATAAAGTCAGAATGAAAGCGCAAGGGTTCAATGATCATCACCATTTAGTTCAGTGTAATTCAAAAGAAGACACACAACCACAGAAACACACAAGGGATGCACCTAATTTTCATAAGTTTTGAACAGAGCTGTAAGTTTTAAATAATTTTCTATTTGCATTAAAACTGCAAACTAATATTATAGCTCTTTTATATCAAAGGAACAGGTGCCATAAGAGTTTCCACTTATATGAATATAATGTAGAAGGTGACCACATGACTCTTTCTTTACAAAAAATATGATAGCTTATGCCTAGCAATTAGGGAACGTATCATATGCACTATGCATAGTAACTAGAAAATATCAACAAAAATTCTATAAAAATTATACATGTACTTTTAATAGTATTAAATTTATATCTTAAGTCCCATCTTCAAATTTATTATAACAGATTTATACTCTCAAAACTCAGAATTCTTATCTTTTTTATGACTAAAATATAATGAATTTGAGATTAAGACTTCACATAAGTGTATTATTATTGGAAGTACTTGTACAAATTTTTCTAGATTTTTTTGGTAAAATTTGTCAGTTGGTGTGCATAGTATGTACATGAAAAGACTTTGTGCACATGATATGTTCCCTAGCATTTATATATGTATTGAAAGGGAAGTAGTTACAGGGGGGAAAAAGTTTTTCATCAGTTATAAATAACCAAACACTTCGCTTTGATTTTTACCACAACCACTTGTTTTCTTCCTTTTAATTTCTACACCTGCAAGCACCAAAGTTGAAGCAGATACCATGCAGAAATTGAACTGTTGAACCATTACAAAAGAATGGGAGAGGAATCAAGACATAAGGAGTAATCTCTACCAGATAATGTGGATACAGCTTCAACTGAGCTTCATTGGGGTTCAATCTTGTTTTGTTTTGTGAGAATGGGATGCATTGAGAAAAAGAAGACAAACCAGCGCCACATTACCTGGAGGATCTTAGGAGAAATTCGTACGGCATTTCAAACAGGAACATCAAGCTCGAACGACAAGTGGTAAGTGAGATATACAATTCTCAGCACGGCTGGAGGGACAAGTGCAATGTGCTGGAGGGATCGATGAGAGGAGAACAGGATTGAAGTTGTCAACTGAAATCATCACCAAGTTTGGTTGCTGGCTGGTTCTTGTTTTATTTTCATTGCTAGCAAAATGCATGTACGTTGTTACAGAATTTAGAAAATCACATCGCCACATTGCAAAAAAAGAAATCTATTTTCAGTTTAGAGCCTAATTTAGAATTAAATTATATTTTTTTCATCTTTTTATATCTCAGCTATAAAAGATTTGAAATGGACTCAACTAAATCATTAATGCATAACTTCCTCCCTTAAAAAGTATTTGGTTTCGAGAGGGATGGACATGTGAGTTCCACGTGTTATAGTTTGAGGGAGTTGGTGGTGGCAGACCGACCAACTTGAAACTCAAACAAGATCATCATTAGTTTTATGTGTAGCTGCTCTGAGCCTCCGTTCTCCATGTCTCTCTTTTTGCTTTTGCCTAGTTGCTTACTTGCTTCCTATTTACAAAATGGCTTTCACCACTCTTTCTCAAACTAAAAGAAAGAAATCAACTAGGAACGGTTGTACTAAGGTTGAACTGTGACATCCTGGCTCAATTAGGATGAGGCATTTGTGGCCCATGAGAGCTATGTGCTCATGTTTAGTACCACCTCACTAGTTTAGCAAGAATGGAACCAACTTATAACAATTTGTTCCTCCAACCATATCACTCCCGGATAATCCCTTTTACATGAAGCGATGACGAAAGTGTAAGGTAGTGTTTGGTTGTTGGGATAGGATGGGATGGGATGGGATGAACCCATTTTTAGGGGTGTTTGGTTCAAGGGTGAGTGGGATGGGTTGGTCCCTAGAGAGGAATATTCCTCTCAGATCCGGGACCAACTGATCCGGCCAAAACTGGCGGACCAACTCGTCCCAGGTGGGACGAGCGAACGGCGTGAACGAGCGAACACCATCGCACGCTCGCCGCCCTGCTCGCGCGCTCGTCCTCGAGAGACGGCAGCGGGCTCGGCGACGGCGGCGGCGGTAGACGGCTCTATATATATAAGTTAAAGGTATCAATCTATTAAAAACCAAAGTAAGTAACAAATTGTAAAGTGAAGGTATATGTCTCACACTATTTTTTATTTGACAATAAAATCATAGTCAATGTGCACCTTAAATAATTGATTGATATATCAGGATATAAAAAGATAGACTAATAAAAGAACAATTCAACATATATATAGTTAAAAGGTTATTCATCGACGATCACATACATCAGTACATGTCCATGCGGTAGGCTCGCATGAAGATATACTTGAGGCCGGGAGATTCGGCTATATACCATGGAAATTTTATTTAAAATTAGTTAACAATATAATGCTTATCTTTAACTGCCCCGGAGAAAAAAGAGGGTGGAGAAGGGCGTTCATACGTACGCGTGTGAGCCGTGATGGGAGAGGATCGGATCTGTGGGGGCAGCGGCGCCGTACATACACTATTTTATATATAAATTTAATGGTTTATAATATTGGACCCACGTATTTAAGTGAAAAATAAAAGGGTAGATGTTTTTGCCATGTGGCAATCTGAGAGCGTTTTTAGAACGCCACATGGTAG
The DNA here is from genome assembly GCA_009805545.1 of Oryza longistaminata. Classification (NCBI taxonomy): domain Eukaryota; kingdom Viridiplantae; phylum Streptophyta; class Magnoliopsida; order Poales; family Poaceae; genus Oryza; species Oryza longistaminata. The sequence goes on from CM020184.1 coordinate 9,095,449, forward strand.
CTTGAGAGCGTTTTAAGGAAGTTTAATGGACTTTTAGTATATAATAGATAGATTTGGTAGATTCACACAAAAGCATAGAAGGAAGATCATAACAACATGTTTCCCTTCTCCGGAAAATTTTGTTGGCAATAGATGCCTTCTTCTTTCAGCTTCTGCTTCTTTAGTCAGTGTGGAGGAAGCAGCAGATAGTTGATGATATGAGAATTCCTTCTACATCGGCTTAGGTGTACCAACACGACTTTATTATTATTATTACTATTATTATTATTTTGCAAAAATATGAATTAGATCAATCCCTCACCACAAGTAGAGCAAGTTGGTGAGTTATTGTAAAGCTCTGCAAAGCTAATTTAAAAGTTATTGCATTAACTTATTTCATATTACAAACAAGAGTGTCAATGGAACAATGAAAACCATATGACATACTATAATTTTGTTTTAATTATTGAAATTATATAATTCAAAGAGAATAAATCCACATAGCCGTAAAGTTCCACGTGTGGTGCATTACCAAAATATAGCTTACAAAACATGACAAGCTTAGTTTGAAAAGTTGCAATCCTTATCACATTGACACATAAAGTGAGTGATGAGTCATAACATTATTTATCTTGCTACCCATCATGTATATGTGATAGCTACAAAGTTACTTTGATGATGATATCAAAGGAATATCCAAATAATATGACTCACTTAGATCATAATAGAGCATCAAGTAAAACTAACACTCTAAAGCAACCGATGGGGAAGCATCTATAAATAGACAAGCACAATGGAAACCCTCATCATCCTTCACACAATTCAAACATTATAGTTGAAGCATAGAAGTAGAATCCTACAACAATGAAGATCATTTTCGTATTTGCTCTCCTTGCTATTGTTGCATGCAACGCCACTGCGCGGTTTGATCCTCTTAGTCAAAGTTATAGGCAATATCAACAACAGTCGCATCTCCTACTACAGCAACAGGTGCTTAGCCCATGCAACGAGTTCGTAAGGCAGCAGTATAGCATAGTGGCAACCCCCTTCTGGCAACCAGCTACGTTTCAATTGATAAACAACCAAGTCATGCAGCAGCAGTGTTGCCAACAGCTCAGGCTGGTAGCGCAACAATCTCACTACCAGGCCATTAGTATTGTTCAGGCGATTGTGCAGCAGCTACAACTGCAGCAGTTCAGTGGTGTCTACATTGATCAGACTCAAGCTCAAGCCCAAGCTCTGTTGGCCTTAAACTTGCCATCCATATGTGGTATCTACCCTAACTACTATAGTGATCCTAGGAGAATTGCTACCGTTGGTGGTGTCTGTTACTGAATTGTAGCAGTGTAATAGTTCAAATGTTAAAAATAAAGTCATGCATCATCATGTGTGACAGTTGAAACTTAGGGTCATATAAATCTAAATAAAATCATCTTACCTATTTAAATAGCATTCCTCTATGAGGATAAATCCTATTACATTATCGTAGCTAATTACCATCACAGAGACTTTACAATTTTACTATGTGCATGCATTTGATCCTAAGCTGCTTTGGCTATTAGATATAAATGAAGTGCATTAAGCAAGTTCGACTTTTCATTCCCAAATAGAAACAAACTTGAAGTACAGAGGTCAATTACTATATCCCCAACAATTGATACACTATAGCAGCGGTTGTAGATTTGTAGCCGCGCGCGCAGCCGAAGGATTCGCTGTCGAACATACCATATACCTGAATTTAAGCCATGCCAAATATCCGTAATGAATAACAAATAATTTCATATTGCGCATATTCAATGAATAATCAAACATTTGCCTTTCGACTGTAATGCTTGCATGGCCTGCTATTGTATTGCTCTGGAAACACATCTTTAACAGATGTTGAATTATCACATACATTACATTAATTGGAGGAGAAGGATTTAAGAGATCATATATATATAGAACAGAGGATATGATGTTTTAGGAAAAAAAGAAGATTAATAATGTCAAGAATACTTTGTGAAACAGTGCATGATGTAGGCACATCACTTAATACATTAAAAGCACTGTCAGAAATTTATGCTGGAGAACAAATGCACTACTACTAGCCTCACTAATATCATCAGTTCGCGGTATGTAACAAGCTAGCATTCTACACTGCACCACCCCATCCATTCTTGCTTTTCTCTATAGAACACAAGAAGGAACATCAGTAACTGGATGTGTGCATCGCCAGCTGCCACAATGTTGGCCATTATCTCTTTAATTTCTTCAAGGCGTTTCTTCCCATCAACTCCTGCTTGACACAAGCAGGACAAAAATGTAGCTTTGGTTAAGTCAAGGGGAGTCAGTCCAGCTATAGATGAAACAGCTCCCTTATTATTTTGTGATTACTGCCCTAGCTCACACACCGGAAATGGACTCAAATCTTAAAGGCATGTGAGCTTCTAACGAGCCCACATTCCATCTAGGTAACATGATTGTGGCTGTGTTCGGGACACAACCTTGCCTCCCGACACGGAAAACAAATCACGCGATTATAGTAAGATTAATTAAGTATTAGCCTAAAAAAACTTAAAAATGGATTAATATGATTTTTTAAAGCAACTTTCACATAGAAAACTTTTTGCACAAAATATACCGTTTAGCAGTTTGAAAAGCATGCGCACGGAAAATGAGGAAAGTGAGTTGGGAAATAGGGGAAAAAAAACACAGCCATATTGTAAGGCTATATTTTTTCAGATTATTAAAATGGATTATTTGCTCCATGCTTTAAAAAATGTGTTTGCTCCACATTCAAAGTCAAGTATTTTATTTAGGGTAATTATTTTGATCCTAGAGGAGACATCCTAGGATTTCTCTAAACATCATGAAAATAGTTATAGTAAAGAAATTTAGTAATATTTATGTAGTGTACATATTCCACCCTCACAAATTAATTTTCAAGTTAAGCTCAGTAGCAAATCGACAAGTAAAAAAGGACAGGTCCAGCATATAAACGTTCATGTGCAATGTACATACGAATTTATTTGTTTTGTTTCTCAATGTTCAGATCCAATTTAAACTTGGTTTTTTCGTTGAGTAGTAAATTGTCATTGTACTCTATATTGTCATTTTGTTAGGGAATCTTTCATTACTGTGTGTACTGCATCGAAGAGAAAAAAAGGGCGTGTAATGCATATCCTCTATTAAAATCCGACTTATATTTTGCCCCTTTTTTCTCTATAATTTCTAGTGGTTATTGATTGATAACAGCTACAAATTACTTACTAAGCACCTTTCATGGGTACTATATAACTCATGCAATTCTTAAGGTTTACGAATGCGAATGCAAATAGAAATTCGCTGTGCCGACCTGTTTTCAAAGATTAAAAAATTGAAACATCAATCAGAAACCATTCCAAAATGGGCCAAAATTTGGAAACCAAATTTTGAATTCCATGGAGAAAATTAACTGGCTGGCAATTGCACATTTGCACTGCTTTGCCCCTATGAACATCTTCGAGTAGCCATTTAATTATTCCCAGTAAAATATTAATACTCCTTAATCAAGAACTGCCATATAGGTCATTTCTTTCAGTACTTCAGTTCGCTCATTTATTTCTCATAATTTAAATTTCAAAGTAATAAGCGATAGATCAGGATCCATTATTTGAACATGCAACTTTAAAGTAATGCGGTAAGATATAGATCGGGTCCCATGACTTGAACATGCATAAACAGTAACCCCACTCGTGAGTTAAAAAGATGGATCCATGATTTAAACATAGGGCATGTTTGGCATAGCTCTAGCTCCACCCCTCCTGGAGCTGCTGCTGGGAGTGGAGCTGGGTAGAGCTCTCTCACAAAATGAACTAGAGTTGTGGAGCTGGGTTTAGGCAGCTCCACAACTCCACTCCAGACCCAACTTCTGGAGTTAAATTTAGGAGTTGGAGCTATACCAAACAGACCCATACATTCGCAGATATTGGATCATTATATGTTGTAATTATATGCTCATAAAAAATACTAAAAATGATTCATAACATTTGTATAGTATGCCAATATTGAGATAATTTCGATATCTCATATGTTTTAGATTGGAACAGATCACGAAAGTTTTTCTTCAAAAAGTTATGGTCATTAGGACATGATGGATTTCAGCTAACAAAATAGATGAGATTTATTAAACCCTTGAACTATTCCAACAATCCAGCACTAACATTTAGCACAGTGTAATTCAAAAGAAAACACAGCAACCAGAGAAACACACAGGGGATGTTTTAAACTCCAATTTTTATATATTTGGCATTATTCAAATTGCAAACAAATATGATGACTCTCTTTCTCAAAGAAACATATGCCGTTAGGGTGATCCCAGCGCTTCACTTAGAATGGTTTTTCATAGCATTAAATGATATGCCACGTAGGAAAAAACATGATGTGCCATTTTATTAACTTAGGAAAGAGAAGAAAATTGGGTCTTCTCAAAATGATCATCATCTAACAAAATGTCTCTTTGTTTATTTGTGCAAAGAGTAAATGTGCATCGTGCAATGTCATGCATGCTGCCAACCAAGATTAATTTCTATTTAGTTGAACCTGTGCAACATTTAAAGTGTGAAGTAATTTTTGTTGGACTTGAAGCGACAAAGCACCTTGGTCGATTAGGCCATCCCCAACCCATGGTGTCCATGGGTGGTGTCTAGAGCAGTGAGAGATCAATAAATGCATATATGGATACTACCTCCCCATTGCATCGTTTATATACCAGTTTTCATAGGCAAAAAAAAATTAATAGCTCTTTGCATGTAACATTAACAGAGGAGGGTCAGCTGTGGCAAGCGAGCAAGCAGACGCGGGAGGGGAGGCGCGCAGCGGGCATGGTGACAGGGTAGGGCGCAGCGGATCGAGATGCAAGGATTTTTTTTTTCGGGGGGGGGGGGTGGATATAGACTGTACTTTTGTAGTGTCTTGTTGCTGGGATTGCCATTAGAGCTTCCACGGAATGGTGAATGTAAAAAAAGTGACCATAACTCAGGAACAGAAAAACATTCCACCAACCTTCCACTCTTTCTTTACAAAATTGTGTCAGCCCATGCCTACCATTTTTATCTATTGAAAGGAAAACAACTAGTAATTACAAGGGGAAAAAATTTGCCTTTCACTTATTCATAAGTTATAAATAACCAAACACTTGGCGTTAATTTTTACCACTACTAGTTATTTATTGTACCATTACAAAAGAAGAATGGGCGAGTAATCAAGAGATAGGGAGGAATCTCTACCCGATAATGTGGTTACAACTGCAATTGAGTTTGATTGGTTCGCTCTTGTATGTACTGTGGGAATCGGATGCATTGAGGAATTGGAGAGAAACCAGAGTCACGATACATGGAGGATTGTAGGAGAAATTGGTCCTGCATCGATCTCAACTAGGAACATCGATCAGTCTCCTGTTCTTGGCACGTGAGATATACAATTCTCGGCACGGCTGCATTACTAGGTGTCGCATTGTGTCAATGTTTGGTTAATTTGCTAGATTCACATAATACATGCCAGGAAGTTCAGAACAATGTGTTGCCTTTCACCGGAAAATTTTGTTGGAGCAAATGCCTTCTTCTTTTTTGCTTCTGCTTCTTGAGTCGATGTGGAGGAAGCAGTAGATAGCTGATGATATCAGGATTCCCTCTGTGTCTGTGTAGGTGTAGCAACACCACTCTAATTTTTATTTAGCAACACAATATAAATTTGGTCTATAAAAATATGAATTAAATCAATCCCCAACCACAATTAGAGTAAGTTGGCGAGTTCTTGTAAAGCTCTGCAAAGTTAATTTAAAAGTTATTGCATTAACTTATTTCGTATCACAAACAAGTTTTCACAAGAGTATCATTGGAACAATGAAAACCATTGAACATACGATAATTTTTTTCTTACTGATATTATATAATTCAAAGAGCATAAACCCACACAGTCGTAAAGTTTCACGTGTAGTGCATTATCAAAATAATAGCTTACAAAACATAACAAACTTAGTTTGAAAAGTTGCAATCCTTATCACATTGACACATAAAGTGAGCGATGAGTCATGTCATTATTTTTTTGCTCACCATCATGTATATATGATGGGCATAAAAGTTACTTTGATGATGATATCAAAGAACATTTTTAGGTGCACCTAACAGAATATCCAAATAATATGACTCACTTAGATCCTAATAGAGCATCAAGCAAAACTAACACTCTAAAGCAACCGATGGGGAAACATCTATAAATAAACAAGCATAATGAAAACCCTTCTCATCCTTCACACAATTCAAACATTATAGTTGAAGCATAGTAGTAGAATCCTACAACAATGAAGATCATTTTCGTATTTGCTCTCCTTGCTATTGTTGCATGCAACGCCTCTGCACGGTTTGATGCTCTTAGTCAAAGTTATAGGCAATATCAACTACAGTCGCATCTCCTGCTACAGCAACAGGTGCTCAGCCCATGCAGCGAGTTCGTAAGGCAACAGCATAGCATAGTGGCAACCCCCTTCTGGCAACCAGCTACGTTTCAATTGATAAACAACCAAGTCATGCAGCAACAGTGTTGCCAACAGCTCAGGCTGGTAGCGCAACAATCTCACTACCAGGCCATTAGTAGCGTTCAGGCGATTGTGCAGCAGCTACAGCTGCAGCAGGTCGGTGCTGTCTACTTTGATCAGACTCAAGCTCAAGCTCAAGCTTTGCTGGCCTTAAACTTGCCATCCATATGTGGTATCTATCCTAACTACCACATTGCTCCGAGGAGCATTCCCACCGTTGGTGGTGTCTGGTACTGAATTGTAATAGTATATTGGTTCGAATGTTAAAAATAAAGTCATGCATCATCATGCGTGACAGTTGAAACTTGATGTCATATAAATCTAAATAAAATCACCTATTTAAATAGCATTCATGTATGAGGTTGCATTATCATAACTAATTACCATCACAAAGAACTTTACAATTACTATGTGCATGCATTTGATCCTAAGCTACTTTGGCTATTAGATACAAATGGAGTGTATTAAGCAAGTCCAACTTTTCATACTAATAGGAACAAACTTGAAGCACATATGTCAATTACTATATCCCCAACAATTGATACACTATAGCAGTGGTTGCAATGGCAGCTGCAGGAATTGCTAGTGAACCCAACAGCCCATATAACTGAATTGAAGCCATGTCAGACATCCGTAATGAACAACAAATAATTCCAAATAGTGCATAACCAATAAATACTCAAAGATTTGTCTTTCAACACTAATGTTTGCATTTCATGCAATTGTATTGCTCTGGAAGCACCTTTTAACAGGTTGTATCATCACATGCATTACATTGGAGGATAAGGATATAAGAGATCATATATAGAATAGAGGATATGGTGTTTTAGAAAAAGAAGATGAAGAATATACATTGTGAAACAGTGCATGATATAGGCACATCACTTAATACATTAAAAGCACTGCCAGAAATCTATGTTGGTGAACAAATGCTCACTGGTTGTCTCACTTATTTCACCATTCACCAAGTTCACCGTATGTAACAAGCACTTGGCCCCATGGTTCCCCTTACCGTTTTTGATGCGGTTACCGCATGGTTACCGCAAAAACCGTGTGATAACCATGAGATATACCGTGGTTTCAAAAACTAAAAAGGTTACCGCGCGTGGTAACCGCGCAGTTTTGTAAACCCTGCTTGGCCATACACCACCCCAGCCATTAATTCTTGTCCTTCTCTGTACAACGCAACGAGGAAATACATCATGGGCATAGGGAATAATTAGCAAGTTTAGCAAAAATGAATGGCACAATTGTATAGCATGAGTGATGATGCAATGAGGAAACATAAGAACATCAGCCAGGTGTTTCTCCCCCTCAACTCCTGCTTGTCCCAAGCAAAACAAAAATGTAGCTTTGGTTCAGTCAAGGCGAGTCAGTCCAGCTAGAGATTAACCACCTTATTATTACTATTTTTTTATTATTACTACCCTAGCTTACCCAAAAAAAATGAACATTTTTCATTTTTAATTTTAAAAATAAATCCATCCAAAACTTATTTTCAAGATTTGAACATTTGACCACGCCAACTAAACTGGCGTGTCAAAACAATATTGTCATGCCACTCCCGCTGGTCACACCGGCGGACCGACCTCACTGGTAGGGGTGGATAAAAAGCTTGGGCTCGTGAGCTCGGCTCAAGCTTGGCTTGGGCTCGCATAGCTCGGCTTGGCTCGAAAGCCAAACGAGCCAAGCCCAAGCCTCCTTCCTAGCTTGTTTCCAAAACGACCCAAGCCCGAGCTGGCTCACGAGCCACTCGTGAGCTCGCTTGGCTCGGTACAATAGGGTCATATGCAAAAAAAAATTTACACCTTCTCTAACTATTTATTTGTTGAAAACGATAACTTTGATTGTCATATTATCTATTTATGTGTTGTGATGACACATTAAAGAAAAATATCACTTTATTACACATTCTATGTAGTAAAATGTTGCTCAATTTCTCTTAGACCTGCTTGAAATTTACTTGATGCCAGGCTCGCGAGCTAGCTCGAGCTGGCTCGAGCCCATAAACGAGCCGAGCCGAGCTGCAGTTTTAGCTCGTTGTTTGTAGCGAGCCAAGCCAAGCCGAGCTTCCCTTGCACCAAGCTTTCCCGATTCCACCCCTACTCACTGGTGTGGCAGCGTTATTTGGCCACGCATGGTAGGATAAAACCGTCACGTCCGCTACAGGTGGTGTGCCAGTGTCATCTTGTCACATTAGATGAGCTAGTGTGGCTAAAAGGTTCAAATTTTAGAAATAATTTTGAAAGGGTTTGTTTTTAAAATTTAAAATTAAAAAGGTTCAAAAAATAAAAAAAGATCCCTAGCTTACACACCGGAAATGAACTAGAAACTTAAAGGCATGTGAGCTTCTAATGAGCACACGTTCCATTAGGTAATCTGGCATATATGACATATAGTAAGGGCTCTATTTTTTTAAATTATTTGCTGGATTATTAAAATAGATTATTTGCTCCTTATTTGAAAAAAAAATACGTTTGCTCAATATTCCAAATCAAAGTATTTTATTTGGAGTAATTATTTTGTTCCCTCGAGGGACGTCCTGGGATTTCTCTAAACATCATATAAACATCAATTTAAGGATTATATATGTTAATATCTACAGCCGATCAAGTAGGTTTAGTTCTTCTTTACTTATCCAAGATTGCCGATCGATACGCAGATGTTTTTTCAAGTTAAGCTCACTAGCAAATCGACAAAAAAAAGGGCAGTCCAACACACACACACACACACACACACATATATATATATATAAACGTTCATGCACAATGTACATGTACATACGAATTTATTAGTTCTTTTTCTCAATGTTCAGATAAGTTTTGTTGAGTGATAAATAATCACTGTACACTATATTGTTATTTTTTTAAGGAAATCTTTCATCATTGTTTGTACTGCATCGAAGAGAAAAATGGGTGTGTAAATGCACATTCTCTCGCGAGAGATTAAAATCCATCTTCTATTTTGCCTTTTTTTTTTCTCTATAATTTCTAGTGGATATCGATTGAGAACAGCTAGAAATTACTTATAAGCATATTTTTCATGGATTCTATTTAAGATACAAAACTACTACACATGGGTACATGCTAACCAAGGTTTACAAATGCAAAAGCTAATAGAAATTTGCTGTGCCGAGCTGTTTTTCAAAAAGATCATGTTCTTTTCTCCCGAAGATGAAGATGAAGATTAATTTTTTTCGTAAAACGAGGTGATATTAGCGTATGATTGATTGAGTTTTAATTATAACAAACTTGAAAATAGATTAATATAATATTTTAGAGCAACTTTCATATAGAAAGTTTTTACATGAAACGTACAGTTTAGCAGTTTGAAAAGCTTGCTACGAAAGTTTTAATCTTCATCCAACTCTTGTGGGAGAAAAGAACGGAACCTAAACGATAGATCTGAATCCATGACTTGAACATGCATGAACAGTACGGTGAGTTAAAGAGATACATTTCGATCCATGATTTAAACATACATACATAACTGGGTGCAGATATTGGGTCGTTATTTATTGTATTTGTAATTATATATGTACTCATAAAAATTATTAAGAACGCAGTAAATTCATAAAATTAAGTAGTTTTCATGGCAAATCTAATAACATTATTTTCACATATAACATTTGGATATTTTGCCTATCATGAGATAATTCGTATATCTCAATTAATCCCCAACGATTTTCTAGCAGTGATTCAGATATCACAGGCTGATCTCGTAATACATACAGATGATTATGTTCAAAACATGATTTAGGTTAAAATAAATTCCAAGCGAATCCGTACGTAAACTATATTCATGTTTCAGATAGCCGGCCTTTGGTTGATTATGAAAAACTATTATATTATTCACATTTAAAATAGTTTTGTGCTATAGACATGTATATGGAAGACAAAACGAGTTAAAGAAACCTTTTTTAGAAAAAAGAAACTGTGTGACCACGATCTTGATACAGGAAAAGTTTGAATTAGTATGTTCAATTCTGTTCATGTACATTTGCTATATATATTATTGCCTTCATTTGCAATTATACTGAATATCGCTCCAGGAATAAATCGGTACATGTACGCATGCCTCTCAATAATTTGAATGTGAATTTGAGAGTACGTAGTTCATCTCATCATAATCATCCACACCCAAATTAATTACTACATTCCGATTACTCATAAATAATAGGTAAAACTAATTTCAATTTGACTTGATTTCATCAATGGATCTTCAAACCCGCCGCTCGCCGCCGGCGACCTTGGCCTCGACGGCGAAACCACCCGCCATTGATGACGTCAACGACGACGACGAGGAGATCAATCAAATGGAGATGATGAGGAAGAAGAAGACCAAGAGGTGGTCGAGTATATATAGAGGATTAAATTAATGGAGATAAGTAAGATGTGGATAAAATGGAGTGATCTCATGCATTGCATTTGCATGCAGATAAAATAAATTAAAATTGAATTGAATTTGAATTAAACTTGGTCAACGAACAGATTAACTGAAGGGGTTTAATTAAGCAGTTCGGATTAGTTACTAGTCTCGTCGCCAAGGGAAATGTCTCCGACGGGATCAGCCACCCCAGGGGCCCCCACGACCACGCGAAGCTCGAGACGTAGACACAGATGAGCACCACGATCGCCACCGCCCACTTCTCGCCGGGGTTGCCGTTCGCCTTCACGTGCTCCCACATGATCGCCCCCACCGCCGTCTGCCATGGATCTTTCATATTAGTTTGTAGAACTAAAGGAACGCGAATACTAGGGAATGACCTAATATCAAATAGTTAGAAGGGGTGAGGCTTCAAATACAGGTCGTCCCCACCATCTTGTGGTGCTAGCCAGAAAACCTCTGGCCGTTTTTTGGGGTTTCTCGAACTGGGAGAGGACTTATGTAAAAGTTTATATTAAAAATTAATATATGTTTCAAAATTGAAATGTGTAGTGTATTTAAAAGGAAGTTATAGTAAAATTATATAATAAAAAGATATATTTAAAAATGTATTATGAAAAATCAAGTGCATCATATATTTAAAAAGAAAAGGTAGCATAAACATGTAGAAAAAACTGTATTTTAAAAGTCAACTGTGTTATATATTTAGAAATAGAGATAGTATATTACAAATATGTAATATGTTTAAAGGCTAATTTGATTCGTATATTATTAAGTTGAATGCACCAGCCAGTTGCACCTAAAAGCCTAAGTTGATAGGGAAAGGCTCAGTTGCACCTAAAAGCCTAAGTTGATAGGGAAAGACGGACAATTCACTTTATACATTCCAACGTATATATATTACCTGGGCGATGAGCATTTGGCCGCAGGCCTGGAGGAGGAGCCTGCGGCGGCCGATCTTGTCGACGGCGACGATGGAGACGAGCGTGGAGACGACGTTGACGCCGCCGGTGACGACGGCGGAGAGCAGCGACCCGTTGCTCTTGAACCCCATGGTCTGGAACAGCACGGGCGCGTAGAACATGATGGCGTTGATCCCCGTGAACTGCTGGAACACCTGCATCGCCACCGCGATCACCAGCGGCGGCCTCGACTCCCGCCGCCGCAGCCTCCGGTACGGCGCCTCCTCCGCGCTCAGCGCCGCCGCCGCCTCGCACGCGCGCGCGATCTCGTCCAGCTCGTCGCCGACGTCGCGCGTGCCGCGGATCCTCTCCAGCGTCCGCGCCCGGCGTCGCGCGCCCGCGCCTCACGAGGCTCGTCGGCGTCTCGGTGATCACCAGCGAGCCCAGGAACAGCACCGCCGCGCGGCACGCCGGCGCCGCCGAGGGAGTACCTCCACCCGGTGCTCGGGTGGGCGCTCGAGGTGAAGTAGTTGACGACGTTGGCGATGAGGATGCCGATGGTGACGTCGAGCTGGAAGAGGATGTTGAGCGCGCCGCGGATGTGCGCCGGCGCGATCTCCGACAGGAACAGCGGCGCCGCCTGGTTGCCGAACCGACGCCGAGGCAGATCCTCCCCACGATCAGCATCGCCAGGTTCGCCGCGCCGGCGCACAGCGCCGTCCCGCCGAGGAAGAACACCGACGCGAGCTGCATCGTGCGCCGCCGCCCCAGCCGCGTGCACAGCCTCGACGCCGCGAAGCTCGCGGCCAGCGCGGCGAGGTACAGCGACGAGGTGAACAGCTGCAGCCGCTGGTCGTCGAACTTGCAGTAGTTGTTCTCCCTCGCGCGGTGCTTCCGCGCGTACACCGACGGGAAGAACTTGATCAGGAAGCCGTCCATGGCGGTCACGCCGCCGGAGATGCCGACGTCGTAGCCGAACATGAGCCCGCTCGTCGCCGCGATGATGCCGCACAGCCACACGTACCACGTGATCTTCCCCTTGAACTCCCGCCGCTCGCCGCCGGCGACCTTGGCCTCGACGGCGAAACCACCCGCCATTGATGACGTCAACGACGACGACGAGGAGATCAATCAAATGGAGATGATGAGGAAGAAGAAGACCAAGAGGTGGTCGAGTATATATAGAGGATTAAATTAATGGAGATAAGTAAGATGTGGATAAAATGGAGTGATCTCATGCATTGCATTTGCATGCAGATAAAATAAATTAAAATTGAATTGAATTTGAATTAAACTTGGTCAACGAACAGATTAACTGAAGGGGTTTAATTAAGCAGTTCGGATTAGTTACTAGTACAACTAATCAGGATAGAGTTTTCCGGAGGTTTTTTTGGCGGGTTTTTTCACACGGTGACGGTGACATGCATGGTGCATGCAGTTTCGGGGAGTTGGATTAGTCCTTTTTTAAGGAATTTAGTTGGATTAATGGTTAGTAATTAGGATTATTAATCGGATCAGCCGATCTCAACAGTGACCACTGACCAGTTCTCGTTCGACAGGCCCGTTCGTTCTCTTGACAAGTGGCACGCATTCATTCGCTCTCAATCTATTAATGGTAATTTAATCTCCAACCCAATCCAAATGCAAAAATTGAAAGAAAAAAAAAACCGCGTTTCTCACAAGAAGGACTGTTCCTGGGATGACTATTTTTGTCTCTACAGGCCGTCCTAAACTCGTAAATATATTATCTCTACCGTGTATTTTATTATTTTTTTGAAAAAAAAAAGTATGCACAAAAATGGATTTGGACATTAATTTATCTCTATTGATTTTTGAAAAAAAAATATTTTTATATGTAATTTTAACTCACAATGACATGAACGAATCTCAACCGTTGGATTTGGTTTGGAAGGCTGAGATCTACGCTATGTCACCCTGTGACATGCCTATACTATGTCACCCAATCTGAATCCGCTCTGGTCTGCTTATGCCAAAGATGGACGTTGCAAAATTGCAATGATCAAGAGCAGCTTGTGCACAGTAATTCTCTGTTGCAGAATGCTTTTTGCCTCGAAACTGATTAAAACAGAACCCAAAATAAAGAGCATGAGTTAACTACGAAAGTAAACCCGTAATCTTGATGCTATAGCATGCTTCAAAATTATACCCTCGAATGCAAAAAAAAAAAAAAAAGGTACAGTAATAGGCATCACTTATATTTGTCGAAGAACAATATGAAGAAAAAGCTATCAAACAGGTGCCTTATTGCGAAGTTACAATACACACTGGCGAAAGAACTGCAAACTTAACTTATTTGTGTTACTAACAGCTTAGAAACGAGCAAACAAAAACCAGTCAGTTCATCGTCTTAGACTAAAACAGGCACCCTGCAGACAAGTGCCTGGATCAAACGGTTTTTACACGGCAAACCAACAGACGAAAATTCACCAGTTAAACACATTTCAGCATTTCTCTTCGTGCGCATAAGAACTCTTCAAGCTTCTGAGCTTCATCAGGTGTTTCTTTGACCGCCATAATGTTTCTTTCAAACTCCTCGCCTTATCTCTGCGAATTCACACGTAATATGAGCTTAGGGAAGCATTGCAGAAGATATTGGCCATGTTTTAATTGGCTGGCGAAAATCGTATGCTACCTGAAATGTGGTTCTGGGAGCTCATTCTGAGATAGGCTTGCGAACCAAAAAGAAGTACATCGGCGTGAAGATTTCCTTCCTGTAGTTAATATATTTGCATTAGAACTTTGCATGAAGTATTAAACAGGAGAGGAAATGGAAAAACAGACAGCTGAACTGGAATTCCAGAATTCGTGACAATTATGTTGCTTTTCTGATTCCTGGTGCTGAAATATGAATCAGAGACAGACTTACTTGCCACCTTCGACGAGACCTTCAGCTGCCTTCTCTAAAAAGTTAGATACCCTTTCACTTCCTTGTGGGGCAAGGCCGACGTATTCCAATGCCTTCACCTAAAAAATAACAGAAGAGGATCTCAATTCCATTTCCATGTGAATCAAGAGTGAATAATCAGGCTGTTATGGCCAGTTACAGTGGACAAAGCAGCCTGATCTTTGAATATTCAGCGTAACAAAGTTTTGATCGAATTTACCATACAAGCAATTTAGCACATCTGCTGAGCAGATTATGTCAAGTCTACCCGAAATTTGATACTTCTAGAAAAAAAATAGTATAGTACTTTTAAACTTTGCTAGCTATTAGTATAATTGTTTGTTTTATTTATTGTAAATGTCCAAAAATGACTTTTCTAGCTAGCCCTGGTAGAACTTCTATAGGTTTTCATGTTACATAAACTATTACGTGAACCATTGTTCTCAAAACCACTTTTAAAGGCAGCAAGGAACCCAAAACTTCATTAATTATTTAACACCACAAGATTGGTGTGCCCCCGAATGTTCATTGGCATTAGACCACATGTCACTGAAACAATGGAGTGGCACTAAAATGCACCCTCTTTGGGATGCCAACTCCTCAATTTTAAGCTTTTTTCTGTTCAGAGGGAGGAATTTGATAAGAAAGAATGTCTATAGTATGCTTTACTCCTAGGGACAAATCAAACTTGATTTCACTGTGCATCTTGAACAATCAACTCAGAACATAAGGTGTAGCAACAATAAAGAATGACTACAGATGTATCTGTTGACCTTACCATTGTGCGAGTAATTGCACGCCCCACAGTAGTCAGACGGAAGCTACTCAAGGAAAACCGGCTTGGATCCAAGGGCAGGTACCAAGGAACCGGGGAATCTTCAGCAAGGTCTTTTTCCCAAATAACCTTCACAGGAAAAAAAATTTATGCCCATGGGAAAGGAATAACAAATAACAGAAGTGTTCATGAAACTGTGCTGCTTTGAAAGAAAACTGCTGTAACTGGCCAGAGTTTCTAAACTAACAATAGAGGTGGGCTACTCTTCCAGCCATGGGTTTTCCTCAGGTAAACCCAAACACACAATCAAACAAAAGAGAGGTAAAGCACAGCGTCTACATTACCTCAAACCCA
This sequence comes from Oryza longistaminata, assembly GCA_009805545.1. Taxonomy (NCBI): domain Eukaryota; kingdom Viridiplantae; phylum Streptophyta; class Magnoliopsida; order Poales; family Poaceae; genus Oryza; species Oryza longistaminata. The sequence continues at coordinate 9,111,306 of CM020184.1, forward strand.
GCATCTTTTGCAGCTTGAAGACATTGTTGAGTGCTTCGGATATCTGGCAGGCCATTGCCAAGCTCGATTTCATCCTTGATCCTCTTGTGTGTTGCATTGTTCGGATCATAATGATCAGTAATACACCACTCATACACAGCAAAACACTGGCCAGGCTTCAATACACGATAGATCTCCTTATAGCAGCCAACCTTTGACATGAAAAAACCAATTGACTTTGTGTCGCAAGGAGGGATTAAAGTTGATGATGAGTTTTAATATACAAGCAATAATTTGCAATCATACCGGATCAGGTGCGTGGCATGTTGCCTCAATGGCATAGACAGCATCAAAAGTGTTATCAGAAAACGGCATCTTCATGAAGTCTGCCTGTATAGAGACCAATATGTAGAATGTAACTGTTTGTCCTTCAGCTTATATATATTGTCAAATAAGTCTTCTCTGTACAGCTAAGCAAGTGCAGAGAGTCTACGCAAGGTAATTTGCAATATGTGATGGTTGCTGGAAAGGGATAAATAACATTTGCACAGAGATGCAGCTGCAAATAGATGATTGACTACTAAAAGATGGGGGAAAGAGGCAAAGAGCCAAAAGAATGTCTATTTTAGCTAACTATACCTTCACAAAGTCGCAAGTTCCACTAACTCCTGCTACCCGATTAAGCTCCTGGATATTAAAACAAAAATCTTATGTCAACACAGGAGTAATATGATGAACAGCAAACGCTCAAAACTGTTTACTAATCTGTAGTTCTTAACCATATGCAGAAGTAGAGTAAATCAAATTAGGTAAGGGAACATCAATTAACCTTTCCCCTAGTTATCTGGTACTCATTGTTGTTCAATCCAGTGACTGAAGCCAAGCTGCAGGAAACAGCAGATCATGGCCATATTAGTCATCTCTAGTTCATAATCCATAGTGAGGGGAAAAAAAGAGAAGTTTCCACACTTTTGAGGACAGTATTTTAGCAGAAAATGGATCATCAACACTGATATTTGGGAAAAAGAAATGCCCTAAGTAAACAATGAGCTCAATGCCATCTTCACCCAAAAAAATAACATATAATGAGGAAGTACAGGGTTGATACTTAACGACGTTGTCCTGGCACCATTATCCAAGATCAATTTACCACACGTTTAATTTTTAAATGTCAAATATTTATTATGCATATTAAAATTTCTGGCCCAAACACATTACAAGCAAGTGGACAGAAGGCCCATGAATCAAACCTAAATTTGGCAATTTCTCTTAGTGGTCCGCCTATTCCACAACCGACGTCCAAAACCTACAGTAGGGAAGTGAAGTTAACACTTTCATTCTAATGTTGTAGTGTAGAACCAGCAGGAAATCTTTATGATAGGTTTAAATAGGAAAATTAACCTTCATTCCTGGTTTCACTCCAAGCTGAAGGGCAAGAAAGTGCTCATGTCGCTTGATGCTTTCACGTAGGGATTCTCCATTCCATCTAAAACATTCAGGAACATGACAAGTTTCTGTCACTAGATGTCAGGTAATATGCAAAACTTCAACTACGTTCTCGTATTTCATTACAATGAGCACAGATGATCTTCTCTAAAACCCTCACCTGTGAGCAAAGTGGAAGGATTCACCCCAACCATACTCATAGAAGCTGGTGGCAAGATCATAGTATTTATTAACCTGATAAGGCATTAATGCATTAGTTGCTAATATAAAAACTGAAAAACCCAAAATTATCTCCAATTAGCATGGGGTAAATGGGTGATGCAGCAAACAAAAAATTGTCACAAACTCTAAATTTGAAGGTTTCCTTCTTTCAAACAGAATAAAGAGGGGTTCAATTAGAAATATGTGACTAAAATACAATTGACATATAGCATAAACAGCAGAACCTAGAATATGTGTACTGTCTTGCTTCAACACTCAACATGACAATTTAAAAAGTACAATATTTGAGTTGTCTTAGATATCTCTTTGAATCAGTCGTGCTTAGTTAAATTTATAATCTAGTCAAGAAGAACTGAAGATTAACAGCTTTTTATCGTGCAAAAGTTGAAGCAAATTACAGACAAAAAAAGTTGAAGCAAATTATGCAGATATAATCCTTTTAACTGAGCATCTAGAAAATGACTTGAGTAGGAAAGCAACAAATTTACAAAATAAGATATTCACAAAAATGTAATAATTCTGTCTTCTGAGAGACTAAGATGATTTACCATGTCTGTGTAGTTGGACTTTCTTGCTTCTTCTTTTCCTCCATAATATCCATGGTATTTCTCATACCTTGCAAAACCAATTTATTTAAAATAAATAACAGTAAAATACAGGCCAAGTTCTGAGCATAAAAATCCTTTTTCTGAGTGTCAATAAAATTCTTGCTAAGCAGTTGATATGTTTTTTATACAGGGTAAATATTGAATGTATTGACAAATCCTTAATAGAATGTGCTAAAACTGGCATAGATAGAGATATTTTAAAAGAGGGTAAGCTTGTTTTAATAATTCTGTAATGGTGCCACAGTATGTACTCCTTTCCTTGATTAACCATAGAGCATAGTTTGACCTTGCACGAGAAATCAAGGATTAAAGAGGTGACAAAGGTGATGAAACATTAGAGAAGATGACGTGGGTGCACTCTCATTTTTGATTCAGAAAGATGAGCGAGCATACTTTGTGGCAGTAACAAATAAAAGCAAATGAGAAGGAGTAAAAGACATGGGAATGGTAGAAAAAGCTCATATCTTATATTTATTGCTGGGTCTTTGGAATATTAATGGGAGGGGAGTACAATACGTATGGACAAGTTGGCATGGCTTGAAGTAGCCTATATAGTGATGGCCTGATGGGCGACCACAAAGCATCACATTCAATACACATGATAAAAACTTAGTACTATTCTAATAAGATGAAATAAGTGCAATGCATCAGGAGTTTTCAGATGTCCAGAACTGCTACCACCAAAAAAGAAGAAGAAAATTTCTGGATGCAGAACGAAAAGTCGAGCAAACAACAGTGAGAAATTACGAAATCAGTGAATCTGTGTTTTCCTTGTTTAATCTCAGTCATACAAACTGAATTCTGAACCCTGAACTCTGAAGAGATGCATTCAAGTACAGCACAGCAGACATGCAAGTACAGTACAGCACCAGAATCAAACCTGCATATCTAAATCTAAATCTAAATGCCATAAAAAAGTAAAAGAGAGAATAATAATCAACCAACGCAGAGAAACAAAGAGCAGAAGATGCTTTACTCATCGACAGCCGACTTGACCTCATCCTTGGTGATCTTCCCCCCGAGTCCAGATGCAAGATCCATGGCTCCAGACCTCGACATCGCGGCGTCGATCACCGGAGCTCCACCTGCAACCAACAGCAGCAAAGTTCCTCACGGAAATCAGGAGCATATCCACCTCCTCTTTTTCTCCCAAATCCGAACGAACCACACACACATATTCCAAAAAAAAAAAAAATTCAAACGGGAGTGCGAAAGGGATGGATATGATTTATTTTCTTCACCCTTTTTTCCCCGTCCCTTTCCCCCCAACCTCTCCTCCTCATCTTTTCACCCCCAAACAAAGAACAAAATACTAGCCGCAAATGCGGTGTACCAATCAGCCGCCGATCAGGCCATGGATGGAGGAGGCCGCACGGCGAGCAGGGCCGCGATCCCGTGACGGTAGGGCGCTCGTCCCCCTCTCTCTCTCTCTCTCTCTCTCCCGGGGATGGGTCTGGAACTCGAGATCGCGACAGAGCCGAGCCGAGCGGATGCGCGCGTGCGATAGGAGCAATGCATGTGCGCCGGCGAGCGGACGCGGGAGGAGGAGGAGGAGGAGGAGGGGAGGTGCTTACCGGACGGTGAGGGCGGCGGCGGCGGCTGTCGCCGGAGACGAGAACTCCGGCCGGCGAGGAGGGAGGTGGGGGGAATGGGGTGGCTTCTCTCCCTCGGGAGGGTTTTATCGTGGGGTTGCATCTCGGCTCAATATTGATTATTTTTTTTCTATTTTTATTATATAAAATAATACTCCCTTTGTCCCTATATATAAGACCTGCTACTGGATGGGATAACCCCTAATTATGTTTTTTAAGATAATGATAAAACTCAGTATCTAAACTACCTAGAGATGCACACTAAAACACCCGGATTTGAACGAATTATTATAGAGTGGCTACTTAAGCCCGGTTTCACGTATTGATAGGAGTATGAAGTTTGTCTGTTAAATTATAGTGGTTCGGAAATTTTGAGTTTCATCTAAATAGAAGGATAATAATCAATATTACGAATATTAGTTTCAAAAAATTTTGGATCTAGAGCTATGTGCCTATGTCGAAGAGGGCCCTAATTTATGGTTTCTAATTTTATTTTCTTCTATTATATGAAAGATATATGGCACACCCTACTTCAAATGTCTTTTAACACATGTTAAAAAAGACAAAGGCTAATAAAATGCTCTAACATCACTTAAAACTTTTGAAAGCGCGCTTTTATCATAGAGGAGATGGTAATAAATAAAGTTTTTGAGAAAATAAGTCCAAGCATGCAAATTTGTGCATCATCATTCTTCTTCAACTACGAAGTACTTCCTCCATCTCATAATAAGTTTATTTTTAGCTCATTTTATTTGTTTTAACATAAATTTAATTTTAGAGTAATCATTGCATCGGAGTTTGTGAAAGTAGCGAACAATTGTTCTCCATTTGAAGTAGATAAAATCGGAAATTGTTACATTGAGATTTGATAAATTAAGGGTTTGTTTGGCATAGCTCCAACTCTACCTCTCCTGAAATTATAGTCCAATCAAACGGTTTCAGTTTCACCCAAAATGCGAGCGGAGTTGGCTGAAATATTTTTACAAAATGAACTAGAGATATGAAACTGGGTTTAGGCAGCTCCACCTCCACAACTCTACTTCAAACCCTAACTCCTAAAGTTAAATTTAAGATATTGAGCCCTACCAAATGAGAAGTTAAATTTACAAGTTAGAGGCCTACCAAATGGAGTGCACGTTTAGTAGGGCTCCAACTCTCAAATTTAAATCTATGAGTTGGGGTTTAGAGTAAACCCAGCTCCACCTTTTTAGTTCATTTATAGAGCATTTTTGTCAGCTTCACTTCTTTTTGAATAAAGCTAAAATTATTTAGTTGGACTCTAGCTTCATGAGAAATGGAGCTAGAGCATACCAAATAGTTCATATATGTTATTGGCAGCTCTTTAGCTTACAAGCTTCAGCTATATTTAAAATATAAAGGTTGGTTTAAAGTTATTTCAACTTTCTTCCGTTGTTTTCTATTTTTCAGCATCATATCAACTCAAGTCGTTAAAAGTAAAAGTATAAAATCCTAGAGCCCTATACAATTATTTTCATTGTTTGGGTCCCGCATCATAGCTTATAAGCCACAGTAAAAATCTCAGCGAAGGAAAAAAAAAGAAAGAAAAGAAAAATATGCCCATCGACGATGAACTGTCACCGTAGAGCCTAGTAGAACATTATATACCTTCATCTAATTCTAATAAGGTGCAAGATAGTGTTTGCGATAGATTAAGATGAAGATAAAGTAGAGCTGAAAAAACTAGAAAAATTATTAGCGCATAAGTAATTAAGTTTAAATATTATAAATTTAAAAAATATATTTATTCGATATTCAAAGCAACTTATACATATATATTATTTAGTAGCTTGAAAAACATGTTAATAAAAATTAAGTTAAAATTTATATGTTAATTCGAAAATAATGTGCACGGTCAAGTACTTAGCATTAAAAAGGTAACCAGCTAGTACTAGCAGGTCTGTTAAATTATAGTGGTTCGGAAATTTTGAGTTTCATCTAAATAGAAGGATAATAATGATTTATTTAAATGTTATTAATATAATCGCGAATCTAGATCTGGGATTTATGAAGTTACGAATATCAGTTTAAAAAAAATTTTGGATCTAGAGCTATGTGCCTATGTCGAAGAGGGCCCTAATTTATGGTTTCTAATTTTATTTTCTTCTATTATATGAAATACATATGTCACACCCTACTTCAAATATGTCTTTTAACACATGTTAAAAAAGACAAAGGCTAATAAAATGCTCTAACATCACTGAAAACTTTTGAAAGCGCACTTTTATCGCAGAGGAGATGGTAATAAATAAAGTTTTTGCGAAAATAAGTCCAAGCATGCAAATTTGTGCATCATCATTCTTCTTCAACTACGAAGTACTTCCTCCATCTCATAATAAGTTTAATTTTTAGCACATTTTATTTGTTTTAAAATAAATTTAATTTTAGAGTAATCATTGCATCGGAGTTTGTGAAAGTAGCGAACAATTGTACTCCATTTGAAGTAGATAAAATCGGAAATGGTTACATTGAGATTTGATAAATTAAGGGTTTGTTTGGCATAGCTCCAGCTCTACCTCTCCTAAAATTATAGTCCAATCAAATGGTTTAGAGATGGTAACGGGGCACCACCCATTTCACTACTCGTGACTCATGAGCACGCATCAATCAGATGAAATTTTTACTTATCAGAAATTGGTAAATTGAGTTGGAAAAATTAATCAAACCTATAAATAAAATTATCATAATTAAACTGCAGTAAGGCCTGCCACCTTTGAAACACGAGAATTGTTTTTATGCCTAACGGAATTTAACTAACTAATTCATCTGAAAATATCGTAAAATTTGCGTGAATAATTAAGGAGACCGTGGCAACAAAGATGTGCAGCTGCGTATTCATTTATCAAAGAAGGAAAAACGTAAATAGCTGAAGTTAATTTGGTGTAATATAATATAATATCAAAATATAATAATTAGTATTGGATTGAACATATACCAACACTACAAATTTATCATAATATTATAGTTTGAAATCGAGGGAGTACTTTGTTAACGACAAATGGCGTATACCATCAGTACAGTACTAGTACTACTTAATTCGGCCGTTTGCTGACAAGGAATCGAAGCAAAAACGACATGAAATCGGAGAGAGCTGACTGCACTAATCAGATTCACACATATTTTTCATCTCTATCGTATCAATTCAACTTGCATTGATAGCTTTTAGTTGAAGCAGTGAATTCATGTTTTGGTGTGTATGAAATCATCATGCAGGTAGTTTGGCGATTTTGTGTAAATTATGAAGATGATATATGTACCATAACGCCGATGATTTCAATGCCAATTTTGGGGGCAATGGCGAATCAAGGGGGAGGTGCATGGCGTGGGCGTTTCAATCCAAGGCCGATGCGAAACTTCGGCGAGGGGAGAAAGCCACAAGCTCCGACGTCTTCAACGGGAGGTGAGTCGCTGCAGGGGATTGGGGGAGGAGCTTTGGGGGATCAAGCCCAAACCATGGCTGCACGAGGAGCAACAAAGCAGCAGTATCACCCTATTCAGCATAAGGAACCAGCCAAGGAAACAGAGAAGGGTGATACCCCTGTGCTGCAGCCAGAACAACCTCTGCAATCCAATCCCCGTGCTGGTAACAATCCTATCCCACAAAGATTTTTTTGTCAGAGATGCAAAAATGTGGGTTATCTGGCTAGGGATTGCAACGTTTCTGTTTTCTGCATTAACTGTGCCAAGCCAACTCATAGAACTGAGGATTGTTTGTATGACAAGCAACCAAGGCCAGTTGCTAAGCTTGTTGGGTATGGTGCCCCTGGTTTAGGTTGCATTCTTATTCAAAACACTAGGCCGGACTCTCCTAAAGAGCATGCAAATCCTTTGGCAATGGTGTCTATTGTCTTTGGGGGGAAACTTACTGAATCTCAGCTTGAACAAGGCTTCACTCAGCAATTTAAGTGGAATTGGCAATGGAAAGCAAAAGCTATGCCTAATGGGACTTTTCAGATGAGGTTCCCAAACAAGATAAAATTTGAAGAGCTATCCAACTTTGACTACTTCAATGTTAAGGGGACTGATGTTCAAGTCAATGTGAAAGAATGGACACAAGAGTCTGATGCAGTGGGGAAGATGCATACTGCTTGGGTGAAGGTGTCTGGCATTCCTGATGCTATGAGAGGTTACTAGGCCCTATATGAAGTGGGATCTAACTTGGGAACAGTTATGGAAGTTGACATGGCCACCTTTAGGGCTAGCAATGTGATAAGATTTAAAGTTGGGATGATGGAGCTTGAGTCGCTGCCCTTGAAGTTAATCCTTACTACACCTAAAGGTCTGCTGTATCAAGCCCACTTTGAGCTGGAAGAAGTTGTTGAGCAAGGATGGTTCAATGAGAGTATCTTTGAGGAAGTTCAGGTAGGGTCTGAAAGTTTCCTGAAAAGTGGTCAGAAATCTGGTCAAAGGGATGGCAAGCAGATTATGGAGATGGGTGATAAGATCAGTCCTAGTATTTTGCTAAGAGGCAATGGCTCAAAGGATGATCCTACAGATATGTTGTGTCCTACTACAATGATTGAGGAAAATCAAATCAAGTGTGCTCAGATACTGAGAGACAGAGCGCTGGCTTTTCAGCTTCAGGAAGCAGAGGCTAAGTCGACCACAGATTGTGGCATAGAAGTAGGTATGACCAGTGGTGAGACAATCCTGACGGAGGAAACACAAGTTCTTCTGACACAAGACAAAAAATGGGAGCAGGCTGGAAATAGAGGGATGGCAGTGAACACAATCGACTCTGAGGCAACTGAGGTGGGTGATGAAGGGATAGACAGGGAAGATGAAAGAGTGCACTTGGGTGACAGTGAGGATTATATGGATTCACAAGAATCTGAAGGAAGTTTTGCCAAAAGACTGGGGATCAACTTAGTGGAGGACAATACAGGTAGTCAAGAAGAGGAGATGAGAAGGAGTAAAAGACAGAAGGAAAAGGAAGACTTGAAGCCACAAGATATGGCCATGCAAAGAAAGGAAGCTCAGAATGCTTTTGTCAACAAAGGTCAGAATACAGTACCCTCTATTATTAATGAATCAAATGTCTCTCTTATCAACATGGCGAATATTCTGGGTGTTAGTTTAGGATGTGCTATTGAAGATGTGGAAAGTAACTTGAATTTGATTAAAAATCTGGAATCTGCTAGAATTAACCTCTTTATGAAAGAGGGTGAAGCAGATAAAAATGCTGAATTAAAGAAAAAAGAAATGGAAGGCATGTCTACTGATCAAGAGTGGTCAGATGATTCTTCTGACAATTCTACTCTTGATGAGATTGAACAGATGCTGAAACAGGTCCAGTCTTCAATTAAAAAAAGCAATCAGAGGAGGGGAAACCTTGAGATTTTCAAGGTCACTCCCAAGAGTTCAAAGAAAAGAGGTAAAGTAAAAAAGAAAAAGAAATGAAAGGCTTATTTTGGAATATCAGGGGAATGGGTAACATTGAAAAAACAGGTCATTTACAAGACCTAATTAGGGATCACAAACTTGACTTTGTGGCTATTCTAGAAACAGTTAAACATGATTTTTCAACTGAATTGTTAAACAAACTAAGCTCAGGGAGAAATATGCATTGGTGTTGGATGGCTGCTCGTGGTAGATCTGGGGGAATATTGGTGGGAATGGATAAGGACAAAGTCAATGTATTAAATGAGAAAACTGGGAAGTATTTCATAAGACTTAAATTGTCGAATGCTGACAACAAAAAAGTCTGGGATTTTATGGCAGTATATGGGGCAGCGCAAGCTGAACAGAAAGCTGAATTCCTGACTGAATTGGCTAAGGAATTTTACTCCCAAGGTTCCCCTTTAGTGGTGGGTGGTGATTTCAATATTTTGAGAAAGGAAAGTGAAAAAAACAAGATAGGTGGATATACAAAATGGAGCTTCATTTTTAACTCCATCATTGATCAGGCAAATCTTAGAGAAGTTCAGATGAGTGGGAGACAGTTCACTTGGTGTAATTTTCAGGACTCTCCCACTCTAGAGAAACTAGACAGAGTTTTCATTAACAATGAATGGGAAGACATTTACCCCCTTACCACTGTTAGGACTTTGGTTAGGGCCATGTCTGACCACAATCCCATGTTAATGGAAACAAGACAGAATATGGCTCCTCAGAGTATATTCAGGTTTGAGCAAAGTTGGTTTCTGAGGGAGGATCTTACTTCAGTAGTGGAAGAGATTTGGAACTCTGACTATAGGGGGGACAGCATGGAAAGATGGCAGAAGAAGCTGAAGTTTTTAAGAAAAAAACTGAAAGGCTGGAACAAAAACTGGGAAGGAGAATACAGAAGGAGGAAAAAAGAAATCATGGATAAGATTGAAGAGATTGATATCCTAGCTGAAACTGTTGGGGTGGATATTAACATTATGAATAATAGAAGAGCCCTTGATGCTCAACTCATATATGTGGTTAGAGAGGAGAAAATTAAATGGTTCCAAAGGTGCAAAGAAAAGGAGGTTTTGGAAGGTGACTGTAATACCAAATACTATCACACTAAGGCAAATGGAAGGAAAAGGAAGAGCTTGATCCACTCACTTGTGCAAGAGGATGGTGTGATTTCTGGCCAACAAAACTTGCTTTCCTATATTACCAGCTTTTATAAAGAATTGTTTGGTCATTCTAAAGAAAACAATGTCTCTTTAAACATGGAGGGTGTGAGCAAAGTTAAGAAGGAAGATATAGTGGAATTAACCAAGCCTTTCAGTCTAGAGGAGGTGAAGAAAGCCGTTTTTGAATTGAGAAAAAACAGAGCCCCAGGGCCAGATGGCTTTCCTGGGGAATTTTACATGAAATTCTGGGACATTATCAAAAATGATCTCTTGGAACTGATTAATGACTTTCATAAAGGTTTACTAAGTGTCGAGAGATTGAATTATGGCATTGTTACTCTTGTCCCTAAAACAAAAGATGCTGCACAAATACAAAAATTCAGGCCTATCTGCTTACTCAATGTGAGTTTCAAGATCATCACCAAGGTGTTGATGAATAGACTGGACAGGGTCATGATGTATATTATTTCCAAGAACCAAACAGCCTTTCTCAAGAATAGGTTTATCATGGAAGGGATTGTCATTCTACATGAACTTCTGAACTCTTTACATTCGAAAAAACAGAGTGGCATCCTTTTTAAGGTTGATTTTGAAAAGGCATATGACAAGGTTGATTGGGTGTTTGTATATAGAATGTTGAAATCAAAAGGCTTTCCAGATTTATGGTGTGATTGGGTTATGAAAGTGGTGAGAGGGGGCAAGGTCGCTATTAAGGTGAATGATGAGATTGGTCCCTATTTCAACACTCACAAAGGCCTGAGACAGGGGGATCCTCTTTCACCTTGCAGTTTAATTTAGCAGCAGAAGCACTCACCTTGTTGGTGCAAAGGGCTGAGAGCAGTTCTCTTTGGAGGGTTTGTCAGTAAGTGAGAACAATAAGGTGACAATTCTGCAGTATGATGATGACACGATATTTATGATCAAAGATAATATGGAACATGCTAGAAACCTGAAATTCATCCTGTGCTCTTTGAACAATTATCAGGGTTAAAGATCAATTTTAATAAAAGCGAAGTGTATTGTATTGGAGAGGCTGTGGAAAGAGAAAATGTTTATAGTAAAATTTTTACCTGTAAAGGTGCGGTTCTTTTCCCATGAAATACCTGGGGTTGCCTATTCACAAAAAGAGGTTACTAAACAAAGACTGGAAGTCTGCCGAAAATAAGATGGAACATAAGATGGGGGGTTGGCAAGGCAAACTCCAGTCCATTGGGGGTAGGCTGATCCTTACCAATGCTAGTCTTAGCAATGTACCTTTGTACATGTTGTCTTTTTATAAAATCCCTCAGGGAGTCAAAGAGAGAATGGATTTCTTTAGAAGGAGATTTTTTTGGCAGGAAGACCAAGGTATAAGAAAATATCACTTGGTACAATGGCCTATAATCTGTTCTCCTAGGGATCAAGGTGGGTTGGGTGTTCTAGATTTAGAAACTATGAATACTGCTCTGCTGGGAAAATGGATATGGAATTTGGAAAACAAAGAAGGTTGGTGGCAAGATATACTTAGGGATAAATATCTGAGAAAAAAACCCCTCTCTGAGGTTAAGAATAAAATGGGGGACTCTCACTTTTGGCAAGGTTTATTGGAGATTAAAAACACCTTTTACAAATTCTGTACTAAGAAACTGGGAGATGGCAAACGAACTTTATTTTGGGAGGACAATTGGATTGGAGGTAGGCCTTTAAATGAGCAATTCTCAGACCTGTACAATATCACTAACACAAAGCACATCACAGTGGATAAAGCTCTGCAGGGGGGTTGGGATAAAGTCACTTTTAGAAGAACTTTACATGGAAATAGGCTTGAGGACTGTAACAGAATAAAGCAACTATGTGCTAATATCCATCTGCAGAATGGCCACAGTGATAAGCTTTGGTGGAATTTGACTAAAAACGGCTCTTACACAGTCAAGTCGATGTACAGAGCTCTCAAATTGCAGCAGTTTTCATGCCCTTTGAAAAAAATTTGGTACATCAAAGCTCCCCTGAAGATTAGGGTGTTCCTCTGGTTATTTCTCAAAAACAAAATCCTGACTAAGGATAATCTTTACAAACGTGGTTGGCGAAAGGGAGACAAAATATGTCAGTTTTGCTGTAGGGAAGAGTCCATACAGCATTTGTTTTTTGAATGCCCCTTAGCAAAATTGATCTGGAATGTGGTCATTTGTGCCCTCAATCTAAAACCATTTTCAAATAAAACCCAACTTTTGGGGCCTTGGTTATTTGGCTTTGATAAGAACACAAAAAATTTGATGATGGTGGGGATTACTGCTGTTATCTGGGCCATATGGAAAACCAGAAACAGAGCGTGTTTTGATTATGTTCTTCCTAAAGATCCCACAGAGGTTATCTTCTTGGTTTGTAATTTGATTGAATCTTGGACTGTTTTGCAGAAATCGGAGGCAAATCGAAGAAAGCTGGAGCTGGGGGTCCGGGTGGTAAGGCAAGTTGCAAGTGATGTTTACAACTCAAGATATGGTTGGCGTCCCCACGTTAGAAGATTGGAATGAATGAAGGATGCTGACGTGTGGAATGCTATTGCTTGTGACCGTTTTGAAGCTTCTATGCTGCTTAACAGATCCCTTTCTAGCTTTGTTTTCTCCTCTGGTCTCTGTTATATCAGCCAGGAACTAGCAGTCTCCCTCAACCAGTTGTTTTTGCTGGTCTTTCTGTGGGAACCCTCTTACTGGGCTTTCTGTTTTTTGTTTAGTTTTCTGTAAGACAATTTGCCGTTCTGTTAATGGAAAGGGGGGCCTTGTGCCCTAGTTCTAAAAAAAATAAAAAAAAAATATGTACCATAACGCAGTCGGACGGCAGATAGCGTAGTTAGTATTCGTACAGCAGCTCTCGTAAATTATTAGTTCGGTTTCAATAGTTAAGGATATAGAATATCTTATTTTTAAGTTTAATAGTGTAATTCGACCAAACCGCGATAGTGATAGTTCATAGAGATAAATCATACCTTTTCCTAATTATAATGATAGTGGTACGTGGTTTGTCCTTCATTAGCCTTCATCTTTCTCTCATCTCATCCTCGTCTCTTGCGTCAAATTAGATTCTCTTATTTTGAAGTCACAATTTCTTTGTTTCTGACATGTAAATTCGAGTTTTTTTTATTGCCAATAAAAAATCGCATCACATCGACCGTAAAGGATCATGTGTCTCTTGCGCCACTACCCGTCGCCCCTCTTCTTCCTTTACTCACCTTCACGCCTTCTCTAAAATTATATCGCCCATCTTCTCCGCTTCTTCAGCAACATCTCATAAAATTGTCACTGCTCTTTGGCCGAATGTGATACTAACAATATTCTCCCAATAAACTTGGATCTTCAATATCTTCCTAGATTATTACAGCTGCATACTCTCTCCATATATAAAAACCTAACCTAGTATCAGATGTAATATACCATAATATTATGAACCTAGATATACCTATATCTAAATTCATAATACTAGTTTGGTTTTTCTATGGGATAAAAATAGTACGTATATAAAGGAGCAGCCGTATGTTGCCGTTCAAAACGAGGACGATAAATATAAGTTGTGTTTAGTTCACACCAAATTGAAAGTTTGGTTGAAATTGAAATGATGTGATGGAAAAATTAAAAGTTTGTGTGTGTAGAAAAGTTTTGATGTGATAGAAAAATTGGAAGTTTGAAGAAAGATTTTGAAAGTAATCACGGCGATAGCCGACTACCATCGAGCCACATGTGCTATTGAGTGGGTCATGGATGTTGGGATCAAGGTACGGTATATACTGACCGCAGCTGTCACCAGAGATGATAATTTCCTACTACATTCATTATATTTTAAAATATAGATTAATATAGTAATTAAATTAGACACATTAGAATATTACGAATCTAAAGTTCGGGATATATAAATCTATCTAATTAAATTCATAATATTGAAATGTGTCTAATTAATATAAATTACTATATTTTAGAATGGAGGGAGTATATACTTATAGTAAATATAGTAGTAGTATCACTCCTTCCTTAAATGTCTGACGCCGTTGACTTTTTTAAACATGTTTGACCATTCGTCTTATTCAAAACTTTTGTGAAATATGTAAAACTATATATATACATAAAAGTATATTTAGCAATGAATCAAATGATAGAAAAAGAATTAATAATTATTTAAATTTTTTAATAAGACGAACAATCAAACATGTTTAAAAAAGTCAACGGTGTCAAACATTTAGGGATGAAGGAAGTTAATACAGTATTGTGCTACTACAAGCCTGAGGACAAATATAACGGCAGATTAGATCAGATCAGATCGTGAGGCAGAGCAAAGCTAGCGTGCGACAAGGAAACCAACAAATGACTCTGCATCTGTATATCTATTTTAGAAATATATAAGAAAGGTCCGGGTCTTTCGGTTAGCAATGTGCTATTGAGTCTGGCCTCCTCTTTTAATAAATTTGGATATGAGAGATATTTCTCTAATATCCAGCATATTTTAGAAATACATCACAAATACAATGCAATGCTGTGCTAGCTGCTACAGCTATCCAGATACACAACGTACGTATGCTGCATGTAGCACAACCTTTATCCTCAGGATGGCACAGTACCATATGCCAGAAAATCAGACTGAATTCTTCGGTGTTGCCGTCTTAAACTTCTTTGAAAGCTACCTCAAGAGTTCATATAAAGTGGATCTCTGATGAACCTTTGTACAAATAAAAGTTGTGGCTGATAGGGTTTAAAAAGCGCTAGTGTGGTACCAAATCCAATATATAAGGTGCTAATTAACATTTACTCTCTCTTTTTCTGAACTAGTTTTTCCAACTACTACTCTCTCATTTTCCACAAGTATATTTTCCAAACGTTAAACGACGATATGTTCTTTTTTTAAAAGAAATCTGTAGGAAAGCTCCTTTACAAAATCATATTAATCCATTATCTAAGATTTTATAACTAATTTAATTAATTATATGTTTTTTTAGATAACTTAAACAACTTTATTAACCAAGACAGAAAGCAGGGGATACACCCCAGTACATTGCAGAAGGATACAACTTAAAGCAAGAAGCCATCTCTAACAAGGTAGAGGCTAACCAATCTAAGGAAGCTAACTTCCAGATGAGACTAAACAACAGTAGAGAATCAGATCGACAGAGTTCTGTGGCAAAGCCGCGACGACTGAATCCTTGGGTCTCTATTGACATGCTCACCGCTTAACAGACTGGAAGGCTCCACAGCTGTCACCACGGAAACGACACAAATCGGAGGTTTGGTGCTGAGCCGTAGATCTTGGTGTAGGCGTCACCGGACCCAGCAAATTGGTTCCAAGGAGTCTGCCGTTAGATATGCTAATGGACCATTTTTTCGTGCGTGGGAAAGGAGTGTTCAGACAAGCAAACGATGCTAGCTAATAGCAATGTTTTCTTTCCAGAAGGTAGCATGGGTGTCCTTATGGGTCTTATTCCAGTATTTACTGTTCGATGGCTAAGTGTCCTCAGGTATGGGCAGTGAAAATGCAATTCCTAGCAACCAACAAAATATTTAATTAGATTTTTTTTCTTTGTTTCATGTCATTTGCTTTTTCATTGGAATTATTATTTGCTTGATAACATACCAAAAAAGAAATCTGTCTAGCTACCCAAATGATCAAATATGCAACTAGCACAGACATCAGACCTGTTGATATAATTGTCTTTTAGCTTCCCTTTTTATATATTTTGTTGGAGATCTGGCTACAACTATCCCATTTTCTATGTCCATAATGTTTTGGTTCTGGCACTGTGCGTTACACGTGGTATGACATATCAGTTCAATTAGAAAATGACAACAGTACCTCTACCACTGGGACCGGGATCCTCTCAATCATCAAAGGCAGATAGCCAAAGTTTTGATTTGGGTTATTTGGATATATTGCATTATAAATTTGACGGATTTGAAATAGTTTGGGTCTATGCTACAGTGCTTGATATCAACGGGCAAGTACTGGCAAATTGTTTGATTACGCTGCCGGAATTGGATTGTTTGAGAGGCAACCGTAACTTCACTAACTCAAACACGTGACAACTATTAATTTGCTGATACTCATAGTAGAAATGATTTGGACCTTCCACATTTTCTTATCTAACGAAACAAACCTATTTATGCCATCACCATAATTACCATTAGAATTCGTGGGTTAATAATATTGTTTCTACTGACAGAAGAGCATATGAATCAATGGTTTAGATAATCTATGTTGAGTGTTGACAGTATTGCTGGTAGCAGATTTGCACCGGTGGATGATAGTATTGTCTTGTCACAACAATTTGATTGGCGTGGTCAAAAAGTTTCAGATTCAGAAATAAGTTTTGAGAGGGTTTATTTTTAAAATTAAAAATTAAATAGTTAAAAAGGTTTTTTTAATAAAAAACCCACCGGTAGATTGGTTGCAAAACTTGGCTACAAAAGCATAGTCTTTGTCTTGATGTGGATACAGTGTAAACAAACAAAGGGTCTTTCACAGACAGAAAAGGTCCCCCCATGTGTGTGCTTGCACATGTGAATGTTACTCTATACACCCTCCGTAAAAAAAAATAACTTCTAGCGATGAATCTGGATAAATGCTTGTCCGAATTTATCTACAGAGGTTAGTTTTTCGTGGGACGAAGTGAGTATACTATACAAGTGACCCATTTGGGACAGTCAGCAGGGTGAGAGAAACAACTCACATGCAAGAGTAGGTGATGCCTGGCTGTCACAGTGTCACTGGGTGATCCGGTGAGGTGTAGTGCAGGAACCACGTGCATGGACCATCACACTGATGTTTTTTTTTTCTCTTTCCTGAAATACGAGCAGATGGGGGAAAAAGAAGACTGTGTATATTCAGGTTTTTGTTCGGGATGATCACAAACATTTGTGTGATCGACACAACAATGGGTACAGAACAAGATAACGTCCAGTCAGATGCACGTACCTGTGCCCATATTGCTCTGCTTCTTCCATTTGACCAGAAGGACAGGACTCTTGCACAATCAGAATGGTATTATGGGTCGAAATTATTAGTATGGTGGGTCTAAACCTCCAGCTGCAAGGAAAGGTTCATCACCCCAACCCTTCTTGCTTTCTCCATTTGATACTGACGTGCTTAGCACAGCACACAATATAAAAAAAAAATAAAAATGTGGCAGCTACAGGACTTCCAAACTTTTATTGAGTGCAGAAAAAGACTGTATACAGACTGTTAGACAGAATAAACCAGATGTTGAAACCTTAAGCATTTTGGAGCAAACATCCATGGTTGTCAAACTTATATTCAAATTATGAATGTCTTAAATTACTGAGTTCAAATTTTGCAAATCTTAAATTACTGAGTTACAATCACACCATACATGTTTAGGTCAAATCGTACACCATAACTGGCTGCTATATTGGCTATGTTACATATTCGGTAAGGTAGTATTTACCAATACAGATATAGCATTTTATAAAATGCTATAAAAATTCTTTAGTGGCGGAATAGGTTAAAACAGAGTGGTCAAATTCGATGGGACTGTATAATTATTATTCATGTCTACAGAATAACATGCTACAAACTATTTACATACTCAAGCAGTTTCATAGAGCAGGCCGTGCAACTTGATAATAGCTGCGAACCATAGGTATGAATTGCAGGCCCGTCTTACATCAGAGGCCCAGATGCATTGTACCTGGACAAAAGATACAACAGTATAAGACAATCCTGATATGTTACTCTTACCCTGCAATAAAAACTAATGCAGTACAAACTATAAGAGAGAAGATCAAGGCATTACCTCAATAGCAATCCTGACTTATGATTCGCTGCGTATCTGGGCTGACATTCACCGAGCATGATATGAGCCCCTGGATCACTAAAAATGTTAGCTGTTTAACACAAAATAGATGCAAATGTATAATGCTACAGTTGTACACCACCACTACTAAGAAGTTCATGGTAAAACACTCTTTGAGAAAATGTTGGGATGACATATTTTTCCATTAAGAAAAGAGCTAGCTCAGTCCTGCTGTAGTGCTGTAGAGTGTAGAGGATTCAGCATTTAGGTTGGTATTCTGACTTATCTAACCAATTGAGAATTGAAATATGGGCAATGCTAAGAGGTTATTGCCCATTATTTGACTTGTTATATCTACACTCTTGCAAAACAAAAACAAAATCCCGACCCATCCAACCATGAAGATTCAAAAGCAAAGACATCTCAGCACCTACTAGTACTGTATGATCTATCATCAACTGATACACGAAGGAACAAATTGTGAAGGGGTATGATGCACTAATTGTATATCCAACTGACAGATCACAGCTCCATCTCCCTTCGTGTCGAACACAATACTGTTCACCAAACCTAACGAGCACAAATTAGATGGCACACGGCATCAGCCAGAGGATCCGGTCGCTCCTTGGCCCTTTGGCATCCTAGAGCCATCCATCCCATATGATTCATGTTTGCCCACCTCATCTAGTGCATGTTGGCATGGTAGGCTAGCATCAGCCTGCCACAGCACTCACTCTCACTGTGTGGCACTGCCTTAGTTAACAATTTCAGAAAAAAATAGGAAAAGCTGTTCATCTACATTAGACAAAGTTCTTAAGTTTACCTTAATTAACAAACTAGTGTATTCTTTATTCTTGTTTTAAGATCAACATCTAATCCTAATTTTGAGTATAGCTGCTTCAACAATACTTTTGAGTTAGCAGATTAACCACTTCATGTGATGTTGAACATGAAGGGATACATATTTGTTCATGCAAAATTAGATTCCCTAAACTTATCAAGACTTGACTATGCATTGAAAATTACACTTACAAAAAGAAAGAACTAAATTGATTGGTTTCTTGGAAAATGGAGGTATTAATAGTATGGTTTCTTGGAAGATGGAGGTATCGATAGTACCTATGTGACAACAATAAAACTTGGCCCAAAAATCTATTTTAGGAATTGAAAATGTGTACAAGTGGGTAATTCTCACATTGTTTAACAAAATATTTAAGTAGATCAATCAGAAAACAAGATAAATAAAGTATAGTGAAAGCATTCTTTTATGAAGCACATTTTTAAAACTTAAGTTACTTTTGTTTCAGTGCTAACATTCTGACAAGTTCTTGGCCCTTTGGTCGAGTTCAGTCTATGCTGTCTATACCAAACATTTTATCCACTTAATTCAAAATATGCAGCTCTCTGTCGTTTATTTTCTAAAAAAAATAAAACTAACATCATTTCTGGCTTAAGTATTCAACCAGGGGTTAGCGAGATATTTAACTATTTGCCACTCTTACAAGTGGCGATTAAGGATTTGCCGTTGGACCAACATGTCATAGGACATGAGGGCCCGCATGTCATAAATTGTGAGTGGCAAATCCTTAATTGCCACATCTTAAAAGTGGCAAAAAGTTAAATGCGTCGGGTTGAGCAATAACCGACAACTTAGTAAATGCTTATGTTCTGCACCTGGAGGGGAAAAACCTATTATGAAATGTGGAACTAATTTGCAGTATTGCATTTTCCAAGCAGATTGAAACTAGGGTCACTATCTGCCTATGCTAAGTTATGCATAAAATCCTGAGAAGAAATTTCTAATTATGTTCCTTCGATGCTTCAAACCCGTTCCCCTTAAGTATCTCTTCAGCCCTGCCCTCATCTATTATGTCACTCCCACTCCTCCATTGCTTATTATACCACTCCCACTCTTCCATTGTAGGGTTAGTCTGATAACAATTTGGTCTCATGTGCTTCAGTTAACCTCCACTCTGTATCGTCCATTCTACAACTCCTCCTGCCCCCATGCTATTACCCCTCCAGGGGCCACTAACTGAGGCTCTGAAACTATCAAAAATTCTCACTCAACCTTGTGGCAACAAGTCATCCAGAGACTCAAACATTTGGCCATTGTCCTCACAATTTTGTCACTCTGTCTAATTCTTCTATAGTTAGCTTTATGATATTATTATTTCTTACATTTTTTTCTCCAAAACGCAAGAGCCATGCGTTTCATTTCATTAAGAAAAAGAAAGAGTATGTACAATAGAGTGATTCACAAGGAACACTCTGGAGGGAAGAGAAAAAAAAAAGGAAGAAAAAGTCTCGCCGAAGCGATGCGCAACAACTCCCAGAGGAGCTAGGTTCCTAAGTGGGAAGTGACCGGGTCATGAGTTCATGGAGAGCTCTTGCCCCAGCAGTGCACCATAACATAATAGCAGTAATATTTTGCATGCTTAGTAGTTTTTTCGTTCAATTTATCTTTTGTGCTTAAGAAAATGTATCCATGATTGAAAGAAAACGAAATTCACTCTTTTCCTAAATGTCATGAAAAACATGGTTCAAGGCCAGATTCTAGTAGAAAGCCATAATTTTCTAGGCCTTTTCATCTAATTCTAAACTTCTTGGTTCCAACAAATGCTACTCATATAATGCAGATGGGCATGTCATCAGCATATGCAACTTATATATCATTATCCTAGAGACAGCCTATGAAATTTATTAGCTCGGTTATTGTACCACTAATATAAGACAGATATTTTACAATGTGCTGTTTGACAAATGACCACCTCTTATATATCCTTGTCTTTTCTACGAAGATGCTTTGCATTGCCACCATGAAAGAAAAGGAGGAAAACCATGGCCCTTTAACTTCACCAATTTCAAAATGGAAATGTTGACCCAAAAAAAACTCGAATGAAAACAGAGAGCCTCTGTAACATAGTAGCTGCAAGCAAAATCCTATCCTATCACTGATACACCAAGCGCGAGAATTCTGTCCATATGAGTACTA
This sequence comes from Oryza longistaminata, assembly GCA_009805545.1. Classification (NCBI taxonomy): domain Eukaryota; kingdom Viridiplantae; phylum Streptophyta; class Magnoliopsida; order Poales; family Poaceae; genus Oryza; species Oryza longistaminata. Next base: position 9,132,479 of record CM020184.1, read on the forward strand.
TCGCATATCCTAACAAATAATGAAACTATTCCTTAATAAACCCTAAGTACATCGGGAGCATGCAGATTAAGGAGACAGGTTAATATATTAATGGTAGTAAATTTCATAATTTTTATAAACTTTCTAAACCAATATGGAATTACAGGTTCAAGAAGAATCAGTTTGACAAATGCCCTTTAGCTACTTAACTATATCAACTACCATTCAGCAGCCCCAGCCCCTGATCTAGTATACATCATATGAACTGCGATTTGTTTAATAAGAGAAGAACAGTTTAACTCTGCCCTGACAAACCTAATAACACGCTTTAGCCTAACACTCTCCCTAACCATATTCAAAAGCCCCAAACTTCTCCAAACAATACCCATCACCATGATATCAATCGGTCGTTGGCAAATCAATGTAATTCGTAAAATTTATGACACGAAAATGCAAATTACCTTCACGGGGATGTCGAATCGGAAGACCCTGACAGCGCCGACCACCTCGGTCACGATCTCCAGCGGCAGAGACCCCACGGCGAGGTCCCCGATGAGGTCGATGACGTCATCCACGACCCTCCCGGCGTCCACCCACACCTCGGCGTCGGCGTAGGTCGTCCCTCTGGCACCGAGCTCGCCGGATCCGGGGCGCGCGGCGGCGGAGCCGAGGAGGTGGCCGCGGTAGGAGACGGCGGCGGACACGGCGCGGTACCGGAGCGGGAGGAGGAAGCCGGGGTTGCGGACGCGGAGGCGGAGCGCGAGGTGGAGATCGACGGCCGGGAGCGGGGGCGGGTTGACGCGGAAGCGGTCGAGGCGAAGCCCCTCGACGCGGGCGACGGGCGCGGACGGGTAGAGGAGGAAGGCGAGGCCGGCGAGCAAGCGGCGAAGCGAGAGGGAAATAAGGAAGCCGGAGCGTGCGGGCGGAGAACGCGCGGAGAGGCAGGGACGCGCGCGGGCGAGGCGGCGGAGGCGGACGAGGAACCGGGGAGGTGACCGGGACGAACACCAGCGTCGGCGGCGGCGGCGGCGGCGGCGGAGGCGCGTATGCCGCCGCGGGGAAGGCGTAGTAGGGCTGATCGGGCGGCGGGAGGAGGGCTGGCCGAGTTGCGGCCGAGGGCTCTCCCCGTCGCCGTCGCCATCGCCGTACGCGCCGATCCGTACGACGCCATCGCCGGAGTTGCGGATGCGAGACGGCGAAGTGTGAGATGAGAAGAGAAGACGAGGAGGCTTGATGCTCCTGTCGTCCCAATGGGAGGGCGCCACGTGGGTGACTTAGGGAGTAGGGGAGACGAAACTTCGGGACATTAGATGGGGCCGGACCGGGCCGGGCAGACGGAGACGGCCCATCAGGCAAAATTCCGGCTCGCGGCCGGCGAACATACCTCGTTCGTCGTTCTGAGCTCCGGCGATGGATATCGGCGAGAGAACAATGTACTGTTAATTTTTTCTGAGAGGAAATGTACTGTTAATTAGTAGTAATTATCCTGCTTTAGCGAGGTTTTAAGCTGGTTTGTGGAGCAAGCTACTAGCTCCAAAGTGGCCTTCAGTACGTATCTAACCCATACATATACTCTCGTGTTACCGTGCATTACTCCTTTTTTGTGTTGTTAGTGGTCAGTAATTTGAGGTGGATGAGTGAGTAATTAATTAGAGCAAGTTACTTGCTCTAAGCAGCTTTATCCGGTCCAAGTACACGTGTCTTCACTGTTTGTCTCCTCTGCCATCCTGTATATATACACGGCAGCATCAGCATCACTCCAATCAATATATATCGAACTGAATTTTCAACCCAAACTCTAGACCTAACCTTTGAGATAATGATCTCAGCTCATGCTGGAGTGTTCCTGCCTTCTTCTCCTACCCTCTCCTCTCTTTCCTCCCGGCACCGCCATCATCACCCCGCGCTCCCCCCCACTCCAGCCATCCTCCAGCCTCCCACTGCAAAAACCGCGAGGTAATTGGCGCACTGCCGAATCTCTCTTCTTGCAAGAAAATAATTAAAAGTCTCATATTTTCGTGCTATACTTACAGTTATCAGTCAAAATTCGACAAATTTCAATTTAAATTTGGAGTTGATCTTTAGATTTTTTTTATCGTAGTTTATTTTTTAGCATTTGCTTTTAGATGGTTAAAAAGTTTATCCAACAAATTTTTTCCGTTTGCAAATATGCCGTTACGACGAGACTGTAATCTCATGGCTGTGATCTTTGAGAATGACGGATAATGGCATTTTCAGGCGTGCTGTGAATGGCAACCTTCGCGATGAGCCCCCGGAAGATGAACGCCACGGTGATCGTCGGAGGGACTCGCTGGCGGGGTGGCGCTGCGCGCGCCGCGTCGAAGTACTCTCCGGCGGGCCGCAGCCCGGCGGGATGTACTTCGCCCGCCCCGGCGCCGGGCGGCCCACGCGCTCCGCCTGGGCGCGCGCGCGTCGGCGGCGCAGGCGGTGGCGGTGCGCCCCGGCGCCGCGTACGCGCTTCACGTTCGCGGCCACGCGGCCTGCGCCGCGAAGCGCGGCGTCGAGCACGAGGAGGCGCTGCGCGTCGCCGTGTCGCCGTCGTTCTCCGCTCCCGGCGACGTCCCCGTGCGCACGCTCTACGCGCCGCGCGCGCCGCACGCCTGGCGTGGGGGTTCCGCGCCGCCGAGAGGAACGCCCAGGTCGAGTTCAGTAACCCGCCGCCGACGACGACACGACGGCGACGACGGCCTCAACTGCGGCCCGCTCCTCGCCGCCGTCGCCTTCAGAGGACGCTCCCGGCGCCAATGCCATCCAAAGGTAAACCCGACTCCACGGCATCCATGGAGGCTGGCTAACCTCTTCTTCTTGTTCTTGGATTTGACGACGCCAGTTGCTGGCTGCAGACAACCTGATCCGGAACGGCGACTTCGAGGCCGGGCCGGCGGCGATCCCGAACTCCACCGCCGGCGTGCTGTTGCCGCCGAAGCGGAAGGACGCGACGTCGCCGCTGCCGGGGTGGATCGTCGAGTCGCTCGTCCGCCCCGTCCGCCTCGTCGACGCGCCGCACTTCGCGGTGCCGCAGGGGCAGCGCGCCGTGGAGCTCGTCGCCGGGCGGGGAGGGCGCGGTCTCGCAGGTTATCCGCACCGCGCCGGGCCGCGCGTACAACCTCTCCTTCGCCTCGGCGACGCCAGGGACGGCTGCGAGGGCGCCATGCTGGTGCACGCCGTCGTCGTCGCCGGCGGCGGCGGCAACGAGACGGCGAAGGCGCGCGGCGGCGCCGTGCCCTACGCGTCGCGCGGCGGCGGGCGGCGCCAGGCAGGCCAGCCTGAGGTTCGTGGCGAGCGGGCGGCGCGCCAGGGTGACGTTCTACAGCTCCTACTACCACACCAGCGCCGGCGACGGCGTGTCGCCGTGCGGGCCGGTGCTGGACCAGGTGAAGGTGCAGCCATTGATGACGAAAGCTTAGCTTAAGCTGTCGTCAGCTCAGCTCAGCTCGTCGTAAGCTCGTAATCTTGCATGCCTTGTGTTGGCTTAATGTTAATCTGTGGTTTTTTTTTTGTTTTTATTATTTTTTAGGTAAAATTGCGGTTTTTTTTGATGTTGTCATGAATTAAAATGAGTGCAAATGTGCCAACGTAGCAGGATGTGGCTACTGGTACGTGATTAGTGATCTTGCGTGACATTTGAAAGCTGTTTTCACGTTTCATGAAATTTGGAAGCTGTTTTCATATTTCAGTATGAAATAGTTCTGTAATTCGTTCAAAAAATATATACGTTTGCTGGTAAATCTATTTCACGTACTCCATAGATTATACTGGGCTAGTTTTGGGCCTTTTTTTTGTTGGGGCCACATGGATCTGAACTTGTGAAGGAAATTAAAGAAAAAAATTGGCCCATAGTAGAAGGTTTAACAAACAAACGGTTCATGAGAAAAATCCAATCTTTCAGTACCATATGAGTGCCAACTGGCAACTGGCAACTGCAAACGGTTTAAGGAGGCACAAAACTATAAATTATATCAAATTTATCACCATACTATATATTTATGGAGTATCTTGAAACTACAAATTTAGCAATGAAGTTATAAAAAATATAGATTTTAGAGTTGAGTTTCCTTAGCATTGTTTGTCCGCTGGAGTTATAAATCTTGTTAATATTATGGTAAAACTAGCATCCAACATTTATTTTCTAATTCGATACCTTAAATATGTAGCTGTGATAAACACAACAAATGAATTTGTTGTTGTATGATATAACGACTTATACATAGTTTTATCATAATTTATTCAAAATATATATAGTTCTATGAAATTTACTTATCAGTTCAGTTCCTGCAAAGCTCCTCTGTTCCAAAGGAGCACGAATTTTGAAGGATTTAAGCAATCTTGGATGCAATTATCTGTGCTATGGTTTATAGTCTGAATTTGAAGTTATTGACTCCAGCTTATATCTTCTTTTTTTTTTGTTTGGTGTGTTCTACTTGCTTTGAAGTTTGAACTACACTCTTTTCTGGGAGTGATACTTTGTAATAATTGGTTGTAGCTCTTTTTAGCAAAGGCCGGAATATTATATTCCATTATCTAAAAAATCTAACCGAAGCTATGGAAAATATTTTTATAATAAGACCTTTTATGTTTGTACTCTTAAGGTCGAAAGGTAATGATGAATGAAAATACTAAAGACCAACGAAAAAATCCCTAATTTTAATTCTAAAAGTTTAAAAACGATTGTGGCCAAATCATCATGCTGCATGCCTACTAGACATTCATTTCCAACCAAATCCAGACGGACTTAGTCCTTTTCCATCATATCAACCTGTCATACACACACAACTTTTCAGTCATATCATCTTCAATTTCAACCAAAATCCAAACTTTCCCCTCAATAAACAACAGCCCAGATGAAATCCCCACATTTCAAATCGAGGAGACGCCCTCAATCATCGTTGCCGCGGAAAGTCGCAATCGCTTTGTCGCACCCAATGGGAGAAGGATTGATCAAAGATAGGAACCCAGCACGAATCATTGACCGCACGCGAATTTTGACAACGCAGAATCTGTCGTTGCTTTCATGGCCCCTCATCGTACACTAGGCAATTTAGGAGGAGTAGAGTGGAGTACTCCCTCCGTCCCAAAATAAGTGCAGTTTTGCACTATTTATGTTCAACGTTTGACCGTCCGTCTTATTTAAAAATTTTTTATGATTAGTATTTTTATTGCTATTAGATGATAAAACATAAATAGTACTTTATGTGTGACTAAATGTTTTTAATTTTTTCACAAATTTTTCAATAAGACGGACGGTCAAACGTTGAACGTGAATAGTGCAAAACTGCACTTATTTTGGGACGGAGATAGTACCAATTAGGCAATTAGGACTTCACTTGGTTAAAAATAAAACTAGAGTTTATTACTAGTTGCTAGTAATTGTAGTACTAATATTACAGTTATCAATCTATGCATCAAGAAACATTATATCTGTCTAGTATATTATTAGATGGCTTAAAAAAGACACCAGTGTCATTTTGAGGCTAAAAATTTTCATATTAATTGAAGAAAAAAGACAGTAATATAATTTAGAAACAACTAAAATTCGGAATATAAAATAAGAATTTTTGAGAATAGAATCCATATAAAACCCAACACGAGATTAATTGAGATTCAAATTAAAAAAAATAAATTCTAAAATTGGATTTCAATATGAGTTTCAAATAAACTTAAATTATCATTAAAATTATCTAAATTATCATCCATTAAAACCATAAAAGGAGTCCAATGACATCTTAAACTATAAAGCAGAACACCAATAACGATATGGCTGATTTTTAAATTGTTGTAATGACTATAAAAAGGAGAGATGGCGGGCAAGCCGTAAAAGGGTTGAGCGGTGTCGGTTGACAGGACTTTAAAAACAAACAAAAGAAACCTAACGATGATCAGGTTTGAATTTTAAAATTTCAATGACAATAAAGAGGAGGGGTAGCGGGTATGTTGCAAAGGAGTAGTGTGACGGCGTTTGATAGGACTTCTAAAAATATAAAAACGGAATCGGTGAGACAATGAACTCTAAAAACTAATAAATAAGGTTTGATTTTTGAAAGGTTTGAACGATAGCAAGTAAATGGACGGCAAAGGAATAAGAGGTGGTGACTGGCGTCACTTTTACTATAAATTTAGAAATTCGATGATGATAATGTTTGTTTTTCAAAAAACTTAGGACAATGAGATGAGTATTTATTTTAAAAGAAAACCATATATAAAACAGTTTTAAATGAGTGCTAGCCACGTAGTTACGCGGGATCAACATACTAGTTGACCTAATTTCGTGGCTCATCAGCCTCTCGTACCAACTCCTGAGCGATAGCGTCCGATCATTGCCTTTGTAAGCTATCTCACCAAGTCACCAACTATCATGCCAGAATGTCTGCGAAACATGGCTGAATTTCACAAGTGCATTGTCGTCAGATTTTCTCCAATCAGGCAGCAACTTGTCCGTCATTGTTTCGTCCAAAAGGTTCAAGCCCAAGCTGTCACGAAAGGGACCATTGGATTCAGAAGCCGTACATACAAACACATAGAGATGAGACCAGATCACTCATCAACAGGTCCACAGCCAAATGGGCCAGGGATCCCTTCAGGCATTGATAGTGAAGAAAAAACTTTACAGAAGAGGAGACCACTCTACACTATCTGTGGAATGATAGAGAGAAAAGAGAATAGGTCATAGGTGCACAAGCACAAGCACAACCACCTCAACCAAAAGCTCAGCATGTAATGGGAGCAACAGGATGCCTGAATTTTTCAAGGTTTCCGACCAGATTTGTAATGTACCAAACATTCTCCACTCTGCATGTTGCTAGCAGTACAGCAGCCACTGTGCTCAAATCTATGATACATACTGTTTGGCCCCCTTTATGTACACCGAAGAAGACGGCATCGTTGGATTTATATACCAGGATCGATCGGTCAACCGATCGCCAAAAATTTACCGCACGGGGTTGTTGTTTACGCTTCTCGTTTCATGAGCAATCTTCGCAGCTAGAGGATATGCTGTCCCTGCCCTGGGTCCTCAGCTGTTCTTGGCCTCTTGCAGCATTTCCACCACCTTCTTCATCTTGGGCCGCTTCGCTGGGGCGCGCTCGGTGCACAGCATCGCGACCTTGAGCACAGCAAGCATCTGCTTGCGCCACGCGAACGACACGGTGCTCAGCTTCGGATCCATGATCTGCTCCGGTGTCTCACCCCTCGCGGGGGCAGAGTGCACCCACTTGACAAGGTCCATACCCTCCCCGAACTCCTCATCCACTGGCAGCTTTGACGTTAGGATCTCCAGCAGCACCACCCCGAAGCTGTACACGTTGCCCGGCACAGTCACTTGCATTGTGTAGGCATACTCTGAAATGGAGGAATTGCAACAGCAACATATTGTTATGTTTGTGAACAAAAAGGAACTTGTTTAGTGGTCAGTTGTGGAGCAAAATTCAGATTTCAGACCTGGAGGTATGTAACCGAACGAACCGGCAACTGCACTGATGCTAGCAGTGCCCTTCAAAGGGTCCAGAAGCTTGGAGATTTCCACTTCACCAAGAAGCGCATTGTAGTGCGAGTCAAGGAAGACGTTCCCCGAAGAGATGTCCAGGTGAATGGTGGCGACATGATGGAGGAATGCCAACCCTTCGGCGACATCGATGGCAATCGACAACAGCCTTGGCCAGTCAGGCTTCTGGTTGTCACCGTCAGGGTTGTCGACATTGTGCAGCAGCTGAAGCAGGGTTCCATTCGGCATGTGATGGTGCAGCAGCAACGCGACGTCCTCGTAGATGACATACCCAATGGGACGAACAAGGTTTGGGTGGTTGATGTGCGAAAGACACTCGAGCTCCCGTATCATCTTTGTCTGGTGATGGATAACCGCACGATCAACTGACTTCAGCTTCTTGACACAGACTACCATACCGGATGGCATGACGGCCTTGTAGGTTATGCTGAATGTCCCATTGCTCACAACATTGGCATCCTTGAATGTTGCCTTGACACAACTCTGGAAGTCGATAGCCTGCTGCAAGCTGTCGATGAACATGTTTGAGGCCATGACCTGCGGCGCTGCCACTACAACCTCCCCCGCCTCAGCCATCTTCGCTTCAGCCTCCTTCTCCTGCCTCTCACGCCACATGAACAACGCCACCACCAACGACACCACAGAGAAGATGAGCACGCAGGACCCCACAACTGCCAATGCCACCCTGTAAGATATCTTCCTGTGGTCCATTCCATAGCTGGATCCATAAATTGGCCCGCAGTCTACAACCAGCGGGTTGCCACACAGCTTGGTGTTGCCGGAAAAGCTGGACGCCGCGCTCTTCTGGAATGGAGCAAACACGGGGATGGCGCCACTTAGCCGGTTGTTCGACAAATTGACCTCAATCAAGCTCAGCATCCCTCTCATATCACCTGGTATCTCCCCAGATATCTCATTGCTCGACAAGTCCAGCGCGACGAGCTTATCAAGCCGCCCAAGCTCACGGGGCAGCGGCCCGACAAGGTGGTTGAAGCTAAGATTCAGGGCAATCTGCAAGCTCTTGACCCTGCCAATTTCAGCCGGTATCTCACCAGTAAGATTGTTGTTTCCAAGTTGCAGCTCAAGAAGCCGGCCACAGCCGCCGATGCCGACCGGGATGCCACCGGAGAACTCGTTGTGATCGAGCAAAAGGAATTGCAACCTCGACCCGTTGCAGACGCTCTCCGGCAAGCCGCCGCGGAACGCGTTGTAGCTCAGGTCGAGCTTGCTGAGGTTCCGGCACCTCAGGATCGACCTCGGGAACTCCCCGGAGAGGCCGTTGCTGGAGACGATGAGCTCCTGGAGGCTCCTGAGCTCGCCGAGCACGTCGGGGACCTCGCCGGCGAGGCGGTTGTAGGCCAGGTTGAGCAGCGTGAGGTTGGCGCATCGCGCGAGCTGCGCGGGGATCCCGCCGGTGAGCTCGTTGCTGTCGGCCTCAAAGTAGGTGAGGCTGGTGGCGTCGCCGATGGACGCCGGGATGGCGCCGGCGAGGCGGTTGTTGCCGATGCGCACGTTGGAGAGGGCGGAGCAGCGGCCGATGGTGTCAGGGATGGTGCCATTGAGGCGGTTCACGGTGAGGATGAGCACCTGGAGGTTGCCGAGGTCGAAGAGGCTGCTCGGGATGGCGCCCTCAAGGGCATTGGAGTGGAGGTTGAGCACCTGGAGCTTGGAGGAGAGGCCGAGGCCGGAGGGGATCGGGCCGGAGAGGGAGTTCTCGTAGGCGGAGAGGACGCGGAGGGCGGGGAGCGCGGCGAGCCAGGGCGGGATGGCGCCGGTGAGGTTGTTGCCGGAAATCTGGAGCTCCGTGAGAGCCCTGAGCGACCTGAGCTCGTCGGGGATGCCGCCGGAGAGCGCGTTGTTGGAGAGGTTGAGGAACCTGAGCCCGACGGCGCCGGCGAGGGAGGGCGGGACGCCGCCGGAGAGGTGGTTCATCGACAGGTCGAGGAACTCGAGGCCGGGGAGCCCGCCCAGCGCCTCGCCGGGGACGCCGCCCCGGAGCGCGTTGAACGACAGGTCCAGCCGCGCCAGCGCCCGGAGCCCGCCACCGCCGAGAAGTCCCCCTCAGCCCGCGCCGCGGCAGGTCGATCGCCACCACCGCGCCGCCGCCGCCGCCCCGCGCACGTGACGCCCCGCCACGCGCAGTAGTAGTACCTTCCCTTGCCGTCCTCCTCCCAGCCGCGCCCCAGTCCGGCGGTCGCCAGCGCGCGCCGCAGCTCCCGCATTGCGTCCCCGTCCCCATCCGCCGCGGCGGCCACGGCGGCGCCAAGAACGCAGGCCAAGAACAAGAACGCGGCAGGCGGCGGCATCACCGGTGGTTTCTTGGCTTTCTTGGCGCTGCAGCCGCCGTCGACGTGCTCGCTCCGGCGACCGACCAATCCGCCGCCGCCGCCGCCGAGCTCCTCGCGTCTCCCCTTCTCTCGTGAGGAGGAGACAGGAGCTGTGGCTGCAGCACAGCAGCTGCCTCCTAGCTAGCTCACACACAGCCTCACACTGTCACTCACTCAGCTCACACACACACACACACTCTCTCTCTCTTTCATGGGAGTTTTTAGAGAGAGAAAGTAGGGGAGGGGATGGGAGGGAAAGGTGGTTGGAAGGAGGAAAAGAGGGAGGGGGGGTTGAATTCCACTGTGGGTCCTCAAACAGGGGGGAGGGGCACTGTTTTGTGGGATTGAGGCTATGTCAACACATGGGATTGTACACTGAAACTATTGAAGCCCCAACAGTGTGTTACGGGTAGGATTGTGTCTATATATATTGGTTCATGGGGCATGGGGCGTGGTTTGAGGTCGGGTTTTATGGTTTGTTCGTGCGGGCGGTGATGATAGGTTAACGGTGGTTTAGAGCTTTTTTTATGTATATTCTGATTTACGTACTAGGTATAATACGGTTGAGTGAATGCAAATGGTGTAAAATGGGGTGGTTAGTCCGATCAATCTACCGAGAAGAGACTAGTACTTTTTAAAGGAGGGTAATTCATGATACGGATATTTCACGTTTGTCTCGTGAAAGTTATATGCTTGTTGTGAAATTTGGAATCTAAGTCGTGGAGGGATTTTTATTCAACTTATCCGTTGTGGAATGAGATTCCCTTTATACTAAAGTGATAGCGACAAACATGCTAAGCTTTGTTGGCTTAGTCGATAAATCACATCAATGACCATCATAACAAATTGATTCAAGTTAGGAGGCTATCACTTTTCATTCCTTATGTCTCCATTGAAAAGGGGATTCTACATGAAATTTAAAAGAAGTGACTACATTCTAAGAAAATCTTGTATAAAATTCTCGTGTTGAAATATCCTTAAATAAATGTCTCCTTGAAAGGTCACATCAAGTCTCAATGTTATAATAATATTATTTAAGAGAGTATTTTTTTGAAAGAACAATTTATTAATTTACCTTATGGTATTAATATTATTCATGGAAAAGAAAAATAATAACCTCATTTTATCACTATGAAACTGGTTAGCTACAATAGCACAGCTGTAGTCCGCTGCTATTTTCGTGCTTTGAAAACTGTTCTTGCTAGCTACGGCTGCACCACATTTCAAGTAGCGAAAAAAAACCTACGAGTTTAAAATACTACTCCGTAAAAAAAAAGACCAACCTAATATTAGATAATATATAATCTAATATAATAAATTTAGCCGTAGGCTGGCTTTTTATTGAGGAAACACTTAAGCTTGAATCTTTTTTTCAACATCTATAAATAGGATAGATTATGCTGAGTCTGAATGGTCAAAAACTCAAATATCTGCGGTAGTCCGGTGCACATAGCATTTTGTGGACGGACATAGTGAATTTCTCGGCTGTTGAGCCGGTGAATCTTTGTGCTCTGTTCCTTTCCCTACCTTGATTTGATCCAAAACAGTCACAGCCAGACAATTAATTACTCCAATTAAGGCGTACGGATTGTCTTAAGTCTACTGACATTAAGGGTGCCTTTGTCCTTGGCACTGATGAAAGGCTTCCCCTGGTTAGCATGTTGCTGATGTAATCATGCTGGTTATTCTCTTAATTAACCTATTCTCTTTCCATTGCTCTCTGTGATTAAGTGATTGGTAGTAACTACGTCCTCATAAGCCATAATTTGATTCCTCTTTTTTTTTTATCAACCTTTCTGGACCATTTCATCAGCTTTGCAGCTGAATCGATTCCCTGGGTGACTAATTATCCCTTGTGCTTCTAATGACAGCCACTAACCATCATGATTACAATTATTTTTTGGCAAGACCAATTGAGCAAACTGGTTGGCTGAAAACATGATGGCATCTTTTGCATGCTAGCTCTCAATATAAGGAGAAGAAATTATTCTCCCTTTCTAGAGGTTAGGCCTAACAATAAAAAGGTTCCTTTTGTGCATGGAAATTATTAGTGATGTCAATGCATTTTTTTTAGATAATAGTGATGTCAATGCATATGAAGACTCTAGTACTCAATTCACAAGTCATTGATGGTGTATGTGCTCTGGCATGCATCATTTGGTCGTAATCTGTTCATAATTTGAGGCTACATTTTGAAAAAAAAAATTCTGGAAGGCCAACTTACAAAAATCCCTACATTTTTTTAACATTGATTAGGGACTAATTTTTTTCACGTCGCCTCTTCTTTCTTTATTTCTTTTAGTATATATATGCCTTTTCAACACACCCCAAACGTATTGTCTTTTGCATGTCTCTAACTCTTTTTCAAGAGAAATTTTAACAAATGTCTCTAACTCTTTTTAACACATGTTTAAGATAATATACATGGCATGAGAAATATGGAAAACCTACTTCTTTAATTAGCTAATGACTGATTATCTACATGCCACTGTAGTCTTGTAGATTGTTCCATGTAGTGTGTTAATGTTGCACATACTTTGTACTGTGTCCCTTCTGTTGCACAACCTTAGAGGCAGGGAAGCACTTGAATACTACTTGATGCTAGGTTTGTTAAGGTGCATTGAATACAGATAGGTTATTAATTACATGCCCTGCTCCCTTTAATTGCTTTTAGTTTGCTCCCATTAATTGTTCTTAGTTCCATGGAGTGGTAGCTAGCTGGAGCTGCCCAAGTTTGTCACCCCTTGAAACAGGGAATTTTTGTCCTGTGGAGACCAAGCAATTCTAAAAGTTAATACAAAATATTATGAGAAGTTAGGCCAAAGAACAAAAGGCTTCCTTTTGCATTGGATTGTTTTTATGGTATTTTGTCAAGGTATATATACCCTTATGTTGACCACTTGTCTATATCAAAACATTGTCTCCACAGGCTTAAAAGAATTGGAGTGAGTGTTATGTAAACTATTGGGTCGACAGCTCGATAGTCCATTCGTTTAAAATATGAGGTGTTCATGCAACCTATCACCTTACATATTACGTCTTGTTTGGTACACTTCTATACTATACAGAAAGCATTTTTTTTGCATATAGCTATAATAGATTTTTGCAGGCGGACAACGCAACCACTTACCCCGTATATGTACAAAATAACATTTTGCCATGCAAGCAACACGAAAAATGATTTTCGCAAGTGGTGAGTTATGTCGTCCGCCTACAAAAAGGATCGAAAAAAAAGAAAATCTAAAAGCTGAAACCCTAGCTCAAATCCACCCTAGCCATAGTCGTTGTCGAGACCCCACCGCACCCAACGTTACTGGCGGCGGACATGCCACTCCCGAGACCAGGGTCTTCGGATCCGCCACCGGGCAGCTTGCCACCATCATTTTCATCGTCGGATTCGTGAGAAGGGGGAGGCCTGCGACGGTGGATCCGCGCCTCCCGCTGCCGTCGCTGCTGGATTTGTGAGGGAGGGAGAGTCTGGCGACGGCACAACCGCACCTCCCCATGCCGCCGCTGCCGGACCCGTGAGGGAGGGGGAGTCTAGCGACGGCAGCCACCTGCCCCTGCAGCCCTTGCCAGATTCATGAGGGGGAAAGAATTCGGTGACGGCGGATCCACGCCTCCTCGTACCCCCACTGCCAGATGCATGAGGGAGGGGAAGGTCGGCGACCATCGATCCGTCCCTCCCCCTGCCGCCGTCGCCGGATCCGTGAGGGAGGGGCAGGCCAGCGACAGTGGATCCGCGCCTCCCCTTGCAGCTATTGCCGGATTTGTGAGGGAGGGGGAGGCCGACGATGGTGGGTTCACGCCCCTCCTTGCTGCCTTCGCCAGATTAGCTCAAGGCCGATGGCCACCCCCGTCGTCGTCCGCCTACCACGCCTCTCCTCATCATTGTCGTCATCCGCCGGCCAATCGTCGTCGTTGCTCACTGGATGGCCTCTCCCGTTGGGTGTGAAAGTGAGGGGGAGGTGTGAGAGTGGGAGGAAAGGGGAGGAGAATAAATTGAGAGAAAATGTTAATATGGAGATAGAGAGAGAAGGGAAAATTAAGATGGGTGAAAAAAAATGCATACGGGCCTCCTACGAGGTCCGTCTGCAAAAATTCATTTTCACACACGGATATTTATTGAACAACTCCTAACTCCTTTTACATGCGGGCTTCTTAGGAATTATTTTTAGTCTGCCTGAACAAAGGAGATGTTTTTTTAGTGGTATAAAGGAATATCACGAGAATTTTGAGGAAAGTTAACTGACCAATGTGAAATTCTCATGTGTTCTAAGGCTTTCCCACCAACATATGGTCAAAGTGAGACAATCCTTTTGTATGAATACAACGGACTTTGGATGATACGTTTTGCCTCTTGGGCTCCTTTACAGCAGGTGCTAACTATAACAATTAACACATCATGCACAACCACTTTTGCAGTTTACCCGTATAATAGTTAGCAATAAATATATATAAATATATATGTACAACCACTTTTACAGATCACCCGTATTATAGTTAGCAATAAATATATATACTAACACTATTAGCATCTTGTTAAAACCCATGTTGTGGCGGATTATATATATGTAGCACACGCTTCTCTTTTAACTCTCATCTTCTGTTTCCTACAACTTAACACCAGTCTATTATGGCAACGAATAATATACTTACATTATCTTATTATATTTAGTTTGTATTTAATGCATATTCTTTTCTTATTCCTATGGAGATGATTTGGTTCCTATAAAATAAAATTCATGTGTTCAAAAAGCCTTTAGAAGAGCGGTGAAAGATAACCATTAGCTTCATTCCATTTGAAGTTCATCTTGCATAGGGCTTGTGATGTGGGCCCCAATGCAGCCGAGTAGCATCATTCCCAGTTGCGCTGCATGGACAACTTGCAGAAGGAAAAAGTTTACTTGAGATCCCTCATCTTGTCCTCTAGTTTCAAATTCGTCCCTGACCCAAAATGCATAGTCTTGCAAAACGGGATCACAGTGGGTCCCAAGACAGTATTGAGAGCAGTTTTGGCTGATGTGGCGGCTGAGTCAGCGTGAGACCCACATACCAGTGGCCCAATCTTCTTCCACATCTATCTCCCTTCTCTTCCCATCTCTCTCCTGGCCTCCATGCGGCCGGTGATGGGCAATAGTCGAACATGAAAGGCGCAACGACAACTTCTCGCGCCCGAGTCCTAAGAGCATGTCGGTCTGGCCGAACGGTCCGGAGTTCTGGTCATCGCACTCGAAGATGAAGCCAGGAACTTGCTTGATGCCGATGTCATTGTCGGTGTTAAACACCACATCGTATTGCTTCGTTGGTTTCTCGTTCCTGACGGACACCTTGGAGGCGCGAGCGCCCCTCCGCTAGGGCTGTCAACGAGCCGAACTCGAGCGAGCTTCATTCTACCTAGGCTTGAGCTCGATACAAGCTCGAGCTGAGCCTATAAAATGTTCGAGCTTTCTGACAGGCTCGGCTCGAGCTCGACCAAGCTCGAGCTTAACTACCGAGCTTGATTTTTAAGTAAAACAATATATATTTCAAAGATAATCTTTAAAAAATAATTAATTTCTAGTTCATCATATTTAGTAGAAGAGGAAAAAAATAAAATAAATATATGATGTCAATATAAGGCATACAAATAACTTATTTGATCTCCTATTTATAAATAACAACAAAAATTATATATTACTATGCTCGTGGAAGCTCGAGCTCGGCTCGACAAAGCTCGCGAGCTTAGGGAAAGGCTCAGGCTCGGCTCATCTGGAGCTCGAGCCTAGGACGAGCCAAGCTCGAGCAGCTTGCGAGCCTCGAGCTTTTTTGACAGCCCTACCCTCCGCCGACTATTGGGCTTCCTCCCTGCCACCGATGAACCTAGGCGGCATCGACCACTACTGCTTTTGCTCTTGCTCTTCCATGCAGATCGCACGGGCACGTCGGTGATGACCAACGTGGAGGGGTCAAAGGCAGATGAAGATGGTGATGAGGTTGGCGAGGAAGGCCGTGCAGGGTCCTTATGTAGCATTGTTGCCGATGTCAAGGAGCCAGAAGCTGATGAGGTAGACAATGATGGCATCGAGGCGGGTAGAGCACAGGGTGATGGAGTCGCCGAAGATTCGAACGAGGTCGGTGGAGAATCCGACGATGAGAACAATGGCGGTGATAATGAAGGGTGTTGACGACCGAGGATGGCGAATGTGTACGGGATGCCGAGGTCCTAGACAAGGGGTCGGTAGGAGAGTTGCAGCGCCACCCAAACTGCACGCCGCACGCCACCGACACCGCACGTAGAAGCTTCCATATGGAGGCTACTAGAGATGGGAAGAGAGGAGAGGGGGGGAGGTATAATAAGAAGATTGAGCCACTGACATGTAGGTCCCACGCTGACTTAACCGCACATTAGCAAAACTGTTCTCAGTACTACCTTGGGATCTAATGTGACTCGGTTTTACAAGATTAGGTATGCAAGCATTCCGGTCCAGGGACGGTTTTGAAACTCGATGACAGGATGAGTGACCTCAAGTGAACCTTTTCCACTTGCAGAACACTAGACATCACAGCCCAAGTCTTACCCACCACAAGCCAACACACCACACTTTAGGCTCCTTAGGCCCATAACCATCTACCTATGAGCCCAAAAACTACGGCCCAATTAGGCCCACGCTCGGCCCAACTTCTCAGCGAAAACCCTAACCCCGTCGTCTCCACGGCCACCTTATATAAAAACCGCCGCCGCCGCCATCCTCCCTCCTCCCCTCCGCTCTCCCACCTTCACGCCGCCGCATCTCCACGCCCCGGCGATCCGAGCACAAGCAAGCATGGCCGAGCGCGGCGGCGCGGCGAGAGGGGCGGCGAGCGCGGCGGGTTCGGGCGCGGGTTCGGCCGCGGGCGGGCGGCGGCGACCGCTGGCAGGGGCCGGGCCCGCGGGCGGGCGGCGCGGCCCCCGCCAGGAGGAGGAGAAGTGGGTGCCCGTGACCAAGCTGGGGCGCCTCGTGAAGGAGAACAAGATCCACAAGATCGAGGAGATCTACCTCCACTCCCTCCCCGTCAAGGAGCACCAGATCGTGGAGCAGCTCGTGCCGGGCCTCAAGGACGAGGTGATGAAGATCACGCCGGTGCAGAAGCAGACGCGCGCCGGGCAGCGCACGCGGTTCAAGGCGTTCGTCGTCGTCGGCGACGGCGACGGCCACGTCGGGCTCGGCGTCAAGTGCGCCAAGGAGGTCGCCACGGCGATCCGCGGCGCCATCATCCTCGCCAAGCTCTCCGTCGTGCCGGTGAGGAGGGGGTACTGGGGGAACAAGATCGGGAAGCCGCACACCGTGCCGTGCAAGGTCACCGGCAAGTGCGGCTCCGTCACCGTGCGCATGGTGCCGGCGCCCAGGGGGTCCGGGATCGTGGCGGCGCGCGTGCCCAAGAAGGTGCTCCAGTTCGCCGGCATCGAGGACGTCTTCACCTCGTCGCGCGGCTCCACCAAGACCCTCGGCAACTTCGTCAAGGTATCTTGAATTCCTCCCTAGAAATGCTCGCTTATCTTAGAATTCTTTCTCTGTTCATTAAAAAAGTTTGCTTATAGTGCTAGATTTGGATGTACCAGAAATGGCTTGACTGATTGTGAATTTGTGATGGAGGACATGTGTAGAAAATGACTTGACTGATTGTGATTGAGGAGGACATGATAGAGTCGTTTCCACCATTGTGTTATGCATGTGTTATCTAGTTAATATTTTGACATGTCTGACCTGTATCACATAATTCAGTTGTGCTTAGCATTGGTGTTTGACATCTGTGCTGTTGTGCTTAGGGTGTCTATGCATTTCGATTGTAATAATAATATTGAGTACATTGTCCTGTTTAAGTACTAGTATACATCCTTTGTTAAGTTCTGTTGACTAGGATTTTAGGAATCTAGGGTTGTCATAGCATCGCTTCCCTTTCGGATGTTCTGTATTGTTCTGTATCAGTAGTAGAAATTTGGTTTGTCATTGTATAGTGCACAAACCGTGGAACTGCTTTGTTTTCTGAGGATCATTTGGATGATTGTTGGTAGTCATGAATTCTTCTGTGGTTTTAAATGTTGTTGCCGTTTCTATTCATGTATACATGCTGTAGCTTGCTGAAAATAGCTATCATACTTGCAGC
The DNA here is from genome assembly GCA_009805545.1 of Oryza longistaminata. Classification (NCBI taxonomy): domain Eukaryota; kingdom Viridiplantae; phylum Streptophyta; class Magnoliopsida; order Poales; family Poaceae; genus Oryza; species Oryza longistaminata. The sequence continues at coordinate 9,150,431 of CM020184.1, forward strand.
AATCAAACATGATATGTTTCCATTTACATTTCAAGCATTTCAATTGGTGAACCCATGAGACTCTTAGATAGCATTCTAATTTCATGAACACCATTACATTTCAAATGTTTTGGTTTACATGTCAAGAATAGTGCCTCAATTGATATAACCTGAACTTTTTGTTCTTGACAGGCCACCTTCGATTGTCTCATGAAGACCTATGGGTTCCTGACTCCTGACTTCTGGAGAGAGACCAGGTTTATCAAGACGCCGTTCCAGGAATACACGGACCTCTTGGCTAGGCCAAAGGGGCTCGTGATCGAGGCACCTACCGAGAAGATAGAAGCTTAGAAATTTTGCAGCAAAGAGCTGAGAAAGAATTTTGCATTTTGGCAGCAAGAACTGCTGTCTTGTCCTCAACCTCAACCTATGTCTTAAAAATTCAAATTTTGAATTATCGAATCTCCGGAATGTTTAGGTTTCTTTTCTCCGTGTTTACAATTCCCATATCCATATGAATGCGTACAGCATTGGTGCATTTTGCCAGTTTTACTGTCTGTTATGCTGAATTGTGTTAACCAATCCTCATTGAAGGCCGTTATAACGAATTATTTATTCTGGTTGTATATCATTATGATCTGAAAATGTTGAGCAGCCTATACGGGGATGTTTGTAAAGTATTAATCTGCATCGTTGTAACTTATCTGTGGTAAATGTGCGGACTAACAAGAACACAATGTTATTTTTTGCTTTCCCAAAACATGGTGAGATACTCAAACATGGTGTTGATTTAGGATGCGGCTTCCCTGTTTTGGTTTTCCATTCCCTTTCCTGTTCCGTGCCACATGTCACTTGTTTTAGGGGGTGTTTAGATGATACAGGCTGCGCATCACATCCTATATTATATAGGGTGTCGCAAACCGTCAAACCATCAAGTAAACTAATTATAGGATCCGTCAATAAGCCTCGAGACGAATTTATTAAGCCTTTTAACCCGTCACTAGCAAATGTTTACTGTAGCACCACATTGTACGAATTTGGACAGGCTGTCTGGCGACTCCTAGACACCAACACGCCATGACGGCTCGTAGTCCTAGACACCACCTTGAGAAAAGAGGCTAGACTAACACCGAGCTGACCATCGCTATGTGGGATCAATCACATTGATTGTCTTTTTTAGACATTGGAAAAGGAAAAGGAGGGTGGAATTAGTTCACATGTACTCACATCTTTCAGGGTTCTACAAGGGCGAGTAGCCATGCAGCCTTGATGATCTGCATCTAATATGACAGTAGTAGGGCCATCCGGATCATACGGGATTTCCTCAACCGTCACGATCATTCCAAGAGGCACCGGAGCGCTGGCGGCTATTGCAACCAGATCTTGCATTTCAAGGATTGTCAGCACTTATCAAAGACAAATTCTTTTGCCACGAGTTCGACAGCCTAGCTCATCTGATGCAGACAGTATCAGGTCATAAAAGCTGATTGCGAAATACATAAGAGGATCAATTTTAGAATTATCAAGATTAAAAAGAAGATAGTTTTAAGGCATGAGTTTTCATACTCCAAAATTGGGGGCATATATTAACGCCAAAATTTGGTAAGCCCCAAGGTCATCATCGGCTTAGAAATTGTATCGGCTTCAGAGTCCTGGAATCGGCCAATGGGAATTGTCGCTCGCCAGCAGTCGGATTCTTAGTGTTTTCGGTTAAGGAAATTAATCAATTAAAGGAAATTTATCTAGAAGAGGCTGAGTACAAGGAGGATGCGGCATGACAATTTATCTATTAATTAGGCAGAGTCAGTTAGTTTCCTTTTGTTTTTTTTAGGAAATTGTGTTTAGTATCCGATCAGGACTTGTGTTTTTTTCCTTTTATCTTTAGGAAAGTTTGAGTTGTGTCCAATAAGGATGAGTATCTACCCATGGGTATAAATATGTACACCCGGAGTCATTGTAATATATCTCTCGATCAATACAACTTCGGTGCATCGCCACCCTTTTTATTTTCGTCTTTCTCGACGAGTTCCTGTTTTGAGTTGGGTTACATCGGTTTCGATCTCCGATGAGGGGTAAGGCTTATTATGGCTGTTTATATCGGCGAGGGTAGGGCTTCGACACTCTAATCTTGTTGATGTAAACACCTATTTATCATATATCTTAGTTAATCTAAGTTGATGTCTCAATTTACCTATATCGGCCAGATCTTTTCTAGGGTTTTGTTGGTATCAGTTAAACTGTTTCTTAGATCTAGATTAGCTAAGGTATCCACCACCTTGAAAATCAGTCCAAGACTTGATTGTTTAGACTTTATGCCTCTTTTCATACTTAGTGCTGCATCAATTAGGTTTGACTTACTAAGTCGTGCTTAGAATCATAAAAACTAACCTGCCTTTAATTGCAAATAAGGGTTTCATCGGGGTTTCAGCCGATGAGTTATCTGGACGTTGCATTGGCTAACAAGGATTACATACAAGTCAGTTTTAGCTGATTGTAACAAAGGTTTCACTGATTATCTAATCTTGTGGATTTAATGACATTGGAACACCAACCGATGTATGCTTAACCTCCGGGTCAAGCAATTATTCTATCTCTATTGATCGATTGGTTTCTATTGGATTATATTATTGTTTTATTACATTATCATCGGCCGATTATTTTTATATCATTATTTACTCAAGTGTAAGAATCTACATTCAACATATAGCCGATTGCTTAGACCCTATTGACATCGGTTAGTATCATTATATCGGCTTGTTAGCCGATCCCTGTACATAATGTGGTTCTCCTTTCATTCTATACATACACCTGTACATAATCGATTCGAGTTCAGATCATCCTCCTGTTTGATTAATTACTGAAAGCACAAGGCTGTGGAATGACTGTCCCTGATTTCTTCCATTTTGCGTTTCGGCAAGTGCTCTTGGCATCGCTACCACCTCCCTTGATAGTGAGCTTGACGTCCTTCAAGGTTATTCCTTGACAAGGTACATTTCTGCTACAGTCCAGTTTGATAGCCTCCTTGGAAGCACTTGTGCCCCTGATGTTCTTGAAGACCACATTGCTAACCTGAACCGCGGATGTCTGATACAAAACCACTAAATTATAAGCATGCACATTATTTACACACATGGATAACTGAATAACAGAAAAGCTGTCACTGAGATTTATACCTGTTCCTTGCAGGGTGTAGCAGAATCACAGTAGTTCTGGTCGATAATGATTGGGTTCCAAACGTTTTCCATGATCATGTTCTGGAACACGATGTTCTTCGCGTAGCCCCGACCGCCCTGCCATGTCTTGATGCGAGCTCCGTTGGTTGTGCCATTTAGCCTGACGGTGTCGACGGTGACATTGTTGACATGAGCTTCAGAGTTGTGATCTCCTAAGCTCCCAATGCTGATGCCGTGTCCTGGTCCGCACACCATGTTCTTGACATGTAAGTTCTCGGTTCCATCCTCAATCGACATGCAGTCGTCCCCGGTCTTGATTGTGCAGCCTGTCACTTGTACATTTTTACTTCTGGTGATGTGGATGCCGTCGGTGTTTGGGCTAGTGCCTGGTGCTGTGATTGTCAGGCTAGAGATCCTAACATCAGTGCAATCCTCAACTGACATGTGGATTTGTTGGCTGTTTAGTAGCTTCAAGTTCTCCACTTTCAGATTTGAACAGGAGTAGAATGTCAATGCCTGTCAGATGAAAAAGAAGTCAGACTTTGTTTGAGCAAAATAGCAAAAGTTTTATGAATTGTGATGTGCTAGAAGGTTAGGATTTGGGAAGCAAACTCACCGTTGGAGCTTCAGTGCATGGCTGAAAAGAAGAGAAGAATAAGATCCACATTAGAGATATTTCCAAAGTAAAAAATGAAAAAGAGTGTAAATGATTCATAACTAAATAACTTCAGAGCACTTACAAGTTTTGCATTCGTTTTGCAGGAATTTTGCCACCAAATCTTGCCGTTTCCATCGACGGTCCCACCACCAGCGACAGTAAGGCCACTTACACCATTGAACATAATCCAGTGCCTAATAGTTTCCTTGCTCCAATCTGACCTCTTTGGAGGAGCCACCAACGTACCCTCTATCTGAAAATGTTCAGGAACTTAACATTTTTGAGTAATTGAATTTCATATGAAAGTAAATGTAAGTGCACGAGTGCATCTTTCTTACCATGAACGTGATGCTTGATTTGCATGGACCAGACAGTGTAATGTGCTTGGTGAGGTATCTCTTGCCCTTTGGGATGAGAACAATGGAAGGTTGCGAAGAGGAGCAAGCTGCAGCCCATGCCTTTGCCAATGCCTGCAACAACGGTATTAGTTAAGTTTTGCTATTTGTCAGTCGCCTGAAAATAAAACAAAGACATTATACGGTGTCACATTTTACCTTCGTGTCATCATGTTGTCCATCTCCGTAAGCGCCATGTTTGCGCACATCGAACACCACCTTCTTTGACTCAAGAGACCTGCCTCTGAGACTATCATCTCCACTAGTTAAATGGAATGATGCATTCATGTTGACCTTGGCATGAACACTACACAAGAAGAACGACATGACGACGACATATGCAGAGAAAATGAGCACATTGCAAGCCATCTTTCCAACTGTTAACATATGTCAACACAGTTTCGGACGATGAACAGTGCAGAAATTCTAGTGTTGTTGTGAGTTCTGGACTTTGTAGGATGTGGTTGATGGATGTGGCGATTGATGGAGACCAAGGATTCGATCAGGGGGTCTATTTATTCGCGCTGAAACCGGTTGGAAATCTTTGGATGTTCTCAACTCAAGGTTGCTTGTTGTTGATCAGCTAGATAGGTTGGGTTCAGATATTTGGATCCTAGTATCACAAGATTCTGTCGGCATGGGAACTGAGATAAATGTGCCCGAGTCCCTGACTCTTTGTTGCTTCACTACCTGGTCTACTTGTATGGCTAAATTACTTCCAGAGAAACTAATCCTGCTATTGAATGAAGTTCAGCACTAAAAGAAAAATCAAGGAGACCTGGATCACAGTTGAGTACAGACAATCATCTAAAATCCTATGCATTTCATCAGTGCTGCACTCTTGAGACCCACTAAAGGTTCATGAAAACTGAATTAACTTTGACAGATTTACGAGCCACAGGTCTCCTTATGTCATTAAATGTATGCATTATTGTAAGCTTAATCAGTTCTAATGACAACTCATCAGTCATCAACGAGAAAGAAGGCATGTCAGCATGTGTGTGTGAATTCCAACGTGGTATTCTCTACAGATGCAGCAGCATGATCATGTTTCACATTGGTTTCTGAATCTTGTGAAGTTAAAATTTCAGGTGTAGAGCTAGCTCTTAGGAGAAAGGAAAAGTATGGGCTCCAAGGAAGCCTATGAAGAGGAAACCAATGCAGATTCAGGTGATTTCTCATAGATATCTCAATGAAAGTATGGACAATTCATGGAGTAAGCAGATGAACAACCTCTGCTGTTTGTGGCTTACAAGCATGGTGAAGAGGTGCAGAAAATTCTAGAGAGCAGCCTCTGTTGTGGGCTTGTGGCTTCCAAGCACATATTTCAGTGCTTTAAAAAATTAACATGTGCTACATGATTTTATCAGTCAAAGCATTTGTGGTTTTGAAAGTATGCAATGTCGCTTAGCCCAGTTTGTACTGTCAATTAATACGCAAATTTGCCGGACAACTCTGAAAATATCAAAAAAAAAAAAAGAATGAGGGATGATTCTGAAACTGTTTTGGTCTCAAAATTGTATGCTTATTATGCCAACCAATTTCAGAAAGTAAAGTCTTGAACCAGCTATAAGCAGTTTATTTTTTTTTTTGCGCACCACTTTTTTTTTTCTTTTGGCACTCAACAGCTGAGACGAGCTAATATCAAACACTTTTTTTGTAAGATAGCAGAGCCCAAATCCGGCAGACCCCTTTGACGGCATCCCTCCTCTAAAGCTGCTTCCTTCCTTCAAGCAACGCATTCGCGAACCAATACGTAGTACACGACGTAGTAAATCAATTAAATAATGCAATCCGGGGGCCTGATTCAAGATCTGAAGTATGAATTGAACATTGGTTTTTGCTTCGATTGGAACTGGAAGTTCTAGAACTGGCGGCTGGTATACCACCATAATGAAATTGCCTTTTCTTTTTAGTATTCGGATAGGATTTCTGTTGGCTTCATCGGGGGGCTCACGTAGTTCAAATCCTATTGGACGCAATCTTATTTCTATCTATTCTTTAAATAACTATACTAAAGTTTGTGGCGAAAGATAAGTGGTTCTGTCACAACCAAGAAAGTTTCTATGAGTGAGCGACTTGACTATAGCTTCGCAGTGACAACCTTGATCGAATGTGTAGGATAGGTGGGAGGTGGTGACTTAGCTTAAAGCATGGCGGAAGGGTAGCCTAGTGTGTAAGCACAACAATGAACCGCGGCTACTGTTCTCCTATTCTCTCAAATCCATGAAGTAAGACATTGATTTTGCAATAAGATCGGGAAGAGGTTTGATTGCTAATAAAATGAGTGGAAGAAGGCCGTCATGGAAGAGTTTGGGGTCCAAAGCCACACCTTCTTTCTCCTATTCTTCATCTGTTTTTTTTTTCTTTCCTAAAATGTCGTTGAGAAAAAGAGAGAGCATAAAACCGTGGCTGAATTTGAAGTATTTGCTAAACTCTGAAAACAGAGGGTTCCTATTTACCTAGCATGGTGTTTGCGCATATGGGTATTTCATGTAATCACAAACAAAATTTGCAACTAACTTGGAAAATATGATATACTTTTCAGATATTAATGAATTTAATGCTAAAATAAAAATAATCAAAGCTTGAATTTGAATATGAATAGTTCCCGATAAAATTATTTGAAAAGTTACCTCGATCAACTGAGCTACAATTGGTATACCCAGGCCACACAAATGAAGAAAAAACAATTTATAGGAAATAGTTTTATATTTACATTATTAGCTGTTCAACAGCCAAGACTAAAAACAAATTAAAATAACAAATCACATAAAATTAACTAATTAAGTTTCGCATTCATATTTTCGGAAGGACATTCAGAGCCCCTTGTTGCCCTAATAAGCAAAAGCAAAAACTAAAATTTGAATTTTCAAACTAAATTTTAAAGTTAATTTTAAAATATTCTCAATGTGATTCTTTTTCAGCATTAACTTTTAGTGTTAATTAACTAAGACATATATAAAAATGTTACTTATAAATTAATATTTATTTTCTAATAAACCATTTTAACTTATTAGTAGTGAATATGTACCACCGACGGGGGCCTCACTTTTTGACTCGCTGGTAAGCCGGCAAAGCACACAATGCGAAGACCAACGGGACGAATCCAACTCCAAGGTCCTGAGCACCCCAGCCGTCGGATGCGTCAGATCCGGCCGGTCATTTGGCTCCCCTCGTAAAACGCGCTCCCACCCGGCAACCCAAACGACATCCGGGCCCCACCACCAGTCTCCTCTCCGTTTGGGAAACGGGATTCCCAGTCCCGGCCCCACCCCCCTACTCCCATTCCCATTCCCGTCGGATCCCATTCCCACGGGGGAGATTACTCCTCGGGCTTGGGATTCCGCCTCCTCTCTCTCTCTCTCTCTCTCTCTCTCCCTCCTCGCGACTTGTCGGCGGCGACGGCGACGGCGACCTCGGCGGCGCACGGCCTCGCTCCCTCCACCGCCGCCTCCTTCCTCGCGCGCCGGGCACCGCGCGTCCCCGCTCCATCTCCGGTATGCGGTGCCCTCCCCCCTACCTGCGCTCCTTCTCCTGGTTCCTCCTAATTCCTCCTCTCCCCTCCCTCACACTGCTCTCTCTCACTCGGCTAGGGTTTTCTCTTCTAGATCTCCGCGGGCGGAGCCCCCGGGCGCGGAGGAGGCTGCGCCGCGCGCGCGGGGAAGGCGCACGAGGTAGGGGGTTTCTCCTTCCTCCATCTTCTCACTGTGGAGTGTGGATTTTTTTGGCTTGCTTGCTTGGGCGCGCGTGCGTGCCACTGGTTGCTTCGTTGGGGGGTTTTTGCTTGCCGTGTCCTCCTGGATGATTGGGCGCGGTCCTTCTGACTGATTTTTCCTTCGCGTGGATCCGTGATTTGTTGTGTGTCGCATGGGGGAAGTGAATCTCAAAGTCGAGCGCCACTGCTTGAGATTGTTGAAATGCAAACAGGAAGAGCAAAGGGGTTTTTCGAAATCATGTTCCTGGTAAAAAATTGGGGGGTTTTTGAAGTCATGTTCCCGGTAAAAAATTGGGGGTTTTGGTTCTGTGGGTAAATCGAAAAAAAATTGGATAAGAGTGCTAGTACTAAATCTGAAGTGTGCGTATGAGCTCCATACACATAACTATTGTGTCCAAATAAGCTCCGTGCCTTCACCATATGATGCAACATGTTATGAAGCTTTGTTACGTTCATTTAATCTGTGTTTTTGGGGATATAATTGAGGTACATTGATGTACTAAACTCTTTCTGTAATTTGGTGATATCAAGGTTTTGTCTTCACATGACCTAGATATGGCCCGGCATCTGATTATGTGCTTTCTTATGCAATTGTTGTCAACTGTTATCATCTGAAATTTGAAATTTCCAATGTTAGGGCTGTCTAGAGTTAAGTTTGAACTGCATTCTTTGCATTCCCTGTGAACTTATTCCTCACATCACTTATTTTAGCTTTGCAGTGCTATTTTCATTCTGAAGGAAATTGCACGGTTAATCTGAATAGATTGGTCAGTGGTTGTCTGCATTCTACATATGACACAGATGGTTTGGAGATATTCAGTGTAATCAACAATGCAGACACGGAAAAAGGGTGCTACAAAAAATGCACTTGGGGATCCTGCCAGTACTAAAACTAGTAGGCAACCCAGAAGAGCAGCTCAGGCGGCAGCTTCTGAAAAGAAAGTGAATGATCTTATTACTTCTTCTGCCAAGAAGAAGAAGTCTGGTAAAGTTCTACTTTTCAAGTGTATATGATGTGTATGTTAATGCCAAATCAATTTCTTCTAAACCAAATTATTGGTACAGGCATGCTTAATGGTTGTTTGACTTTCATTTATTCAAATAAACTGACAAAATTTACTCATATGATGTATAGGATAATTTATAGATGCTTTTCTTTAACTACTAAGATGTATTTTCATGGTTCGAAGCTTGCAATAACATATTGTGAAATGATACATGCTTCTAGAATAAACAAATACATTGTCCTTGTTTAAGTTGTTAACTATTAATCTATTCCTACACGTAAATTGTTTGTTTAATTTACTATATTGGTCTAGTGCCCATGTGCTGGAACAGTTTTGAAATAAATTTATGTCATTTTCTAATCTTGAAATTCCAAAACAAATATTTGAATATAAACTAAACAAAATCTACCAGCCAGCTATTGACATATATACATGTAAACATGATATATTTTTCTTTAAAAAAAATCCTGCAAATAATGCACACATGTCTACACGGATCCATCCACAGAAGATAAGCATAAAGCACAAGATCACTGTCACCAACTCTTTCTTTTAAGGAGTAGATTTTCAATTTGAGCTTATTTCTTCTACCTCTTATCGCGAAAATAACCAAACAACATTCTTTATGTGCATAACTGTTTCTTATTTACTATTTAATGCTGTATATCTGGTGAAGTTATAAATTTATGTCATTTTCTAATCTTGAAATTCCAAAACAAATATTTGAATATAAACTAAACAAAATCTACCAGCCAGCTATTGACATATATACATGTAAACATGATATATTTTTCTTTAAAAAAAATCCTGCAAATAATGCACACATGTCTACACGGATCCATCCACAGAAGATAAGCATAAAGCACAAGATCACTGTCACCAACTCTTTCTTTTAAGGAGTAGATTTTCAATTTGAGCTTATTTCTTCTACCTCTTATCGCGAAAATAACCAAACAACATTCTTTATGTGCATAACTGTTTCTTATTTACTATTTAATGCTGTATATCTGGTGAAGTTATGATACTGATTAGGATGTAGCAATGGCTGTATTTGGTTCTTTGCATTTTAAAACATTTGCTTGCCATGCAGTTGGAGCCCCTTCCAAGAAAAACCGAGCTTCTAAAGGTGGAAGGAAGTTGATATCCGCATGTGATGCAGCTAATTCTGAAAATGAAGTTTCTCAGGTGGTCTCTGGTATACCACATGATCAGAAGGTAAAATATTTTGACTGAAGTGAACTTTTTGGTTACTTTTCTTTTTGACCACTGTAGAGTAAATTTCATCCAAAAAGAATAGAGAAAGGGGGTACAGTACATTAACTACTTAATGCCTGTTCTGGCACATGATTATTACACTTTTATTATTGAGCTACCAAATTAACATCTGAAAAATATGTTACTCTTTTGGTTTGGTTGTTTTAGATAATCTATAATGTTTAGCCTTTTTGTAACACCTGATAATCGTGCATTGATATGTGCGGTGTTGCTTCACTACAAAGTTTTCACAACAAAATTTGGAACTTATTTTTCCTTTATTATTTATATTGGTATAATTGCTATGCGTACGTAACTACTTATGCATTTATTTTTACTTGGGCAGCAGTCAGATGACAATGTTGATGGGAGGCCATGCAATTCCATATTTTCCCCTGCATATCACCTTCAGAAAGAATGTGGTGTGAGTAACTTCGCCAAAGGTATATATAATTGTAATATTTTGAATTCATCTTTTGATGCCGTCATTGTTAAGTTTTGGACTAGGACGCTTTAAACATCTGTGAACCATAACATCGTATAAGTTTCAGGGTATAAAGATTTTTCTAACTGCTATCAACATTCAGCAATACATCCTGCAAAAAACAAAATGATCCTGCCCTGATACATGCTGCAGTCAAATTCTTGAACGAAAAACTTTTACTAGTTTTGTGAGTGGAAAATATATCATAACTTTTACACTATTGTGTTGTCTTGTTTGCCTGAGAATGAAATGGAATATTCACTCCTGCATTGTCTTAGGTGATGTCTATGAGAACTTATGACTTTTAGGGGTTATTATATAAATATTACGAGCTCCAGCATTAGCACTAGGAATTCTGTACTCTGACAGATTTCAATGCAAGTTTTGAATTTAATTTGCTCACAGGTGGATATTTCAATTTAACGAGATGTTTATCTGTCAACAAAGGGTTCCTTTCTGATTATCAAAATTAGTTTGTTGTCATATATGTTGGAACCTGTGCCCTAGTAATAGTACATGTCTCATCGTGCATGCTGTTTCTATGTGACCTCATTGTGGCTGTGGTGCTCATTTTGCTCTCCATACCATGTTGCTCCAGTAGTTGATTCTTGAAGCGTTAATCATGCAGGCTTAGAACATAAAGGTGATACATTGGGTTCGGTTGGCTCAGTAGAAGAAAGGACAACACATGCTCAAGGTAGACAAGAAGTTACTACCAGCAGATCTGAATCCACTAGCCATGCAGTTAAGACTTGTGTTGGGAGCAATCACCATACACTAAATGCACAATCAGCTTTCTGTAACACACCGCTTGAAGAGGATGAATTCAGTGAACTCGGAAACCTTTCTTCAGAAGTGTCAGCAATATATCTTGCCATGCAGCAGTCCAAGTTGGAGTGCATTGATGAGCATAGTCAAGATTCAATCTCAACAGAAGGTTATGCTGATCCTGAGGACACTGAGGAGTATGATGATTTTGATCCATATGCTTTTATCAAGGATTTGCCTGATTTATCACTAGTGGTCCCCAAGTTTCGCCCTGTCCTACTCCCCAAGCAAACTCGGAGTTGTCCCACAACTACCCTGGTACTTGATCTGGATGGTAATATATACTTCCTGTCTGAGCACTTGTGTTCACTACTACATTAAGGAGCCTTCTGTTCCATTTCTGTGATTAACTCCAACTACTTTCAAGCAGGAGTCTATTTACGTAATAGTAGTTATTAGTGAATGGATGAAGTTAGCTACATCTATTTACTGTTTTTTTAACTTCATCATTTTCTCCTGCATCTATGAATTGGTGTTAATGGTACAAATATGAATTCAAATAACTCTAGTACTCTACCTAAAGGCTGGAAACTGGTAAACAGGAGCCACTGATGGACTTTCATATGCATCATGATTTTATTATTACCAATTTACCATACCTTCATTGGCATGAAATATTAATATTCAACATACATTTGATGTTGGTGTTTGATTTTTGCCTGCTGTGTGGCAGTAATCCTTGGACATAGCAGTTAGTACCGCCCCCACAAACAAGCCTTGATTTTGCTTTATCCTAGTTTTATCCTATTCTTTTTTGTTCATTTTTGTTTGATCTATGTGTGCTCTTTTATAACCAGCTAGACATATTTTCGAAATTGTCTTTTCCTTTCTCCTTTGATGTTCATTTTGTGTCACTCCAAATAATGCAGAAACACTCGTGCATTCAACTCTTGAGCCATGCGAGGATGCTGACTTCGCATTTCCAGTTTATTTTAACTTCAGAGAACACACAATATATGTCCGATGCCGTCCCTATCTCAAAGAGTTCTTGGAGAGGGTTGCCAATTTGTTTGAGACAATCATTTTCACTGCAAGTCAAAGCATTTATGCAGAACAGCTTCTCAATGTTCTTGATCCTAAAAGAAAGTTGTTCCGTCATCGTGTTTACCGTGATTCCTGTGTTTATGTGGAGGGAAACTACTTAAAGGATCTAACAGTTCTTGGACGTGACTTAACTCGTATAATGATTGTTGATAACTCTCCACAGGTATGCACTTAGCCATCTCAATTTTTGTGCGACAACATCTGTTCAATCTATGTTAACTTTATCCTGGTTTTAGTGGTTTGTATTCACATTGAAATGCCTATTTGTTTCTTGGTGGATATAAATTGTGTTATAGCGGTGGACGACCACAAAGATAGTTGTGCATAAGTTACTAGGGGTTGTGAACTTGTGATTGAAGCTGTCAACTTTGCTAGGTGTCTCTAGTAACTTGCCCATTGTTGTGACATATAGTTTCCTTACTACTTTCAGGGTCTCTTAAAGATTATCCGAAAGTTCACTACCTCCAGCAAAAAAAAAAAAAAAATGTTCTTGTTTACTTTTCAACCTCAAAGAGTTAACCTTGGCTACAATTTAATATCATATATTTTGCTCATGGCATTTTCGTAATGAAACTAACATTTTTTAGACAATAAATTGGTCAAAATTGGTACCATATTTTTGCAACTAGAGTTAGTTTTGTAGTAATATAAATTACAAAGCAAAACCTTTGCTATTGGCTTTCACTGGTAGTTCAAACTCTAATTAAGTAATTATATTTAGCAGTAGCAGGTACCTTTTAGTTCTGAAATTATGCATTTTATTCAGTTCCATATTTGTAGATCCCCATCAACTATTATTGTTATGGTTATGGGGACATGAATAATGTACTGATGTCCTGCTTACAGGCTTTTGGATTCCAGTTGGACAATGGCATTCCTATTGAAAGCTGGTTTGATGATCCGAATGATCAGGAGCTGTTGAAACTGCTCCCATTCTTGGAAAGCCTGGTTGGCGTTGACGATGTTCGACCATATATAGCCAGGAAGTTCAACCTCCGTGAGAAGGTAGCAACCGCATCGTCTCTTTCAATGGACCTGCAAATGTGATCCACTTTTGCTTTGGAATATGTCTCTGTGTAGGTGGTAATTTCGATAAATGCAGAAGGGCTGGTATGGTGATTCTGTAGAGTGTTACAGGCTGTAGTGTATCAGGATCCCCCCTGTACTGCAAATCTTGTATGTCTTTAGAACTGCCATGTACAATGTTCTCCAGATGTAAGTTCGTACTGGAAGAATTTGGGGATCCCATGTATGGCTAATCAAGGTTACTAGGTTCATGGTGGTGAACTTTCCAGCAATGCAGATAAATTTGTTCAAAAAATGTGTTCTATTGTGATTGTAAATGCCGTGGACTGCATGCTCCTAACATCTGGACGATTGGTCAGGTAGCTGAAATCGTCTGTTTTTTACTTTGACCTCCCTTAGTTTAATTTATGATTTCCTGTCATGGTTGTTTTGCCAACTTATGTATCTTCTGCCCAAACAAAATGGAAAAAACGGGTGTGAAATCTGATACTACTTTCATGCCTGTCTCCAGAAATTATTACCTATCCAGTTGTGGTGACGGTCTCATTAAGTCATTTCCCAACAAGATGTGTTTACTTAACGCAATGGTACTGTGGAGGAATGCTCTGGTTGTAATTGTATAAATTTCACGCAACTCTTTGAGTTGCCATCATGTGTGCCCTCTGTTATTCAGTTGTGAAGATGCTGTGAGCATCTGAGATGTCGTATTGCTTTTATTGTTCTTTCATATGATGGGATGAGACTTGCTTTGCATCGCTTGTTTGATTTGATATCCGAATGCTGCACGAGTCCTTTTTGAAGCAGATGTAGTGTGGTTTTTCATTTTATCAGATGTAGTCCAATTTCTCAGTTTGGTGTCAATATAAGCATTACAGCAACTCTACAATGTTTGATTTAATTACACTAGAGGAAAAGAGGAGAAAAATCTTGGAAACAGAAAATTACTGATGCTCCTCATTCTGATGGTCAGCATTGATGATTGCATTCTGCCATGATTTAGAATGGTTAGAGTTACAAGAAATAATCTCAATTGCAAATTCCTAAACACTTCTGTACATGTCATGTATTCTTACTGTACATGTTCATCTGAATATATACACCTTTCTCTCTAGCTCCATTATGTAAAATACTCCTACTTCTCTACATATTCCAAGGTCCAAGGATGTTCATGTTTCAGATCAATTCCTGAAACCACATGGATGTTCATGTTTCATGTCAGTTCCTGAAACCACATGGCTGTGGACTGACACTCCCAGATTTCTTCCAGTCTGCATTCTGGCAGGTGCTCTTGGCATTACTGCTACCTCCCTTGACAGTGAGATTGACATTCTCCAAGGTTATGCCATGGCAAGGTACACTGCTGCTGCAACGCAGCATGATGGCCTCCTCTGATGCACTTGTGCCCCTGATGTTCTTGAACAGCACATTGCTCACCTCCACTGCAGATTTCTGCAACCAAAATTATATATATATGAAGTTAAGCTTTGACTGCACAGATTAATTAATACCAAGAAATTAACCTTGGTAAACGTAATTTTATGTCCAAAATTCAGTTTTAACTTTGTATACCTGTTGTTTGCAGGGTGTAGAAGAGTCACAGTAGTTTTGGTCGATGATGATGGGATTCCAGACATTGTCCATGACCATGTTCTGGAACACGATGTTCTTCGCGGAACCCTTTCCTCCCTGCCATGTCTTGATGCGAGCTCCGTTGGTTGTGCCATACAACCTGACATTGTCGACGGTGACATTGTTGACATGAGCTTCAGAATTATGATCACCCAAGCTGCCGATGCTGATGCCGTGTCCCGGCCCACACACCATGTTCTTGACATGCAGGTTCTCGGTTCCGTCCTCGATTGACATGCAGTCATCCCCGGTCTTGATCATGCAGTTTGTTACCTCAACATCTCTGCTGCGTGTGATATGGATTCCATCGGTGTTTGGGGCTGTTTCTGGTGCTGTGATCGACAGGCGAGACATCTTCACATCGGTGCAATCCTCCACTGAAATCTGGATTTGCTGGCTGTTCACCACCTTCAGGTTCTCCACTTTCAGATTCTTGCAGGAGTAGAATGTCAATGCCTGTCAAATTAGATAAAAATAAGAGTTTGTGAGATAAAATGTCATCAAGATTTTGTTGCTGCATTGGAATGTTCATGGTAGTAAGCAGAGGTGTAAGGACACGTACCGTGGGAGCTTCTGTGCATGGAAGCTTTGAGTTGGTTTTGCATGAATTTTGCCACCAAATCTTGCCATTTCCATCTATGGTCCCACCACCAGTGACAGTAAGACCAGTGACACCACTGATCAGAATCCAGTGCCTTATGGTCTCCTTGCTCCAGTCTGACCTCTCTGGAGAAGCCACCAAACTACCCTTCACCTGAAAATTTCGCAGAAATGGAATTCAGATTCTTTTTCTTACAAAGAAATGTATATAAACTTATGCATTTATAATCAATTCTAACTCACCATCAATGAGATGCTTGATTTGCATGGACCAGACAGTGTTGTGTGCTTGATCAGGTATTTCTTGCCCTTGGGGATGAGCAAAACTGCAGGTTTTGCAGAGGAGCAAGCTGCAGCCCATGTATCTCCCAATGCCTATGCAAGGTGACACAAGAAAAAACAACGGTTAGATCTCAGAAACTATGATTTGCTCCTGAACCAAAAACCTTTTGACATATTCTGGTGTCATTGCATTGTACTCACTTTGGTGTCATCATGTCGTCCGTCTCCATGAGCCCCGTAGCTCTGTATGCTGAACACATTACTGCCAACATCTGCATCAGCACTATGCAAGAAGAAGAAGAGTGCAAGGAGAGATGCAGAGACAATGAGCACAGTGGAGGCCATTTCTCAGACTAAATTTGACAAGTTATCACAAGTCAGAGATGAAGTAAAGTGGATGTGCTGCTGCTTGATGTGGTGATTGATGGAGACCATTGGTTTGATCAGGGGAGCTATTTATATGCGCCGATACGTGTTGGAAATCTTTGGATGTTTTCTACTCAGGTTGCTTGTGGTTGATTAGCTAGTTTGGTGTGGATTTTTGGGGTGTAGTATCACAAGATTCTGTCAGCATGGGCGGCAGTGTTCGGATTCCTGGATGGGAACTAATCCCTCCCGCACGGAAAACGGAGCGATCCATTAGTGCATGATTAATTAAGTACTAGCTATTTTTTTTTTAAAAATGGATTAATTTAATTTTTTAAAGCAACTTTCGTATAACTTTTTTAAAAAAAACACACCGTTTAGCAGTTTGAAAAACGTGCGCGTGGAAAACGAGGGAGAGTGGTTGGGAAACGGGTGCCGAACACACCTGTGCCTGAATCCTGAGTTTCTGTTTTGCTTCAGCAAAAAGTCTACTACTACCTTTTAAGGATAATTCCTTCCAAATTAGCCATTTATGCTCTCAAATTTCACCACTAGGAGAGAAAAAAGGACATTAGGAGATAAATTTTACTTAGCAAAGATGCTCAATTGAAACAATAAAATTTCTTCAGTACTGCTGCACTTCAGAGTTCAGCTTACATGAAAACTGAACCCCTGACTGATGTACAGCCTGGCCTCAAGAATAAATATTAACATAGCCTAATTGAAAGTGAAAGTTAATTACACAAAAATTCCATTGAAACACAATATGATGACCTATGCTCTTGTTTGATCATGTTTCTCTCAAAAATCAACTGTCTAGATACTTCAGATGTGAGCTCTTAGCTCAAAAAGGAAACACTTGGGGCTCAAAGAGAGCTTAGTAAGGGACAGACTTCCTATCTGGGAATTTTCGCATGGCCAAAGATTGATCATGTATATCTTATTGAAAGTTTGGGGGAATGCATTGAGTAAGCAAGTGAACAACCTTAGTTGAATAGGGGAAGGAACAAGTATATCTTTTTTGGTTTCTGGAAACCTTTTAGGACAGACTCACAGCTGACAGATAGTATGTATATTTCAGTTTATTTTGTTCTTTCAGTTCATCTATTTTGAATATAATAGTAGCTCTCACTCTATGGTTATGCTAAGTATTTCCAGAGCAAAAATCTTGAAACGCGCAAGCAATCAGACCAGGTTATTTTTATTTGGAGGAATGCCTTATTTTAATAAAAATATGTGTGTCCCAAGTTTTTGAATTTGCACCTGTTCAATTTACGAAAATTCTGAGAAGATATATTGACATGTAGATTAGCCACAGATATGCACACACAAGATCATGCCAAAAATATATGATTACACATGTATTATAAAAGAATAGGAGATTGTTTTTCTTTGACAGTTGACATTTTCTTCAAATCTTGGTTGAAAGTTAAATTATCAAATTCTTCATTGAAACTTGCCCCTACAATACATTTGGAACGAAAGGGCATGTAGCCTAGTGGTTACAGTGACCTGAGTAGTACCCCAAGGTCCTGAGTTCAAATCTCCTATGGAGCGAATTTCAGATTGGGTTGTTTGTGGGGCTAAGTTCCCTATTTCAATGGCCGTATATATCCGGTTGGATATAGAGGCCGGGTAAAAAATACCCTTCTCTAAAAAAAAAAAAACAATACATTTGGAACTTGGAACAACCCTTTTCCCACTCACAGGTTGAAAATTAAACTAAAATCGACTTCATTTTCAAGTTGTAAGTGAACAAAGCTAAGCATCTTTTACTAACAAACGAAATCGACTTTTTTTTCGGATTGTAAGTGAACCAAGCTATGCATTTTTTTTTACTAACAATATTTTAGTAGAAAGATTGATGGCAGAGTTATATAATAGGTGGAGTAGAAAAGGATGGCAATGTAGTAGCTAAGGAGGCTCCCCTGCCATATCCATTGCCCATTGGGTTCCTTAGATTCTGAGAATGCCAATTTGGTATTTTGCTTGTACAACAAAAGCATAAGATGTTCAGTAGGAGCAACAAAAGAAAACGAATTTAATTCCTCGTAATTTGTCCAATTCCATTATTTGGATTTAATCTTGCACCTGTTCGATTTACGAAAATTCTGAAAATATGTATGGACATGTAGGTTAGTTGCAATATATGCACGACGCAAGATCGTGCCAGAAAGATATGCTTATATGAGTCTCATAAAAGGTTAGGAGTTTGTTTTTCTCTGATAGTTGACATTTGTTTTTCTCTGAAAGTTGAAATATCGAGAGACCTTTGTTGGTTCTCTTTTTCCTCACCAAACAATGAGAAAATGAAATAGAAGGGGCTGTGGATATGAATCCTCAAATGCTAGAAGAAAGGGACTTTTTTTTTTGGTAAATCTAAATCGAGAGCATCTCGATTTAGTACTAACCAGCGACAGGACATTGATTGGAAAAATTTACTTAACTATAGTACTAGTCCATCAAACAAGTAGAGAAATATATTTCTATCACCTATGTTTCAAATAAAATTTTCTCTTAAATTACTCATGGGATTTACGAATCCGATTACATCATTGTGTTCGTAACAAATGAATTTTCTTAACAAGATCTCACATGATTATATTTTTGATAAAAAACTACAAATTACTTTTATAATATATCTAAATTACTTTTAGATAAGAAGAAAAAAAAGATGTGGTAGACAATGCAACCGGACTTGAGAGTGAAGTCTCTGGTTAAGACAATGCAGCATACGGTCTCTGTATAGTCGCGTCTTTTTTTTCATATATCTCGGATGTCCCATTGTGGATCTATCTCTATCAAATATAATACAACAACTTTGCTATACGTCCGACGCATGTGTCCGACGCTTGTACGACTGAAACGGTGGAAAAACGAGCAATGACGGCGTCAGATATGACTACGGGTCGCTGGGCCTCGTTGTTGTTTGCTTGCGTACTGGGCTTTCTGTACACTTGGGCTAGTCTGGCTGAGAACATCTATCAGCTTAGGTTGCTATTAAAATGATTCACTCCAGATGTTAGATTAGTTTAGGCCTTCAGGATGTGAAACCAATATATTCTCACAGCCATAACATGCAAGTCCTCTAAAAAAAGCCATAACATACAAGCAAAAAATGATTGACCAGACTTGTGAAAAGCAACGCACCACGGCTTCAATTTCCATATTCATGGCCAAAATCAGTTCATTAAACAGAATACAGGTAGAGTGACATTCAAAATACAGGTAGAGTGACATCCAAAATCACAAGCATACTGTCTAACATTGAATAATAATAAACAAGCAAATGTTGTTTAGTTCGTCGATTGAGATCACAAGTAATGCAAGCAAAAAATCATTCTCTCTTTCATCCATTCATATGCTGGGATAGAAGCTCCGTCAAATCACCATTTCCCTGCAAAAGTAAAAGGAACAGAGCAACAAGTTAGGGGAAAGTACTATGCACTGATATATACTAGAAGGCAACAATGAAAATTAGCACCTGAAGAAGATCCATGTAAGAACTAATGTGAGATGGTGGTGCCGGGTGATTTGATTGGAGTCCCTGTACAACAATATTGTCAAATCAATTACAACAATGCAAAATTATGTATGGCAAATCAGTCACACAAATTACCTGAAACTCATTTGCAGCAAACTCTGCACTGCCTGCCTCATATGCTCCACCATAACAATGATCAAAATTTACCTAATAATGAAGTGCATATATTCAGAAAGGATAGAGAGATGAAATATTTCAAGTACTTAATACTACTGAATAGAATATGCTGTACACATTTTAATAAATATATTACCTCCATTTGTCTAGAGTTCTGAATATTGATAAGCTGTTTATCTTTTGATATAACATTTTTGGTCCTTGTCTTTCTCCTTCTTCGACTTTGTACTCCACTTGTAGATTCTTGTTGCTTCTTCATTCTCAATCTCCTTACCACTTGATCGAATTTTGATTGTTTTCTCAGTGAAGGAGGACGACCTCTTCTACGAACTGATATTGGGCTTAGCACCATTTTTCCTTGTTTCGGCACCATATCTTTATTCTTCCCATTTTGCTGATATTCCTGAATTTCCTTGCTGCCATGGTGTGCATCAATCTTTATTTGCAATTCATTTAGGCCATCCATCACTAAATTGCACAATGCATCTGAAACTGAACCATTCTCTGCCACTTCATTAAAACGCTTGCACAAAGTATCAAAACGCCTAACAATTGGCGTGTCAAGCTGATCATCATAGGAGCATTTAATAAATGTGTGCTTGCGCTTGAAATCCTTTCTCCATCGTTGTAGTATATATTTGGAAGGGACTTTTTCTATATCAACAAGAGGGAGTATTGAAAGGATATGTCTACACAAGATCCCTCGGAATTCGAAATGCCGACATTCACAATGCAAGTCACAATCCTCTTGGTTGAACAAAACAAGTAACTCTGAAACAACCCTTTGCTCTCCAATTTTTCGGTCCTCTCTGACACTGAAAGTATGAACCAACCCTTCTGTCTTCCGAAGAGTTGCATAGCAGTAGATTTTGCCTCTTAGCTCATCCTGAAACTCTTTAAACTTCTTGTTGGTATATGCCACCTGAAATTGCCCCTCAAATTCATAGTGAGTAATGCAAGGAATTGCCTCTTGGAATGATTTACAATCAGACTTGTTTTCCAAGACGAAATGTGTGTATGATAGGTGGGATCAGATATTAATAGTGTATTATATATTTATAGGTAACTATTATATGAACTGGCTATTAGATTGACTATAGATGATTTAGAGCCAGTAGTTGGCTATACTATTAAACGGAATATAGATACAAATTTCAATGCGACTTTGCCCACGTTCGTATAGGTGTTAATGAATCTAGACACACATATATATGTCAATTCATTAACATATGAAATGGAGGAAGTAGTACATACAATTAGAACTTCAATTTCCAACAGCTACATATGTGGGAGTGGATTCTAATCCCTCGAGGGGATATCCCCTCGTATACCTTTTTTTTTCTAAATTCGATGCAAATAGTTGTGAAAAATTTTGAAAAAAATTGACAATGTAGAGTATAATGATACCTACTAGTCCACCAAAACTCATGTTCAAATTCGATCTACACATCAAGAAACAAAAAAAAGACAAATTTAGATATAAACAGTACGCTACTATTCATATCACGCTTTGCTCTAAACTGAGGTCTAGCCAGTAGATAGTAGAGAGGAGGCTAAATCCAGGTTAATGTCCCATCGCTCAATCCATCTTTTTCATAATAAGATTTGATTATATGACTCAATCCATTGAGAGAAGTGATGGATTTTATAGAGGAGATACGCCCATAATAAGTATATTGATTCCTTATATTCTTATATATCTATTTGATGTTTATATGAATGTGTTTTTTATTGATAAGTCAATTAATATCATGTTGCAAAATTACATTATATTTTGTTTAAAATTTGAGGACTGACTACACACGTTTGTTCTGGGGCAGGCGTACTGTCTTCACCAGATAGACTAATCGCCAATGTGCCCCACTAATCGTGCAATTTTGTGAGCGGTTTAGGCAGAGCAGCAAAGCAACAAACCGAGAGAACACAAATAGCTCGCAGAAAAGTTTTCAGTAACTTGTAAAAGATCCCAGGAAGTTTATAGTAACTTGTAAAAGATTAGGAGTATCAAAAAGGCAGGCACGCATCATGCAAGATTCTGAGCCATCATACGATGGAGAAAAGTACAGCAGCTCACTCAGTCGCCAAGCAAAATAAAAACAGATTGGGGGGTAATTCAGACATAGGAGACAATAATCTTAACAAGTTCTCAGACTCCCACTACTAACAAAGCTCTTCTTGCTAACACCTGAGAAAATCTTCCATGTGAGATGAATATCTCTAGTAGAAAAAGCCGAGCACCTTGCCTCCGACGTTCTTCCGCCTCGCTTCTTCGTGGTCCATGATTCCGGCAGAGGTGGTAAGGACAATGTACCCAAACTACATAACATATCATAGTTGAAGTCAGAGGGCATTTTCACAGAAATAACTGAAGCTAAGTGATGAAGTATTTCTCAGGCGATGTAACTTAAGCTAAGTGATGTCTCTTGACAAGTTGGTGGTTTCGATTTTGTGAACTAACCTGACGGGAGGGAAGCAGCCTAGCAGTCCAGGACTCGATTTCCTTGACACCAACATCAAAGCGTGGGCTGATGACACCACACTTGTTAAGGCGTCCATTCAGCTCAACCACGATCTTGCCAGACCGGTGGTCATCAACAACCTCAAACTCACCAATGTAACCTGCAGTCAGAAATGTAACAGTATGGGTTGTGGCATGAGTCCTGACATCATCGTGTATAAACAATCAATCACAGCTTCATGTCTACAGATCAGTAACAGTACACGCTGAGAGAAGACATACCATGCTTCTGCATGACGATGAGGAACTTGATGATCACCTTTGACGAGGGCCGGATAAGAACTTGGCGCTTACCACGCTTCTCAGCATTGTACATGGTTTTCAGAGCATCATTGAGGACACTGACTCTCACCATCTTGTCTGCAAAATATGAGAAGAAATTTGTATTACTTAAATATTTTGTTAACAACAAACCTAAAGACAGTGCAACTACCAAATGTTTTTCCATTGTATTTTCCACAGGTAGAAAATGGTCTAAAAATAGATGATCACTAAGCTCAATATGACAGATATAATTATAGACAAAACACCTTAACTACAAATAACAATCACAAATGCATGTCTGTTTTGTGATGAGTGTATAACATATACATGCAACACACAAATAATCAAGGATCACATTTGAGGAATGGCCTGAAAGAAGTTGCCTAATGGTAATCATAAGCATTTTACATCATAACTGTTATCAAATCAAGTAATTGCAACTACTATCATGGGCTTCTTCAGAAAACAGCGATCTGATCAAGCTGCAGGTTCTTGAGCATTAAGAATCCAACAAAGAAAAGAACATATCTAAGCAAAAACCAGACCAAGCTGCCAATCTGACGATGAAAAACGAAATGGCTGCCTTACTGGTTTCTAAACAATATGAGTAACAAAAAACCTTCACTAAAACTACAACTACTCCATCTAACATGGTAGTACCTACCAAATTAAAGTTCTCTTCGTTCTACTGCACATCGACCCAACAAAAAAAACTCAGGTTCTAGCTGCGAGACATTTCAAACTGAAAGGACTCGACGTTGTATACCTAGATTCAAAAATAAATTAACAAATCTGCCTCACTAGCCTAACACAGCAACAATTCATGCGGAATAAAAAGGATATGACCAAGCACTTCCCGAATTCTAGTTCCATCCAAATACCACAGAGCGCACGCACTCTCACTCTCATCATCTACCCCAGTTGGTAGGAATCACAAGGGTTCAACCCAGCAGCAAATCAGACCCACACCAAGAACCAAGATCACGCGAAAGGGACGTCGTCCTCGAGCGCGATCGATCACAGGGGGTAAAGTAAAGCCACGCACACGAGGAAGAGAGGGGAGAGAGGGTAGGGTAAGGGAGATCCTCCTCACCTGGCGGCGGCCGGAGACGGAGAGCGCGCGGTGGAGTGCGGCGGCGGCGGCGAAGGCGGCTTCTCTGCTCGGGCGGCGGCGGCGGCTGAGGGTTTTGCGACGGGTGCGTGGTGCGCTCCTCTTATAGCACGATCTGGTTGATCTGGACCGTCCGATCGGGCTCTCGCGTCATCTGGGCCTTACGACTTTACGAGGAGTAGTTTCTTAGTGGGCCGGGCCGGAATCTTTCATGGGCCGTTTTTTTTTCGAGGGGGAGAAGAAAGGAAATGAACACAAAAAAGAAAGACCATGTTTCCGCACGAATCTTGGAAAGCCAGAAAAACGTCAAATGATATGAAAAAAATCACCCGACAAATATTTAGCAAAATCGAGAAGGAAAAGAAAAACAAAAAACAAAAAACAAAAACAAAACGTTTACACCCCAAAAATCCACACCAAACTAGCTAATCAACCACAAGCAACCTGAGTAGAAAACATCCAAAGATTTCCAACACGTATCGGCGCATATAAATAGCTCCCCTGATCAAACCAATGGTCTCCATCAATCACCACATCAAGCAGCAGCACATCCACTTTACTTCATCTCTGACTTGTGATAACTTGTCAAATTTAGTCTGAGAAATGGCCTCCACTGTGCTCATTGTCTCTGCATCTCTCCTTGCACTCTTCTTCTTCTTGCATAGTGCTGATGCAGATGTTGGCAGTAATGTGTTCAGCATACAGAGCTACGGGGCTCATGGAGACGGACGACATGATGACACCAAAGTGAGTACAATGCAATGACACCAGAATATGTCAAAAGGTTTTTGGTTCAGGAGCAAATCATAGTTTCTGAGATCTAACCGTTGTTTTTTCTTGTGTCACCTTGCATAGGCATTGGGAGATACATGGGCTGCAGCTTGCTCCTCTGCAAAACCTGCAGTTTTGCTCATCCCCAAGGGCAAGAAATACCTGATCAAGCACACAACACTGTCTGGTCCATGCAAATCAAGCATCTCATTGATGGTGAGTTAGAATTGATTATAAATGCATAAGTTTATATACATTTCTTTGTAAGAAAAAGAATCTGAATTCCATTTCTGCGAAATTTTCAGGTGAAGGGTAGTTTGGTGGCTTCTCCAGAGAGGTCAGACTGGAGCAAGGAGACCATAAGGCACTGGATTCTGATCAGTGGTGTCACTGGTCTTACTGTCACTGGTGGTGGGACCATAGATGGAAATGGCAAGATTTGGTGGCAAAATTCATGCAAAACCAACTCAAAGCTTCCATGCACAGAAGCTCCCACGGTACGTGTCCTTACACCTCTGCTTACTACCATGAACATTCCAATGCAGCAACAAAATCTTGATGACATTTTATCTCACAAACTCTTATTTTTATCTAATTTGACAGGCATTGACATTCTACTCCTGCAAGAATCTGAAAGTGGAGAACCTGAAGGTGGTGAACAGCCAGCAAATCCAGATTTCAGTGGAGGATTGCACCGACGTGAAGATGTCTCGCCTGTCGATCACAGCACCAGAAACTGCCCCAAACACCGATGGCATCCACATCACACGCAGCAGAGATGTTCAGGTGACAGACTGCACGATCAAGACCGGGGATGACTGCATGTCGATCGAGGACGGAACCAAGAACCTGCATGTCAAGAACATGGTGTGTGGACCGGGACACGGCATCAGCAATTCAGCATCGGCAGCTTGGGGGATCATAATTCTGAAGCTCATGTCAACAATGTCACCGTGGACAATGTCAGGCTGTATGGCACAACGAATGGAGCTCGCATCAAGACATGGCAGGGAGGAAAGGGTTCAGCGAAGAACATCGTGTTCCAAAACATGGTCATGGACAATGTCTGGAACCCCATCATCATCGACCAAAACTACTGTGACTCTTCTACACCCTGCAAGCAACAGGTATACAAAGTTAAACTTAATTTTTGACATAAAATCATGATGATCAAGTTGAATTTAATTTCTTTACCTATTATTAAATTCGTCTGCACGGTTTAGCTTAACTAGAGATAATTTTGATTGCAGAAATCTGCAGTGGAGGTGAGCAATTTGCTGTTCAAGAACATCAGGGGCACAAGTGCATCAGAGGAGGCCATCGTGCTGCATTGCAGCAACAGTGTGCCTTGCCATGGCATAACCTTGGAGAATGTCAATCTCACTGTCAAGGGAGGTAGCAGTAATGCCAAGAGCACCTGCCAGAATGCAGAATGGAAGAAATCTGGTGTGTCAGTCCATTGCCCTGTGGTTTCAAAAATTGATCTGGAGCTGGTTGGAACATCAGATTAAGTGGAGGATGTAGAGTGTCAGATGATCTTTAGAGAAGATTATATGTAGAGTAGGAGGATAAATACGTAGCGGAAACTACAACTTTGGTGTAAACTTGAAATCTTAGGAGGGATACATGATGTGTACAGATAGATACTAGATAGAGAGGCCCTAAATTGACAGTGTGCCCGAAGCAACTCTCTGGGTTCTTGAGGGATACATGATGTGTACAGGTATATACTAGATAGAGAGGCCCTAAAAAATTAACCGTGTGTGAAGCAACACTCGGAGTTCTTGTTCTCGAAGCCTCACATAAGTGATCAAAGCCCACTGCGAGCTATTTTTTTCATTGGATATTTGTTTGGATGGCTTGAATCTTGTGAGAACATAATGATGTAGAACGTTGTAATTAGTTGTTGGCTGCAAGATTGTCTAGGCAATATGTACTCTGTAAGATATATTATCACTTTCTCATACATTTAGTATCATTGTTTGGTCATCTTTTGGTGAATTGAGTGGAATAATTTATCTGATTTTGAATGTTAGTTGTATTTCAGTATGCGGTTGTTATTAAACTGGGAGATGATTTTCGGGTTTGCTAAAAACATGAATTAAACATTCCCTACTATGTAAAAGTTCAAGAACAAATGTAGTGGAACAACTTCTACACACTAGAGAATGTGCCGTGTAGGCATGCGGTTCCCTACTATAAAAAATCATAGGTAACAATTTCCCCCCTACGTTTTCTCGTGCAAAATCATAGGGATATTTTTTCTTTGCCAACGTTTGTTTCCCTACAAAACATGGTAGGGAAACCCTTCCCTACATTTTTTTTTTGTCTTTCCGTAGTAAAACAAAGCATAGGTAAACTAGTGATTTCTGGTACTACATCCGTCCCATAAAAATTGAATTTCTAGCTTTGAACTTTTGTCCCATAAAAATTGTATTTCTACTAATGTGAGACCCAGTAAATTGATTACATTTCCTTGTAATCTTCTTTCCTTCCATCTCATCTCTAACCCATTGTCTTGACATTCCTTTTAATCAAGTTTATATATGGAATGTGTACATGTACTGTGTTCATTAAATAGGTTATTGTAGTCATTTGTCTATCCTCCTAATATGTCCTTAATTCCCTAGAAATTCAATTTTTATGGGACGGAGGTAGTAGTGCATTATTGTATTATAGAACCCCCTAAGAACACAACGTATATTTCTTTTTGGAATAATCAAGCGGGGCCATTAATAAAATGGAACCAAGCATTAGTTCTCGAATACACATGAAAATTATAAGGAATATCAAAATGGAGGAAATAGGAATGCAGTATCCAATACAAAAGCTTGATGCAGTGGCTGATGGACGCATGTAAGCAGAGAGACCAGCCACCGAAGGGCCATGCAAGCTTGGTTCCCTTGGACTTTGCCAGCAGACGAATTTGCAAGGCCAACCAGTGGATGTAAAGTGATGAGAGGACTATAATGGGGCTGGGACAGGATGGTCCGACCGAGCAAAACGACGCATGGGGGATGATTCAACATGCTGGAAGATGAAGACAATGGTAATTTATTTGATGGGGATGGACTATGGAGAGGAGATGGTGTGAAGGACGAGATGTAGAGAACGCAAATGGGACCCCCACGAACAGGGATTGCACCTCAAAGAGTACACTGCTAGCAATATTGTACTATGAAAGTTTTTAATTTTTGAGATGAAAGTTTTCAAATTTGAGTTGAATGTTTTTGAATCTGAGATGAAAGTTTTTAAATCTAAGTTGAAAGTTTTCAAATCTTGACTTGAATTTTTTTAAATCTGACTTGAAAGTTTTCAAATCAAGATTTTTGAAACTTTCAAAATCTGAGTTGAATTTTTTTAAAATCTAAGTGGAAAGTATTTAAATCTTGACTTGAAATTTTTAAATCTGAGTTCAAATCCGTATTTCAAAGTTTGTTTCAGTCAACTAAAAAAAGGAAGAAACAGAAACGTGATGAATTTTTATCCAGAAAAAATAAAGAAAAAAAGTTAGCGCTAAGCGCTGTTAGTTAGCACTAAGCGCTCTTAGCGTCAAAAAACGCGCGCCGTGTCTCCTCCAAGCGCTAACTTTGGTGATTTTCATCAAATTTTGGTGATTTTCAGTCATAAAACTATCAAATAGATCCACCGAGAAGTTCTCCGATGCTTTGCAACTAGGAGGAACAAAAGTTGGAGCTGACAAGTTGTAGTAGTGTTTGCAGTTTTGGTTCAAAATTTCCGAGCCCCACCCCTCGGCATGAAAAAATTTCATTTGAAAGTTTCATCAATTTTTATGATTTTATCAAAATTTTATTTGAACTCGATCAAATTTCTAAATTATTCATTCTGAAATATTTTAATCCTCCCAGTAGATTTGTACTCATCGAAACTATAAACCCTAACTGGACCTTCGTGCAAAGCAAACAGTGGGAGAGAGAGAAGGGGGTGAGGATCGGAGGATTAAATTGGGATCGATAGAAGAATGAACCAAAAGTAAATTATATTATAGGGCTTAGTTTGGAACATGTTAAGTTGTTGAGATGTGTTGTTTAATGCATCGACATGTGTTAGAAGTCTGTCTACCAGTATTGTTGAAAAACTATAGATTCTATATGATAGGATATAATCCAGAACATTCTTCCATTCACCTAATAATGTTACTCATCTTTTTGGTAGTTGGTTTTTTTAAATGGTGTTCAACCTAGGCTAAAATATTAAATCTTTGTTGGTATAGTGGCATTGTGTTGGGCGGTATGGTTAAACAGAAAATGGTGCAGTCTTTAATGGCTCGAAAACGAACTCATTTTTATAGGTGATTTTCAAGGGGGACGTCTTGGGCGCAACATTGGTCGCTGCTGCTTAAAGAGAATCATGGCAATAGGCTGAAAGAATGCTGCAAGCCATTGGAATCTAGAGATTGGAGTTCTTTTCTAAGTTTGGTTGGAATGTGAGAAAGAGAATCGATATGTAGTTTCTTTTCTCCTTGAGTCAGTGTGGTTTACCCTTGTTGTTTAAATGATTTTATCTAGATGGTTGTGTACCCTCTTGTAAGGGGAGTGAGTCTATGTGCTCATATTTAGACTTTTGGCCGTGTACATCCTTGACTCCTTGTTGGTGTAGAGACCAGGTTTTTAATCCATTATGTAAAAATTCAGAACATTCTTTCATGGTTTCAGAGCAATTCTTGTATTATCTCAGTTACAACCTACAGATGGGGTTGTCAATTGTTTGATGCCCTAATATAATGGCATGTCATTGAGATACCGATGGCATATCTCAAACTTTGAAAAATTATAATGGTATGGTTCCAAATTACCCTATAAAATAAGACCAACTAAGACAAGAATTCCTGTATGAAATTAGGAGGTACTTCTTTTTGCAAGGAAATTAGTAGGCTAGATGAAAGGATTTACCAACCAATTAAGGATGATCAAAACATCCCCAATTAAGCTTGAGAATGGTAGTTCCAGAGCTGTCAGACATTCCATACACAGTATGCATGGTCCTCTGAACGTCGTTGCATACTATTTCCAGAAATCCATTAAAAAAATTTCTGTTCTTCCCCATTCTTGGAAGCAGGTTGTCCATCTGATTACTCCATGAATTCTCCATACTTTCATTAAGATATCTGTGAGAAATCTCCTGAAATCTGCATTGTTTTCTCCTCCATAGGCTACCTTGGAGCCCCATACGTTTCCATTCTCAGCTAAGAGCTAAACATCTTATACCTGAATTTTATGCTTCTAGATTCATCAGAGACGAGTGATCGGAACAGATCATGCTGCTACATCTAGATTATACCACGTTGACATTCCCATACACACGCCATTTTTTCCTGATAACATGTCATTAGCAAAGCCATTAGGCACATAATGACTTGTGAAACTGCAATTGGAAGCCTGTGGATCGTACATCTGTCAGGGTTCAGTTTTCATGTAAGCTTAATTAGTGTTAGTGGTTCTCAAGAGTGCAGCACTAACGAAATGTGTAGGATTATATTTGAGCTGATTATCTGTACCCATGAGTGCTCCAAGTGTCCTTGATTTTGCTTTTTTAGTGCTGAACTGTCAATAGGAGGATTAGCTAAGTTGGAAGCTATTACTGATTAGCCATACAAGTAGACCACATAGTGAAGCAACAAGAGTGAGGATTCAGGCACATTTGTCTCAGTTCCCAACTTCCCATGCTGACAGAATCTAGTGGTACTAGGCTCCAAATATCTGAACCAACCTAGCTGATCAACAACAAGCAACCTGAGTTGAGAAGATCCAAAGATTTCTAACCGCTTTCGGCGCGTATAAATGGACCCCCTGATTGAATCCTTGGTCTCCATCGATCGCCACATTCAGCAACACATCTCACAAGACCGAAACTGCAAACTTTGCAAGCATCTCTGCATAGTGGTTTCGTCTGAATTGTAGTATACACATTTTACACCTGGAAAGACGGCTTGCAATGTGCTCCTTTTCTCTGCATATGTCGTTGTCATGTCCTTCTTTTTGTGTAGTGTTCTTGCCCAAGGTCAACATGAATGCATCCTCTTTGACTAATGGAGATGATAGTCTCAGAGGAAAGTCGTCTCTCGAGTCGAAGAAGGCTGTGTTCGATGTGCGCAAACATGGCGCTTACGGAGATGGACAACATGATGATACAAAGGTACAATGCGACACCGTATAATGTCTTTGTTTTATTAACAGGCGACTGACGAAT
The DNA here is from genome assembly GCA_009805545.1 of Oryza longistaminata. Taxonomy (NCBI): domain Eukaryota; kingdom Viridiplantae; phylum Streptophyta; class Magnoliopsida; order Poales; family Poaceae; genus Oryza; species Oryza longistaminata. Next base: position 9,181,409 of record CM020184.1, read on the forward strand.
AGCAAAACTGACTGAACTACTACCGTTGTTGCAGGCATTATCAAAGGCATGGGCTGCGGCTTGCTCCTCTTCGCAACCTTCCATTGTTCTTGTTCCAAAGGGCAAGAGATACCTCACCAAGCACATCACACTATCTGGTCCATGCAAATCCAGCATCACGTTCATGGTGAGAAAGATGCACCCGTGCACTTACATTTACTTTCATGTGAAATTCAATTACTCGAAAATCTTATGTTCCAGAAAATTTTCAGATAGAGGGTACTTTGGTGGCTCCTCCAAGGAGCTCAGATTGGAGCAAGGAAACTATTAGGCACTGGATTATGTTCAATGGTGTAATTGGTCTTACTGTCGCTGGCGGTGGGACGGTCGATGGAAATGGCAAGATTTGGTGGCAAAATTCTTGCAAAACGAATGCGAAACTTGTAAGTGCTCTGAATTTATGTAGCTTTACAGTCTTCCATTTTATTTTTGGAGCTATCTGATGTGAAACTTTTTTTTTCTTTTGTTCTCTTTCAGGCATGCACTGAAGCTCCAACGGTGAGTTTGATTTCTAATCTTCTAGCACATCCCAATGCAGGAACCTTTGGGTATTTTGTTCTGACAAAATCTGAATTAATTTTATCTGACAGGCCTTGACATTCTACTCCTGTTCAAATCTGAAAGTGGAGAACTTGAAGCTACTAAACAGCCAACAAATCCACATGTCAGTGGAGGATTGCACAAATGTTAGGATCTCTGGCCTGACAATCACAGCACCAGGGACTAGCCCAAACACTGACGGCATCCATATCACCAGAAGCAAAAATGTACAAGTGACAGGCTGCACAATCAAGACCGGGGACGATTGCATGTCGATCGAGGATGGAACTGAGAACCTCCATGTCAAGAACATGGTGTGCGGACCAGGACACGGCATCAGCATCGGGAGCCTAGGCGATCACAACTCTGAAGCTCATGTCAACAATGTCACCATCGACACTGTCAGGCTATATGGCACAACCAACGGAGCTCGCATCAAGACATGGCAGGGTGGTCGGGGGTACGCGAAGTACATTGTTTTCCAGAACATGATCATGGAAAATGTTTGGAACCCCGTCATTATCGATCAAAACTACTGTGACTCTGCAACACCATGCAAGAAACAGGTACAGTTCTTAGTGATAGCTTTTGTGTTATTCAGTTGTCCATTTGTGTGAATAATATGGAAGCTTATAATTTAGTGTTTTTTGTCTCAGACATCTGCAGTTCAGATTAGCAATGTGGTCTTCAAGAACATCAGGGGCACAAGTGCTTCCAAGGAGGCTATCAAGCTGGACTGCAGCAGAAATGTACCTTGCCAAGGCATAACCTTGAAGGATGTCAAGCTCACAGTCAAGGGAGGTGGTGGTGATTCGAAGAGCACTTGCCGCAACGCAAAATGGAAGAAATCAGGGACAGTTGTTCCACAGCCCTGTGCTTTCAGTAATTAATCGAGCAAGAGAAGAATCTGAACTCGAATCGATTATGTACAGGTGTATATATAGAATGAATGTACAGGTGTACAGGTCATGCTAAGAGCACTTGTCGAAACGCAAAATGGAAGAAATCAGGGACAGTCATTCCACAGCCATGTGCTTTCAGTAATTAATCAAACTGGAGGAGGATCTGAATTGGAATTGACTATGTAAAAGTGTATAGATAAATGAATGGAGAACCTCATTATGTAGGCATAGTACTTGAGTAAAAATACATGTAATTATGAATAGTTGAGAATTAGATTTTCATCAATTCATAAGTATGTTAGTTTTTTTAAAATATACAACTGATCTTTATAGAAAGGGGAGATGAAAATAATGTTGGAATTACTATCTCGATTATTGCTGTACCCATATTACATTGCATACCAGGTGATACTCCACGCTTTGCTGCGGGATTCATAGATGAGTATATGTTAAATATTGTAGAAATGATGAAAGCTGAAATGTTGCGAAAATAATGTGAGAAAGATGATTTAACATGCTTGTATGTTGATCTTTATAATACAATATTGTAGATGATGTGTTATGCTTGTATGGAATTTAAAATGGTTTAGATATCATGTGCTAGGATTATTTGGAATGAAACGGGGTGAAGGGAATAGATTGGATCATAATGGAGGAAGTAATAGAGAATGACTCTGAACCTAAACAGCGCGACGCTCCTTATATAGATGATTCCTAACTGACCTAGGATATGATTCCTCCTTATATAGATGAGGAGGACTCCTTAACCTAATACTAAGAGACTCTGATTCTAATCCAAATAATCCAACTAAGCTACAAGCTACATACTTATCGTGAGGGGTGGGGATATCGTTCCCATTGGGCCTAGAGCTCCCGACCCAAAGCCCATGACATTTAGAATAGTAATTGCTAGTGGGTGATGATATGGGCTTTGGGTCGGGAGTTCTAATAATTGCTTTAGTTTCTAATAATTGTTAGTGGGTATCATCTATATAGAAAGTATAGATATCCTACTTGGTTGTTCATCACTTCAGTAGTAGTACATCTTGCATGATTCCTAGATATTTGGTTTTTTAGTTTACCTCATTCATTTCCTCCTCCTCTATGTGAAAACCTGTTGAGGAAGCATTCAAGAACGGCAAAAATGCATGCATCTGGATCTGATTCATCCTCTCAACTATCTGCAATGTTTCTATATAACCAGCGCTGGCTATGGGATATCAATTAGCACTTAGCAGTTAGCAGGCTAAGCTACATTGACAATAGTATGTGACTTTGGAGGAAACCAATCATGTGGTGAGACACCGAGCTTACTTTGAATGGATGTGGAAATAATGTTGTGCCGCCACAAGCATAGTAAACAACATGCAATTCATTACTCTATTTCGACCAAATAAGTTAACTTATATTGATTTCCCAATCCCAAATGGGAAGTTAGTCTTCGCTTTCTCAAACTAGATAGAACAATATGAGCGAACAAGAATTTTGATATCATCATCTTCCATGGAATGCTCCTTGTATAACATGTTGACTCATAATAAACATGATATTAACTGTAAATGGTTTATAGAGCTTTTATAACAAAAAATGGCATTGGTTGATGTCATTATATTAAATACATACATAGAGTTAGTGTTTGTATGCCGTTTAAGTTTTTTGGAATCAGGAATCGTACTACTTATCATTCTCATGATGCTGGTATATTGCAAACAAAATAATTTTCAACCAGTACTTTTGGGAATTCTCATTTTTACTTGGTGGTTCATAAGGTGATAAATTTCTGAGAAATGAAAAACCAAAATGAAGCCCCTTTTTTTCAATTACTGGTATATTTGAGAGAAAAACTTATTCTTACTAATTACTTTGGGGAAATTCCCACTCTCACCAGGGTGTGATATATTATAATTTGATTAGGTGGGCACTAATTAGCATATCTAATACTGGTATATTTAAGAGAAACTTATTCTTACCAATTACTTTGGGGGAATTCCACTCTCACCAGGGTGTGATATATTATAATTTGGTTAGGAGGGCACTAATTAGCATATATATAATAGGGCTGTTGGATATACCACCTAGTAATATGAGAGCAATATTGGTGATGTTTTTTTACAACAACACTATTGAGTACCATATTATGGTTTATGTGAGGACAGTTGAAAATATATATAGGTCGTTGGCAAAACCTGCAGATGACCTCGGGGATTGGCTCGCAGAGGTGCCGGAGCTCAGGGTGGTGGCATGAGACAACAACTGTATGACGAGACAATCCAGCCAACTCGCTAATTCTACTAGCACAAGGAAAAAAATAAATTAGAGTGGGCTTTGATACAATATCACTTCAGATACCTTACTTCAAAATGGCATTTGCATATTTGTATATTTAGCTCATTTTTTCCCCATTAGGTGGTTTTAAGCCCACTATTATTTCTCTACCACTCTTTAAATTCCATAGCTATCTACGCACACAGGAAATGAACCAAACTACCCCATCCCCAGTTCAATTAGAACAGCTAGATCCAACCACACACCTAAACTCGTGTAGCGTAGCCACTGCTGTATTGTGAAAGCTCGAACTGCCGCGGTCTTTTTTTTGTTACCACAAAGGATGACTTCCTTTGACGTGCCAATTATTACTAATCATATGAAACGGATTATAAACAAATGGCTTTTGTACGAATTCAAATATCAACGCTCTCCTTAGAATATGGTATTTGTCAGGTTGCTTTGCAACAACTACCTGCTTCTTTACAGAACAATTTCACTCATGTGTTCGTCTAGGAGGCATTAGCATGATGCAATAATTTTACACAAGCATACGTGTGAGGCAAGAGGACATAAGAGACTGAGTTGGAAACATGATCTAAGCGTTCTAAAATAGGGGAAATTATTTTCTATATATCTATTCCTGCACCCATTGCATATACAGAACTTGACTGTTCATCACTACAACCTGGATATATTGATCTTCCCATTACTTGTTGCATGACACACAGAAATGGTGCTTTAATTTGCCACCAACATGCATTTTCTCCCTCGTTATGCTTATTTGGGAACTGATGATAAGATGCATGCCTGCAGTCACGCATGTGGCATACCATCTCCCCAACAAAGGCTATATATTCAGATCCTTGTTGGATAGTGCCACTTAAAAATATCGGTTTGCAAAAGCTAGTTGCGCCAAAAGATTTGCTTTTTGAATTATGGTTATCGGTTTGCAAAAGCTAGTTGCGCCAAAAGATTTGCTTTTTGAATTATGGTTATCGGTTTGCAAAAGCTAGTTGCGCCAAAAGATTTGCTTTTTGAATTATGGTTATCGGTTTGCAAAAGCTAGTTGCGCCAAAAGATTTGCTTTTTGAATTATGGTTATCGGTTTGCAAAAGCTAGTTGCGCCAAAAGATTTGCTTTTTGAATTATGGTTATCGGTTTGCAAAAGCTAGTTGCGCCAAAAGATTTGCTTTTTGAATTATGGTTATCGGTTTGCAAAAGCTAGTTGCGCCAAAAGATTTGCTTTTTGAATTATGGTTATCGGTTTGCAAAAGCTAGTTGCGCCAAAAGATTTGCTTTTTGAATTATGGTTATCGGTTTGCAAAAGCTAGTTGCGCCAAAAGATTTGCTTTTTGAATTATGGTTGATCATTTTACCCTATTTGGTGAATATATAGGCTACACATATTGCATGGGATTTTGGAGGAAACCAATACTTATATAGGATATACAAATTATTATTATCCCGATAGATTATTAAACAATTAAATTTGAATACGGTGGTTGACTATTTCTAAAAGGTAGGAGATGGAGTCAGAACTACAAAATGGGTGTAATGTATATTGTATTGTGTTGCAACAGTTGTAGCTTATATATTTTTTGTCAACGTGGCATCAAACACGATAAGAAACAATAAATACGGTAAGAATTAGAGAAAAAGATACTTCACATGCCTCAAATTAAGAAGCTAACTTATGATAAGAAACAATAAATACGGTAAGAATTAGAGAAAAAGATACTTCACATGCCTCAAATTAAGAAGCTAACTTATGATAAGAAACAATAAATACGGTAAGAATTAGAGAAAAAGATACTTCACATGCCTCAAATTAAGAAGCTAACTTATGATAAGAAACAATAAATACGGTAAGAATTAGAGAAAAAGATACTTCACATGCCTCAAATTAAGAAGCTAACTTATGATAAGAAACAATAAATACGGTAAGAATTAGAGAAAAAGATACTTCACATGCCTCAAATTAAGAAGCTAACTTATGATAAGAAACAATAAATACGGTAAGAATTAGAGAAAAAGATACTTCACATGCCTCAAATTAAGAAGCTAACTTATGATAAGAAACAATAAATACGGTAAGAATTAGAGAAAAATATATTTCACATGTCTCAAATTAAGAACCTAACTTATGGTTGTTAGTTGAATCTTGCATATAGATCCAAATCACTCCATGTAGATCAACCATCTAAACAAACATACCCATTCACAACAGAGTTTAGAGGCCTTTAGCTGCATATTTTAAAAAGTTTCACTCTTACTCGATTACTCATTTGTTGATTTTGGCTACAACGGGATTATTTTATTGGGCTCCAACAATCGTTATATGGTAATCATAGCTAGGGATGCAAGTGGACTGACCCGCGAATTTACTTGTAGCTCAAATAGATGATAACTAATGGATTTTTGCGTCGTGGTCCGGTTTGCCGCATGTAGAGATGCAAATGGGTCAATCTATAAACTCATTTATAGGTCAAATTAATAGGAAACCCGTGGATTACCTACTAATTTTGCCTATAAACACGTTCGAGGACAAGCCCGCTTGCAACCCTAATTATAGTACCTCAAATAGCTATGGTTTATGATAATAATAGAACGTGCGTTCCAAGTATTAAATATTCCATTTTTCTATTTGGTAAAATCTAAATCACTATATCAGGACATAGGTAGGGTGCGGCTGCTAATTTATTCCTTTGTTTCTTGGTATTTGCTAAATAAAGGGCCTCAATTTGTGTTTTGCACCTAGACCCGAAATTCACAAAATTTGACAATTTGACCCTTTCCGAAAACTAATTTCGCAAATGAACCGCAGCCAAAACTTATTTCAAAAATAACCTTTTTTTCAGTGCCAAATCATATAGCGCTGAACTTAGACACCTCAGCGCCATCAACTGGCGCTAAATGCTGTGCCACCGCGGATGGGAGGCTGAGTCGGCGTGCCAACGTGCATACAGCGCCGTGCTATTTGGCGCTAATATGTCTAAGTTCAGCGCTATATGATTTGCGTTGAACAAAAGGATCATTTTTTAAAAAAGTTTTGGCCACGGTTCATTTGCAAAATTAGTTTTCGGAAAGGGTCAAATTGTCAAATTTCGTGCCTGAAATTCTTGTGGTATTGCAGCACATCATCCAATCCGGGGTTAGTATTCACAATTAATATTAGAAATCCACTATAATATCATCAAAAAACTGGATTGTAAACTTAAAGGTGAACATGGGACTGGTATGTTTCTGAATAGGTGGGAGTGAAGCCATTAGAAATAAAATAAGGTATAATGTATAATGCATAATGTGTTGTGTTATAGCAATTATAACTGAGTACTATATATTTTCTCAATATAGTAACAAGCACAATAAGAAACAATAAAATGGAGTTTTTTCGCTTTTTCTTTTCAAATACTTTTTTATTTATTTTGAGGACTATCCACCTGTTGAATCAGTCAAATAACATTAGTCCTTTTAATTACTCATCATTAATCAGCCAAAAATCACTCTAGGATATTGGTATTGGATACACACAGTGGAGTAGCTTGTTGCCCTACATGGCGAAACAGAGCAAATTAAATTGAAAATATACTGTTGATTTGTTTTTTTCTCACAAATATTCAGGATATATTTTTTTAGCAGAAATATACTGTCGATCTCGTACAAACATTATACGAAAATGACGTGAGCGTGACGATACGGGTGGTCTCACATAACTATGGTGCGAGACCACGCGGTGGGCGTGACGAAACTGACCGCGCGGCCTCGCAGAACGAAATAGGGAGACCGAGGTCTCGCATTACCAGCGAGCGAGACCGTGCGGCAGGGCCGATTTAAATTGCTTAATTACTCTGGTTAGCAATTAATTAACTATTAATTAATCTGGGTGATTAGTCACCAATTAAGCGATAGCTCACCAGAGAGGCCGTTCGCTGTCGCTCATTCCTCGTTCGGTCTCGCTGTTTCCTCGCGTGAGACCGCACTGTCTTTCTGCGATACCGCCGGGTCTTGCGCCGTTCTCGTTTGAGACTTCCTGTGTCGTCACACCCGCGCTATTCTCGCGTAACGGTTGTGCAAGACCGACGGTATATTTTAAAAAAAAAATTTACATCCCGAATATTTCTGAGAAAAAACAAATCAACAGTATATTTTCAATTTAATTTGCTCTGTTTCGCCATGTAGGGCAACAAGCTACTCCACTGTGTGTATCCAATACCAATATCCTAGAGTGATTTTTGGCTGATTAATGATGAGTGATTAAAAGGACTAATGTTATTTGACTGATTCAACAGGTGGATAGTCCTCAAAATAAATAAAAAAGTATTTGAAAAGAAAAAGCGAAAAAACTCCATTTTATTGTTTCTTATTGTGCTTGTTACTATATTGAGAAAATATATACTACTCAGTTATAATTGCTATAACACAACACATTATGCATTATACATTATACCTTATTTTATTTCTAATGGCTTCACCCCCACCTATTCAGAAACATACCAGTCCCATGTTCACCTTTAAGTTTACAATCCAGTTTTTTGATGATATTATAGTGGATTTCTAATATTAATTGTGAATACTAACCCCGGATTGGATGATGTGCTCAACTAGAACCGATCGAACACCTCGCAATCACTACACTACAATTTTGTTGGTTATCAACCATGCATGCTGAAACGTGGTTGATCTCACCAATATGGCTATCTCCTACAAGAGAATCGAGAAAACAAGCAAGTGAATTTTAAAAAAAATCTGAATATACTACAAATATAGATGAATCTCATAAGTCAGGGTTCCACAAACCGAGCTAGCTAGTGAAACTATAAGTGGCAGAATAATCTATGCAAAACACAACTCTAAATAACATCGGCTACATAATATGTACGACTACCAGTCAGGACATCCTAGGGTTGGGTGTTTCCAAAGAGGGGTGCACTCCTACCCTTGGATCACGACATAATTTCAAGGCCCAATTAAAGAGCAAAACTTACTCGGACTAAAAGATATATATGACTTGTTTTGGTTATTACAAGCATGTCAGATTGAATTTTGATATCTGACCAAAACCATTTGAAATTAGACACCATAAACTTTCCAACAAGTATCATAGGCCTCGAATAACTTTTTATATTAGCTTTTAGGTCCATTTGAAGTTGATATTGTGGGGAGGTCTGAACCTGTGAACATGAATTGATTTGTACTTGATGACTCCTATAATAATTCTTTACTTGGCTTTATATGCTGTTCTCCATTATTTTCTCCTTGATTTGTTCCTAAGGAGTAAGGATAGTATCCGATTACATTTGTAAGCTTAGAAACACATTCACCTAATTGTTAAGTTGATGTGCATGTTTGTGAGGTATTGGTCATTGCATCATTGATTCATCGTGTTGAACTTGTTGAGAAGTTGGTATGTGCATATCTACAGGAGTGTTGCACTTGTCATCTTAAGCACTCCTTCGCAGTCACCTTTTCCTTTGTCATCTCCATCATCCATCGGTTTCCCTAAGCGCTTCCTCCTAAGCCACCTTTTCCTTCACCTCATCTCCATCCCTACTGGCTGTCCAAGTACTCATGTAATATTTTTTAAGTTGAAATCAAATCATTAATTTTGAGTAACAGAAATTTGAATGTGATGAGGTCCAGAAAGCGCCCTGTTTAAACAAGATTTTGGCAATATAAAGGGGTAGCACACGAGACCTAAAAGTGGATGGATGCGGAGATAAAGGATTTAGACAGGTTCAGGCCCTCCCAATGAGAGGTAATACCCTACTCCTATTTGGGGATTTGAACCCGCTGGGTGTAGTATTGATCTGATGATCTGGTTGTGAATCTTTGTGTTCATGCCCCTAGAGGGGGTTCCCTGCCCGCCTTATATAGGTTAGGGAGCAGGGTTACAAGATAGAAACTTATCCCCATACGGTTTAAGTTTCCTATATATAATCTATAATCTTAATAGACCAGGACTACAGGCCATCCCTTGATACACAAGCAAACGTAATACCCGAGTTCTAATCTTATACATATTCATAGATGATCTATCCCCTGTAACCAGTTGGATAGACCAGCCATGTGGGTATGTGGTACCCATAATCTCCACACGCCCCCTAAGTTTTTTCTCCATCTATTTTGTGCCCCTGAATTTTCCTCATCCCCTATATGCCGATTAGTTCTCGTTTTGACCATCTCTATACCTATTCCGTTAGTTGACCGTTTAGATTTTTCTAAAAAGATTATAAAGTCCCTTTCTCATAATTATGTGTTACCTACTTAAAAAAGTATAAATATCAATGTGAAAAAATAATTTATAATAATCAAATGGGAAAAAATTGATGCTAAATTTAAAAAGCAAAATTAAATTTTCAAACAAATTTTAAACCTGAATTTGGTGTGAACCAAACAAGCCCTAAGTCGTTGGAATTTTATAGAGCCACCATCCGCAGGGCACACTCACCACCAATGGAGCTCTCATATCAAGACATGGCAAGGTGGTGTGAAGAACCATGTCATCAACACAACGATCAAAACTACTATGCGTCCTATAGAAAGTTGATTTCTATAGTTCAAATAATTTTTACTCTCTTACCCTACCCTCAGTTAACAAATTGAGAAATTTCATCCCTCAAGGCCCCTTACCTACTCACCCACTTGCCCATTCAAAATATTGTGAAATCAATGTTTTTTATTTATATTTTTTGTGATGAACATTTGGCATGAGAATTATATTGGTTTTGATATTTGGTAGATATTTGTCTGTGGTAAGATGGTTAATAATGATCGTACGAAGACGGGAGTTTGTTTGATGCTTGTGGTCAAACCAGCCAGGGTGCGACGGTTAGACCGGTGTAGTGCACGCAGACTGACCGGCTAGCCCGACAGTCTGGCCGGCTGGCTCCTATTAAGAGTTGGCTTCGGGTTGTTTCTTTGGATACTTGTGATTACTTCATGCAATTTCTATATGTGTGTAGTACTATTGTGCGCTAATGTTGAGCCAAGTTGGAAATTAACTTGTGCTCAATATGTTTCTTGTTCATTCATGTGTAGGTGTGTGATGTCTCGAGAGAGTGTTGCCGGTGATAGATCGGGAGTTGACTTGGGAGAAGTTGATGTCAGGATGATCAGGAGATCATGCGGGACTTAGGCTAAAGAACAATGTATGTGGTGGTGAAGATTCCATATCGCACACAAGAGATATTGTGTGCGTATGGAAAGTTGAGTCAAATTTGGAAGGCGTCCAAATTTGGGAAGATTGACATTTGAATTGTAGTAGGATAGGTTTGTTACTTGTATGGTTAGGTTTCATATTGGATTAGGACTAATTATTCATGTAGGATTCATGGCTTTTGGGCTGCCACCTTAGGGTATAAATAGAAGAGGGGTTGAGGTCTCTCGGCATCGATTTAATTTGTGAGACAGGATTGTGAGAGAGGAGTTGTGAGAAAAATTAGGGTTTAGCGCAAATTTTGAGTTTAGTCGAAAGTTGAGAGAGGGGTGTTGTTGTTTCACTTTTTAAACATAATTATAAGCAATAAAGTTGGTCTACTTTCAAGAGTTATTCGAGTTGTGTTTTCCTCGAGTTCGGTGGTCAAACCGGCGAGGGCACGATGGTCCAACTGGTAGCTACCTAGTGGTTAGACCAGTGGTGACTTCAGGCGACGGCGGCGTGCAGTCCGATCAGGCCTGCCCTCGCCGAGTTAGAATGTTGGCATCAATGCGGTCAGACCGGTCAAGCAACACCGGACAGACCGTCTCCCTTAGGTTTTGAGGGTAACTTTTAATTCCGCTAAAAGTTTTGGTTTTTTGGTGTTCCTACCATTCACCACCCCTCCCCCCTCCCCTGGTAGCCTTGATTCATGGGATTCAATCCTACAAATATATATATGAAACCCTTAACTCGATTGATGGATTATTCAGTTTTTTCCACGGGTGGATCATTAGTTTTGGTTGTGTAGTGTATAGGGACTTAAGATATTCTATGCCTCATCCATTGGTTTCCCTTTTCCTTGTGATGAGCTACAGCCCTGATCATCCAAAAAGTATTAATAGGTCAATTATAGCGACGTGATCCGAAGGTTTCAACTAGAACCGATCGAACACCTCGCAATCACTACACTACAATTTTGTTGGTTATCAACCATGCTATATATTTTCTCAATATAGTAACAAGCACAATAAGAAACAATAAAATGGAGTTTTTTCGCTTTTTCTTTTCAAATACTTTTTTATTTATTTTGAGGACTATCCACCTGTTGAATCAGTCAAATAACATTAGTCCTTTTAATCACTCATCATTAATCAGCCAAAAATCACTCTAGGATATTGGTATTGGATACACACAGTGGAGTAGCTTGTTGCCCTACATGGCGAAACAGAGCAAATTAAATTGAAAATATACTGTTGATTTGTTTTTTTCTCACAAATATTCAGGATATATTTTTTTAGCAGAAATATACTGTCGATCTCGTACAAACATTATACGAAAATGACGTGAGCGTGACGATACGGGTGGTCTCACATAACTATGGTGCGAGACCACGCGGTGGGCGTGACGAAACTGACCGCGCGGCCTCGCAGAACGAAATAGGGAGACCGAGGTCTCGCATTACCAGCGAGCGAGACCGTGCGGCAGGGCCGATTTAAATTGCTTAATTACTCTGGTTAGCAATCAATTAACTATTAATTAATCTGGGTGATTAGTCACCAATTAAGCGATAGCTCACCAGAGAGGCCGTTCGCTGTCGCTCATTCCTCGTTCGGTCTCCCTGTTTCCTCGCGTGAGACCGCACTGTCTTTCTGCGATACCGCCGGGTCTTGCGCCGTTCTCGTTTGAGACTTCCTGTGTCGTCACACCCGCGCTATTCTCGCGTAACGGTTGTGCAAGACCGACGGTATATTTTAAAAAAAAAATTTACATCCCGAATATTTCTGAGAAAAAACAAATCAACAGTATATTTTCAAATTTAATTCAAATACAGCTGCCCGCGAAAACACCATTACCATTAGCTTGCTAGTGCCATCAAGCCACTGAAGGGGTGGCCCTCCCACAGTTAAATCACTGAAGCTAGCATGAGGCAGCAGTATGCTGACCTGCCAATTGAACCGACATGCAAAATTCAACTGGTACAAGAGATAATACAATTTATTTGCAAATCCTAAATAGTCATGACATTGCACGTTTTAAATTAAGTTCCATTTTCTCCTGTTTGGGGGTTTCAATAAGCCTATTTTGATTTCTTTACCACTATCTTTTCCACAGCCAAGTGCCCTCCAAGTGAACCAAATTAAACTACCTACTTCTCCCTTGTTAGAGTAGACTGGCTGGATCCAAGGAAGATGACCGAGACCGCCTCCAACCTCATGCAGCAGCTCCAGTATCGCTGAGCTCGAGTCGCCACCACTGCCTTCTTCAACTAGCATGACTTTCTTTTAGTTACCACTGTGATATGAGTTGCATATGTGCCATTTTTCAATTTCTCAAGGCGCTATATCATTACTATATAAAGTACTTCTTTCGTTTCATATTATAAGATTTTCTAGGATTGCCCACATTCATATATATGTTAATAAATCCAGACATATATACGTGCCTAATTCATTAACATCTATATAAATATGGGCAATACTAAAAAGTCTTATAACCTGAAACAGAGATAGCATAAATATTAGTTCAAATATCAACACCATTACTAGAAATGACATTTCTCAGGTTTATTTTAAGAATATGGTACCTCCTGGTACCTTCTAATTTATAACCATTACTTGCTTCATAAGGAATAGTTTCACTCGCATGTGCATCAAGGAGCCACATTTTGCATGATGCAATAATTTTAGATATACATATGTATTAGAGAGAAGTTCGTAAATGACCAAGATGGAAACAGGACGATGAAAATGTTCTATAATAGTTGTTGTATATCTATTCTTGCACCCACAAGATATCATTTCTTCCTATATAATTAGTACCCACTAAAAGTTTTTTTTTCTGTAGAGCTCAAATTCTCTGAGGCCACACCATCAAGATCATCTTGACCTTTGGATCATCATGCATCTATGCAAATCAACCATTAGATCAAGTTCTTCTCGTTCATATACCAGGCCTAAAACGACTGAGCAAGTCATGGCCGGCCCAGCCCAACTCACATCGCGCACACTCAGCTAGGCTCTTCCCCATCATCTCATCGTCACCTCATCTTCTTCGCGTTTCCCAAGCACAAATTTTTTACCTGTATTCCTTTGTCCTGGCACAATAAAAAGAAACAACCATAATCTATACTTTTTATGTAGTTAGTACCGACTTGCAATTATTAAGAGCTAAAGCACAACATGCAAGTATACCGCCTCATCACCTACTAGTAATTAGCATCTTAAATTTCATAGAAGCATGACACATCATCTTCTCCCACATAACATTTTAGCATTCTCATTTGTACAATATTCGATCCATCAATTCCGCAGCAAAGCGCTTGATATCACCTAGTTTCTACTATCGGTCAGCTCAGCAACTGCTGATGGCATCCACCAATGCCTTTTGTCTTCCTCTTAATTACCCCATGCACATATAGATATCCCTTTATCACTAACCCCTAACAAATACATCTCCCAGTCGAAGCCTACACCACCACCTCTGCATCTACATCTTCCTCATTCCCTTTAAATTGTATACTGGATATACCAACCATATTTAGATTGATCCGATGGGTTTTCTTGGGAAATCTGTGCTTGAAGGCACTCCCTTAATCGTCTGAGGAAATGCCGGTGATGAAATGAATTTTGGTTTGCCGCTATCATAGATGACATTGAAAAATTGTTAGTACAGATCACCAATTGAAAAGACATCTCTACCACTGGCCCGGCAAAAAAGAAAGGACATCTGTCTCCTAAGGTGATTGGCTTTTGGTACTTTATCATGCTTTAGATTATTTTGATATCTGATTTCTATTCATTTATCACCAATCTTAATATGCCAATGTATCACAAATTACAAATATGGTAACTTCAATTTTCTGGTTAGTTTGCAGCATATCAAACTATCAAGAGGATCGAGGGATCGATCTACTCTCAGATTTGACCATCTACATCTGATTAAAAAGTTGTGCCAAATCTCTATGTCTTGTCTTTTAGACCGCCAACCACTGATTTTTTTTTCTCCACAGTTCCTCTCATTCACTCATAGGTAAACGTGTTTCCTGAAAAATTATTTCCAGATCGATTCATGTACTCAACACTTATTTCTAAAATCGTACATCAGCATATGCATGCAACACTACCCGTATTTTCTCTTTGTTTTATTGCCAAAAAATAATTTCTTAGTTGTTTAAAATATAGTACATGATGAAGAATAGTGTCTTATTTGCCTACCATCCATGGTTCTTCCAAATGGGATTTGTCTTAATTGGAATCATGTTGTTTCTATTGATAGCAATACAGTGTATATATAGATCAAACGTTGAAGCATGTTAGGCATGCAATTACGATAAATTTATATTAACTAGTACAACTTGATTAACGCGCATATTGATCAGTGCTTGTTGCATGATACCCCAAGAAAACTTTAATTTTTGCCACTCACACACATTTCCTCCCTCCCTGCATGCGATGCTTACTGTTTAGGAACTGATCAGAAAGGAAGCAACTGCAAGCAGTCCTGCATCTCATCTTCTCAATAAAGCTCTCTTCATCAGATGATGCCAATGTTAAATACATCACCTTGCATGCTAGCTGCTAGTGAGGGGAGAGAGCCAAAAAAGCAAGTTGTGTTTTCTGTGTTGATTATGGACGAGGTGCATTTTGGCAAATATATAGGAGATATGGAATGATCATTTGAAAAATATGTTGGGAATGGAACTTTGGGGGAAACCAATACTATCTTTAGATATAAAAACATTATTATGTCGCTACAAGAGTAGGAAACAACCAAAACTGAACATGAAAATATAATTGATTATATGTATACATGAGATATAGAGCTAGGTTGTCTAAAACAGTGAACTAATTAAAATAACTATGCATAAAGGATTGTGCCACAACATCAGTAACTTATGTATTAGTTTAATTTGGCAAACATTTGAATAAGAAAATGGCTGATGTCGAGGGAAGTCCCTTGATAGCAGGAGGTCGTGAGACCCCCCTCTTGTGAGTTCGGCCGGGGGAAGAAGCTCACCTCTTAGAAATCACGTATCCGCCCCTAAGGCTGCTAGCTAGCCTGCACACAGTCGAATTATACAGGTTCAGGCCGCTGAGAAGCGTAATACCCTACTCCTGTCTTTGGGATTACGGTTGAATGTGACAAGGGTTCCTTAACTCCGGAGAGCACACTCGCCCTTCGTCTCCTAGAGTTCAGGTTTTCTCAGAGTCGTCCCTTTTTTCGGTGGGCAAGGTCCTCCTTTTATATTTCAAGGGGATACCACATGCACCGTTTCTACCTACTCTTCTTTCAGGTGGGGACCCACCCTACCTTGACCGGAATTCATCCCGTGCCTTTGCTTGGAAGCAAAACCACAGCTTGTCCTTGAGTGGGGCCCAGCGTCGTCCCTCGCCTGACACGGGGGACAGCCCTGTCATTCCCCCATTAAAGGATGAAGACTTGTGGTGGCCGCCGTCCGAATGACCCTCCGATGGGACGGGTCATACCTGCCCCCACTCCGCCGGGAGCAGACGCGACGTGGGAGCTCGGTCGCCGGTCTAGTCAGACGTGACCGGTATCATGACCGGTCACAGACCGGTCATTCTTTGATCATGGCGCGTCAGATCCGCACGCCGCACGTCTGCCTCACTGCATTAAAAGCGGCAGGGGGCAGTTGGGGCGTTGTGTGCATTAATGGAAGCTCAGCCTAGGCCCCCTCCTCGCTCGCTTCCCCCGCCACGTGGTGGCTGGGCGAGGGCCTCGGGGTAAAGCGGCGCAAGGGCCCGAGGGGCATGACGTGGCACCCAGAGGCCCCGAACCCCCCAGCCGCCCCCGCGGTTCGCGGACGCGGGGGCAGGACCAAGTCGCAGGGACACGTGGCGGGATGAGAGGGTAGATTCCCCATGCTTCGCATACCCTTGGGCCCATATCTCCGACAGCTGATGAATGGATGAATCCCAAGATTCAAAATATTGTGAAATCAATGTTTTTTATTTATATTTTTTGTGATGAACATTTGGCATGAGAATTATATTGGTTTTGATATTTGGTAGATATTTGTCTGTGGTAAGATGGTTAATAATGATCGTACGAAGACGGGAGTTTGTTTGATGCTTGTGGTCAAACCAGCCAGGGTGCGACGGTTAGACCGGTGTAGTGCACGCGGACTGACCGGCTAGCCCGACAGTCTTGCCGGCTGGCTCCTATTAAGAATTGGTTTCGGGTTGTTTCTTTGGATACTTGTGATTACTTCATGCAATTTCTATATGTGTGTAGTACTATTGTGCGCTAATGTTGAGCCAAGTTGGAAATTAACTTGTGCTCAATATGTTTCTTGTTCATTCATGTGTAGGTGTGTGATGTCTCGAGAGAGTGTTGCCGGTGATAGATCGGGAGTTGACTTGGGAGAAGTTGATGTCCGGATGATTAGGAGATCATGCGGGACTTATGCTAAAGAACAATGTATGTGGTGGTGAAGATTCCATATCGCACACAAGAGAGATTGTGTGCGTATGGAAAGTTGAGTCAAATTTGGAAGGCGTCCAAATTTGGGAAGATTGACATTTGAATTGTAGTAGGATAGGTTTGTTACTTGTATGGTTAGGTTTCATATTGGATTAGGACTAATTATTCATGTAGGATTCATGGCTTTTGGGCTGCCACCTTAGGGTATAAATAGAAGAGGGGTTGAGGTGATAGATTGCAATTCTGCAACTGAAGTTAATGAGTCATGGAGACAATGCATCACAAGGATTTGGCTTTGACAGCACTAAATCTATTTGAGTTCTAAGTGTATTAGCTGAACATTGACTATTAGTTTTTAATTTATGTTTGATTTCACAACATGGTCCGCATAAACCTTAATCATCATGATTGTATCAACTTGCTCGACTTGTTACTTTTCATAGGGAGTTAGATATAGTATTTTCAGATTCCAACAAAAGATATAGAGTCGCGTAGAGGAAACAACAGAGCAGCTTGTGCCTGATCGTTTGGTGTCCGTAAGCTCTGTAAAAACACAAGGATGCATCTTGGATTTAGTCTTGAGTTTGTGATTTGGTACTTAATGCTATGTTCGTAAGAGCTTTTTGACTGGACTACATCATTGTTTTACTTGAGCGCGCTTTCCGAAATTTAAACAGTATGTTTCGTGCAAAAACTTTTAGAAGTTTGTTTCAAAAAGCAAATGAATTCATTTTTTAAGTTCATAATAATTTATACTCCTACTTAATTAATCACGCACTAATGATTTGCATGTATGTGATAAGCTCAGCCAACAAGCTGAATAGAATGTAGCTGACCCATGACATGTTTTTTGTTTTCAAATCCAAAAATATTAAATCAAGCATCAAGCAGCAAGACACATAGGAACAGTATGGTTCTCCTACCAGGAAGAAAAATAATAGGTCAATGGATTGATCATCCAAACAAAGATCATGAACAATAAAAGGAACGCAGATAAATGCCCATACTGCACTATGCACTTATCAGCAAATTTCCAAACTCATGTTCCATGAAGCAAATGCAAGCTAATTACACCTTAATACAAGCATTTCTCCCTTGAATAGGGAAAGCCCATATCTAAAAGTAATCCTTGAATCAAAGAACACTATGATATCCTCGAAATCACAGTGAAGCTTGACAAGGATAACATGTACGATTGCTTTGTATGTGTTTCCAAAACTAAATAGCAGCTAGCAAGGATGGGAAATGAAGAGCTGTGATCGATGATGTTGAACTAGATGCAAATACATCCAAAAACTGCAGAACAATTAGCCCAATCAGACTTTGTATCCTCTCGGTAATTTTTGCATGTTATCGAGTGTCTCCATCTTAGACTTCGAAAAAAGTACGCACATCAACGATTTGCAATCATTTTTTAGTGTTATATCAAAACCCTCGATTATTAATATGCCCATTAGGGCACTTATAACCATTTCTGAACGAGTGTTACATTAAAACCCTCGTTTACTAGTATACCCTGTCAAATCACTTATAAGCATTTCTGAGAAGTATATTTAAACACTTGTTTACAAATGTGCCCTGTTGGCTATTTACAACTATTTCTGAGTGGTATATATCATTACATAAATATCCCATTGGCCACAGGTTAACTAGCCAAGCATTTTATTAATTTATTAGTAGGATTTTTGCTTGGACATTGAGCAAATATTAGTATTCTAGCGGTGAATAGATGACGCCTAGGGTTGAGTTAGCTGTTCTTTGACTTCTTAAAATATTTTCCATGTTAATTTGATGTGGTCTCAATAGAATTATGGAGCTAGGCCTTGGGCTTAAGCCCTAATTGCTCCAGGTCTATCTCCACCCCGAATGTATTGATTGTTAAATGTGTCTCTTGGATTATGTTAATAATGTCAACACATGTTGGATATATTGTTAGATTGAACCACAATGGAACACTGCTAGAACTTTATCAATTAGTTCCAAATAATCAGAGGCCAAACAAGCTAATACATGTCCACGCTACCGAACAAGACCAAGACAGACTGCAAGTCTTTGCCCGTGTGGCCGTGCAGCTTTAAATTTTGTATATCAATTTGTAGTCATCTCTGAATACTTTTAAAATTTCTTGTAAAATTTTATAATACAGATTTTTTTAGTAGATAGTTCTGTTTCAAGTTTGAACTTTGAAGTAAACTTTCTAATGAGAAATTGAAACTTTCAATTCAAATTTTAAAATTTGTACTAAACATTTAAAAAGCTTCAATCGGGTTTTGAAACTTTCAACTCAAAATTTTCAACTTTCTACTAAAAATTAAAGATCTCTACCAAAATTTAAAAAATTCAGCTCAAATTATAAAAGTAGTTAGTGACTAAATTGGATAACAAAATAACGCTGGCAAACACTTCTCCAAATTGGTTAGTACAATAAATGCTATTCCGTTAATGATGGCAGAAATCAAGAGCGAATTGATATAGTCAAACACAAGAGAGCAAAGCAGAGCTAAGACAAGATGGAACAAAAAGATTAGGAACTGTTGTGGTGAACCTTGGGTAATTTTATCTGGGAGTCACAGAGTCGGCGTTCTCGCAACACATACGGCATTTTCATCAATGCTGGTTGCATGAGGTGAAAAATGCAAATATCCTCTCTCACATGAACGTTTTCTCTTTCAAAAATTTGTATGGTATTTAGAAATCTATTTGAATGGGAAAATATTGCGTGTTGCATGTCTTGCATGTATATATGTGACATCTCAACTATATAAGCAAATCTTTACTTTGGGATGATTGAGATAGTAGTGAGATTTTGGAAGAAACCAAATTTATTGTATTACTATAGTTGAATTACTATTATAGGCTGCAATTCTGCAACTGAAGTTAGTGGGTTGCATACACAATGCATTGCACAGTATTGTGCGCATATTACATCTAGAGTTTCATTAATTTTCGAGAGCAGAAGTTTCACTCTATTTTTGTTACTGAACTCATTGTTTTACCTTCCTAGATAATGTTTACCTAGCAATTTATCACCTTCATATTCAACCCATATAGCTGCTGTTTTCCTAGGGATTTAATTTTTTAGTTGATTTGCATTTCAAAGAATCCGTAAATATTTGCTTCCTATTTATGTTACTTATTAAAAAAAATATGTGTATAGTTTGTATATATATTTGAGTCATACGTGAGCGTTAAGCTATTAAGCACTCCCTCCATCCCAAAATAGAACATTTTTAGCTATAAATCTTAACAGACAATTGTTCAGATTCATAGCCAAAACTTTATATTTTAGGATGGAGATAGTATATTTGATTTGGAAATACAATATGTAGCACCTAAACCTTCACATCATCATATGAGTAATTGTTATATCATCAAATGATATTTGATTTTAGCCAATTTTGTTGAGTTATTAGAAGAGAAAATCTCTTGCATACCCCTCAAATTTATTTTAGCTAATCCCTTCTATGCCCTTGAATTTTGGTTACTTCTGATATACCCTCGAAATTTGATTTAGATCCCTTCCATACTCCTCCCATCAGTTGACCATTAGTAACCGTCTAATTTCTATAAAAATGACCATTTTACCCTTTCGATGAACATAGAAATTTATAAGTTACATTATTAAAAATATAAAAGTCTGTCACATGAGACTATCATTATGAGTTTGTTGTGCGATGCATTATTTATCACAAAATTTGTTTTCAGAAAATGAAATAAAAAATATGTATTTATTTTTTAAAAAAAAGTCATAAAAATGAGGAGCATTCGTACAAAGATTGGACTACCAATGCTCACAGCAACTTTTTAATGAATGCTCCCGATAAAAAAATCCATTGTCATATTAAAATTTCTATTAAAATTTCAAATAGAAATTTTAATTTATTATATTTGTTTTATTTTCAAAATTTATGTCAAATTTTCATGCACTAATTATTTCATTAGTTTCATAAAATAATGCACATACTATGTACTCAAACAAAATTTTCAATTGAGCTTATATTCAAACTAAGCATCAAGGGCAAAATAGACATTTGCAACCAAACGTAATAGTGAAATGGAGGAAAATGTAACGGTAGTGGACATGGAAGGAATCACGTTGAAATTTCAGAGGTATAATAAGGATCGGGTAAATTTCAGGGGTATGAAAGGGATTGAGTGAATTTTCAGGGTACAGATTTACTCTTAAAAGAATGAGGCGTGCTATCAAAACTTGCAAAGGAGTAAATAATTATCAACATTTATTGTGTTAAATTCACTTAGATAGGTTACATGACATATTTCAAGTTCATCACTAATGACATATTTGAAGTTCATCACTCATCCCTTTCATAACATTGAGAATACAGACATTATCTCTTTCATAACATTGAGAGGACATACAAGCAAATTGTAGTGTTATCCCATCTAAATCAGAATTGTTCCTTCACATGTAAACGAGGGAAACAATCTTCTAATTTTGTCATCATCTTCGGTATACACAAATGATATTTTTAAAATTCTATATTGTGAGTAATGAAAAATTAGAAATAGATATACAACTCGTTACAAAAGTCACAATTTATTCTTCTCAATATGATATAATTTCAAGCATATTTCATCAAAAAGTTTCCAACATACCTAAAGTTGTTTGATGTGATGTAAAGAACAAAGAAAAAAATGGGTAGATTTTCTTAAAATTGCAGTTACTATCGTGAGGCATCTTCTTTTCGGCAGCCCAAAAAAAGGATAGATTTTCTTTAAATTGCATTTACTATTGTCAGGCATCTTCTTTTCGGCAGCCCGAAACAATGCATTAGCACAAACATTATTTAAGCTATGCTTCTACAGCAATCAACCAGCCAATTAACAGTATTATGTAGATAAAGAATGGAGTATTTAGTTTAAGCTGCCAACATGCATAAGGCTGAAAGACAGAAAACTGAACGGAAATTTAAAGAATGCAAACTAATAGTTTATTGTGTCCTTCATAAGATACAAAACTCGTTGACAATGTCAGCCACTCTCATCAAAATAGTATATAACTTATCAACAAAAGAATACATATCGACACAAGTAACTTTCTGATGAGCAATATTTTCTGGTCTGTACGTAGCTGTAAATAAAGCCACCTCCTAATAACTTAAAACACAATTGGTGGCAGTGGCACTTTGTATTCTGAAAAAAACACAACTGGCAGTATTTCTGTCTCTACAATCCCCTGCTTTCTTAGCAGTTGATGCCACATGTTTGGGTATCTGGGCCGGTGACTCGGGTGGTGAATGGATCGATGCGAACCCACAGCAATGAGAAGATCGAAGCCAGAAGGATTGCCCAAACAACAACGATGGTCGGAGTGCGGTTTTGCCGACCCATAAGACCCTTGAGGAAGGGGTACAAGTGGACAATCACCCAGAAGGCAAAGAAGAGCTTGCCAAAGAGCGGTCCCCATGATTGGTAGCCGCTGTTGATCGCGTATGAGATACCAGCAACAACACCGACCAGGTTAATGATCAAGATGGTCGTCGGTGGGATGAGAAGCGTTGTCCACTTGAACATGTAGAGCTCAGCAAAGTCACCATCTTCATCAGAAGCCTTTGAGGTGACAGTGAAATTGGTGTCGATACCAGCAAGCACCTTGAGGAGACCCTGGAAGACGGCAAAAAGATGCGCAGATATACCTCCAATAACCCAGAACTGTTCATTCCTCCACCACTCATCGATGCCAACACCACTCCACCTCATCTCAAGGATACCAGTGGCAAAAATTGAAATGAAGAGAGAGATGAACCAAATACTAACAAAGTTGCTAATCTGCATTCCAAAATTAATTTAGTTAGTTTGGTTGTCTCAAACATTTTTTTATAGAAGGGTATGTATAAGCAGTCATTGCTTACCTCTGGGATGATGAACTTCCCAGTGAGCAAACAGATAGCAGGCAAAACACAGTATATGAGAAGCGGGATCGATGTCAATGGATAAATAGTGGTGTTAATGTAGGCAAATCTCTCCAAGAACTTAAGGCGTCCTCCATAGCCATACCATATGGGACAATGGCGACTGAAAAGAATTTCAACAGAACCAAGTGCCCACCGAAGCACTTGGTTAAGACGATCTGAAAGATTGATAGGAGCAGACCCCTTGAAAGCTGGGCGCTTGGGCATGCAGTAGATTGATCTCCAGCCTCGCGCATGCATCTTGAATCCAGTGAGAATATCTTCTGTCACGGAACCGTAGATCCACCCAATCTGCAACATATGTCAGCATTAATATACCATTGCAAGTTGCATAGCCCGGTGTAAATTTACACAAGTTACTAAAAAAGAATGTAACCAATGTTGCTGTGAGAAAGCCCATGTTACCTCAGTTCCCCATTCGGTCTTGTCCTCATAGCCACAACTTATCACATGGATAGCTTCTTTCAAAAGAGATTCTGGGGTTGCAGATTGAGGAACACCACCATATTCCATGAGAGTGGAGGCAACAAACGCTGCAGACTGGCCAAATCTCTTCTCCAAGCTCATTTGAGACATAAGAAGTGATTTCTCATCATCGAATCCAGCACCTGCCATATAGATGATATGTCAGGATGCATATATGTTGATTACAACTTATAATCCTAAAATTATGCAATAACTGGAACATATGGATGGTACCTTCAACACCCTCCTCTATATCTTCAAGATTGAAAACTGGCACAGCACTGTCCACGTGCTTGTTTGACTTCTTCTTGTCCGAACTCTTCTTCTTTGACTTGCTTGCCTTCTTCCTGCCCCCACATAGTGATGACAAGAAACTTCCCTTCTTCTTCTGCTTAATTGGGGGTTCATAACCATATAGAGCAGTTCTGTTGAATACACAACCAGTTCCCACATAAACTGGTCCTTGGATGCCATCAAGACCCCTCAAGTTAATCTGTAGAAGACAGAAATATCCCCAAAAAAAATATTGAATTTGTTAGAAATTTAAAATTAGTGCATCAAAAAATATTAGCATCATTTGTTAAAATATGATTACACTATCACTAGTAGTTGCAGATGAGCGAGAATCTTAAAGGAGAATTGCCAACTTACATCGAAAAACACAGTGTTCCGGTTCGCATATCGATCATTCCTATCAATACAATCGAACCTTTGTGGGAACTGAACATAACAGACACTCCTTCCTAGGTTTGGATCCATAAGGAAGCACATAGCTTCCCGCAGAGCCTTGCTGTTGTTGATGTAGTGATCACAATCAAGATTCAACATGTACTGTCCATTGGTAAGCACAGCTGAGACACGAACCTGCAGAAAAAGATTAATCCTCCATTAGAACTTTAGAAGAGAAGTGAAAATGAACTAGATAGTGTAAGTTTTGTAAATATTCAACTACTCACAAGAGCATTCATGGCACCAGCCTTCTTGTGGTGCTGAAACCCAGGACGCTTCTCACGAGATACGTAGACCAGGCGGGGAAGCTCATTACCCTCGGTATCAAGGCCACCACTGTGACCAAGGAAAACCTGAGAAAAATCAGAAAGAGCAATCAGCAAAGCAATAATCATAATCATCAAGTAAAAGAAGCTACATCAACCATAGTCATAGTAGATTTTATTTGAAATACACTAACCTGAATCATTCCAGGATGGTCCCTAGTATTGTTTCCTGGCCATGGTGTGCCATCTTGCATGATCCATCCCTCCTCAGGGACTTTCTGTGCCTTAGCAACAAGGCCATTTATCCTAACTTTGAATTCTTCATATTCTCTCTGTAACAGGTTTTTTTTTGGGAAGACTGTTAGCATTGGAGCAGAAGATAGCAAAATTAATATTAATGTGTTTATAAAGCAAACAAACCTTCATGGCACGGCGGTCTTTAACAAATGAAGGGTGGACTTTGTCTTTCAAGTAATCGATTTTCTGAGAGAAGTACCACTCAGGAGCTCTTGGCTCAATATTATACTTCTTAACGAATGGAACCCACTTTCTAGCAAACTCTGAAGTCTCAGCCAATGCATCAAAAGTCAGCATTGCCGCACCATCGTCAGATACATAGCAAGAGACCTTGTCCACTGGGTAATCAACAGCAAGAATGGACAGCACGGTATTGGCAGTAACAAGAGGAGGTTCCTTCATGGGGTCGACTGTACTGACAAAAATGTCAACAGCAGCCAACTGAGATGGCTCACCTTCTCTGTCATACCTGTTAATGGAAATGAGATGGTAACGGCATCAGCAATATGAATAAGGATGTTTGTTTGGATTAAGTACAACAGAACTAAAAAGGAGATCACCTCAATGCCAGCCTATCAAGGTAGGTTTCACGGTTGATTGGAAACCACTTCGGGAACTGATCCAATATCCAGGACAAAGCAAACCAAATCTCACATATAACAGATAAAAGCCACAGCGGATACGCATTGCGCACAGGATTCGTAATACGGTAGTGAAGGAAAATGCTTAGAACAACCAAACGCAGAACAATGACCATTCTGTAGGGATTTATTCTGGATGAAGGAAGAGGAACTTTTCTAGAGAGAGGCTGGCGAGTTTCATCATTCCTGCAATTCAAATGCATAAAGTTAATGCCACAAGACTTGTTTATGCACCATCAAAAATGCTCACATAATTTAATCTCTAAATTATTTCAATTTGTAACTTTCAGATATATTTTGCTTCCTTCTATCAGGGACAGAAAACCCTCATTCACCTCAGGGCAACTGCACTAAAGAGTTGACTAGGAACTTAGGACAGACACCTCTTTTTGTTTAGTACCAATTCGATGTACCAAAAATTATAGCTGGAAGTGTTAGTGGAAAAAAGGTGCAGCTCTTAATACATTTAGGTCACCCACTTGCTTGGCTATATGTTGATGTCTATGTTGAAAAACAATAAACATCGATATAATAATTTTCGGTTAGTCAGTGTTTTAGATAGAATACACATACTACATTTGTAAATGTCAGCACATATGATCCCGTATAAGATTATGTTCCCTGAGGGGAAGATGTCAGAACTCACAGTAAGGCGTCTTCCATATTGTAATCAGTGGATGCATCGATATCACCAACTCCCCGACCTTCAGAAGGGGCAATGCTTGTCCCGTTGGTCATGGGAATTGCTCCCTTGTCCTGCTTCAGTTTCCAGCCATCAACTCTTTCTTTCCAGGCAACATTTCCAATGCTGCCAGAGAACTCCCTTGATGGATTTGCTAGAAAGAAGCAAGAAAAGATAATTACGATCTTAGATCTCAAGGGGATGTACCTAATGAGAAGTGACATCATATCAAGAAATAAACATACGTGAATGGTTCACATAGGGGAATGGAGCACGCTTGCCAATGTTTCCGGTAGGAGACATCATATGATGATCAGGGGAAGCTCCAGGGATTTCTCCCGAGATCTGCAAAATTCCAATTCAATATTAACCATTTGAGCATACCCGGACAACTGATACCACGATCTGTTAAAAACTCGCACCCACCTGGCTATTAGTGACTGAAGGGATGTATCCCCGAGGGATCTCGCCACTGTCATACTTGGTGAGCCCGATCTCGCCACTGTCATACTTGGGACGGCCGACATCTCCACCACCCCCAGCATTCATGCGCCAACTGCGCATCCTATCAGCAATCTTCTGCTTCTGGTCGGCACTGCCAGATGCAGGGTAGTTGTAGTCACTGACATCATCAGCATCAGTATCCTCGCCTTCCTCCCCACGGATCGCCGGGCTCCCTGAATAATTCCATACACAGTTCAGCAAAGCCTTAGCATGACTGTAACATCGTTTACTAATCGACATTATTTTTTTCTGAATTTCCAAAAAATCAACAAACATTGGATCTTGTATGACCTTCCTGACAAGAAAGCAACAGGATCCACCTATAAGAATGCTCGTTTTGACTGTTCTGAACTAGAGATCCAGACTTCTTTTTCTTGAGATGTTTCTCAACTTATTTACAGTCGATGGCGGCGAGATCGGCGGAAATGGAGAGGAGGGAGAGGAGAAGAGAGAGAGATGGTAGCATTTACCCTTGTGGCGCTTGTACTTGGTCTTGCACTGGGGGCAAGCCTGGGTGCCATCCTTGCGCTCGTACTCGTAGCAGGGGCGGCACACCGGGAAGCCGCAGACGTCGCAGGCGGCGAACACGTCGCCCTCCGCCGTCGTGCCCACGCCGTCGCCGCAGATCTGGCACGCCTGCCCGCTCCCGTGCCTCCCCGACTTCTGCGCAACAGATAGATCACCCACAAAACCAAATCAAAACCAAATCAAATCAAAATCTGGAGTCTCCTCCACAAGATCCACACGAGATGCGGCCGAAAACCCATCGGCATTTCGGGCGGGGCACACTCACCACGGCATCCGCGTCGCCGTCCATGGCGCACGCCGCGGCAGCAGCAAACCAGCTCTCAGCTCACCGGGACACCGACTCCAACCAAGATCCGAAGCACACCGGGATCAGCACCGCCGCATCCCGCGCTGCCAAGAAACGAATCGAACAACATCCAGATCAAGAACTGATACCAAGAAACACACCAGAGCAGAGTCACCGGCGGCGGCGGCGGAGCGGGCATTACCTGGAATCCTCCCGGCGAGGAGAAGAAGGCTTCCAGCAGAGGACGCGGGAGTGGAGCGGGAGGTGGCAGGCGCTAACTAGTAGTAGTAGTGTGGTGGTGGGGGAGCTTAACTATGGAGGAGGAGGAGGAGAGAGAAAAGGACAGGGCACCTCACCAATGGAGGTGAGTTGGTTTGGGTGTCGCTTTCTACAAGGCCTGGGGCGAGATTAGCCCAGCCATTAAACAAATCTCGAGGATTAAAACCGGATTAATCTCGGGAGCGTTTGGTGGTGGATTTCGGGGGTTAATTTAATCGAGGAGAGGAGGTGGAGGAGGGGAGTGTGAGGCGGGAGGTAGACGAAAGGTGAGCTGGAGGGCGAGTGGGGCCCACGTGTCAGCGGGCGTTGGCGGTCGGGCACCGACAGAGGAAATCACCGCGCGGGCATGGATCGCGGCTGTTGCGGAGAAATTGCTAGGCGCACACAGTCTCTTCCAAGAATTTCAAAATGGGACTATATCTTAAAAAAAAACTGTCACAAGTATTACGGTATCCATAATTATAGTATAATTGTAATATAATTCTACTATAAATATAATATGATGTAACTTATATATAAGTATTAAAATAATATATGTAACTTTATATCTAACTTATATAGAGATTATGTTGGAGTTACAGTGCTTACACTGTAGTTATAATGCAGTTACAATGTAACTATAGTTTTTTCACTATAACTATTGCATTGCAGTCTATACTATAGTTATATCTAAAAAGTTTTTTTTTTACTCGTGACAGTTTTTTAGCAATTACGTTTCAAATAATAAGTAATGGTTTTACCTCTCTTCGATAACAAATCCACCTCTATATCACGTATGGCTAAATGTGACTGGAATATTATTAATTGTATCCTGATTAATTTGCAAATCCCCAATATTCTCATCTCATCGTTTGTGATTATCTCGAATACTCTGTCTGTCACGGTCAATTCGACGATGAGAAATGAGAGGAAGCTATTATTGCTTGACCCTCATGAATATGAGTACGCTAAACACTAGAAGTGCTCGCATGCCAATGGGAAAGAAAATAACATAAGAAAAACAAATGATACACGACAACATAAATCTGTTGGTTCTCTGAATGAACGTGTTTTCCCTAAGAAATTAACTTGTATAAGGAACCAGGCACCGATAATAGTAATAGTAATAGGGGACTTATGTCGTGTGTATTTGAGAGAGGAATGCTATGAAAACAAAAATAAAAACATTATGTTTAATTGTTTAGGTACAAACAATGTTGTAATGAGTGATAGATATGCTTTCTTTTCTTGCTAAAATAACCATAGATTTTTCAAGAAGGGATATATTTGTAACAAAGCAAGCTTGTTCAAGTGTTATGGCAAGCCAATAAAATTTATAAATGATTACGTATGCCTTTTAATTAAGTGTCTATGCCAACTTTATTTGTGGCTTGAGCCACACCAACTAAAGTGGAACAATGGAATAGCAAACAAGTTTCCTGTACAGTGGTTGTCACTAGCAGATACTCCCTCCGTTTCAAAATGTTTGACACCGTTGACTTTTTATTACGTGTTTGACCATTCGTCTTATTCAAAAAATTAAAGTAATTATTTATTCTTTTCATATCATTTGATTCATTGTTAAATATACTTTCATGTACACATATAGTTTTA
>CM020184.1:9211838-9226036 GCA_009805545.1 Oryza longistaminata
GTGGGGAGCTTAACTATGGAGGAGGAGGAGGAGAGAGAAAAGGACAGGGCACCTCACCAATGGAGGTGAATTGGTTTGGGTGTCGCTTTCTACAAGGCCTGGGGCGAGATTAGCCCTGCCATTAAACAAATCTCGAGGATTAAATCGGATTAATCTCGCGAGCGTTTGGTGGTGGATTTCGGGGGTTAATGTTAATTTAATCGAGGAGAGGAGTGTGTGAGGCGGGAGGTAGACGAAAGGTGAGCTGGAGGGCGAGTGGGGCCCACGTGTCAGCGGGTGTTGGCGGTCGGCCACCGACAGAGGAAATCACCGCGCGGGCATGGATCGCGGCTGTTGCGGAGAAATTGCTAGGCGCACACAAGTCTCTTCCAACATTTTCAAAATGGGACTATCTAAAAAAAACTGTCGCAAGTATAATTAGTATAATTATAATATAATTCTACTATAACTACAATATAACTTATATATAAGTTTTGAAATAATATGTGTAACTTTATATCTAGCTTATATAGAGATTATATGGTAGTTACAGTGCGGTTACAATATAACTATAGTGTAATTTTACTGCAGTTACACTGTAACTATTGCAGTATATATTATAGTTACATCTGAAAGTTTTTTGTGTCCAAGAAACTTGCGATATTTTTTTAGCAATTATGTTTCAAAGAATAAGGTAATGGTTTTACCTCTCTTCGATAACAAATCCACCCCTATATCACGTATGACTAAATGTGACTGGTATATTATTAACTGTATCATGTTTGATTTGTGAATCCTTAATATTCTCATTTCAACATTTGTGTTTATCTCGAGTACTCTGTTTGTCGTGATCGATTCGAGTAGGAGAAACAAGAGGAAGCTATTATCGCTTGACCCTCATGAAGAAGAGTACGCTAAACACTAGAAGTGCTCCCATGCCAATGAGAAAGAAAAGAACATAAGAAAAACTAATGATACACGACGACATAATCTATTGGTTAACGTGTTTTCCCTAAGAAATTAATTAACTTGTATGAGAAACCACGCACCGATAATGGTAATAGTAATAGGGGACTTATATCGTGTGTATTTGAGAGAGGAATGCTATGAAAACAAAAAAAAAAAAAAAACATCTTGTTTAATTGTTTAGGTACAACAATGTTGTAATGAGTGATAGATATGCTTTCTTTTCTTGCTAAAATAACTATAGATTTTTCAAGAAGGGACATATTTGTAACAAAGCAAGCTTGTTCAAGTGTTATGGCAAGCCAATTAAATTTGTAAATGATTACGTATGCCTTTTAATTAAGTGTCAATGCCAACTTTATTTGTGGCTTGAGCCACACCAGCTAAAGTGGAGCAATGGAACAGCAAACAAGTTTCCTACAGTGGTTGTCACTAGCAGATATTTAGTGGGAGATAACGAGATATGATGCACTGTACTATCATCATGGCTCCTTCACATATTATTGAACTATAATCACATTAATTGTTACTAATATTTGTAGTTACCATGGCATGCATAGATCGTTTGGTAATTAAAATAATGTATACAACATATCATATATGTAAACTCAGTCTTCTAACTATATAGGACGAATATCACACCACCAAATAAGTTGAAAATTACATCTATATATGCTAACAATACATTTTCCGAAGTGGTTAAAACTGCACCTTATCCTTCCTCAACAATGCATGATTGAATTCCTTTTGCCATGTGAAATTCATTCTCAACAGGAAAAAAAACAAGAGAGAAATTAAATCATGTGAAAATGGAGGAAGCCACCGAGCTGACTGACACCCAACAACTGTTGCGAGCTGTGAGCCCTGCTAGCAGCAGCAGAACATCCACGACCGACACAACAGTGAGCCGGGCCCACCGGTAAGTGACGTATGCTTCCTTTTCTTTCATTTTTTTTTTCCGTTTTGCATGTTAGGTGTGCGCGTGTGGATCTCATTTCTTTTTTTTTTTCTTCGATGCCACCGACAGCCCGGCCGCGCGGTTGTTGGCTCTGGCTCTCCCCCAGGGGCATTTACGTAATTGCGGCGAAACCGTTACGTGTTGCCTTGGGCTTCTGAAACTTTGTGTCAGTTTCAGTTTAATCAGAGCCGAGGTAGAAGGGATGTGCCTGTCTCACTGCCTGTGCTGACAGCAGCGACATTGGGAAAATGGAAAACCGGTTATTAATCTTAGGTTTCACGATTTCATCTTATATACTCTATATATCATTTGGGGTCTCTTTTAATTTTACATCCGATTTTAAGGCCTAATTTTTTTTTCCCAATAATGTTACATCGAATCTTTGACACATGCATAGAGCATTAAATATAGATAGAAAACTAATTGCACAGTTTGTTTGGATCGAAATCGCGAGACGAATCTTTTAAACCTAATTAGTTCATGATTAGCCATAAGTGCTACAGTAATTCACATGTGCTAATGATGGATTAATTAGACTTAATAAATTCATCTCACGGTTTCCAGACAAGTTATGAAATTATTTTTTTCATTCGTGTCCGAAAACCCATTCCGATATACTCCGATGTGACACCCAAAATTTTTTTTTTCACGAACTGAACACACTCTTAGTTCACGTCCGATTTTTCTAAGTACGTTGGCTCTTCGATGAAATTCTGAAGGTCGTCAGGATTTTATACACAATTTATTTTGAGATTGTCAGCTAAATTATTAAGATAAATTATTTCATCCACACTTTGAAAAATGCATGTTCTCGAGACCACTTATTTTAATCTATTTATTAAGTTTATTTCTTAAAATATTTAATTTATCTATATGATCAAGTCGATAGTTTTGGACAATAATCTGGTAAATAATCTAAATCAAACGGATCTAAGAAATCTAAGTACTATGTTTTTTAATATTACTAGAAGAGGTAAATATATGTAGTCGTATAATACTATGCAGATGCAGATACAAGTATAAAGCACATATATAATACAAATATATAATACAAGTGCTCTCTTAAAACATCTTAATTAGAAATTTTTATCTCAAGGCTCAACTATAATGTCGCCTGCTAGTGTTGAGATAGTGAGTTTTGCAGTTTAGCGGTCAAAGATGTCTCGGTTTTAATATCTCCTCCATTACTTTTTGAATAAATTAAAAATCCTAATCTTTATGGAATAAATCATTCTTAATGCAGCCTAGAAATAGACTAATGCCTCTGAAATGGCATGCCTAGCTAGTTAGCCAATTGATGGCCATGCCTGAACAGTGTGGCAACTTCCAAGTGCAAATAACTAATTAGTACTATAATTGATATTGCAATATGAACAGTAGGGTACAGCTCACCGGCTGCACCTGATCTATCACTCATGTGCATAATTGACTTGCTTCTTGTTATTTTGTTCTCATATCAAAGAGAAGGAAAAAAAATCTCAACCAAACAATGCAACATGCTATTAAATTAGTCAGAGGAAGGTTGGTTTGCTAACCACCTCATGTGACTGAACTTGTTCTTCAGCAGATTCCATGCCCTGGCATTGTCTGGAGTAACTGAGAAAGAAAATTAAACCATCAATGTTTTTGGACAACACATGGGTCGAACTCCAGCTTCTTATATACAGTACTCATTAGTAGGAGTGATTACTTTGGAACTTAATTAATCAAGATCACCATGCTTAATTACAGAGGTATACTGTTTCTTTGATATTATTATTCTCCATTGCTCCTAGGGTAAGATCAGCATATCATAATTCTCTCTCTCTCTATATATATATGCGCTAGCTCTCTCCGTTTCATATTATAAGTTGTCTCTGTTTATCCATCTTTCATTTTATTTATATGAATTTAAACACATATATGAAGCATATAAACGGATCTACGTATTAATCTATTTAAAACTTAAAACATTTTATAATGTGAAATAGAGAAAGTATATGTACAAGGTAGCGATGAGTTCAGAAAGGTGTTCCACATGTGAGAGTGTAGAATTTTTAAAGAAGAAATCCAAATTAATTTAGGACGTACTTTCCTGATCCGACGGCCCTGGAGAAAAGCACAGCAAGGAGACAGGTAATCAGTGTGTATTGGCCCTGGGCTGTCACAAGCTTAGAGGTAGACGGTCCATGTCAATGTGAGGGTGATGCCTCACCTTGTAACCATGTCTGTGCCATTCCAACTCATCCACATGAAAGGGACCCCGGTGATCTATCATTTTCTCCACTAATTAAACCAGTGCAAATAATTAATTGGACATGGCTTTTTGGTAATTGTATTATATTAGTATTATATTTCTGGGGGTTGCTTTTTTTTGTCTTTGTTGAGAATTGCAATCAACATGATATGAACAGTAGATAGTAGAGTGGTATTCTTTTTTTCCTGAAGATGAAGATGAAGTTTTTTACGCAAAACAAGATGGTATTATGATTGATTGAGTTTTAATTATTACAAACTTGAAAAATAGATTAATATGATATTTTAGAGCAACATTCATATAGAAAGTTTTCGCACGAAAAATACCGTTTAGTAGTTTGAAAAACGTGCCACAAAAATCTTTATCTTCATCCAACTCTTGTTGGAGAAATGAACGGGACCATAGGTTGCTCGTCATTTGTTAAATTTCTAGCCGGTTCATTCGATTATTTTAAGATATCATTGAATTATATCATGAAAAACAATAATGATATCACTCAATAAGTGCACATTGCAATTGGCATGAATCATCTCATGTCCTATGTTTCTAGATGTTCATTCTCTCGAAACTCGAATTCAATATCTTCTAGCAACTTCAAAAAATCATAATCCTTCGTCGTCCGTATTTGTTGCTGCCCTTTAGATTTGTCGTTCCATCTAGCAAGTTACACCCTTTCATCTTCATCTTATGTTTCTCCAATTGTTCATGTAACCAAATTATGTCCTTGTCGGTAGGCATATCTGATGCCATGATCGATCTTCATCTAATTAAACCCCTACATTGGTGAACTATTTTTCTTTTCCCACCTCACACAACCACACCTTTTTACCCAAGTCTTTAGGCCAGTCACTTGGCATCATCTGGTAAAGTCACTTGGCATATTATCAGAGAAGAGGACATTTGCTACTGCTATTACCAATGAGTTCATCTCATTTCTATCTCTTCTCTTTGTAACACAGACGTTCCTATGGCACTTTCCAAATACATCTTTACAATACTGTGGAGACAAAGCTAGAATGTCTCTATAGCATATATAAAGCGTCTCCATATGATTGTC
Source organism: Oryza longistaminata (assembly GCA_009805545.1). Lineage (NCBI taxonomy): Eukaryota > Viridiplantae > Streptophyta > Magnoliopsida > Poales > Poaceae > Oryza > Oryza longistaminata. Next base: position 9,217,035 of record CM020184.1, read on the forward strand.
TTGTGTCTTGTTACAGTGAGAATCGTCTACATATGGTTGTCTTGTTACAGGAAAAGAGCGAACTAGTTTCTAAAATTATATCCAACGATTGATATCAGTAAAGTAATTGCCCGCCACTTAAAGGATACAAATTTAGCTCCTCATTGATTGCCAATATTTTCTAATAAGATAAAATGGCTTATTAGGGAATAAAATTAATTTATAGATATAATTTTTATGTATGTGTTATTAGTGACTTAAAAGCCATTATAAAAAAATACGTTAAAAATATCTGAAAATCAAATTCTAAATTAAGTTTGAAAATTTAAATTTTGGATTATTTGGGCAACCAATGTGACTTTTATAGTGTATTCTCAATATAAAAAAAAAAGATATTTCATGGGCTTGCATTTAAAACTAGATCGAGTCCCCTAGTGCATCCTCTATTTTAAAATATAGATATTTTAGTTATGTATCTAGTCAGTATTTTTTTTGGAAATGGTTTTTTTTCATTAAGATACATATTTTTTTTCTCGTTTCCGTTACCATGCTTTTTAAACTGTTAAATGGAGGGTTTCGTGTAAAAACTTTTTATATAGAATTTACTTTAAAATATCAAATAAACCTATTTTTAAATTTATAATAATTAAAATTTAATTAATCACACGTTAATAATTTTCTCGTTTTACGTACGCTAACAACATCTTTACCTTCATTAGATTCAAACAGCCTAATAAGCCAAACGAAGTACACTGTTGAAGAAGCCATGACTCATCTACCATCGGTACACTATTGCTACTGATGAAAATTAATAGTTAAGTTAATTTAGTACTACGAGACTAAATTAACCTATTTGGTGACGGAGGGAAAACGGTAAAACCTCATGTTAATCCGAGAGCGACGTGTCCCCCTGCATTCCGGTCACGAGCCGTGCACGCGCCTCCTTTTCCCACCTCCTCCCACCCAATCCCCTTCCCCTCCTCTGCTTCCACTCTTCTCCTCCACCTCCAAGAACCCCGCATCCATCCATGGCCACCACCGCCCTCTGATCCGATCGATACTGATCAGCCAGTAGCTATGCTGGGTTCGGACCAGCTCGAGCACCGCCCGGCGCCGTCGGCTCCCCGCGCCGAGCCGGACGATGTCGCCGACGACGTGGAGGTGGAGGCGTTCCGGGACATCCACCCGGAGCCGTCGCCTCCGCATCTACCGCCGCCGCCGCTCAGGCAGCCGTCGTGGGACGCCGCGAGCCACCGGTCGCTGTCGTCCTCGGCGCGGGCGGCGGCGGCGACGTCGAGCTGTTTCGCCACCATGAGCCGCGAGTTACCGCCATGGTGGCGGCCGGGTCGTCGTCCGCGCCAGCCCAGACGTTCCCGGCGACGCCCCGCCGCGCCGCACCTGAACCTGCTGCAGCTGGCGCGCATCGGCGAGAACGAGCCGGCGGCCGAGGCGAACGCGCTCGCCATCGTGCCGGCGGCGGCGGGCAGCGGCCCGCGGCGCCGGTGGAGCAGGTGAAGAAGGAGGAGTAGGAGGCGAAGGTGGCGGCGTGGCAGGCGGAGGAGGTGGCCAAGATCAACAACAAGTTCAAGCGCGAGGAGGTCGTCATCAATGGCTGGGAGAGCCAGCAGTCGACAAGGCCACCGCCTGGCTCGCCAAGATCGAGGTAAAAAAACCAACTAATTCGCCATTGATCGACCAAGAACTCGATCATGCAGAAATCATCAGCTATAACATCGATCAATCCATTGACAGAGGAAGCTGGAGGAGGAGCGGGCGAAGGCGACGGAGAAGGCTCGCAACGAGGCGGCGGCGGCGCGGCGGAAGGCGGAGGAGCGGCGGGCGTCGCGGAGGCGCGGCGGCGGGAGGAAGACGGCAGAGGTGCTCGACCGTGCCAACTTCTGCAAGGCCGCCGGCAGGGTGCCATCCAAGCGCTCCTTCTTCTCCTTCTAAGTTCTAACCAAAGCTAGCTAGCCTTGCTCAATATATCATCTCTAGCTAGCTAATTATGATTATTACTTGTTTTCTACTTAATTGATCAATCAATTTCACATCATCTTCTTCTTGCCTATGGTTGATCAAGTAGCTCTATTGCTTCTATATAATCATGATATATGTTGTATATATATGTGTTACTTAATTCTGTAGAAATGTGTGCTTAGTTTTGTATTGTAAACATTCAGAGTTCAGAGGAGTGTTCGCAAAGTAGTGATTTGTACTGACCTTATAGAACATAATGCTAATGCTTAATTACTTAGACTGTCCTACTGTATGTTTGTGCAGTTAAATCTGAAATGTTAGCCATTACAGACCTTAATATCCTGCTCCATTTCATACTGAACTTTTTGTTTAAAATTGCTGTGTGATGACCGGTGTGGAAGGGAATTTCAGTTTCGTCAGAGATCTGCCCTCAGCTGCAGGCCAACTAATAACAGGCTTACAAGCAGTGACAATCTAATCCTGATGCAGACACATTATATATGATTTGCATTTACCTAATAACAAATTAAGCAGATAGTGACTGGGTGAGCAAGGTTGTGGTGGCAAATGGGTGGTCGTGAGCATTGGATGTGACAATGCAACCAAATTACTATTTACAAATTACAATTATGACATGTTTCGATTTTGACATAGGGGATTAGTTTAATTAACCTCTTTTTGGGTGTTGATGTTGCACTTGCACTTTATATCGGCTGATTGGATATATAGGAGTAATACGCTTCTTGATCTGTGCTTATGCTCATGGCAATGTAGCCATGCCACCATGGATGCTTCAAGCAAGTTGAAGAGAAATGAGGGGAAATAATCCCATATATCTATTTAAACCGTCCTCAAAGCTCAAAGTAATGATCCTGTTTAGTTTGGGCACGAGGTGGGATGGATTAGTTCCATCTCTGTTTTTGGAATGGGATGGGATGATCCTATTTTTCGTTTGGTTCAAGGGATAGAACGAACCATGTTTTTTTGTTTGGTTTGAGGGATATTATGGGTTGGAATGGAATGATCCTAACCCTTGTTTGGATGGAGGGATGAAGGTGGGATTCCTGTATAGAGTTACCTACTCCATTAGTTTGGTGATGTTACCCATCAGAGTATACACATTGCAAAAATAACATTTAGACATAAGTATCACACTATATTTATATTGGAATATAGAATACTGTTCATATCACTATATTTGGAAATAAAATGCAATTCATATCACATAGTCCATTCAAAAAAATCATAAATAATTAGCATACACCAATTCTTGTATCAATCTGTACATAGAAAATTCAAGCCACACATAGTAACTTCAAGTCTTAAACATAATAGCAAATTAAAGTCTTACACATTATAGCAGTTTAAGGTCTTACGCATAAATAGCAAATTTAAGTCTTGCACCTAATAGTAAGTTCTCATTTTGGCAGTTTAAGCCTTACATAATAACAACATAGGTCAACCAACAACACATAATACCAAAAGAACTATTCAACTCTTCCAATAACCCTACATTGATCCAGGGGACTTCTCACTAATGAACATAGCAACCCAATGCAGCTTGTTTTCAAATGGAAGTCCATCGAAAGTTCTAGCAATGTGAAGATTGGAAACCAACTGAGCATAGTAAAAAGATTTGTGGATCTCCTGAAAACCGAGAAGGATTTTCAATGTGTCAAGTAAACCTTCTGGCGGCTTATTGTCCGGCTCACCGACCTTTAGTATAGCAGCGGCAAGATCTGCAGTTGTTGGCTACGAACAAAGGATATAAGAGTGAGAAGAGACCGGCAAGAGAGGAGGCACCACCATCTTCCTGCTCGCACGCCGTCTCGCGCCCTGCTCGCGCTGCTACCTCGCCCCTGCTTGCCCGCCGCCTTGTCTCGCCGGCTCACCCCCGCTCGCGTAGCCGCCTCGCGCACTGCTCCCGCTGCTAACCCTAGGAACAGACTCGTGAGGAGAAAAGAACGAAGGGGAAAATTGAGATGCGGTGAAAGGGTTACCGTGCATGAGGCGCGAGTCATGGGTGCGGAGGTGGGATGGCTTCATCCGCCACTTTTTTTCGGATGAGGCTATCCCGAATATTGAAGGAATATTCTCTTTTGGAACCATCCTATCCCTCCTAGTTTCTCAACCATACATATGCAAAAATGGGATGATCCCATCGCATCCCGGGATATGCTCCCAACCAAACACATGCTAAAATGATAGATTAGCCAAAATTACTTATAAGATGACTTATACATTATAAAGTTGAAAATAGCTTAGAAAAAGTTACGTAGGTAATGCTGATGCAGAGAGATTTGCTTGGTTTACCGGCAAATTTTGCTACGGGACACTCAAAAATTGTGTAATTTACTGGTAGACATTGTAAAAACGTGTCACGGCTGAAAGACACTCTAAAAAACTGATAATTTGCTGGAGGACACTTTTGGCTCAATTGGAGGGAATTTTTTTTCAAAAAGACAAGAATGCCCCTAGTGTCAAAAGCCTTTGGGCTGAGACTGGAGCGAAGGTGAAATAGAATGTATGCTAGTGATATACTTGGGGAGATGGCAAATTTAGAGTTGCATACTTTCTAAAATTTTACTCTAACATCATGTTTGAAGCATGTGGTGTTAGGGACATTCTCGTCTTTATTAAGAATTTATCAATCCAATTAAGCCAAAAGTATCATCTAGCAAATTACCAGTTTTTTAATATGTCTTTCAGCCGTGATATGTTTTTTCGATATCTATCAGCAAATTACACAAAATTTAGGTGTTCTGTAGCAAAATTTGCCTTTACCTTTGGAAGCGTGGTACAACAATCCTAGCTATAATCCCAATGTGCTAATTAGAACGTGCCCTAAATTAAATCACCCAACTTGTCAAGTGTCCATGTGGCGTGGTTATGAACTTATGATGATTTGCACTCCTTCAGTATTAAAAGTAGCTAAAACCTCATGGGTTACATAATAATAAAAATAATATGTAAGATAGCTAGACGATATAATTTTATATACTTTATATAATTTTCATATTTGTTAACTATTGAGAAAAATCTATAAACAACTAAGATAATGTGGCTTATAACATTTAAATCATATATAGATTGATCATTCGAATGCAAAACTAATGTGATATTACTCATTGAGAGAAGGAAAAGAAGAAAGGTAACATAGATTAATCATCTAAAGATAAAATCAAAGTGATATGAATTCATAAGAGAAGAATAGGAGGGAGGGAGGAAGTAATTTGGACCATAGATCAATCATCTAGGAGCTAGAAACAATTGAAGTGACATGGCTTAATGAGAGAAAATAGAAATAGCATTAACCACACATAGGCTAAGTTCGTCTGTGGTGGCCGGTTCCCAACCTCCATGGCTCCACTCTGTTGTTTCTGGTGCGCATGCTTCTCAATTAAGCTGTTAAACAGTGCGTGTGTGCGGTGATTGGTTCCCCCCTTCTCCCGACCTCCGTGGTGATTGGTTCCCCCTTCTCCCGACGCTCCTCCCCCCAGTTCACAATATCTCTTGCGCTTCCCATGATTTGATCCCCGTGTGTGTATGCGGGGTTGCTGTAGACGCCGCCGGCATGTCACTGGATCTCGTAAACCAGCCATGCGATCAAATGCCCAGTGTATCCTTGGAACGGACGGCTAATCCGGCCTGCTCGGCTCTGCTGTGCTGCGGATATGGGTTGTGCGGAAGCCGTTCCTCTTACGTGAACTGCCCCATGACGTGGTCACTGACATGTGGGTCCACGAGCGGTGGGGCCCACATGTCAGTCACCACGTCCCTCTGACTTCAGGATCCTAATCCGGTTGTGCAGATGTTTTCACATCAGCACGGTTTATTTTTCTTTTTCGTCTTGGGAAAGGGCATGTACAAGGATTTTGGCATGGGGATGGGGTTGCTCCGTTGCTGTTAGCTCGTGTGGTAATTCTTCTCTTGCAGTTTACTCTGTTCTGATGTTGCTGTAGCTTGATCCAATCTTTGGTTGGCAACATGGGGAGGTTTCGTTCATAAGGTCAATAAACAGAGTGATGGCCTAGGGTCTAGAGTCCAATGTAGGGCAAGATCCACCCCATATCGAATCCAGTGGCGTAGCCAGGAATTTTTCCTTGGGTAGTCCTAGTTCACAAGTTCATGTCACGTGGTAAAATTTTCTTGCACCATAAAACTGATATACAAATACAAATTTAGTGAAAATGCGATAGAAATAATGTCTTCTAACATCCATAAGCGGCTTACTTAGCAAGCAAGTTCGAAATGTGCAAATATTACAACATAGAGAGTCCAACAATCAACATAGATCTTACACATAAATAGAAAATTACAAAGCCACTACAACAGTCTACGCTTGGCCTTAGCCATGAAAGTTTGTATAATATCTTCCTCACTAACTTTGGAGAAAATGTCTTTCTCAATATATGTGACTAAGCAATGATTCAATAGATCATCACATATACTGTTTCTCAACTTGGTCTTAACTAGAGTTAGTGCAGAAAATACCCTCTCAACACTTGCAGTTGCCACCGGTAAGATCAATACCAATTTAAGAAGCAAATACACCACATCATAAAGAACATGCTTCTCAGTTTCAACAAGTTTAATAGAGAGCTCACCAAGTGTTTTTAGGCCTTGAAATCTATCATCTTTCCTCATATCATCAATGAAAGTATCAATTTGGAATTCAAGTCTTCTCAAGTCGGAGCTTGAAATATCATTGGGATAAAATTTGGCAAGTCTAAGCACCTTTTGTGCATCATAAGAGGCAAATGAATTGGAGGGATTTAAGGCCGACATACAAACAAGCAACTCCATATTAACCTCATCAAATCTGTTGTCAAGCTCTTGACTAACTTTATCAATGACACCAAGATATACTTCTCTTCTAAAATGATCATCATTTGTTTGGTTGGGATAAAACCGTGCAGATCTTCCATAAGGGACATATTTATCATCATTGCTTGGAACATTAATACTATGTTTGGTGCAAAATGAGATTATTTTTTGATAGAAGTCTTCCCACCCATTGGACCTCATCTTTTGCATTCTTTCGTTTGCCAGACCTACAAGTGACATTGCATTGACAATATCTTGGTCTCTCTTTTGCAGAGACTGACACAACTCATTTGTATATCCAAGAATGACAAGCATCAAGTGAGCACTAAAAACAAAGTCAAATGATTCAAAAGCTCCAACCACAGCATGTATTCTAGGCCAATCATTCCTTTGTGTGGGATCTTTACCAAGGGTTATGAGCACCTCATGAATTGTGGAATACATATCAATAATATGCAATATAGTTTTGAAATGAGAACCCCATCTAGTGTCACCCGGCCTAGCTAGCCCCATCTCTTGATTTAATCCACTTCCACTTTCAATTTCATCCAATTCAAGTGCTTCCATAATTTTTAGAGCTCTAACATCTCTAAGCATATCATGACGCTTACAAGAAGATCCAATAATATTCAACAAGTGAGAGACTTGGGCAAAAAACCATACACAATCATCATTTTCCTTAGCAACAGAAACAAGAACCAATTGGAGCTGATGTGCAATATCCTGCTCCATTTCATACTGAACTTTTTGTGTAAAATTGTTGTGTGATGACCGGTGTGGAAGGGAATTTCAGTTTCGTCAGAGATCTGCCCTGAGCTGCAGGCCAACTAATAACAGGCTTACAAGCAGTGACAATCTAATCCTGATGCAGACACATTATTTATGATTGTCATTTACCTAATAACAAATTAAGCAGACAGTGACTGGGTGAGCAAGGTTGTGGTGGCAAATGGGTGGTGGTGAGCATCGGATGTGACAATGCAACCAAATTACTCCGTCCGTTTCAAAATGTTTAACACCGTTGACTTTTTAGCACATATTTGACCGTTCGTCTTGTTAAAAAAATTTATGAAATATGTAAAACTATATGTGTACATGAAAGTATATTTAACAATGAATTAAATGATATGAAAAGAATAAATAATTACTTAAATTTTTGAATAAGACGAATGGTCAAACACATACTAAAAAGTCAACGGTGTCAAATATTTTGAAACGGAGGGAGTACTATTCACAAATTACAATGATGACATGTTTCGATTTTGACAGAGGGGATTAGTTTAATTAATTTCTTTTTGGGTATTGATGTTGCACTTGCACTTTATATCGGCTGATTGGATATATAGGAGTAATACACTTCTTGATCTGTGCTTATGCTCATGGCAATGTAGCCATGCCACCATGGATGCTTCAAGCAAGTTGAAGAGAAATGAGGGGGAAATAATCCCATCTCTCTATTTAAACCGTCCTCAAAGTAGTACTACTAAAAGGATAGATTAGCCAAAATTACTTATAGGATGACTTACATATTATAAAGTTGAAAATAGCTTAGAAAAAGTTACGTAGGTAATGCTGATGTAGAGAGATTTACCTTTATAAAAGCATGGTACAATAATCCTATCATCCCAATGTGCTAAAAAGAAACGTGTGCCCTAAATTAAATCACCCAACCTGTCAAGTGTCCATGTGGCGTGGTTATGATGGTTTGCATTCCTTCCATATTAAAAGTAGATAAAACCTCAAAGGTTGCATAATAATAAAAATAATGTGTAAGATAGCTAGACGATATAATTTTATATACTTTATATAAATTTCATCTTTATCAACAATTGAGAAAAATCTATGAACAATTGAGATAATATGGCTTATAACATTTAAATCATATATAGATTGATTATTCGAATGCAAAACTAATGTGATGTTACTCATTGAGAGAAGGAAAAGAAGAAAGATAATATAGATTAATCATCTAAAGACAAAATCAAATTGATATGAATTCATAAGAGAAGAATAGGAGGGAGGGACGTAATTTGGACCGTAGATCAATCATCTAAGGGCTAGAAACAATTGAAATTGAAGTGACTTGGCTTAATGAGAGAAAATAGAAATAGCATTAACCACACTTAGTGAAATGATTAAACTTGATAGATATATAGGATATAGGAATAAGTCAATTTTACCCCCTTGCCCCTCCTCCAACTATTGCATTTGTCTAGAAC
>CM020184.1:9233259-9282569 GCA_009805545.1 Oryza longistaminata
ACTACCCGGTTAAGGTCCCCTCTGAATTACATGAATATAAAAACAGAGAAAAATAGTAGGATTCTGATAAGAATACAAATATAAATCATAGAATTGTAAGATGCAAGAAAAACACCCCTTTCATCGGAATCATAACACTTACGAAGTAGTACCCGGCTGTTCAGAATATGGAGACCACGCTGTATGTTTGGCTTTCTGAAAATTCTGTAAGCAGCTACGGCTACCAGTAACACACGGTCCACAAGCCCACAAACAGGGCCTAAGGGCACCCGCAATGGTTATCTATAGGCTCTCTACAAGAGATCCATATCAGTATATTTTCCTACTTGGAAGATATTAAATGAAGAGAGAGAGCAAAGCTATCTACTCACCTAGAGATAGTCTATAGAGAAAAACGAGGCAATGCATGAGAGAACTATAGATACCCATGTAGACATACTATTGAGGTGGTTTACTATTAATCTAGTCTATTGCTGAGATGTACATGTTTTATAGAGAGCACCTTACTTTACCATTGCGGGTGCTCTAAGGCTAGGCCAAATCATGGTGACACCATCGGAGCACGACAGACCGTACACCTGTCCAGTGAATCAACTCATCCGTACTTGGAAATCTTTTCCAGCAAACACAAACTTATAGCATAGCGACGGCTGAAACTGTCCAAATTGAACGAAACTTTCTCACTGGTCCTTCCTCTTTCCTGGCTTTGTTTCTCGAAACATCGTCGTCCTGATCTTCTCCAGAAATTAACCATCTGCTTAATTTCTTAGTTGATGAAAAAGAAGTACACTCCGATCCTAATCAGCAAGGTAATAATGCATGTGTGATTATATATCGATATCGCAATGCAGACAAATCGAAGTTGGGTTTAAGAGATCTGATGCATGATGGTATATATGCAGTGCAGGAGATTTTTGTGTTCTTGATGACGCCAAGTACGTACACCTGGGCCCATAAACTAGTGCAATTCATGACACGTCATCACCACCAAATTATTTGGCCTATCATTGTATACCGATTTTGCTAAATCAACTGATCAACTGATCAAGATTGTCTGTGTGTGTAGAATAAATTGACGGCTAATTAACATCGCATGGGATGCTTGAAGTTATTTGTAGCTCTAGTTCAGTTTACACCAGATCAGTAGAGTCCTGCACCACAATATATTCCATCACAACGATTTTCTAGTACCTATTAATTACTACCTTGAAACACAACCAAACAATAAAACAGTTGAACTACTGTTTCAATTTTGACCACTAAGTTAAAATTTTTTTTCAGAGGTTGATAGGTAAATTCAACGAAATGTTAGTACGTTTTCGTAAGGGTCTTTGGTTACGTCCATCATGCTCATGCATATACTTGGCGTTATGTAACATTCCTCCTTATTTTGATTGCAATGATCATACATACTCCCTCCGATCCAAAACAAACCAATCTCATATTAGAACGTGACAACGAATCTAACATAGAATACATCTAGATTTGTTGTGTTTGTATTTTTGAGTTTGCAAAAGAAGATTTTTTATAGAAGATTTTTTTTAAATACTTAGTTGGTTTATTTTGGGACGAAGAGAGTATGCTATGTCGTGATGACATCAAGTAAAATGGACTAGCCTAGGAGCCTTTACACGCAAAAGTTTGTACCAGCTAGGTTGGAAAGTAGTGCACGTATATACTGCAGATCGACGAGAGCTAGACGTGCCAGGACCATTGAGCAGTGTGTGACGTGTTCCAAGAAAAAAAAAGAAAAGAAAAGGTCCGGCTCGACACATGTCTCCCTGCGCCAGCACCAGGCCGGGCTGCTCATGCATGGACCATTGCCTGTGGTTACCAATCTGACTTACCTTGGTTTAATTTTTAATCTTACCGCGCGTGCACAGGCGTTGTTAATTAGGGAAAATTGAAACCATACCATTATAATTTTACAAAATTTAAGATATACCATCCTGACCCATATGTCACTGACTCATGTGGATCTTACATATCATTGAGATACCGATGACATATCTCAAACTTTGCAAAATTATAATGGCATGGTTCCAAATTACCCTTGTAATTAACCGGCCAGATGCATATAATTGAAATTTAGCTGATTAATTAGAGATAAAGTACGGGCTAGACCCATATAAGTAAGAATTAGCTGGATGGATGGATTGATGACAAAATAAGTGGTTAGATATACAGGAAGGAGTGGACAACCTCCTACGCACGGTGGGAAGGCCAGAGACAAATGGAGGATATATTGCGTTTTTAAAGTAGTAGTGATATAAAAGCTAGTTTTTTCTATTGCTTTTTTTCAGAACTTTTTCTATTGCTTTGATCAAGTGTCTTCGGCTTACAAGCCGCACTTTGCGCTCTCTTGTTTAGATTAAGCTTTTAGCAATTAGCATGATATCTTAGCTTCCATGGTTAATTTTTATGCTGTTGGTTAATTTTTAAGCCTCAAGTTTAACTAGCCGTCGCGTTCGCGCGACTTTAACTATTATGTTATATTCATAATATATGCATATGAGCATGTATTTTAAATTGGCATCAGTAAAATACATTTTACTCTGTTAAGAATCGGCTTGAGAGAAGTGTAGATGATCTTTGAATATTAAAATTTGAATACATGAATAATATTAGGCTTTTCTTTCATACTATCTTTTTTTTATCGCTAGGATGACATGTACAAATATACCTAAAGGTAATTGTTCTTACAAATCAAATTTTAAAAAGTCAAATTTCAAAATTAGATTTGGCTTTTTTATTTAAACATGTATCTACCACCCATTAAAGCCACGATCAACTTAATTTTGTTTCAAATGATTAAATATTTTCTACCTATGATCAATTTATCTCTTAATATTAATCAATCTTTGTTCTTTGTGTCTGCTACCTTGAACGTTTTGCTTAATCCGTCAGCCTTCTTTAAAATATGCAAATCAATTATGACTTGAAAAGATATAAGTAGATGAAGCACACATTATTAAGCCCAATGTATTAACTTTTAAGATAAAGAGGTGAACTAAAGTACAACATTAAAATCATAGCAAATTTCATTAGTATGTCTATGTGATTGCTAATTTTAGTATGCCTACATATCTCATAGCAAATTCTAATACTTAGGCTAATTTTGTGTAATTTAGAATTAGTAGGATGTAAGGATTATCTACAGATAAAATATGTCTATAAGCCGAGAGTCCATTTATATATAAATAATTTCAGATGATCATTTGTAAATAAATGATGAGGTTTTATTTGTAAAATATTTTTTACTGAGTGTGCATAGTATAAAATTGCATCACATGTCATAAGCCAGCGACGCCCTCTCTCTTTCAATACCACCTTTCTTTCTTTGCTCTCCCTCTCTCTCATTTCTAAATTGCTGGAATGCTCCGGAAGTTCACCCTCCCTGCTTTTTCCCTCTATAATCCAATGGCTCAAATCTCTTCTCTCTATTTTGTCCTTTTCTTGATCCAATGGCTATTGTTCACTGGATGATGTGGCTCACTGTGGTAGCATTTTGAAATTTCTTTTTCACTAGGTAAGATGATATAGTGATATCAGTACTTTACATATAAACTAAAATGTTACTTACGGCCCCATCGTTTCGCTATTTTTAAGCATAAGTGAAACGACATATTTACAATGAAAAATAATTTGTGAATAAAACTTTTATATATGTGTTCTTAACGATTTAAAAGCAAAGGCTGAAAAATAAACTACGATAAAAAAGTCTCAAATCAACTATAAATTTAAGGTTGAAAATTCAAATTTTAGCTGATAAGCTTGTGTAAGCGAAAAGATGATGCCGTTAACCTACATATTAACTTAACTCTATGATAAATAACTTATGGCTTTAAAAAAAAAAGCCAGCAAAAATGGCATGCTTGTTTTATCTAGTATTTTTGTCTTACAAACTAGCTCATGAGCGAATTTTTTTTAGAAATAATATTTTTTTAATAGAAAATTGCAAAAGTAGAAGTTGATCAGCTAAAATTGCAAGTTTAATGCCCTGTCGAACATCCACAGTTCGACAGGGGTACATCGAACAACCGCAATTCGATAGGGAGCCTATCGAATAACGCTTGTTCGACAGGTTATAAAAAATTCGAATAGCGCTTGTTCGACAGGTTATAAAAAATAACCTATCGAACTTCGACATGGTATAAAAAATGATAGAAAAAAAAAAGAGATCAATCACTATGCGTACTGTACACTACTGTGCACCACTGCAGACCTGCCATGCTCTTTCTTGTCCTTTTCTATTTTTTTTAAGTGAACCACAACCCTGTCGAACAACTGCAGTTTGACAGTTTCGACTGGGTATTACACTTGCAATTTTAGCCAATCAACTTCTACGTTTACAATTTTCCATTAAAATAATATTATTTCTAAAAAAATTCCTAATGAGCCCAAACAAAGAGACCTGTCTTTAAGCAAGTGCTAAGTTTCGTAAATAAAAAGAAGGCTAAACAAATATACCCAATAATATAATACAACACTCAGATCTCAGAATCTTAAATCAGTAAGATCACTATTAGACCAAAATATAATATTTTGATATATGAAAATCGTATTAATAGATTTGTCAATAAAAGTACATTGACATAGTTATATTTGTTCAAATGTCACAAAATTTTATCAAAAAAATATTGATCATATCAGTAACAACTGAGGTAATATATAAGCAAGATTTTTTTTTCAAAGAAGAAATCCGCGTGTATAAGCAACACACTTAATATAAACAGTGCTTAATTATTGCGTCGTTATCAAGCAAGCTTCGGTTCGATTTCTTGCTGGAAAATATTATATATGCAGTTCCAAATTATTTCTGCTAGGTTATATAACAAACCAACACTAACGCAGGAACCAAGAGCTCCACTTAGTGATCTACTGATCTTCGTGAGAGTTTCGAAATTTCGTTACAGGCTAGCAATTAATAGCGTATGCGCATAACTTAATTAACCCCGGTCCACGGGAAAATCAATTGCAGTGGCTAGCTGGTAAATTTTGACATCCCGACATATAAATTAATAAGATTTCATCGTTGAGAAAAGTATCAAAGAAAAAGACAAAATTCAGGATGCGTCTCTTGTATTTTCCGTGGTCTAGCTCCCTAAATTTATGTTTGCTGAATAATCAAGATCAAAATGCAGCAAATGCTGTGTGATGACAGTGACAGTGACAAAAGTAGACATACGCTCGATTCAGCTTTCCGAAAGTGAAGATCTTCAGATCGACGTATCTCTCATGAATACCGTGACTGTTTCTAACTTTCAATGGATTGATCATCAAAGATATAACAACATCACATGGAAGTGGTGAGGCCCGTAAACATATATATGCTCTGTTTTTTCCTGTCTTCGGTAAAACATGTTTGTAATAGATAAATCTTATGGTAATTTATCAAAATTTCACAAAAAAGACAAAATCAGTCTATTTCTCAGAGTACATTAGCATTTCCTAACATTTAAAATTTCTATAAAAAAGGTTATTTGTTTCGTAACATCGGTACAAATTTATTGCTCCTTAATCTCCAAATCCCCTTACCCCTCCTCTGGCCTTGCCACCATACCGTAAATCTGCGAAGCGGAGTTTCTCCATATTCTCATAAGCTAATTACTGACCATTTCTTTCTCACAATCTTTACATTCACAAACAGAGTCTTAAATAATTAAATAATAGTCTAATACTCTTGGAGTCCAAGGTGGCTATATCAACCAAACACCTCTAGGAGACCAAGGTGGCTATATGCATCCAACCAATGCATACATGCATCTAGCTACTAACTTAATTATCCAGCAGTGAGCTAGCTAGCAATGCAATGGCAATGGGTATCTTGACTAATTCAGGCGATCAAAATGACGGCACATGTAATTGCTCCCTGCTTTCGAAGAGATTAACTACACACATCACATGCATTGCTTCGAATAATGCAATCCCCAGGCGATCGGGACAATCAAATACTCAGGGCACCCACAATGGTTATCTATAAGCTATCTACAAGAGATCCATGTCAGCATATTTTTCTACTTGGAAGATATTAAATAAAGAGAGAGAGTAAAACTATCTACTAACTTAGAGATAGTCTATAGAGAAAAACGAGACAATGCATGAGAGAGCCATAGATACCCATGTAGATATACTATTGAGGTGGTTTACTATTAATCTTGTCTATTGCTGAGATATACATGTTTTATATAGAGAATACCTTACTTTACCTTTGCGGGTGCTCTCGTAGCATTACTTGAGCAATCATGCATGCAAATGAATGGCAAGTCCAGCGCAATTATTGGCTACCACGGTGACGTGTCCTCCCATAGTTTGTCTTCTCTGTAGATGTATGTACCATCTGTCGACTTGGATCGATCGATAGCTTCTTTTACTTCTTCCTTTTAAAATATAAAAAAGATAATTCAGAATTTATATCACAATATAAGAGCTCTATGTTCAATGCATGGAAATTCATATATTTTAAGCCAATCAAGTTCTTGGGAGTGGAAATCTAAGCAAATTCAAAATTCAAAATTTGACCACTAATTATTAATTAAGACTGACTGAAAGGAATCTTTTTCCTTAATATTAATATATTTATTTGTTAAATAACTTAGAAACACTTATATATTTTTAAGAACGGAAGGAGTACCACTAATCTATATCTAGGTACTTTGGTATATTTTGATAAGTAAACATAAATTAAAAGTTTCATATATTAATTAAAAGATTATACCATGTTAAATCGCAACTTATGAAGAACATATATCCATATATAGTTCTCTGCAAAAAGAAAAAAAGAAGAAGAACATACTATTATACTCCCTCCGTATTTTAATGTATGACGCCATTGACTTTTTAACCAATGTTTGACCATTCGTTTTATTCAAAAATTTTGTGCAAATATGAAAATATTTATATCATGCTTAAAGAACATTTGATGATGAATCAAGGCACAATAAAATAAATGATAATTATATAAATTTTTTGAATAAGATGAATGGTCAAACGTTAGACAAAAAGTCAACGGCGTCGTACATTAAAATATGGAGGTAGTATAAGATATCTCTTTGCATTTCAGCAAAATACAACTGTTGAATATAAGCTCAGGGATAAACTCGACTTGAATACTTGAAACCGGCCCCCTTTCAGAAAGATGAAACCAAGACGATTTGTTCGAGTGCAACATATCAAGATCAGGCATGTCAATTGTACACGACCAATTTGCTGCATTATTGCCAGATCAATGTCGCTACAATGATTATATTTAACCTCATCATCATGTATTATTCATGTACATGTAGAGCTACAATACCTGATTAATTGATCAACGCGTATTAATTCCTCCCTATAATTATTGTACTTCTAAATCTTGCTCTTTTTCTCTTTTGTACTAAATGGAGAATATATATATCTTCCACTTTTCTTGGAGGGTGATCTAACACGTTTCAATCAAGGCAGCTGCATTCAACACCTAAATTGTGACATTAGTTGAATTTTAGCAATAATTCCAGAACCACCTACAAACTCCATCCAACATACTTGACAGCTTCCCTGTAATAATAACTTTGTATTATTATATATTTTCATAAAATTATGTATTGTTAATTTCTTCTCCCACAAGTACGTGCGTAAAATTTATTGCTAGCTAATCATTAGCCCCATTTTCAATGATAGAATTCTAAAGGGGAAAAATCATTCGATTTAAATAGAGAATTACCGATGTCATAGTTGTGCAAAACACGATTTTTCCTCCTACCTACGTGAAAGTAACTTAGTCACGAAGAATTTGAGAAAAATAATTTACACCGACGCAATCGCTTGCTCATCGACAACCTACAAGTAACAATATAACAAATAATGAGGAAAGGAAAAATATAAAGCAGCATTCAATCAGTCAACACAGGTGTTCTAGCCATATATATGCACCCCATCAACATGGGGAATGCAACAATATATATAGCAGCCTAGCTAGTCTTCAAAATGATGAAGCCCACAGAAAATGCACACAAGCAAACAAACGATATCTCAAAATATAAAATCACCAGATATAAGACAGATGTCTCCCATACCAGAATTTTTGTTTCTTGCAAGAAATCAATGCATGATATAACTGTAACACATCAAGTTGTCTGACCATATCATATATCATCATGCATGCACAGCCTAATTAAATCTTACACACAAAGAAACCAAAATTGGAGAAATCAAATTCCTCCTCTCCCAGGGGCAAAATAGGAAGAGAGATATTTCTTTTTGCAAGAAGAAGAAACAGTTACAAAATCTAAAGGAAACTTACACCTGTCCCTTGGCCATTTTGATCACCATGTGATGTGAGTCCCCCCACTTACATTAATCTCAGAGCAGGTACAATAGCAAGCTATAAGCCAGCTGCAAATATATTTTAAGAAGATAAATGATGAGAGAGAAAAGTAGCGGGCTACAGATTTATAGACAGTTGTAGCACAGACTCCAAGACACAGTGTGTGTATGATAAGTGGGACCAGATATTAATAGAGTAGTATGTAACTATTATATTAATGGGCTATTATATTAGCTATAGATAAATTGGAGCTAATAGTTAGCTATACTATTAAACTTGCTCTCATGCTAAAAAACAAACAGATAAATAAATAATTGTCATTGCCATGCTGCCACGTGTCATGGGACACGTCACCTCCTCTTCCTCTCCCGCGAGTATATAAACCCCTCGCTCCCCTCTCCTTCTTCCTCCCGCCATCTATCTCCCTCTCTTTTGAGGAGGGCACCGCCATTTAGTTAATTAGTAGTTGTTAATTATCTTCACTAACCTTAATTACCCTCACGCAAAGCACTCTCTAATCCTCCTCGGCGCTCGCATAATCTTGTATCATATCCCTCATCTCAGATTATCATCACCTCGCCGTGTTAGAAAAAAGGTACTACGTTTGGTTGATTTGTAATAATTTTCTTGGTTGGTGGTTTGGTTGATTTCTTGATTAGTGTGATGCTAATTGTTTTCGTTTGAAGGGAGCTAAGTTCGATTTCTCGTCGGATTTGGTGAGAGTTCGCCGGAGGAGGAGAAGATGACGGTGACGCCGCAGATCACGGTGAGCGACGGGAGGCTGGCGGTGCGGGGGCGGACGGTGCTGACCGGCGTGCGCAATAATTCCAGAACCACCTACAAACTCCATCCAACATACTTGACAGCTTCCCTGTAATAATAACTTTGTATTATTATATATTTTCATAAAATTCTGTATTTTTAATTTCTTCTTCCCACAACTACGTACATGCGTAAAATTTATTGCTAGCTAATCATTCGACCCATTTGGAATGATCGAATTCTAAAGGGGAAAATAATCATTCTACTTGAACAGAGAATTATCGATGTCATAGTGTTGTCCAAAACACGGTTTTCTTCCTAACTACACGAAAGTAACTTAGTCGCAAAGAATTTGAGAAAAATAATCTAAACCGACGCGAACGCTTGCTCAACGACAACCTACAAATAATAATATACTCGCTCCTTCCCAAATTGATCATCAACTAATGGAATTCAAAATTTTTCGAATTGATTATCATATAACCGCATGGGTACGGATTTCATCAGAATACAATTAATGTAGCATAGGAGAGTGTGTACATGCTAAGATATAATTGGAATAGTGTTTTAATCGATGCACACATTGTAGGAGAATGTGTACATGGTGTTTTAATCGATGTGATTTAAATTATTATTGGTCTTGTGTATAAACATATATGATGATCAATTCCGGAAGGAGGGAGTACCAAATAATGAGGGAAGGAAAAATATAAAGCAGCATTCAATCAGTCAACCCTGGTGTTCTAGCCATATATTCACCCTATCAACATGGGGAATGCAACAATATATATATAGCAGCCTAGCTAGCTAGTCATCAAAATGATGAAAGCCCACAGAAAATGCACACAAGCAAACAAATGATATCTCAAAATATAAAATCACCAGATACAAGACAGATGTCTCCCATACCAGAATTTTTGTTTCTTGCAAGAAATCAATGCATGATATAACTGTAACACATCAAATTGTCTGACCATATCACAGCCTAATTAAATCTTACACACAAAGAAACCAAAATAGGAGAAATCAAATTCCTCCTCTCCTCTCCCAGGGGTAAAATAGGAAGAGAGATTTTTTTTTTTTTTTGCAAGGAGAAGAAACAGTACAAAATCTCATGGAAATTTACACCTGTCCCTTGGCCATTTTGATCACCATGTGATGTGAGTCCCCCGACTTACATTTAATCTCATGCTAAAAAACAAACAGATAAATAAATAATTGTCAGGGCCATGCTGCCACGTGTCATGGGCCACGTCACCCCCTCCTCCTCTCCCGCGAGTATATAAACCCCTCGCTCCCCTCTCCTTCCTCCCCCCGCCATCTATCTCCCTCTCTTTTGAGGAGGGCACCGCCATTTAGTTGATTAGTAGTAGTTAATTATCTTCACTAACCTTAATTACCCTCACGCAAAGCACTCTCTAATCCTCCTCGCGCTCGCATAATCTTGTATCTCTCATCTCAGATTATCATCACTTCGCCTTGTTGGAAAAAAGGTATGTTCGATTGATTTGTAATAATTTTCTTGGTTGGTTTGGTTTGATTTCTTAATTAGTGAGATGCTAATTGTGTTTGTTAACTGTGTTCGTTTGAAAGGGAGCTAAGTTCGATTTCTCGTCGGATTTGGTGAGAGTTCGCCGGAGAAGGAGAAGATGACGGTGACGCCGCAGATCACGGTGAGCGACGGGAGGCTGGCGGTGCGGGGGCGGACGGTGCTGACCGGCGTGCCAGAGAACGTGACGGCGGCGCACGCGTCCGGCGCCGGGCTCGTCGACGGCGCCTTCGTCGGCGCCACCGCCGACGAGCCCAAGAGCCTTCACGTCTTCACCTTCGGCACCCTCCGGTGAGTGAAAGAAAAAAAAATCAAGAACACATCAAGAACAAGAATAATGCAGTGCAGCAACTGAGAAACAGTAGTAGAAATTTCTGTCCTTTTCGGAAAGGCAACAGTAGCAGCAACAATCTTCTCCAGCTTTCTAAGAGCTTCCAGGCCACTCCCGTTTCAAGCTCCATTTCGAATTTCTATTTCGTAAAAGAATAATTTGAATATCAATTTCGTAAAATTGATTAGACATTTGCTTACTGTTTTATTTTTTCATTAATTACAAAGTGTTTTGTGTTATGCTGCTCTCTTCTCTCTTTTTTTACTGTTGGGGTTAACAAAATTTTCAAGAAAAAATTGATTGAATTGGCTGAATTTTTTTTTTACCAGGGATTTGAGGTTCATGTGCTGCTTCCGGTTCAAGCTATGGTGGATGACCCAGCGGATGGGCACGTCCGGCCGCGACGTCCCGCTGGAGACACAGTTCATGCTCCTCGAGAGCCGCGACGGCGGCGACGGCGGCGAGGCGGTGTACGTCGTGATGCTGCCGCTGCTGGAGGGGCAGTTCCGGGCGGCGCTGCAGGGCAACGACCGCGACGAGCTCGAGATCTGCATCGAGAGCGGTAAGCCATACTGCCCAAATCCTGTGCTGCTTTTGCTTGCGCACGAGACGATCTCGTCGTCTCCGTCTCCGTTCTGATGTGATGCGTGTGGCTGCGACGCGACGCGACGCCGCGGCGAGCAGGTGACAAGGCGGTGCAGACGGCGCAGGGGACGTACATGGTGTACGTGCACGCCGGGGCCAATCCCTTCGACACCATCACCCAAGCCGTCAAGTGCGTGTCTCACCTTCACTGAATTCTTTTTCTAATCAAATATACTACTCCCTCTGTTCCAGGTTAGAAGACGTTTTGACTTTGGTCAAAGTCAAACTGCTTTAAATTTGATTAAATTTATAGAAGAAAGTAGTAACATTTTCAATCCAAGATAAATTTATTATGAAAATATATTCAATTATTGATTTAATAAAACTTATTTAGCATTATAAATATTATTATATTTGTCTATAAACTTAGTCAAACATGAAACCGTTTGACTTTAACCAAAGTCAAAACGTCCTATAACATGAAATGGAGGGAGTATTAAGCTTTGATAAAGTTTAGAGAAAAATATCTTAGCATTTTAAACTCAAAACAAGCATATAATCAAAATTTTATTCGATGTTAGATTTAATGAAATTAATTTGGTATTGTAAGTGCTGTTAAATCTTTCTGTAGGCTCGGACATATTTATAAAAGTTTGACTTAGAAAAAAGTTCAAACAAATTATAATTTGAAATGGAGGGAGTAGTAAAATTTGGTTGAGATCCAGGTGAAATTTGATTGTTTCTCTGACGACGACGGTGAGAAATTGCAGGGTGGTGGAGAGGCATCTGCAGACGTTCCACCACCGGGAGAAGAAAAAGGTGAGATATTTTTCTAATTCTTCCGGTGTTGATTGACGCGACAGCGACACCATTGCGGCGGCGCGCCGGCGCCGGCGCCGGCGCTGTCTTTCGCTTTCCGTTGCGTTGCGGTTGCGTCGCGCGGCGGGATGTGAATGAATTTGATTGATTGATTGATTGATTGATTGGTGTGTGCGCTACGCATGCAGTTGCCGTCGTTCTTGGACTGGTTCGGGTGGTGCACATGGGACGCCTTCTACACCGACGTCACCGCCGATGGCGTCAAGCAAGGCCTCCAAAGGTTCGGTTCGGTTCAAATTCATCGTTCATTTGATGAAATTTGAATTGGATTTGGTCTGAATTTGGGATGTGTTTGGTGTGCAGCTTGGCGGAAGGCGGCACGCCGCCGCGGTTCTTGATCATCGACGACGGGTGGCAGCAGATCGGCAGCGAGAACAAGGAGGATGCCTGCAATGCCGTCGTCCAAGAAGGCGCCCAGTACGTGATTTTGGCAGCAAATGCTGTTTCCTGTTTGCAATGTGCAGTAACAAGTGTGGATCGATGGGTTGCAGGTTCGCGAGCAGGTTGATCGGGATCAAGGAGAACACCAAGTTCCAGAAGACGACGACGACGGCAATGGCGGATGGCGGCGAGACGGCGGCGTCGGCGGCGGGGCTGAAGGCGTTGGTGGAGGAGGCGAAGAAGGAGCACGGGGTGAAGTACGTGTACGTGTGGCACGCCATGGCGGGGTACTGGGGCGGCGTGAAGCCGGCGGCGGAGGGGATGGAGCACTACGAGAGCGCGGTGGCGTTCCCGGTGCAGTCGCCGGGGGTGATGGGGAACCAGCCGGACATCGTCATGGACTCCCTCTCCGTGCTCGGCCTCGGCCTCGTCCACCCGCGCATGGCGCTCGCCTTCTACGGCGAGCTCCACGCCTACCTGGCGTCGTGCGGCGTCGACGGCGTCAAGGTGGACGCGCAGAACATCATCGAGACGCTCGGCGCCGGGCACGGCGGCCGCGTGTCGCTCACGCGCGCGTTCCACCGCGCGCTGGAGGCGTCCGTGGCGCGCAGCTTCCCCGACAACGGCTGCATCTCCTGCATGTGCCACAACACCGACATGCTCTACAGCGCCAGGCAGACCGCCGTCGTGCGCGCCTCCGACGACTTCTACCCTCGCGACCCGGCGTCGCACACCATCCACATCTCCTCCGTCGCCTACAACACCCTCTTCCTCGGCGAGTTCATGCAGCCCGACTGGGACATGTTCCACGTATACGCTTCCTCGCCATTGCTGCTCAATCTACTGCTCTGTTCCTGAATCCAAGATGATGATGATGAGCCTGGAGATTCACGTCTAGGATGCTGATGTTGCCACGTGGCGGTGCGATCTTTGCCCTCTGGTTTTCGCGGCTGAGACATTCCCAGCCGTTGGATCATTGCCGTTGATGGTTTGCAGCAGTCAGCAGAGATGGACGGACGGATGGAGAGATTGTGATGTGCCCTCTTATGACTTGCAACGCAGTGGAGAGACTATGCTTTGCTACATCTAAAAGAAAGAAAGAAAATTATAGTATGCTTTTGTCATGTTATGCCTTGTAAAATGCAATAATATGATGTAATGCTATGGTTTATGTATTATTATTAGCTGATAAATAAAGGATGGTGCTCCTTAAAAATACAATTGCCTGCCCGCCTGGGTACTTCGAGGTCTTGAAGCCTTCAACACTGCAGTGCTGAAAACCAAATGATGGGCTGCTTTGGAACGCGGATTTCGAAAACGCATGAAAAAACATATAGGAAATCCTATAGGAAATGAATCCTTAGGATTTTCCCAAAATTATTGTTTCGTATCAACATAGAAAAAGAATATAGAAATTGTGAGTCACAAGGAAGAGAGAACATGAGATCTAGCTTCATGTTAATTTTCCTCCCAAATTCCTGTAAAATGAGCTTATAGGAATTTCAAAGCATTCCAAAGGATCATGTAGTAATATTTTCTAATGGATTGTGATTCTCCATATTCCTACACTTATCCTTTGTTCCAAAGGAACCCGGAGAGTTTTGTGTTTCTATGGTGACAACAGGGGGTTGCAATCTCGTTTTGAAGTTGAAATGACCATCGCCATAACGAATTTCACGAGTTTCAATGAATTTCGTTCGAATTTCAACATCAAAGTGGGTACCAAGGAACACCCAAGGATGGCAAAGATGTCAGACTCAGAGAGTGTACACCACCCTGGGATAGGAGCTACTGAGAAATTTGGGGTGTGTTTAGTTCTAGAAAAAAGTTAGAAGTTTAAAGAAAGTTAGGAGTTTGGAAAAATAGTTGGAAGTTTACGTGTGTAGGAAAGTTTTTGTTGTGATATGATGTGATGGAAAGTTAGGAATAGGTAAACACGGCCTTGGAAGAACAAATCTTGATAATCCTTGTGGTCAACTGGCTCTCAAGATACATTTCAAATGCAGAAGAAAATCGCATTCAAGCACACTCCCATCTGAAACAATAATCATGTCTCGTCTCTGAACTTCAAAGCCCCAGGTAAAGGGACAACAGTGCACAAGAGCTTCCGAACTCACCGAATTGCTTATGTTGTTATGATTCTATTGACTATAAAAGTTTCAACAGCTCTTCATCAGGCAAGATTGAAAGAAAAGGGGGATGGTTGGAAGATTCTAGCAGCAGGAGTACATTTCTTGTTATCAATGATAGTGGTCGTCAAAGGTGCTCTAGATTGTGCTACAAAAATATGGTTCTATGAACTTGGAACCCCCAACACTGGGTTTACAGCACAATCAGTGCATGGATCTAGCACACATCAGCCTCAGGTAACTTGTGCTCTCTCATGGGTTATCTATTTGTGGTACAGGTACACAAATGAGAAGATGAAGAAGGCTCCCATCTGCAACAAATAGGGAAATTATATAAAGAGCTAGGACATGACTTTTACAAACATATATCTAACTTTTACAAAAAATTCTTAGTAATTCCAGCCAAGGAAACAGGTACACAAATGAGAATATGAAGATGCTACCAGCTACAGAAGTGATTATAATTATGTCCATCTAAAATGCAAGGTTAAGAAAAACTCATGTCTATTGAAATGTATTAAGTATATCTTACTGTTGAAAACGATGCAGCATAGTACGGATATGCTGAAGTTATGAATCTTTCATACTCATTATGCCTGTAAGGGCGCACTGGAATCTGCAGTAGACAAACAAATGGTTGGATGCAGTTTTACAAAGGTCGACAATTATGGCGAAATGCATATGCTTTGTGTGAAGTTGTAAAAAAGGAAAGCATCATGGATCCAACCTGCTTAGAAAGAGAGAGACCAGTATATCCAAGCCTCTGGTACTCAACTTTGAACTGGAAAACTCCATAAACATCTGGAACTTTGAAGGATGTTGAAAATACACCCTGTATTGCCATGAAACTATATTTTAACAAACTGCAAGCTAAAAACAAACATGAATGCAATATTGACTCATAGTATCTCATACCTTCTTGTCAGTCGACAGTGTCTTCAGGACATAAGGGCTCATCATGTAAAACTGAACTTGAACATCATCAGCAACATACGGCTTCCAGCTTGTCCCAGACCATTCGTAGATCTCAACAGAGTATTCCTTCAGGGAATCATTTACATTAGCATGTTTAACTTCACAGTGCTCAATTGATATAACAGGCAAAGCGTTACCAAGTCATCATTGATGCGGTACATGCCAGGCTCATTTGTCTCCCCAACCTTGTTATGCTTGACATTCACTGCCTGAAAAGTGGGACATAGCAAGGTTATGACATCATTCTTATTTATAATTTCTGTTGTAGAAACAAACATATTCAAAACAAAGAAAAATGTGATAAAGGTAACATATAACCTTTAGATGGCCCCTCTCATGGAAGACCCATTTGCTTGTTTCTGTCACAAATTGTTCATTTCCAGCTTTCTCATGCCTGCACCAATATATGACAAACATATAAAGTTAATACCATTTCCATTTGATTGAGGATATCATACAAACATTTTTAACATATAAAGCATAATATGACAAACATTAATACAGTTACAAAAGTTACAATATGCTTTCAGTTTCAGGTATGTCTATTCAGAAATATGCAGCATTAAGATCTGCATATATTGAGCAATAAACCATCTCAAATACGGTAAGCATATATTTGCAATCTGTGTGCAATCTACAAACATTAATAACTTGATGTTCAAGTAAGATAGCTATAGAGTTTCTCTATAAAACTAATAATGTGACAGGTCTGTTTTCTAATATAATCAGATCAGTCAATGTTTGCCTGCATGTGTACTTAGTCCATTCATTTGTCAAGAAAAGCATCCGCAAAATCTATACCAGAGGGAGCACGACTGCATGATTACTCCAGGCTTGAACGATCAGTCGTCTCAAATATGTTTTTAAAGTCTATTAAGTTACCTAGAGCACCAGAAGTGTTTGAAAATCTAATCTCCAAAAGTTTCAAAAGTAATTAAGCTCACCTTATCTTGCTACCGGCCTTCTGAACACCAGATTTTAGGAACCTATTTTAAAAGACACTGAATAAATAGGATGCTGCTGCTGCCACGTGGCGGTGCGATCTTTGCCCTCTGGTGTTCGTGGCTGAGACATTCCCAGCCGTTGGATCATTGCCATTGATGGTTTGCAGCAGAGATGGACGGACCGATGGAGAGATTGTGATGTGCCCTCTTACGACTTGCAACGCGGTAGAGGGAGTATGCTTTGCTACATCTAAAATGAAAGAAGAAAATTATAGTATGCTTTTGTCATGTTATGGCTTGTAAAATGCAATAATATGATGTAATGCTATGGTTTATGTATTATTATTAGCTGATAAATAAAGGATGGTGCTCCTTAAAAATATATTTGCTTACTCGCCTAGGTACTTCGAGGTCTTGAAGCCCTCCAAATGATGGGCTCCTTTGGAACGCGGATTTCAAAAACACATGAAAAAACATAATGTAGGAATTTCATGCCATGGCAAATCCTATAGGAAATGAATCCTTAGGTTTTTACCAAAATTATTGTTTGGTATCAACATAGAAAAAGAATATAGAAATTGTGAGTCACAAGGAAGAGAAGACATGAGGTCTAGCTTCATGTTAGTTTTCCTCCCAAATTCCTGTAAAATGAGCTTATAGGAATTTCAAAGGATTTTATAGGAGGCATTCCTTTGTTCCAAAGGATCATGTAGTAATATTTTCTAATGGATTGCGATCCTCCATATTCCTACACTTCTCATTTGTTCCAAAGGAACCCGGACAGTTTTGTGTTTCTGCGGTGACAACAGGGGGTTGCAATCTCGTTTTAAAGTTGAAATGACCATCGACATAACAAATTTCACGAGATTCGATGAATTTCGACTTCACAAAGTGGGTACCAAGGAACCACACAAGGATGGCAAGATCTCAGACAGTGTACACCCTGGGATAGGAGCTACTGAGAAATTTGGAAGAACAAATCTTGATAATCCTTGTGTCAACTGGCACTCAAGACAACATTTCAGTGGCAGAAGAAAATCGCATTCAAGCACACTCCCATCTGAAACAATAACCATGTCTCGTCTCTGAACTTCGAAGCCCCAGGTAAAGGGACAACAGTTCACATGCGCTTCCGAACTCACCGAATTGCTTATGTTGTTATGATTCTATTGACTATGAAAGTTTCAACAGCTCTTCATCAGGCAAGATTGAAAGAAAAGGGGGATGGTTGGAAGATTCTAGCAGCAGGAGTACAATTTCTTGTTATCAATGATAGTGGTCGTCAAAGGTGCTCTAGATTGCGCTACAAAAATATGGTTCTATGAACTTGGAACCCCCAACACTGGGTTTACAGCACAATCAGTGCATGGATCTAGCACACATCAGCCTCAGGTAACTCGTGCTCTCTCATGAGTTATCTATTTGTGGTACAGGTACACAAATGAGAAGATGAAGAAGGCTCCCATCTGCAACAAAGAGGGAAATTATATAAAGAGCTAGGTCATGACTTTTACAAACATATATCTAACTTTTACAAAAAATTCTTAGTAATTCCAGCCAAGGAAACAGGTACACAAATGAGAATATGAAGATGCTACCAGCTACAGAAGTGATTATAATTATGTCCATCTAAAATGCAAGGTTAAGAAAAACTCATGTCTATTGAAATGTATTAAGTATATCTTACTGTTGAAAACGATGCAGCATAGTACGGATATGCTGAAGTTATGAATCTTTCATACTCATTATGCCTGTAAGGGCGCACTGGAATCTGCAGTAGACAAACAAATGGTTGGATGCAGTTTTACAAAGGTCGACAATTATGGCGAAATGCATATGCTTTGTGTGAAGTTGTAAAAAAGGAAAGCATCATGGATCCAACCTGCTTAGAAAGAGAGAGACCAGTATATCCAAGCCTCTGGTACTCAACTTTGAACTGGAAAACTCCATAAACATCTGGAACTTTGAAGGATGTTGAAAATACACCCTGTATTGCCATGAAACTATATTTTAACAAACTGCAAGCTAAAAACAAACATGAATGCAATATTGACTCATAGTATCTCATACCTTCTTGTCAGTCGACAGTGTCTTCAGGACATAAGGGCTCATCATGTAAAACTGAACTTGAACATCATCAGCAACATACGGCTTCCAGCTTGTCCCAGACCATTCGTAGATCTCAACAGAGTATTCCTTCAGGGAATCATTTACATTAGCATGTTTAACTTCACAGTGCTCAATTGATATAACAGGCAAAGCGTTACCAAGTCATCATTGATGCGGTACATGCCAGGCTCATTTGTCTCCCCAACCTTGTTATGCTTGACATTCACTGCCTGAAAAGTGGGACATAGCAAGGTTATGACATCATTCTTATTTATAATTTCTGTTGTAGAAACAAACATATTCAAAACAAAGAAAAATGTGATAAAGGTAACATATAACCTTTAGATGGCCCCTCTCATGGAAGACCCATTTGCTTGTTTCTGTCACAAATTGTTCATTTCCAGCTTTCTCATGCCTGCACCAATATATGACAAACATATAAAGTTAATACCATTTCCATTTGATTGAGGATATCATACAAACATTTTTAACATATAAAGCATAATATGACAAACATTAATACAGTTACAAAAGTTACAATATGCTTTCAGTTTCAGGTATGTCTATTCAGAAATATGCAGCATTAAGATCTGCATATATTGAGCAATAAACCATCTCAAATACGGTAAGCATATATTTGCAATCTGTGTGCAATCTACAAACATTAATAACTTGATGTTCAAGTAAGATAGCTATAGAGTTTCTCTATAAAACTAATAATGTGACAGGTCTGTTTTCTAATATAATCAGATCAGTCAATGTTTGCCTGCATGTGTACTTAGTCCATTCATTTGTCAAGAAAAGCATCCGCAAAATCTATACCAGAGGGAGCACGACTGCATGATTACTCCAGGCTTGAACGATCAGTCGTCTCAAATATGTTTTTAAAGTCTATTAAGTTACCTAGAGCACCAGAAGTGTTTGAAAATCTAATCTCCAAAAGTTTCAAAAGTAATTAAGCTCACCTTATCTTGCTACCGGCCTTCTGAACACCAGATTTTAGGAACCTATTTTAAAAGACACTGAATAAACAATCTTGTAATATCAGAGGAAGCAACTTCGATGTATGCAGTACCATACCTGTTGCTAAACAGATCGAGTGATCCAGATATCAAGACCCGAGCATTGTTTCTTGCCTGCAAAAGGACATATTAGGCTTCTTAAATTCATCGGAAAGCTACATACTGGTGACCACATAAAACTGGTGAGATACAAATCTTTGCAGACCATTCGTCTAGCAGTCAATACTCAAGAATGAACTACGAAACGATTACTGGCCAAGAAAACTGATTCACTTGTCCTTTCACTTTTTTAAAGAAATAAAGTAAGCAAAATCCATAAGCATCGACACTAGGTGATTAACACTAATGTAAATTAAATTATTTGTTGGCCATAAAAGGAAGGGTTGTAGAGTTATTCAGAATTTTACAGGAAACCATTTAACTGAAATGGATTGATCCATAATTATGGTTTAGTGTCTTTATGTTAATATTTTGTCAAGGATAGAAGCACTACACCAAATCTAAGCAACGAATTCCATAGCATCAGGTACATGAGACAAGCAAAAATCCTGCACCTGCATAACAGAAATCAGTGATATAGCCAACCCTGTGAGAGATGGAGGGGAAGCCAACTTAGACTTTGGGTTTGCTGAGTATGCTGACGGAGAGGCGGATAAGACTTTCAGGACCTATAGATATTTAAAGAAGGATAAATGAAAGATTATAGTTAAAACTTCCTATCCATAGTAATAGAATAGACTAATAGAGGCATGAACTTTTTTGGTAACAAAATAGAAATTAAATGACTTACCAAGCTGTTAGATGGATTAACTGCATGTCCAATTCCCCGAAATAATACAGGAGCCTAGTAAACAGGGAGAGTTTTTAAAAGAAAGCACTACAAGTACACATTGTAAACAAAAAACAGTAAAGGTAATGCAGAAATAAAAAAAATCCAGCATTTTTTACATCTTATCCTCACCAACGCCTCATGCTAACTAATGTTATTACAAGGATGCAGTAGCTTTAGATAATTAATCTATAAATAAATGTTTCTTAAGTCTTAACTAATAGACTTCGGTCAAGGAAATGCATCTGTCTAGTAATTAGGATTAAATATAGGTGTGCCATAGGACAGCAATGTAAAATGTGCTAGAAAGCCTTTTGAATTTAATGCCATAGGACAGCAATGTAAAATGTGGTAGAAAGCATTTTGAATTTAATTTAACAGGCACTCGTGGGCACAATGGACAGCAATGAAGGACCAAGATCGTTACCATGACAGCCAAAATTCTACTGACTGCAAATACTGTAAATATGCTTCCTATTGAATAAATCCAAAACAGAGTAGTCCACGAATCATGCTTAGATTAGATTATATCAATGGTGAGCAGGATTTAGTCTCAACTCAGCTCTAACTACAACTTATTACAATAAAGTAATAAATATATAAAAAAAGAAAGAGCGGAACGGATGAAAGACATGGGTCTTTTTGAAGTATTAGTACCAACCTCAATCTTCTTTGACCCCAGTATCACATCTGACTGGATGAGGTCATCACCAGCAATCAAAGTATGATCACCTTCAGCATCAGTGGCAGCATAATTAATGTGATCAATAACCATTGCCTCTGGATCCTGGCACCATCCGAAAACACATGAGACTGAGGAAAACAGAGAGAACGATAGATCAAACTAACAAGCTTTAGAACCACAGGTATATCTTACCTCATCAAAATCAACCCCGCACTCTGTTGCAATGCCTCGGATAAGATCCGAGGCCGAAGAGTCTGCTGCCAGGATCATATCATGACCAGCATCGATGAATTCCAGAATTGAATTTTGGTCCACTGATCCTCCAAAACCTGCCAGTGAAAAGATACTAACATTAAGACTTCACAGGACTGAGGCTAAACCAAAAACCGAAGCATCACGAGCAGAGAGCAAAGCATTTGCAACTTAACCCACAGATTTAACCAGCCACAAAGGAGCAAAAATCAATTACTCTGTAGCACAGCAGAATTGAAACGAACTTGACTGTTACAACCATAGCAATCAAATCAGAACACAAGTAAATAGCTCTTGCAGTGTTTGATACTGTTACAATCTCATTTTCCCACTTAGAGCTAAACAACTAAGCATAACCTCTACTGAACCTTACTACCTAAATCCTTCCAGTTCGCGTAGAATTCAACACCCAAAACCCAATGGATGGAGCTACCCATCAGAGATCACAGAATTCCACTACTCCAATAACACAGATCGGATCAGACGAACGACCTACTCTACTCCACGGATCTAACACCGAAACCAACCCATAGCCACAGATCGGATCAAGCCCCATCCATCCACGAACTGAGTCACTGGATCTCAGGAGCAGGGAGGATGAGGGAGAGAGCGTGGGGGGGAATTAATTACGCGGGGTGGAGGGGGCGAAGAGGACGAGGCCGTCGTAGAGGTACTGGCCGTAGCGGTGGAGCGAGAGCTTGGGGTCGTCGGCGAGGCGGAAGTCGAGATCGAACCCTCGCCCCTGGAGCGACGCGAAGAAGGCCGAGTGCGACGACCGCACCGCCAGGTCGTCCACGAGCACCAGCACCCGCCTCCCCCGCGGCCCCCCCTCGTCGGAGGAGGAGGATACGGCGGCGACGAGGAGGAGGAGGGCGACGGCGAGGGCGAGGTGGTGGTGGCGCGGCGCCGCCATTGCTGCGAGATCTCGCGGCGTGGGGAGGTTTTGTTTCGCGTGGGGTTTGGGAGAGGAGGCGACGACGAGGAGGAGGAGGATGACTTGAGGACGCTTGGAGGGGGGAGAGGGAGAGATCTGGGCCGTCCGATCGTGCGATCCGACGGCTTCCAATGGCCTGGATCGAAGTGGCCGTGAGCGGGCAGTGTGGCTGTCTGGTACTCTGGTCTGGGTGGTGACTGACAATCCGGCCCCACCGTCAGTGGTTGTTTTTGTTTGCATTTTTTCACAGTGCTCCAATTGATATAACAGGAAGAGTTACAGTCATCATTGATGCGTACTAATGCCAGGCTCATTTGTCTCCCCACCACCTTGTTGTGCTTGACATTCACTGCCTGAAAAGTGGTAACAACAAGGTTATAACATCATTCTTATTATAATTTCTGTTGTAGAAACAAAACATTATTCAAACGAAAGAACAAAATGTGAAAAGTAACATTATAACCTTCAGATGGCCCCTCTCATGGAAGACCCATTTGCTTGTTTCTGTTCACAAATTGTTCATTTCCAGCTTTCTCATGCCTGCCAATATATGACAAACATATAAAGTTAATCATTTCCATTTGATTGAGGATATCATACAACATTTTTAACATAAAGCAATAATATGACAAACATTAATCAGTGACAAAAGTTACAATATGTTTCAGTTTCAGGTATGTCTATTCAGAAATATGCAGCATGAAGATCTGCATATATTGAGCAATAAACCATCTCAATACGGTAAGCACATATTTGCAATCTGTGTGCAATCTACAAACATTAATAACTTGATGTTCAAGTAATAAG
The DNA here is from genome assembly GCA_009805545.1 of Oryza longistaminata. Classification (NCBI taxonomy): domain Eukaryota; kingdom Viridiplantae; phylum Streptophyta; class Magnoliopsida; order Poales; family Poaceae; genus Oryza; species Oryza longistaminata. Next base: position 9,256,738 of record CM020184.1, read on the forward strand.
TGACAGGTTCTCTTTTCTAATATAATCAGATCAGTCAATGTTTGCCTCACTGCATGACTTGAAAAGATCCGCAAAATCTATACCAGAGGAGCACGACTGCATATTACTACAGGCTTGAACAATCAGTCTCTTCAAATATGTTTTAAAGTCTACATAGAGCACCACAAGTGTTTGAAAATCTAATCTCCAAAAGTTTCAAAAGTAATTAAGCTCACCTTATCTGCTACCGGCGGCCTTCTGAACACCAGATTTTAGGAACCTATTTTAAAAAGACACTGAATAAGCAATCTTGTAAAATCAGAGGAAGCAACTTCGATGTATGCAGTACATACCTGTTGCTAAACAGATCAGTGATCCAGATATCAAGACCCGAGCATTGTTTCTGCCTGCAGGACATATTAGGCTTCTTAAATTCATCGGAAAGCTACATACTGGTGACACATAAAACTGGTGAGATACAAATCTTTGCAGACCATTCGTCTAGCAGTCAATACTAAAATGAACAACGGAATGATTACTGGCCAAGAAAACTGATTCGTTGTCCTTTCACTTTTTTAGAAATAAAGTAAGCAAAACCATAAGCATCGACACCAGGTGGTTAACACTAATGAATAAATTAATTGTTGGCCCAAAAGGAAGGTTGTAGCTGTATGCAGAATTTACAGGAAACCATTTAACTGAAATGGATTGATCCATAATTAGGTTTAGTGTCTTTTATGTTAATATTTTGTCAAGGATAGAAGCACAACCAAATTCTGAGCAAAGAATTCCATAGCATCAAGCAGCCAGCCGCCGTGGCGCTCAGGGTGCGCGGCTGCGGCCGGTTCGGCGCCTACTTCTCGCGGAGGCCGGCGAGGTGCGCGCTCGACGGCGCCGACGTGGGGTTCACCTACGACGGCGACACGGGGCTCGTCGCCGTCGACCTGCCGGTGCCGGAGCAGGAGATGTACAGGTGGAGCCTGGAGATTCACGTCTAGGATGCTGATGTTGCCACGTGGCGGTGCGATCTTTGCCCTCTGGTTTTCGCGGCTGAGACATTCCCAGCCGTTGGATCATTGCCGTTGATGGTTTGCAGCAGTCAGCAGAGATGGACGGACGGATGGAGAGATTGTGATGTGCCCTCTTATGACTTGCAACGCAGTGGAGAGACTATGCTTTGCTACATCTAAAAGAAAGAAAGAAAATTATAGTATGCTTTTGTCATGTTATGCCTTGTAAAATGCAATAATATGATGTAATGCTATGGTTTATGTATTATTATTAGCTGATAAATAAAGGATGGTGCTCCTTAAAAATACAATTGCCTGCCCGCCTGGGTACTTCGAGGTCTTGAAGCCTTCAACACTGCAGTGCTGAAAACCAAATGATGGGCTGCTTTGGAACGCGGATTTCGAAAACGCATGAAAAAACATATAGGAAATCCTATAGGAAATGAATCCTTAGGATTTTCCCAAAATTATTGTTTCGTATCAACATAGAAAAAGAATATAGAAATTGTGAGTCACAAGGAAGAGAGAACATGAGATCTAGCTTCATGTTAATTTTCCTCCCAAATTCCTGTAAAATGAGCTTATAGGAATTTCAAAGCATTCCAAAGGATCATGTAGTAATATTTTCTAATGGATTGTGATTCTCCATATTCCTACACTTATCCTTTGTTCCAAAGGAACCCGGAGAGTTTTGTGTTTCTATGGTGACAACAGGGGGTTGCAATCTCGTTTTGAAGTTGAAATGACCATCGCCATAACGAATTTCACGAGTTTCAATGAATTTCGTTCGAATTTCAACATCAAAGTGGGTACCAAGGAACACCCAAGGATGGCAAAGATGTCAGACTCAGAGAGTGTACACCACCCTGGGATAGGAGCTACTGAGAAATTTGGGGTGTGTTTAGTTCTAGAAAAAAGTTAGAAGTTTAAAGAAAGTTAGGAGTTTGGAAAAATAGTTGGAAGTTTACGTGTGTAGGAAAGTTTTTGTTGTGATATGATGTGATGGAAAGTTAGGAATAGGTAAACACGGCCTTGGAAGAACAAATCTTGATAATCCTTGTGGTCAACTGGCTCTCAAGATACATTTCAAATGCAGAAGAAAATCGCATTCAAGCACACTCCCATCTGAAACAATAACCATGTCTCGTCTCTGAACTTCGAAGCCCCAGGTAAAGGGACAACAGTTCACATGCGCTTCCGAACTCACCGAATTGCTTATGTTGTTATGATTCTATTGACTATAAAAGTTTCAACAGCTCTTCATCAGGCAAGATTGAAAGAAAAGGGGGATGGTTGGAAGATTCTAGCAGCAGGAGTACAATTTCTTGTTATCAATGATAGTGGTCGTCAAAGGTGCTCTAGATTGTGCTACAAAAATATGGTTCTATGAACTTGGAACCCCCAACACTGGGTTTACAGCACAATCAGTGCATGGATCTAGCACACATCAGCCTCAGGTAACTTGTGCTCTCTCATGGGTTATCTATTTGTGGTACAGGTACACAAATGAGAAGATGAAGAAGGCTCCCATCTGCAACAAATAGGGAAATTATATAAAGAGCTAGGACATGACTTTTACAAACATATATCTAACTTTTACAAAAAATTCTTAGTAATTCCAGCCAAGGAAACAGGTACACAAATGAGAATATGAAGATGCTACCAGCTACAGAAGTGATTATAATTATGTCCATCTAAAATGCAAGGTTAAGAAAAACTCATGTCTATTGAAATGTATCAAGTATATCTTACTGTTGAAAACGACGCAGCATAGTACGGATATGCCGAAGTTATGAATCTTTCATACTCATTATGCCTGTAAGGGCGCACTGGAATCTGCAGTAGACAAACAAATGGTTGGATGCAGTTTTACAAAGGTCGACAATTATGGCGAAATGCATATGCTTTGTGTGAAGTTGTAAAAAAGGAAAGCATCATGGATCCAACCTGCTTAGAAAGAGAGAGACCAGTATATCCAAGCCTCTGGTACTCAACTTTGAACTGGAAAACTCCATAAACATCTGGAACTTTGAAGGATGTTGAAAATACACCCTGTATTGGCATGAAATTTTATTTTAACAAACAGCAAGCTAAAAACAAACATGAATGCAATACTGACTCATAGTATCTCATACCTTCTTGTCAGTCGACAGTGTCTTCAGAACATAAGGGCTCATCATGTAAAACTGAACTTGAACATCATCAGCAACATACGGCTTCCAGCTTGTCCCAGACCATTCGTAGATCTCAACAGAGTATTCCTTCAGGGAATCATTTACATTAGCATGTTTAACTTCACAGTGCTCAATTGATATAACAGGAAAAGAGTTACCAAGTCATCATTGATGCGGTACATGCCAGGCTCATTTGTCTCCCCAACCTTGTTATGCTTGACATTCACTGCCTGAAAAGTGGGACATAGCAAGGTTATGACATCATTCTTATTTATAATTTCTGTTGTAGAAACAAACATATTCAAAACAAAGAAAAATGTGATAAAGGTAACATATAACCTTTAGATGGCCCCTCTCATGGAAGACCCATTTGCTTGTTTCTGTCACAAATTGTTCATTTCCAGCTTTCTCATGCCTGCACCAATATATGACAAACATATAAAGTTAATATCATTTCCATTTGATTGAGGATATCATACAACCATTTTTAACATACAAAGCATAATATGACAAACATTAATACAGTGACAAAAGTTACAATATGCTTTCAGTTTCAGGTATGTCTATTCAGAAATATGCAGCACTAAGATCTGCATATATTGAGCAATCAACCATCTCAAATACGGTAAGCACATATTTGCAAACTGTGTGCAATCTAAAAACATTAATAACTTGATGTTCAAGTAATAATGTGACAGGTCTCTTTTCTAATATAATCAGATCAGCCAATGTTTGCCTACACGTGTACATAGTCCATTCATTTGTCAAGAAAAGAATACGCAAAATCTATACCAGAGGGAGCACGACTGCACGATTACTCCAGGCTTGACCAATCAGTCGTCTCAAATATGTTTTTAAAGTATGTCTATTCAGTTATAAGCACCACAAGTGTTTGAAAATCTAATCTCCAAAAGTTTCAAAAGTAATTAAGCTCACCTTATCTTGCTACCGGCCTTCTGAACACCAGATTTTAGGAACCTATTTTAAAAGACACTGAATAAGCAATCTTGTAAAATCAGAGGAAGCAACTTCGATTTAGCATACCTGTTGCTAAACAGATCGAGTGATCCAGATATCAAGACCCGAGCATTGTTTCTTGCCTGCAAAGGGACATATTAGGCTTCTTAAATTCATCGGAAAGCTACATACTGGTGATCACATAAAACTGATGAGATACAAATCTTTGCAGACCATTGGTCTAGCAGTCAATACTCAACAATGAACAACGGAATGATTACTGGCCAAGAAAACTGTTTCGCTTGTCCTTTCACTTTTAAGGAAATAAAGTAAGCAAAACCCATAAGCATCGACACCAGGTGGCTAACACTAATGTAAACTAAATTATTTGTTGGCCATAAAAGGAAGGGTTGTAGACTTATGCAGAACTTTACAGGAAACCATTTAACTGAAATGGATTGATCCATAAATATGGTTTAGTGTCTTATGTTAATATTTTGTCAAGGATAGAAGCACTAAACCAAATCTGAGCAACAAATTCCATAGCATCAAGCACATGAGACAAGCATAAATCCTGTACCTGCATAACAGAAACCAGTGATATAGCCGACCCTGTGAGAGATGGAGGGGAAGCCAACTTAGACTTTGGGTTTGCTGAGTATGCTGACTGAGAGGCGGATAAGATTTTCAGGACCTACATATATTTAAAGAAGGATAAATGAAAGATTATAGTTAAAACTTCCTATCCATAGTAACAAAATAGACTAATAGAGGCATGCACTTTTTTTGTAACAAGATAGAAATTAAATGACTTACCAAGCTGTTAGATGGATTAACCGCATGTCCAATTCCCCGAAATAATACAGGGGCCTAGTAAACAGGGAGAGTTATTAAAAGAAAGTACTACAAGTACACATGGTAAACAAAAAACAGAAAAGGTACCCACACATTGTGTCACAGGACAGCAATGGAAAATGTGGTAGAAAGCTTTTTGAATTTAATTTGACAGGCACTCATGGGCACAATGGACAGCAATGAAGGACCAAAACTGTTCCCATGACAGCCAAAATTCTACTGACTGCAAATACTGTAAATATTCTTGCTACTGAATAAATCCAAAACAGTACTCAGTCCATGACTCTCATGCTCATTATTCAACTATATCAATGGTGATCAGGATTTAGTCTCAAATCAGCTCCAACCACAGTTTATTACAAGAAAGTAATAAATATATAAAAAATGAAAGAGCAGAACGGCTGAAAGACATGGGTCTTTTTTGAAGTATTAGTACCAACCTCAATTTTCTTTGACCCCAGTATCACATCTGACTGGATGAGGTCATCACCAGCAATCAAAGTATGATCACCTTCAGCATCAGTGGCAGCATAATTAATGTGGTCAATAACCATTGCCTCTGGATCCTGGCACCATCCATAAACACATGAGACTGAGGGAAACAGATACAGCGATTGATCAAATTAACAAGCTTTAGAACCACAGGTATATCTTACCTCATCAAAATCAACCCCGCACTCTGTTGCAATGCCTCGGATAAGATCAGAGGCCGAAGAGTCTGCTGCCAGGATCATATCATGACCAGCATCGATGAATTCCAGAATTGAATTTTGGTCCACTGATCCTCCAAAACCTGCCAGTGAAAAGATACTAACATTAAGACTTCACAGGACTGAGGCTAAACCAAAAACCGAAGCATCACGAGCAGAGAGCAAAGCATTTGCAACTTAACCCACAGATTTAACCAGCCACAAAGGAGCAAAAATCAATTACTCTGTAGCACAGCAGAATTGAAACGAACTTGACTGTTACAACCATAGCAATCAAATCAGAACACAAGTAAATAGCTCTTGCAGTGGTTGATACTGTTACAATCTCATTTTTTCCACTAGAGCTAAACAACTAAGCATAACCTCTACAGAACCTTACTACCTAAATCCTTCCAGTTGGCGTAGAATTCAACACCCCAAAACCCAATGGATGGAACTACCCATCAGAGATCACAGAATTCCGCTACTCCCAAAACACAGATCGGATCAGACGAACGACCTACTCTACTCCACGGATCTAACACCGAAACCAACCCATAGCCACAGATCGGATCAAGCCCCATCCATCCACGAACTGAGTCACTGGATCTCAGGAGCAGGGAGGATGAGGGAGAGAGCGTGGGGGGGAATTAATTACGCGGGGTGGAGGGGGCGAAGAGGACGAGGCCGTCGTAGAGGTACTGGCCGTAGCGGTGGAGCGAGAGCTTGGGGTCGTCGGCGAGGCGGAAGTCGAGATCGAACCCTCGCCCCTGGAGCGACGCGAAGAAGGCCGAGTGCGACGACCGCACCGCCAGGTCGTCCACGAGCACCAGCACCCGCCTCCCCCGCGGCCCCCCCTCGTCGGAGGAGGAGGATACGGCGGCGACGAGGAGGAGGAGGGCGACGGCGAGGGCGAGGTGGTGGTGGCGCGGCGCCGCCATTGCTGCGAGATCTCGCGGCGTGGGGAGGTTTTGTTTCGCGTGGGGTTTGGGAGAGGAGGCGACGACGAGGAGGAGGAGGATGACTTGAGGACGCTTGGAGGGGGGAGAGGGAGAGATCTGGGCCGTCCGATCGTGCGATCCGACGGCTTCCAATGGCCTGGATCGAAGTGGCCGTGAGCGGGCAGTGTGGCTGTCTGGTACTCTGGTCTGGGTGGTGACTGACAATCCGGCCCCACCGTCAGTGGTTGTTTTTGTTTGCATTTTCATCATGAGATTAAGGCCCTCTTTGTTTAGGCTTATAAGCCAACTTATAAGTTAAAAAGTCTAAGCCTAAACAAACAAGAGACCATATTAGGCAAATTCAAAATAGTGAGATTCACCATCATTATCTTGGGCATAAGATTCAGAATGAGATGATTTCCCTTCTTGCAAATTGTGTGAAACAAACAATATTAAAGGTCATCAAGGCTGCTAAGTATTTTTCTGTGATTTTAGATTGTACACCAGATGTGAGCCATGAAGAACAAATGACTCTAATTATTATGTGTGTGAATATGTCGGGGAATGTTCCAAGGGTTGAGGAGTTCTTCCTAGAGTTCTTGAAGGTAGATGATACATCAGGATTGGGTCATTTTGATGAATTAAGGAGTGCATTTGCCTCTCTTGATTCGAATATTGATGATGTGAGGGGACAGGGATATGATAATGGTTCAAATATGAAGGGAAACATCAAGGTGTTCAGACTCGCGTGCTTGAAATTATACAAAGGGAGGCATGTAGGTACCGTATCATATGAAGATAGGCTTAAGCTGTAGAACACCATATGGTTTCCAATTCAACGTCAACTATTAGGGTCAGCTCAGCACCCAGAGCAATCACAAAAAATTGTATTCTGCATAATGAGCATAATATCCAAACTGAATCTGTTGACAGTGGAATTTTCCAGTTAATCTGTTACAAAACTAGGGATTCGGTATTACTAACATAAATCACATCAGCATGGATTACACCATCTAACCTCTCTTTGCCTACCAAAGAACAAGTGGTCATGAACTCATGATAGCTGCAATTGCCTGCAAACAGTTACAGCAAAAACACCAGTTTCTCTCCACATGGGTAATCACCAGGTCAAACTATCCACTGAAGATGAATGCTTCATGTTTGTAGCCTGAAGAAGCCTGAACCTGAATTCTCTTTGAGCTGTCAGACCGGAGCTTTAGTCGGAGCACAAGCGGTTTCTTCATACCAGCTCCTGATCCTTGAAGCTCGACAGTTTCGCATTCTCCCGGTCACGCCTGAACACAAGGTACAGGGGGCTGTAGAACAGGACGCAGACGCCGAAAGGAACAATCATCATTGTCAGCAGGCCCCTGGAGAGCGCGTACGCTCCTTCTGCCGATCCGTTCGCAAGGTTGACGGTCTTGCTGTCATAGCCATATATCTTCTCGGTGACCAAGCCGACAGCGGGAGCTGCCAGCGAGGCGAATGAGCCCTCGAATGCGCGGTCGAAGGCATAGATCATGGTCCGGTGCTTGGGAGGGACTACCTCCGCAAACATGGGGTTGTTTGCGGAGGTGGCGCACCAGCTTATGGTGATGCCCATGAAGAACAGGGTGACGGCGTAGGCGGACCAGTAATCAACCGACTGCGGGATGACCGTCAGGAGGATCCACGAGAAAGGGATGCCCATGAAGGCACTGAACTGAGCACACATGACACGTGCGGAATCTGGAAAGTGTCGCGACAGGCGATCTGCTATCACCCCTCCAAGGAAAGCTCCAGTTGCACACCCAATGGCAAACAGGCTATTCAATGCCGCCGAGCTGTTATTGTCAAAGCCTAAGATGATTTAAACATCTTGATGTCAAATTGAGGGCACTGTAATCATTTGAGTGTTCAAAATAATAATCAATTTGTCATCATACCAATGAGTTCAAACCACATTGTGAAGAAAACTATGGCAGTCCATGGCAATGATCCGATTATTCCTTGCAGGACAATGATCTGAAACGTCCGCACCTTCATTACAGATCTTGTTGCTACCAAAGAATCCCTCCATATAGAAGGCGGTGGAAGAACATCTTTGCTGGCCAAATGCAACCTGGGTGATGAAAGTACCAATGTTATGCTGTCATACCGAAGTGCATCTAGTATTGCTGTTCATACTTCACAGTTACCAGCTGCTGGTTTTAACTTGCAGTAATTTGATCAGGGGGAAATCCATTGCATGCCTATGCAAAGCACATTGAATGCAGACCATTAAAGGGATTATTTCCATTTTAATGAGCTAATGCTTAGTGAGGAATAGTTTCTGTATATGTGTTGCAGCAATGCCAGAAAAGCAGATCATGAACCTAGAAGGGCAAAGGTGATGTAACATTCAAATAGTATCTGATCCATTGGATCAAAAGGCCCATCTATCCTAGTGTATCCTAAAAAAATATCCTATAGTTAAACTCATCTACAATATAACCCCGTTCTGAAATTAAATTCTATGCAGATTAAAGTCATGCAAACAAAGAAAGCATTATAATGATGTCAAACCCTATCAGACAAAATCATATAGATACGGAGATACTACTTGAGATGATTTCCATGTTACAGTATTGAACTCCTAAAGATCTGTTGAAGAAGCTTATTCTTAAACCTTTCCTACAAACCAGCATTTAGTGGTACTTTATTTTTATATATGATGAAGTAATGCAAGCAGATGATATGAAACGAAGTAAACAAAATAGGAAAAAAAAAGTACCTCTCGTAGTCATCGTCATCAAGAAGATGATTACCAGGGATTTTTCTTGGATCAGTCGCATATAGGTACACAAGAATGCCAATTATCAAACTGACCAGAGCAACCATAATAAATGCAACACGCCATCCTGCCAAACCCCAATAGTCATTCCCAGCCATGATCGTCGCTAGAATGCTACCACCTATACCACCTACTGCACCGATAAGGCTTAGTAAACCAAACCCTGCGCCACGTGTACCATCTTTGTAGCTGTCAGCGATGAATGACTGAAGTGCCGGTATTACAATGGCAAGTCCAAGGCCATTCACAGCTCTCCAGAATGCAACCTGCCGGAAATGCTGGCTAACACCAACAGCCCCTGTCGATAAGGCCCAGAAGACGGTCCCTATTGCAAGCACTGTTGGGCGATCATAATGAAGGGCGAGGACACCTGCCAAGGGAGATGCTATCGACTTCAGAAAGTTCATTAGAAATGTAAGGTATCCCAGATCAGCAGGACCAGCATTGAACGCTGCACTGACTTCCTTGTAAACTGCTGGAAGGAGATTCTCATCGGCACGCTCCATAATGGAAGCCAGATTGATGAGGATGAGAGACACAGAGAAACCAAAAATCTTCTTTGCTCTGCAAGAAGGGAAAGACTAAAAACAGTTAATTCTATATTATGCAAGGTAAGTTTCCTCTACAGTTCAGAAAAGGTAATTGTGTGCCTCAAAATTCTCAACCTTCATTTGAACCATCTAATTTCCAACTGGATGCAGCACAAGCATTAGAATGCCATAGCCGTGAGTCCATGACATTTGCATTTTGCAGTTTGAACTTTGAACTACAGATAGAATTTTGAACTTTAAACTGCACAAACCTGATGTTTCTTGACATGAACCTAGAACATGGCACTAGAATTGAAGAGATTCAACACAAATGGAGCTACTTTGTCGAGAACACAGTGGTGGTCTGGCTTTTTTTCCAAACGAGTAAAGACATAGAAAGGTCCAACAGATCTAGTTCAAATATATCAAATTGTGTTAAATTTGCTTGTTAAGTTCATTTTACATGATATGGTTCCACATGTAACAACTTGTCAGAACCGTGAAGCAATCTTCTGTAAGATGGAATTAAGTCTTGTTTGTAACGGTGGAACCTAACAATGGAAAACCAGAACTTAAGAAGAAATCTGCTCCCATATTTTTTTCCATTCGAATGAAAGTGGGTATCCACTCAACACCCACCATATGCCACATAACCTAAGACCAAACACCATCTGAAGTGCGCGGCATATCCTCAACACCTTTTCTCTATCCAAATTGCGCCAGCAACTAGCTAGAGCTTGCCTTTTTTTTCATTGCCCACTAGCTGAGAAAAAGGTGAACGATAGTGGGGTGAATGTCAATGCCAAGTCCACTTGCAGTGGTACTTCATGCTGGCATCACCATGTTCCATGCCTACCGGTCAACGAAACACTGAAGCTTCTTCCAAGATCTTCCTGTGCCTTTTCCTCTCAGAAAAGATAAGGTGAAAAAGATTAAACTTGGTCACATCCATTCTTGTTCTTGGTTACCAATTCCTACTGCAGTCTAGCCACCGACGGCATTGCCCATACATGAAGCCATTAGCCATGGATCTGAATCAAAATACTCACTAATCTTATCCTACTTGACCCGATATAAAAGACTAAAAGACGAAGCTTTGCTGCGATGCTTGCCGATGTAAGCACATGGCATATCACCCAAAAAGCATTTCTTGAGCTTCTTGTGCTCGATCTGGTACCAAATACCCATATATAACATCGAGAATCCTCGTTTGAGATACCAAATAGCCCAACACAGATCGGATCAGACGAACGACCTACTCTACTCCACGGATCTAACACCGAAACCAACCCATAGCCACAGATCGGATCAAGCCCCATCCATCCACGAACTGAGCCACTGGATCTCATGAGCAGGGGGAGGATGATGAGGGAGAGAGAGAAATTAATTACGCGGGGTGGAGGGGGCGAAGAGGACGAGGCCGTCGTAGAGGTACTGGCCGTAGCGGTGGAGCGAGAGCTTGGGGTCGTCGGCGAGGCGGAAGTCGAGATCGAACCCTCGCCCCTGGAGCGACGCGAAGAAGGCCGAGTGCGACGACCGCACCGCCAGGTCGTCCACGAGCACCAGCACCCGCCTCCCCCGCGGGCCCCCCTCGTCGGAGGAGGAGGCGACGGCGGCGACGACGAGGAGGAGGGCGACGGCGAGGGCGAGGTGGTGGTGGCGCGGCGCCGCCATTGCTGCGAGATCTCGCGGCGTGGGGAGGTTTTGTTTCGCGTGGGGTTTGGGAGAGGAGGCGACGACGAGGAGGAGGAGGATGACTTGAGGACGCTTGGAGGGGGGAGAGGGAGAGATCTGGGCCGTCCGATCGTGCGATCCGACGGCTTCCAATGGCCTGGATCGAAGTGGCCGTGAGCGGGCAGTGTGGCTGTCTGGTACTCTGGTCTGGGTGGTGACTGACAATCCGGCCCCACCGTCAGTGGTTGTTTTTGTTTGCATTTTCATCATGAGATTAAGGCCCTCTTTGTTTAGGCTTATAAGCCAACTTATAAGTTAAAAAGTCTAAGCCTAAACAAACAAGCAGCTTTTCCGTTTGACTTTTTTTAAGCCATAAGCCACTCTAATACTATTAAGCCAAAAGTTAGGTTGGAGAAGCTTTTTTGGCTTATGTGAGTTAGATGTATGACTCAACCACTAAACTTAGGACATTAAATCCACCGGCTTATAAATTATATAAGCCAATAAGCTGACTTAAAAGTCTAGACTAATAAGCCTAAGCCTAAACAAAGAGGGCCTAAGTCATCCATTGTTCTTTTGATTTTATTTAATTAATCTAGTGCGATTATTTATTGGATATTTTGATTAAGTTATTTAAAGTTAGTACAAGGCAATCTATCATGCTGCGAAATTCCAAATTGGAATTTGTAGTCATTTATATAGGAAAAAAGAGGATATTTTGCTGAATTTGAAATCAAATGATGAAATGCGGAAAAGGAGAAAGCCATCGTACTTTTGATTTTTTTTTTATTAATCTCGTGTGATTGTTTATTAGATATTTTGCTTAACCTCTTTAAATTTTGTTTCTTTGTACAATACAATCTGTCATGCCACGAAATTCCAAATTGAAATTTGATACTAGCACTTTCACGAAAAACCGGTCGGTATTGTAAGCCGGGGTTTTAACCAATAAAACCACAACAGGTTCTTATGACTATTTCTGTACAGTATTTTCACAAAGGGAGGCATGAAAGTACCGTATCATATGAAGATATCTTAAGTTGTAGAACACCATATGATTTCCATTTCAACGTCAACTCAGCACCCAGAGGCCAGAGCAATCTAAAAAAAAAAATGTATTCTGAATAATGGCATAATATCCAAACTGAATCTGTTGACAGTGGAATTTTCCAGTTAATCTGTTACAAAACTAGGGATTCGGTATTACTAACATAAATCACATCAGCATGGATTACACCATCTAACCTCTCTTTGCCTACCAAAGAACAAGTGGTCATGAACTCATGATAGCTGCAATTGCCTGCAAACAGTTACAGCAAAAACACCAGTTTCTCTCCACATGGGTAATCACCAGGTCAAACTATCCACTGAAGATGAATGCTTCATGTTTGTAGCCTGAAGAAGCCTGAACCTGAATTCTCTTTGAGCTGTCAGACCGGAGCTTTAGTCGGAGCACAAGCGGTTTCTTCATACCAGCTCCTGATCCTTGAAGCTCGACAGTTTCGCATTCTCCCGGTCACGCCTGAACACAAGGTACAGGGGGCTGTAGAACAGGACGCAGACGCCGAAAGGAACAATCATCATTGTCAGCAGGCCCCTGGAGAGCGCGTACGCTCCTTCTGCCGATCCGTTCGCAAGGTTGACGGTCTTGCTGTCATAGCCATATATCTTCTCGGTGACCAAGCCGACAGCGGGAGCTGCCAGCGAGGCGAATGAGCCCTCGAATGCGCGGTCGAAGGCATAGATCATGGTCCGGTGCTTGGGAGGGACTACCTCCGCAAACATGGGGTTGTTTGCGGAGGTGGCGCACCAGCTTATGGTGATGCCCATGAAGAACAGGGTGACGGCGTAGGCGGACCAGTAATCAACCGACTGCGGGATGACCGTCAGGAGGATCCACGAGAAAGGGATGCCCATGAAGGCACTGAACTGAGCACACATGACACGTGCGGAATCTGGAAAGTGTCGCGACAGGCGATCTGCTATCACCCCTCCAAGGAAAGCTCCAGTTGCACACCCAATGGCAAACAGGCTATTCAATGCCGCCGAGCTGTTATTGTCAAAGCCTAAGATGATTTAAACATCTTGATGTCAAATTGAGGGCACTGTAATCATTTGAGTGTTCAAAATAATAATCAATTTGTCATCATACCAATGAGTTCAAACCACATTGTGAAGAAAACTATGGCAGTCCATGGCAATGATCCGATTATTCCTTGCAGGACAATGATCTGAAACGTCCGCACCTTCATTACAGATCTTGTTGCTACCAAAGAATCCCTCCATATAGAAGGCGGTGGAAGAACATCTTTGCTGGCCTCAGTGTGGCTGTCTGGGTGATGACTGACAATCCGGCCCCACCGTCAGAAGTTGTTTTTGTTTTCATTTTGATTTTGAAGGTTTAAGGAACTGTTCAGATTACGTCAAAATGAACATTTCCAAAATTTTGGTAAATTAGTAACGTTGTCAAATTTTAGTAGAATGTGCTCAATTCAATATTATCAAAATTCCATAGACATTACCAAAATTTGGTAATAAACTAAATATAGTTACATAGCTGTCGATTTTACCAAATAATGGCATGGTTTGAAATAGTATTGATCTGAACAAACCCTAAATCATCGTTCTTTTGATATTTTTTTATTATAATCTCGTGTGATTATTTATTGGATATAAACAAGCGTCTTTCTTAGTACGTAGGACAAGACAATCTATCATGCCGTGAAATTCCCAATTGGAATTTGATAGTCACTTATTATAGAGGAAAAGGAGAGAGGATATTTTGCTGAATTTGAAATCAAATGATGAAATGTGAAAAGGAGAAAGCCATCGTTAGAAGTTGTTTTTGTTTTCATTTTCTTGAGATTAATTCATCCATTGTTCTTTTGATTTTTTTAATCTCGTGTGATTGTTTATTAGATATTTTGCTTAAGCTCTTTAAATTTTGTTTCTTTGTACAAGAGAATCAATCATGCCACGAAATTCCAAATTGAAATATGATAGCAGTTTCACGAAAACCGATTGGAATATAAGCCGGGGTTTGAACCAATAAAACCATTATAGATTCTTATGACTATTTCTGTACAGTATTTTCACAAAGGGAGGCATGTAGGTACCGTATCATATGAAGATAGGCTTAAGCTGTAGAACACCATATGGTTTCCAATTCAACGTCAACTATTAGGGTCAGCTCAGCACCCAGAGCAATCACAAAAAATTGTATTCTGCATAATGAGCATAATATCCAAACTGAATCTGTTGACAGTGGAATTTTCCAGTTAATCTGTTACAAAACTAGGAATTCGGTATTACTAACATAAATCACATCAGCATGGATTACACCATCTACTCTCTCTTTGCCTACCAAAGAACAAGTGGTCATGATAGCTGCAATTGCCTGCAAACAGTTACAGCAAAAACACCACTTTCTCTCCACATGGGTAATCACCAGGTCAAACTATCCACCTGAAGATGAATGCTTCATGTTGTAGCCTGAAGAAGCCCGAACCTGAATTTTCTTTGAGCTGCCAGACCAGAGCTTTAGTCGGAGCACAAGCGGTTTCTTCATACCAGCTCCTGATCCTTGAAGCTCGACAGTTTCGCATTCTCCCGGTCACGCTTGAACACAAGGTACAAGGGGCTGTAGAACAGGACGCAGACGCCGAAAGGAACAATCATCATTGTCAGAAGTCCCCTGGAGAGCGCATACGCTCCTTCTGCCGACCCGTTCGCAAGGTTCACAGTCTTGCTGTCATAGCCATATATCTTCTCGGTGACCAAGCCGACAGCGGGAGCTGCCAGCGAGGCGAATGAGCCCTCGAATGCGCGGTCGAAGGCATAGATCATGGTCCGGTGCTTGGGAGGGACTACCTCCGCAAACATGGGGTTGTTTGCAGAGGTGGCGCACCAGCTTATGGTGATGCCCATGAAGAAGAGGGTGACGGCGTAGGCGGACCAATAATCAACCGACTGCGGGATGACCGTCAGGAGGATCCACGAGAAAGGGATGCCCATGAAGGCACTGAACTGAGCACACATGACACGTGCAGAATCTGGAAATTGTCGCGAGAGGCGATCTGCTATCACCCCTCCAAGGAAAGCTCCAGTTGCGCACCCAATGGCAAACAGGCTATTCAATGCCGCCGAGCTGTTATTGTCAAAACCTAAGAGGATTTAAACATCTTGACGTCAAATTGAGGGCACTGTAATCATTTGAGTGTTCAAAATAATAATCAATTTGTCATCATACCGATGAGTTCAAACCACATTGTGAAGAAAACTATGGCAGTCCATGGCAATGATCCAATTATTCCTTGCAGGACGATGATCTGAAACGTCCGCACCTTCATTACAGATCTTGTTGCTACCAAAGAATCCCTCCATATAGAAGGAGGTGGAAGAACATCTTTGCTGGCCAAATGTAACCTGGGTGATGAAATACCAATTTATGCTGTCATACTGAAGTGCATATAGTATTGTTCACAGTTACCAGCTGCAGGTTTTAATTCTAATATTGTGCAGTAATTAGTTCAGGGAAAAATCCATTGCACGCTTACCCAAAGCACAATGAATGCAAATTTACAATGCAAATCTACCCAAAGCAGACCATGAATCTAGAAGGGAAAAGCGATGTAAAATTCCAATAGAATCTGATCCATTGGATAAAAAACATCGGATGGCCCATTTATCCTAGTGTATCATAAAAAAGAAATCATATTGTTAAGCTCATCTACAAAATAACCCTGTTCTGAAATGAAATTCGAAGCAGATTAAAATCACGCAAACAAAGAAAGCGTTATAATGATTTCATATCCTATATGACAAAATCATAAAGATATGGAGATACTACTTGAGATGATTTCCATGTTACTGTATTGAACTCCAAAAGATCTGTTGAAGAATTTTATTCTTAAACCCTTTTTGTAAACCGGACTTGAGTGGTACTTTTTATCAATGATGTAACACAAGAAGATGATACGGAACGAATTAAATAACATAGATAAAAGTACCTCTCATAGTCATCGTCGTCAAGAAGATGATTACCAGGGATTTTTCTTGGGTCAGTCGCATATAAGTACACAAGAATGCCAATTATCAAACTGACGAGAGCAACCATAATAAATGCAACACGCCATCCTGCCAAACCCCAATAGTCATTTCCAGCCATGATTGTGGCTAGAATGCTACCACCTATACCACCTACTGCACCGATGAGGCTTAGTAAACCAAACCCCGCGCCACGTGTACCATCTTTGTAGCTGTCAGCGATGAACGACTGAAGTGCCGGTATTACAATAGCAAGTCCAAGGCCATTTACAGCTCTCCAGAATGCAACCTGCCGGAAATGCTGGCTAACTCCAACAGCCCCTGTTGATAAGGCCCAGAAGACAGTCCCTATTGCAAGCACTGTTGGGCGATCATAGTGAAGGGCGAGGATACCTGCCAAGGGAGATGCTATCGACTTCAGAAAGTTCATTAGAAATGTAAGGTATCCCAGATCAGCAGGACCAGCATTGAACGCTGCACTGACTTCCTTGTAAACTGCCGGAAGGAGATTCTCATCGGCACGCTCCATAATGGAAGCCAGATTGATGAGGATGAGAGATACAGAGAAACCAAAAATATTCTTTGCTCTGCAAGAAGGGAAAGACTAGAAACGGTTAATTCTATATTACGCAAGGTAAGTTTCCCTACAGTAGAAAATGTAATTGTGTGCCTCAATTTTCTCAACCTTCATTTGAACCATCTAATTTCCAACTGGATACAGCACAAGCATTAGAATGCCATAGCCGTGAGTCCATGACATTTGCATTTTGCAGTTTGAACTTTGAACTACAGATAGAATTTTGAAATTTAAGCTGCGCAAACCTGATGTCTCTTGACATGAACCTAGAACATGGCACTAGAATTGAAGAGATTCAACACAAATGGAGCTACTTTGTCGAGAACACAGTGGTGGTCTGGCTTTTTTTCCAAACGAGTAAAGACATAGAAAGGTCCAACAGATCTAGTTCAAATATATCAAATTGTGTTTTTTTTTATAAAGGAAGCTTTTATTAATCTCAGACGATTACATCCAATTGTGTACAGAATTGCTTGTTAAGTTCATTTTACATGATATGGTTCCACATGTAACAACTTGTCAGAACCGTGAAGCAATCTTCTGTAAGATGGAATTAAGTCTTGTTTGTAACGGTGGAACCTAACAATGGAAAACCAGAACTTAAGAAGAAATCTGCTCCCATATTTTTTTCCATTCGAATGAAAGTGGGTATCCACTCAACACCCACCATATGCCACATAACCTAAGACCAAACACCATCTGAAGTGCGCGGCATATCCTCAACACCTTTTCTCTATCCGAATTGCGCCAGCAACTAGAGCTTTGCCTTTTCATTGCCCACTGAGAAAAAAGTGAACCATAGTGGGGTGAATGTCAATGCCAAGTCCACTTGCAGTGGTACTTCATGCTGGCATCACCATGTTCCATGCCTACCGGTCAACGAAACACTGAAGCTTCTTCCAAGATCTTCCTGTGCCTTTTCCTCTCAGAAAAGATAAGAAGAAAAAGATTAAACTTGGTCACATCCATTCTTGTTCTTGGTTACCAATTCCTACTGCAGTCTAGCCACCGACGGCATTGCCCATACATGAAGCCATTAGCCATGGATCTGAATCAAAATACTCACTAATCTTATCCTACTTGACCCGATATAAAAGACTAAAAGACGAAGCTTTGCTGCGATGCTTGCCGATGTAAGCACATGGCATATCACCCAAAAAGCATTTCTTGAGCTTCTTGTGCTCGATCTGGTACCAAATACCCATATATAACATCGAGAATCCTCGTTTGAGATACCAAATAGCCCGTATGTCTAAGAAATGCCAAAAAAAAACTAAAAAGAAAGAAAACAAAAGCCAAGCTATAAACAAATCCTTCTCATTTCCCATTTCTTGTTTTATCTGAATCAAAGCATCACCAAGATTCCACCACACCCCAGCTTGACGGAGCATTGCTCTCCCAACAAATTGGGGAAAAAAAAAGAGGAGCATTGCATGGAGCATGCTGCACAAGAACTGCTTAAATGGACAAGAAATCCACAGCCACTGGAAGCAAGAATCATCAAGGGGGAGCTAACGGAGAAAGTAATGAGCATATGCACCTTGTGGTTGAAGACGGGTTGAGCGGGGAGCTGGGGGCGGAGCGTGCCCTGTGCCTCATAGCCATCGATTCGGCCGGAGCAGCGCCCCCTCCTTCCTCCTTGGGTGCTTGGCGCTTGCTCGCTCGGTCGATGCGCTGAGCTGAGATGAATCGAGCTGAGCTGAGCAGAGAGAGAGAGAGGGGGGTGGAGAAGACGACGCAGGATAGCAGGAAGGAAGGACAGCACGAGCACGAGGTGACGGAGTGATGAGCTGAAAAGTGAGCGCATTGAAGATTTGGCCTTATTAAATCCATCTTTTTCTTTAAACACGCAAGTACACAGCTCGTACATGGCTTTTATTAGTTCAAACCACTTTTCTCCTCCTGAAATTAAGGGGAACGAATAAGGAGTTTTTAGGAATCTAGTTTAATTTTCTTCGCTAAGAGCAGGTACGATAACCTGGCAATAGCCATTACCGTAGGATTTTTAAATGACGTAGAAGACTGAGAAGAGAGAGGAGAGGAGAGAGGGAACCAGCGGACGACTAATTTGTCGCTGGGCTGATCGCGCTATCCGAGACTATGGGCCCGTCGTCCATAGATGGAGGAGCACCCCGCTCCTCCGGTTTCCGCCATGGCCGCTTCTTTTGCCAGTGTTCGCCGGACCGACGCTTTCGTCCATCGCGGTCATCTCCCTCACCCAGCCCAGTCGTCGCGTCTCCTATGTATGCTAGACGACCTCCCCGTCCACCCCCACAGTCGGCGTCGCTTGTGTCCGCTGAATATATCGTTGTTCCCATCCACCACGGTCGGTAGCTTCTCCTGCATCCGCCCCGACCTCCATCAGCTCTCGTCCATCCAAGCCTCCGACAGTGTCCTTCGGGTCGCCACCTCGAGAAACCTATTAATGAGCTAGGCCTGTTGTAAGTCCAATTAGATTTTAATAAATTCAACCCAATTCATCTATATTGAATTAAAAATTGAATGGGCCATACATATTCAAAGGCCCAATAGGCCCAAACATTACAACAAAAATGCATATGGGCCATGCACATTCGAGAAGCCCATATATCAAACAAATTTAGCCCAGTTAAAATCCAATACAAAACCCAATTAATATCCATACATCTGATAGCGCAATACATGTTTACTCAGTACATGACCATATCCTATAATAGCAAAATAAGCAACCACAAGTCACTAACGAAAATAAATTGTCACTCGCCAAAACAGAAGTCACATGGCCAAATAGCCATTTACATTCGCTGACCAAACCAAGTCACGTGTCGAAATGACACCAATCAAAAGACAGCCATCTCCATCATGAATCAGCAAGTCGACATGAAGAGGATAGAGAAACCTGCATTGCATGATAAGTAGAAGAAATAATAGTAAATAAAACTTGTTACATATTGAGCGCAAATCAAACATGGTGCAAACAAGAGTCTACACAAGAAGTATCCTTACTCTTTGCACCTGGTTAGTTAAGAATGGAAGTTAACACCTCCAAGGCTCTCCAACACTTGTTTATCCTCAAGATAAAATATGTTCACCTATATAATTCACCTAATAGCACAGAAAACAAACGGCAAAACTCACTTCTAAGTAAATGTGTTTGCAGCTAGCTCATTTGACATACCTTTGAGAGTTTGCATGTGTGCAGCTTTTTCTTTGCAGAATTTATCATGTGTTGCTTGAAACTTGGTGTACTCGTTCTTCAGTAAACCTTCACACTACATCAAATACAAATGAAGCTGACATTAGCAAAAACTAAGAGGGGATTGTTACCAGATGAGCATCACTGCATTGGATACAGGTCAGTAACCTCCTTTGAAGTCTTTGATAGAACTTTCAGATAATTTTGCCTGCTAATGCAAATAAAAAACAGTTGTCAGAGTTCATAGTATATTTGAATGATGCACCGTAAACATTTCCAAGAATTAGCTTCATATTCGTGTTATCGGAATGAGTCAAAAACCACTTTAAATCTCACCACAGATGTACAACAAAAAGGAACTGCACTCATACAAGTAGAAGTTCACAGGCAAGTGAAATGAATTGGTCCTTCACCTTTCTTTCTCAAACTTGCCCTTGGCATCCTGTACGATAGTCTGAATTTCTGTTGCAACACTGAAAATTGAGCAGAACAGTTAGTCATGTAATCTAATAATGCACGTGGTAGATAACTTCAGAAACAGGCCACATTGATACACCACATTAATATTGTCATGTGGATATGAAAACCATGTTAGATGAAGCTATTTTTCCATATCACTGGTCTCAACTCATTTTCCATGCTTCGGGAGTGATTCAATTAGCGCACTCTATATGCCTCACGTCTGCTACCTTGAGTACAGCCTACGGGAGATCCAAGACTTGCACAGACTTCTACAGTCTAAAATCAGATTCAGGAGATAAGTAACATAAGCAGTTGGCGCACTAGCACATCCTACTGTATCACTGGTTCATAAACAGTGATCTGTTCACAATTCCACAGAAATTAAAGTGACGTGGACCAACTACTGATGGTCAACACAACAGAACTCATAACATATCATTGGTGTATAGAAACTTGAGCACAATTCTGCAGAAATTAAGCAAGTGTGGATCACTGATGTTCCGTGTGTACCAGCTTGTGTATCCTGTGACTGGTACATGTTGCACAGGTACAGTACTGTGGCCGCCGGACCCACGAGGTTTGGGGGCGCCACATAGGGTCATACATGTATCGAGGAAGAGCTACGCCTCCTGCGCCGTCCCTTGTGTCTTCTCCTATGCCCCTTAGGTGTAGATCTCTTGTCATACTTAGCATCCACAAGTCTCTTGCCAACTAATCTTCCATCAAATTCAAACGATGTCTCAATGTCGGATATAGTGATGAATTCTTCCCGCCCCCGCTGCTCCTTACTCGGGTGGTCACTCCCCACCACCTTTTCTTGTCCCTGCTGCTGGTCACGCTGACGGCTCCTCTGCTGGTCACGCTCCACACTCCTATGCTGGTCACGCTTCACACTCCTATGCCGGTCACGCTGGTGGCTCCTCTCCTGGTCACGCTGGTGGCTCCTCTCCTGGTCACGCTCCACACTCCTCTCCTGGTCACGCTGGTGGCTCCTCTGCTGGCCATGCCCAACCCTCCTACGCTTCTCCCCCCTCTCCTCGGACCAGTGCTGCTCACGGTCATCCACCTTCACCTTCTGATCGTTCCCAACCCTCCTGCGCTTCTCCCCCCTCGGGTGCCGCTCACCGTCATTCGCATTCATATCCTTCACAAAAATATTAATGTCGTCGTCGGCCTTCATAATCTCAAAAGCAACGACGGATGCCAAGGCGGATTTCTCCCTGAAAAAAAAAACATATTAGAAACCAAGCATAGCAATCATAGGTAACATGTGCACCTAGCAAAACAGGAGAGTGTTGATAACTCAAATACTGAGGCCGTGACAACAAATAAAATGCATAATATGCATAACACTATCACCTCATGTCTGTATGCAAATGTTGACAGTGAGAATTGAAGACAGGAGGTGATGTTTTGCAGAATTCAATTGATGGTGCACCTTTAAAATCCAATCAATGGAGTGGATGAACAATTGACAGGAGTGACAAACTACCATAGTAAACAAATAAGCTAGGGACAGTACAGAGTACATTGTCATGGTTCAAGCAAAAATAAAAGCAAGTAGATATCTATACTCCTTTTAATAGGGAGTAGTGGCGGTGGTGAGAGGTGAATCTGCCACCACCCCCACCACCAACTCCCTACTTTTTTTTGGAATGAAAAAGAAGGGACCCTGCATGTCAACACTCCTACCACCGACTTCCTACTTTTTGTGGTAAGAAAAAATAGTGGGTTAATGATAAATTTCTTTAACTAGTCTTCTGCCCGTGCAACGCTACAGCGATATTTTATATACAAACTATATACAAATCAAAGAACTATACAGTATATGTTTTAGGAAGCAATGATAATAAGATAATTTAAATTCACACAAAAAAGAAATAATAGAGAATCATTATTGTCAATAAATTATATAGCATGTTGGACATTTGGAATCCATCCTAGTAATATATCATTTGGAATCCTGCATGTGAAATACATCATGTTTCTGTTTTGTTTTTTTTTTTTTAAGTTGGGAGGAGAACATGTTTCTGAAATTGCTCATCTGCCCGAATGGCTCGATCTGGAAAAAAGAAAAGCAAGGTCCTCACAGCCCAGCATGTTTATAGTATGAACAGTTTCAATCAAATACACTCCATCAATTTTTCTACCCTGCTGCATCAACGAAGACCTAGCAGAAGAGGAGGAACTGAAGGAGCCACTCACTTAGGCTAGGAGTTCAGATGGTGAATTCCCAGGACGATGGTGGTCCAGAGCCGTGTGCGGTTGGGGGATCAGCGGCGACGTAGTCGTGGATGACGGGCGGTGACTCGGTGAAGGCGGCGATGGAGGATCGGCGGGCGGCGTGGTCGTGGTCGTGGTCGTGGTCGACGGGGATCGGCAACGGAAGACGGGCGGCAACTCTTGGAGGCGCGACGGAGATCGGCGGCTGCGCGGAGGACGGGGATCGCGAGGAGCTAGGGTTTGCGAGAGAGAGAGAGAGAGAGAGGGGGGGGGATCGGAACCGGGACTGGGCGGCGGATTGGATCGGTGACGGGAGAGAGGCGGCGGTGGGAGGGCAGACTGGGGCGGCGACGGGAGTCGATAGCGGCGATGCGATGCGGGAGAGGAAGCAGCGGATCTCGGAGGGAGGCACGGGAGGTCATGAAAGAATTAATTTAAAATTGTAACCTGCTGATTAATTTATCCATTTTAATCTTCCCTCTTCGTGATTAAAAAAAATGACAGAGAAGAAGCAATGGCGCGAAATGGAGGAGATTCGTGAGTTTTGCCCCAGCTACGAAGAGTCTTTACAGTTAAACCCCACTGATGAAGCTGTATCTGAAGAAGAGTTACGCCACTCACACTGTTGCTAGTCGACTGACCGACAGAAGCAAATTTCACATTTACATTTGGAGGCGACTCCGCATCGGACGTCCGATATTTTTTCTAATATCGGACGCCCGGAATGCTTGCTGCTGGCATATGGCTGTCATCCTGCCGTGCGCCTGTGGTTGCAGTTCTGCAGCTTGCACCATGCGTCATGCACAGATGCACTGCATGTAACCCTGTAACAAGTCAAACACTACATATGCATTGATTCATATTATATTAGCATTTAGAAACCTTTCAGACGTCTTATTTTTCAAATCATTTATCTTATCGACGTTTCAATCGTATCGTTGTATTTGTTATAATTAAATCTTTACAACCACATCTCAAATGATTATATTTTGATTAAAAATGTATATATGTTTCCATCATTATAATTCAATGTTTCAGGTATGAGAAATAAATGTTTCTGCTGTAACTCAGCAATGTTGCACATTTTTATGTCTTTTTATACGATGGATGATTTTTTTTAGTGTTGCACACGGGATGTTTCAAATAAGTATTTTATTATGTTTCGCTATTTCATTTGTGAATGTTGCACGAGGTGTTTCTTGCATGTCTCAGCAAATACATTGTAGGTAATATTTATAAATAGAATAGTAAAACATTGAAAAAAACCTGTTGAAACATCTAAACAATACTATATGTGACACTAAATAGAAATTTGTTACAATAGAAAATTTAAAATTTTGCAACAAAGTGAAATCCTAATTGGAACATTTATTTCTCAAACGTGAAACACATAATTTTAACGATTGAAACATACATATATTTTTTCATCGGAATATAATCATGTGAGATCTTGTTATAGAGATTTAATTGTAACAAATATAATGGTGCAATCAGATCGTAAATTGGATAAGTAGTATGAGAGAGAATGTTGTTTGAAAATTGGATAAGTTGTTTCTTTGCATGTGATACTATGACGTCATCAAACATATCTATCTAGGTAGATATACAGTGAAGCCATGCACGTCCGATGATTGTCTCTTGTGTCGGACGCTCGACGCAAAGCATTTTCCGCAGGATATGCGCACGGAAAACGGAACGGTTCTTTAGCGTGTGATTAACTATTTGCTAATTTTTTAAAAAATGGATCAATATGATTTTTTTTAAGTTACTTTCGTATAGAAACTTTTTTAAAAAAATATACCGTTTAGCAGTTTGAAAAGCGTGCGCGCGGAAGACGATGGGAAGAGGATGGGAACCGGTAACGCCGAACACAGCTGTATCCACGAATGAATTTGGATCGTTGGATGTGTCACACGATAAACGAGTAAAACTATTTGTTGAATTATAAGGTAGGTAGATTAAACGGATGGGCAATATGCTAGTTAATGCAAATGGCACAAGACAAGTCATGTTGTGTGTCAAGGACAATAATACTTTTCTTTTCTTCGATACTTCGATCCAGACTTCAACAGTTTGTCACCATAAATTTACAGAAAGTTGATTTTGATATAAAAAAGACTACTTACAAGTTTTACAGCCATGCATAACTCATACAGAGTAGAAGGCAGCATTAGAAGGTAAACCATTTCCAGTTGATACAAGAACGCCCAGATATTGAGCATAATCCACTCCAAATTTGATAATCTAAACTTGCAAACTATACTTCAACCTAACCACATTTATCGGCTACATATGATCGAGCAGTGCCATTGTTTTTTTACCCTGAGGTGTCAAATGTCATAAAGCATTATCTCCTACTCGGCATTAAGCCTGCTAATGGACTGGGTTAAATGGACTGGGTTCTAGTTTGGATTATCTTTGGTTGGGTGAAAATGGGTTGCTACTTCAAATGGATTGGATCGGTTTGGGTGACACAGAGAAGTGGATTGGTGCGCCCAGGATTTGATTCGGTGATTTCCGGTTGAAAATGGATTTAACCCATGGATGTATAGATGGCCAAAAGGCCCGCCTGGTACGGCCCGGCCCAGGCACGGCTAGGCACGGCCCACCAGCCATCGGGCCGGCACGGCTCAACAAAGTGCCGGGCCATGCCGGCCCATGGGCTGCTCCTCTCGCCTAGGTCGGGCCGGCCCGAAGGCACGAGTGGCCCATCGTGCCTTTTTTTTAA
>CM020184.1:9282594-9330576 GCA_009805545.1 Oryza longistaminata
TAAATAAGGGTCTATTTTACTTCTCTCCTCTTTGGGTTGTTGATATATATATATATATATATATATATTATATATATTATATATATATATATATACATTAAGTCTATTTCCCCTCCCTCCTCTTTGGGCTGACATATATATAGCTAAAATAAGTCTATTTTACGTCTCTATTCTTTCGACCGTGGCATATAATATGTCTATTTTACTTCCCTATTTTTATGTGTCGGGCTTGGCCTGTGGCCCATCATGCCTTGCCGGCCCGGTCCAACATGCCGGTAGAGGGGCCTAGGCACGGCCCCAACCCCCATCGGGTCGTGCCGTGCTTGAGCCGGGCCAAAATGTCCGTGCCGTGGGCGGCCATCGGCCTCGGGCCTCAGGCCTTTTGGCCATCTATACATGGATGGCAAGTGGATTCCTTTAATGACTAAGTCTGACTACTTTCTGTCGTCCTCGTGCCGCACCGCACATGACCTGGACTTGGCGGCGGCTGCTGGCGGAGAGGCCGCGCATGGCGCCACCTCATCCGTGGGAGCTGAGGGCCGAGGCAGCCGGTATGTGTGCAGTTGCATCTCTTCGAACTCCTCCCGCTTTGCCGCCTAGAGCTAGCCACTCTTGAGCCAACTGGGCTTCTCGCTGTTGTCCCACTGCTCCCACATGGGGACAGGGCCTCCTTGCCGTGGCCGTGATGGCGCGCTGAGCCTGGACAACATCTACTATGGCGGGGACGGCGCCGCTGGGCATGTCCACCACATCTAACTGCAGGTGTGCGACATGTACGAGGGACCAGCTGCGCTGTCGGCCCGTCGCTCGCCGCCGTCGTCGAGGAGACGGTCGTGCCGCTGCTGTCGTGGTGAGCTGGCTGGCCTCCACGCTGCGTCTGTACCGACGTGACAGCAGCTGAGAACGGCGCCGGTGTCCTGTCCTCCGCCGCCGCCACGACGCCACAGCTACAGCCATGCAGCACCTACTTTGTCCGGCTGCGTCGCCGCAGGCGAAGGACGGCATGGCTAATGAAGGATCGAAGTGGATTTAAAGTGGGTTTAAATGGTTTGGAAGGTGGATTGACACCATAAAAAGAGGAATGGGTTGGTTCGGTTTGGACTGACAAGGAAAATGGATTGGTCTGGTTTGGATTTTATGGGATGGATAGTGGATTTGGATGGTTTGGATAGAATTGTTAGCTGCTGTGGATTGGATTCGATATGGGGTGGATCTTGCCCTACATTGGACTCTAGACCCTAGCCATCACTCTGTTTATTTGACCTTATGAACGAAACCTCCCCATGTTGCCAACCAAAGATTGGATCAAGCTACAGCAACATCAGAACAGAGTAAACTGCAAGAGAAGAATTACCACACGAGCTAAAGCAGCAACGGAGAACCCCATCCCCATGCCAAAATCCTTGTACATGCCCTTTCCCAAGACGAAAAAGAAAAATAAACCGTGCTGATGTGAAAACATCTGCACAACCGGATTAGGATCCTCTGACGTGAAGTCAGAGGGACGTGGTGACTGACATGTGGGCCCACCGCTCGTGGACCCACATGTCAGTGACCACGTCATGGGGCAGTTCACGTAAGAGGAACGGCTTCCGCACAACCCATATCCGCAGCACAGCAGAGCCGAGCAGGCCGGATTAGCCGTCCGTTCCAAGGATACACTGGGCATTTGATCGCATGGCTGGTTTACGAGATCCAGTGACATGCCGGCGGGTCTACAGCAACCCCGCATACACACACGGGGATCAAATCATGGGAAGCGCAAGAGATATTGTGAACTGGGGGAGGAGGCGTCGGGAGAAGGGGGAACCAATCACCACGGAGGTCGGAGAAGGGGGGAACCAATCACCGCACACACGCACGTTTAACAGCTTAATGAGAAGCATGCGCACCAGAAACAACAGAGTGGAGCCATGGAGGTGGGAACCGGCCACCACAGACGAGACTTAGCCCATGTGTGGTTAATGCTATTTCTATTTTCTTCTCATTAAGCCATGTCACTTCAATTGTTTCTAGCTCCTAGATGATTGATCTATGTCCAAATTACTTCCTCCTCCCTCCTATTCTTCTCTATGAATTCATATCACTTTGATTTTATCTTTAGATGATTAATCTATGTTACCTTCTTCTTTTCCTTCTCTCAATGAGTAATATCACATTAGTTTTGCATTCGAATGATCAATCTATATATGATTTAAATGTTATAAGCCACATTATTTAGTTGTTTATAGATTTTTCTCATAGTTAACAAATATGAAAATTATATAAAGTATATAAAAATTATATCGTCTAGCTATCTTACATATTATTTTATTATTATGTAACCCATGAGGTTTTAGCTACTTTTAATACTGAAGGAGTGCAAATCATCATAAGTTCATAACCACGCCACATGGCACCTTGACAAGTTGGGTGATTTAATTTAGGGCACGTTCTAATTAGCACATTGGGATATAGCTAGGATTGTTGTACCACGCTTCCAAAGGTAAAGGCAAATTTTGCTACAGAACACCTAAATTTTGTGTAATTTGCTGATAGATATCGAAAAAACATATCACAGCTGAAAGACATATTAAAAACTGGTAATTTGCTAGATGATACTTTTGGCTTAATTGGATTGATAATTCTTAATAAAGAGCGAGAATGTCCCTAACACCACATGCTTCAAACATGATGTTAGAGTAAAATTTTAGAAAGTATGCAACTCTAAATTTGCCATCTCCCCAAGTATATCACTAGCATACATTCTATTTCACCTTCGCTCCAGTCTCAGCCCAAAGGCTTTTGACACTAGG
This sequence comes from Oryza longistaminata, assembly GCA_009805545.1. NCBI lineage: Eukaryota > Viridiplantae > Streptophyta > Magnoliopsida > Poales > Poaceae > Oryza > Oryza longistaminata. The sequence goes on from CM020184.1 coordinate 9,285,390, forward strand.
GGCATTCTTGTCTTTTGAAAAAAAATTCCCTCAATTGAGCCAAAAGTGTTCCTCAGCAAATTATCAGTTTTTTAGAGTGTCTTTCAGCCGTGACACGTTTTTACAATGTCTACCAGTAAATTACACAATTTTTGAGTGTCCCGTAGCAAAATTTGCCGGTAAACCAAGCAAATCTCTCTGCATCAGCATTACCTACGTAACTTTTTCTAAGCTATTTTTCAACTTTATAATGTATAAGTCATCTTATAAGTAATTTTGGCTAATCTATCATTTTAGCATGTGTTTGGTTGGGAGCATATCCCGGATGCGATGGATCATCCCATTTTTGCATATGTATGGTTGAGAAAACTAGGAGGGATAGGATGGTCCAAAAGAGAATATTCCTTCAATATTCGGGATAGCCTCATCCGAAAAAAAGTGGCGGACGAAGCCATCCCACCTCCGCACCCATGACTCGCGGCCTCATGCACGGTAACCCTTTCACCGCATCTCAATTTTCCCCTTCGTTCTTTTCTCCTCACGAGTCTGTTCCTAGGGTTAGCAGCGGGGAGCAGTGCGCGAGGCGGCTGCGCGGGAGCGGGGGTGAGCCGGCGAGACAAGGCGGCGGGGCAAGCGGGGCGAGGTAGCAGCGCGAGCAGGGCGCGAGACGGCGTGCGAGCAGGAAGATGGTGGTGCCTCCTCTCTTGCCGGTCTCTTCTCACTCTTATATCCTTTCTTCGTAGCAACAACTGCAGATCTTGCCGCTGCTATACTAAAGGTCGGTGAGCCGGACAATAAGCCGGCCAGAAGTTTACTTGAACACATTGAAAATCCTTCTCGGTTTTCAGGAGATCCCAAATCTTTTTACTATGCTCAGTTGTTTTCCAATCTTCACATTGCTAGAACTTTCGATGGACTTCCATTTGAAAACAAGCTGCATTGGGTTGCTATGTTCATTAGTGAGAAGTCCCCTGGATCAATGTAGGGTTATTGGAAGAGTTGAATAGTTCTTTTGGTATTATGTGTTGTTGGTTGACCTTATGTTGTTATTATGTAAGGCTTAAACTGCAAAATGAGAACTTACTATTAGGTGCAAGACTTAAATTTGCTATTTATGCGTAAGACCTTAAACTGCTATAATGTGTAAGACTTAATTGCTATTATGTTTAGACTTGAAGTTACTATGTGTGGCTTGAATTTTCTTATGTACAGATTGATACAAGAATTGGTGTATGCTAATTATTTATGATTTTTTTGAATGGACTATGTGATTATGAATTTGCATTTTATTTCCAAATATAGTTGATATGAACAGTATTCTATATTCCCAATATAAAAATATAGTGTGATACTTATGTCTAAATGTTATTTTTGCAATGTGTATACTCTGATGGGTAACATCACAAACTAATGGAGTAGGTAATTCTATACAGGAATCCCACCTTCATCCCTCCATCCAAACAAGGGTTAGGATCATTCCATCGCAACCCATAATATCCCTAAACAAACAAAAAAACACGTTCGTTCTATCCCTTGAACCAAACGAAAAAATTAGGATTCATCCCATCCATTCCAAAACAGAGATGGAACTAATTCCATCCCACCTCGTGCCCAAACTAACAGGATCATTACTTTGAGCTTTGAGGACGGTTTAAAATGATATATGGGATTATTTCCCCTCATTTCTCTTCAACTTGCTTGAAGCATCCATGGTGGCATGGCTACATTGCCATGAGCATAAGCACAGATCAAGAAGCGTATACTCCTATATATCCAATCAGCCGATATAAAGTGCAAGTGCAACATCAACACCAAAAGAGGTTAATTAAACTAATCCCCTATGTCAAAATCGAACACATGTCATAATTGTAATTTGTAAATAGTAATTTGGTTGCATTGTCACATCCAATGCTCACGACCACCCATTTGCCACCACAACCTTGCTCACCCAGTCACTATCTGCTTAATTTGTTATTATTGGTAAATGCAAATCATATTATAATGTGTCTGCATCAGGATTAGATTGTCACTGCTTGTAAGCTGTTATTAGTTGGCCTGCAGCTGAGGGCAGATCTCTGACGAAACTGAAATTCCCCTTCCACACCGGTCATCACACAGCAATTTTAAAAAAAAGTTCAGTATGAAATGGAGCAGGATATTAAGGTCTGTAATGGCTAACATTTCAGATTTAACTGCAACCAAACATACAGTAGGACAGTCTAAGTAATTAGCATTAGCATTATGTTCATAAGGTCAGTACAAATCACTAACTTTGCGAACACTCCTCTGAACTCTGATGTTTTACAATACAAAACTAAGCACACATTTCTACAGAATTAAGTAACACATATATATACAACCATATATCATGATTATTATAGAAGCAATAGAGCTACTTGATCAACCATATGCAAAGAAGAAGATGATGATGAAATTGATTGATCAATTAAGTAGAAAAACAAGTAATAATCATAATTAGCTAGCTAGAGATGATATATTGAGCAAGGCTAGCTAGCTTTGGTTAGAACTTAGAAGGAGAAAGAAGGAGCGCTTGGATGGCACCCTGCCGGCGGCCTTGCAGAAGTTGCACGGTCGAGCACCTCTGCGTCTTCCTCCCGCGCCGCGCCTCCGCCGACGCCCGCCGCTCCTCCGCCTTCCGCCGCGCCGCCGCCGCTCGTGCGAGCCTTCTCCGTCGCCTCGCCCCGATCCTCCTCCAGCTTCTCTGTCAATGGATTGATCGATGTTATAGCTGATGATTTCTGCATGATCGAGTTCTTGGTCGGATCAATGGCGAATTAGTTGGTTTTTTACCTCGATCTTGGCGAGCCAGGCGGTGGCCTTGTCGACTTGCTGGCTCTCCCAGCCATTGATGACGACCTCCTCGCGCTGAACTTGTTGTTTGATCTTGGCCACCTCCTCCGCCTGGCCACGCCGCCACCTTCGCCTCCACCTACCTCCTTCTTCACCTGCTCCAACGGCGCGGCGGCGGGCCGCTGGCCGCCGCCGCCGGCACGATGGCGAGCGCGTTCGCCTCGGCCGCCGGCCCGTTCTCGCGATGCGCGCCAGCTGCAGCAGGTTCAGGTCGGCGGCGGCGGGGCGTCGCCGGGAACGTCGGGGCTGGGCGCGGACGACCCCGGCCGCCACATGGCGGTGAACTCGCGGCTCATGGTGGCGGAACAGCTCGACGTCGCCGCCGCCGCCCGCGCCGGAGGACGACAGCGAGCGGTGGCTCGCGGGTCCCACGACGGCTGCCTGAGGCGCGCGGCGGCGGCGGTAGATGCGGGGCGACGGCTCCGGGTGGATGTCCCGGAACGCCTCCACCTCCACGTCGTCGGCGACATCGTCCGGCTCGGCACGGGGACCGACGCGCCGGGCGGTGCTCGAGCTGGTCCGAACCCCAGCATAGCTACTGGCTGATCAGTATCGATCGGATCAGAGGCGGTGGTGGCCATGGATGGATGCGGGGTTCTTGGAGGTGGAGGAGGAGAGTGGAAGTAGAGGAGGGGAAGGGGATTGGTGGGAGAGAGGTGGGAAAAGGAGGCGCTGCACGGCTCGTGATCGGCATGCAGGGGACACGTCGCTCTCGGATTAACATGAGGTTTTACCGTTTTTCCCTCCGTCACCAAAATAGGTTAATTTAGTCTCGTAGTACTAAATTAACTTAACTATTAATTTTCATCAGTAGCAATAGTGTACCGATGGTAGATGAGTCATGGCTTCTTCAACAGTGTACTTCGTTTGCTTATTAGGCTGTTTTGAATCTAATGAAGGTAAAGATGTTTGTTAGCGTACATAAAACGAAAAATTATTAACGTGTGATTAATTGAATTTTAATTTTATAAATTTCCTATTTATTTGATATTTTAAAGCAAATTGCTATATAAAAAAAGTTTTACACGAAACCCTCCATTTAACAGTTTAAAAAGGTCTGGTAACGGAAAAACAGAGAGAAAAAAATATGTATCTTAATGAAAAAAAACCATTTCCAAAAAAAAAATACTTGACTAATATACATAACTAAAAATATCTATATTTTAAAATAGAGGAGCGCACTAGGGGACTCGATCAGTTTTAAAGCGATAAGGCCCATGAAATATCTTTTTTTTTATATGAGGAATACACTATAAAAAGTCGACATTGGCTGCCCAAATCATCAAATTTTAAATAATTCAAACTTAATTGTAGAATTTTGATTTTCAGATATTTTTAACGTATTTTATAATGGCTTTTAGTCTCTAAGAAACACATTACATTAAAATGTATATCTATAAATTAATTTTTATTTCCCTTTAATTAAGGCCATTTTATCTTATTAGAAAAATATGGCGGAATCGATGAGGAGGCTAAATTGTCGTATCGCTTCAGGTGGCGTGGCAATTTACTTTCTGATATCAATCGTTTGGAGATAATTTAGAAATAGTTCGCTCTTCCTTGTAACAAGACAACCATATGTGACGATTCCACTGTAACAAAGACACAAGACAATCATATGGAGACGCTTTATATATTGCTTGAATTAGAGACAATTGTAGCTTGTCGTCCACAGATTTAAAGATTGACTACTCTCCATTCCCGTGCGAAATGTTTGACAGCGTTGACTTTTTTTACTATAGTTTACTTTCGTCTTATTTCAAAAACTTTTGTGAAATTGTTAAAACTATTATGCTACATAAAAAATATATTTAACAATAAGATCAAATGATTGAAAAGAATTAATAATTACTTACAATTACTTAAATATTTTTGAATAAGACGGAGGGACGGTTCAAACAGTGCAGAAAATGTCAACGGCGTCAAATATTTCGAAACGGGAGGGGGAGATATTTGAAAGTTGCGCATAGGAACGTCTGTTGTACAAAGAGAAGAGATAGAAATTTGAGATGAACTCATGTTCCTCTTCTTGGGATAATATGCCAAGTACTTTACCAGATGATGCCAGCGACTGAGACTAAAGACCTTGGGTAAAAAGTGTGGTGTGTTGAGGTGGGAAAAAGAAAATAGTTCACGCAATGTATGGGGTTTAGATCTTTGAAGATCGATCATGGCATCAGATCGGGCCTACCGACAACGAGGAAATAATTAATTTGGTTTACATGAACAATTGGAGAAACATAAGGATAGAAGATGAAAGAGTGTTGTAACTTGCTAGATGTACTGACAAATCTAAGGCGAGCAACAAGACGACGACAAAGGATTACGATTTTTTGAAGTTGCTAGAAGATATTGAAGGTTCGAGAGAATGAAATCGTAGAAGAAACATAGGACATGAGAGATGATTTCATGCATTGCAATGATGTACTTATTGAGTGATATCTTATGTTTCGTGATATAATTCAATGATATCCTAAAAATAATCGAATGAACCGGCTAGAATTTTAACCCATTGATGATTGAACCGTCTCAACTAGGTAGCTATACTCTACTATTCTAGCTGTTCATATCATGGTTGATTGCAATCTTCAACAAAGACAAAAAAAGGCAACCCAGATAATGATGAGATGACTTAATATAATAGCATATTACAAAAAGCCTATTGTCCAATTAATTGATTTTGCAGCCTGGTTTAATTAGTGCGAGAAAATGATTAGAGTCCACCGGGGTCCCTGTGCATGTGGTATGAGTGGTAATGGGCCACAGGCGATGGTTACAAGGTGAGGCATTCACCTCACATTGACATGGACGCTCTACCTTCTAAGCTGTGACAGCCCAGGGCCCAATACACACTGATGACCTGTCTCCTTGCTGTGCTTTCTCCAGGGAGCCGTCGGGATCAGGAAAAGTACGTCCTAAATTAATTTGGTTTTTCTTTAAAATTTGCTACACTCTCACATGTGGAATACCTTTGGAACTCATCGCTACCTCTGTTAATAGTCTTTCTCTTAGTTTCTACATTATAAAATATTTTAAGTTTTTGAATAGTAGGAGATTTAATGACGAGATCCGTACGTGGCTTATATAATGTTTTAATTCAGTTATAAATGTTTATGGAATCTAAGATTGAAATATGGACAGGATTATAGACATTATTATAATATGAAAGTGAAGAGAGCATATATCTAGAATTATTTGGATTATGCTGATCTTATCCGTTTTAGGAGCAATGGCAGAAGGATATATATTAAAGAAACAGTTATAGCCCTCTGTAATTAAGCATGGTGATCTTGATAATTAAGTTCCAAAGTAATCACTCTACTAATGATACTGTATATAAGAAGCTGGAGTTTCGACCTATGTGTTGTCCAAAAAACATTGCATGGTTTAATTTTCTTTTCTCCAGTTTTATCCAGACGAATGCCAGGGCATGGAATCGTGCTGAAGAAGCAGTTCGAGTCACATGAGGGGTAGCAAAAAACCAACTTCCTCTGACTAATTTAATAGCATGTTTGCATGTTTGGTTGAGGATTTTTTTTTCCCTTCTCTTTGATATGAGACCAAATAACAAGAAAGGCAGAGTCAATTATATGCACATGATGAGTAGATCAGGTTGCAGCCGGTGAGCTGTACGTACTGTTTCATATGGCAATATCAAGGGGGTACTAATTAGTTATTTTCACTTGGAATTGCCAGCATGTCAGCGATGGCCAGCAATTGGTAGACTAGCTAGGCATGCCATTTCAGAGGCATTAGTCTTCTATTTCTAGGTTGTATTAGAATGGTTATTCCATAAAGACTTAGGTTTTTTAATTATTCAAGAAAGTGAATGAGGAGTGTACTATAAAGCCGAACATCTTGACACTAATGCAAACTCACTGGATTCACACTAGTAGGGCGACTTATAGTTGAGCCTTGAGATAAAAGTTTTCTAATTTAAGATGTTTAGAGAGCACTTGTATGTATATTATTTGGTGATTATATGTTTTAAATCTGGAGTAGTGTGTTTGTTACTCTTGTATCTGCATCTGGTATAGTATTATACGACTACAGGTGTATTTTAGCCTCTTCTAGGATAGTTTAGAAAGCATATTTAACTTCTGTAGAGTCCGTTTGATTTAGAATTGAGCAGAACTATCGGACTTTGATTATTATAAATAAATTAAGATATTTTAAGAGATAAACGTTAATTAAATAGATTTAAAATGAAGTGTGGTCTTGGGAGAACCACACATTTTTCAGGTTGTGGATGAAATAATTTTTATCTTAATAAATGTTAACTGATGAATCTCAAATAAATTTGGTGTATAAAATTCAGATGATGTCGATTTAATGTTCATTGAAGAGGGCAACCGTAGCTTTAGCCTGTTTGAGGTCACCTTAAATTTTCACCGCCTGTTCACAGTCGATACGATATAAGAGCACTGTATGGTGAGTATTTTTCAAAATATTAGGCTAAAAAAAAATAAACTAAAACAGACCGCACAGGATTGCGGGGAAATAATATTGCGAAGACGGAATCTTTTAAGGCCCTAATTGCTTTTTGCATGGCTTTGACAAATTTTGTGGTTGCTTACAGTTAAAACATTTGGTAACGACGAAAGGATTAAACTTAGGGGCCTTTAATTTTAAAAAAATTATTTCCTCTTGTTTTAACTGTGGACGGTGGGGGGATTTTTATGGTAATTTTTTTAGGGTTTTATTCCTCCCTTTTTTGTTCTTTCCCCGTCCGTGGCTCCGCGCCGAGTCGCCGCCGACGACGCCGCGCCGTGCTGCCGACCTGCCGACTGCCGTCCGCCCGTCCCTTCCCCTTCCGTGGCTCAGCCCACTAGCCAGGTAACAAATAGATGCCTAAACTAAATGGCTAGATTTGTGAATTTGTGATTAGAAGATTTGTGAATTTGTGATTAGAGATTAGTTAGTCTGTGAATAACTGAGAATGCAATTTATAAATTGTTACTAATTAGTGAATGTGTGCTAAATGGTAATTGCTATTGTTTGTAGGATTGGTAAAACATGAAGAGGAGTGGCGGTCCGAGTGGAGATAATGATATTGCGTCGTTATTTCGGAAACATGAAGCTAAGAAGATTGCAGCCTCTTCTAGCTCTTCGAATGGCTTCATTGGTGATGACACTCCTGTACCTGAAGAAGAACCACCACAAGCTCCTACAATTGATGATGAAGCTCCTGTGCCCGAAGTCAATGCACCTCCTGCTCCTATTTATGATGTTAATCGTCTTGAAAGTGATCCAGGCCTAAGACTTCCTATTTCGAGCTATCCGGCCAATGACCAAGATTCTGTTCGGAGAGCATATATTCTCAAGGGCCCATGGCAAAAGTACTCACATCAATTCCCAGCCAGAAATATATATGGTAAGCAACGCCAATTCAGCTTTGTTTGGTTTCATAAGTATAGTTGGCTTGAATATAGTGTGGCGAAGGATGCTGGGTTTTGCATGGTATGCTATTTGTTTGGCAATGAAAGTAGTAATTTTGTTAAGGGTGGTTGGAGAAATTGGAACAAATCCGATGCACTTGACAAACATGTGGGTGCGATCACAAGTGCACACAATAAAGCTCAAGAGAAATATAATTTGTTTGTGAAAGATGCACCAATTGATAATGCCATAGTGAAGGTTTCGGATGAGAACAAGGTTCGCTATAAGGCTAGGTTGACATATTCACTTAGATGCCTAAGATTTCTTTTAAAACAAGGATTGGCATTCCGTGGGCATGATGAAAGTGATGAATCTAGTAATAGAGGGAATTTCCTTGAGCTTTTGAAATGGCTAGCAGAAAATAATGAGGAGGTGGATCAAGTGGTTCTGAAAAATGCACCAAGAAATTGCATCTTGACTTCAGCCACCATACAAAGGGAAATTATTAAATGTTGTGCTGCTGAAACTACTAGATACATAATTGAAGAACTTGAGGATGACAATTATGCAATTCTTGCTGATGAGAGTAGTGATGTATCACATAAAGAACAACTAGCTTTATGCTTACGTTATGTTGACAAACTTGGAAGGGTATGTGAGCGGTTTCTTGGAGTAGTTCATGTATCTAGTACCACTTCTTTGTCTCTTAAGGCAGCAATTGAGTCTTTACTTAGTGACCATCACTTGTCTCTTACTCAAATCCGTGGCCAAGGTTATGATGGAGCTAGTAACATGAAAGGGGAGATTAATGGGCTGAAAACATTGATAATGAAAGAGTCTCCTTCTGCTTATTATATCCACTGTTTTGCACATCAGCTCCAATTGGTTCTTGTTTCTGTTGCTAAGGAAAATGATGATTGTGTATGGTTTTTTGCCCAAGTCTCTCACTTGTTGAATATTATTGGATCTTCTTGTAAGCGTCATGATATGCTTAGAGATGTTAGAGCTCTAAAAATTATGGAAGCACTTGAATTGGATGAAATTGAAAGTGGAAGTGGATTAAATCAAGAGATGGGGCTAGCTAGGCCGGGTGACACTAGATGGGGTTCTCATTTCAAAACTATATTGCATATTATTGATATGTATTCCACAATTCATGAGGTGCTCATAACCCTTGGTAAAGATCCCACACAAAGGAATGATTGGCCTAGAATACATGCTGTGGTTGGAGCTTTTGAATCATTTGACTTTGTTTTTAGTGCTCACTTGATGCTTGTCATTCTTGGATATACAAATGAGTTGTGTCAGTCTCTGCAAAAGAGAGACCAAGATATTGTCAATGCAATGTCACTTGTAGGTCTGGCAAACGAAAGAATGCAAAAGATGAGGTCCAATGGGTGGGAAGACTTCTATCAAAAAATAATCTCATTTTGCACCAAACATAGTATTAATGTTCCAAGCAATGATGATAAATATGTCCCTTATGGAAGATCTGCACGGTTTTATCCCAACCAAACAAATGATGATCATTTTAGAAGAGAAGTATATCTTGGTGTCATTGATAAAGTTAGTCAAGAGCTTGACAACAGATTTGATGAGGTTAATATGGAGTTGCTTGTTTGTATGTCGGCCTTAAATCCCTCCAATTCATTTGCCTCTTATGATGCACAAAAGGTGCTTAGACTTGCCAAATTTTATCCCAATGATATTTCAAGCTCCGACTTGAGAAGACTTGAATTCCAAATTGATACTTTCATTGATGATATGAGGAAAGATGATAGATTTCAAGGCCTAAAAACACTTGGTGAGCTCTCTATTAAACTTGTTGAAACTGAGAAGCATGTTCTTTATGATGTGGTGTATTTGCTTCTTAAATTGGTATTGATCTTACCGGTGGCAACTGCAAGTGTTGAGAGGGTATTTTCTGCACTAACTCTAGTTAAGACCAAGTTGAGAAACAGCATATGTGATGATCTATTGAATCATTGCTTAGTCACATATATTGAGAAAGACATTTTCTCCAAAGTTAGTGAGGAAGATATTATACAAACTTTCATGGCTAAGGCCAAGCGTAGACTGTTGTAGTGGCTTTGTAATTTTCTATTTATGTGTAAGATCTATGTTGATTGTTGGACTCTCTATGTTGTAATATTTGCACATTTCGAACTTGCTTGCTAAGTAAGCCGCTTATGGATGTTAGAAGACATTATTTCTATCGCATTTTCACTAAATTTGTATTTGTATATCAGTTTTATGGTGCAAGAAAATTTTACCACGTGACATGAACTTGTGAACTAGGACTACCCAAGGAAAAATTCCTGGCTACGCCACTGGATTCGATATGGGGTGGATCTTGCCCTACATTGGACTCTAGACCCTAGGCCATCACTCTGTTTATTGACCTTATGAACGAAACCTCCCCATGTTGCCAACCAAAGATTGGATCAAGCTACAGCAACATCAGAACAGAGTAAACTGCAAGAGAAGAATTACCACACGAGCTAACAGCAACGGAGCAACCCCATCCCCATGCCAAAATCCTTGTACATGCCCTTTCCCAAGACGAAAAAGAAAAATAAACCGTGCTGATGTGAAAACATCTGCACAACCGGATTAGGATCCTGAAGTCAGAGGGACGTGGTGACTGACATGTGGGCCCCACCGCTCGTGGACCCACATGTCAGTGACCACGTCATGGGGCAGTTCACGTAAGAGGAACGGCTTCCGCACAACCCATATCCGCAGCACAGCAGAGCCGAGCAGGCCGGATTAGCCGTCCGTTCCAAGGATACACTGGGCATTTGATCGCATGGCTGGTTTACGAGATCCAGTGACATGCCGGCGGCGTCTACAGCAACCCCGCATACACACACGGGGATCAAATCATGGGAAGCGCAAGAGATATTGTGAACTGGGGGGAGGAGCGTCGGGAGAAGGGGGAACCAATCACCACGGAGGTCGGGAGAAGGGGGGAACCAATCACCGCACACACGCACTGTTTAACAGCTTAATTGAGAAGCATGCGCACCAGAAACAACAGAGTGGAGCCATGGAGGTTGGGAACCGGCCACCACAGACGAACTTAGCCTATGTGTGGTTAATGCTATTTCTATTTTCTCTCATTAAGCCATGTCACTTCAATTGTTTCTAGCTCCTAGATGATTGATCTATGGTCCAAATTACTTCCTCCCTCCCTCCTATTCTTCTCTTATGAATTCATATCACTTTGATTTTATCTTTAGATGATTAATCTATGTTACCTTTCTTCTTTTCCTTCTCTCAATGAGTAATATCACATTAGTTTTGCATTCGAATGATCAATCTATATATGATTTAAATGTTATAAGCCACATTATCTTAGTTGTTTATAGATTTTTCTCAATAGTTAACAAATATGAAAATTATATAAAGTATATAAAATTATATCGTCTAGCTATCTTACATATTATTTTTATTATTATGTAACCCATGAGGTTTTAGCTACTTTTAATACTGAAGGAGTGCAAATCATCATAAGTTCATAACCACGCCACATGGACACTTGACAAGTTGGGTGATTTAATTTAGGGCACGTTCTAATTAGCACATTGGGATTATAGCTAGGATTGTTGTACCACGCTTCCAAAGGTAAAGGCAAATTTTGCTACAGAACACCTAAATTTTGTGTAATTTGCTGATAGATATCGAAAAAACATATCACGGCTGAAAGACATATTAAAAAACTGGTAATTTGCTAGATGATACTTTTGGCTTAATTGGATTGATAAATTCTTAATAAAGACGAGAATGTCCCTAACACCACATGCTTCAAACATGATGTTAGAGTAAAATTTTAGAAAGTATGCAACTCTAAATTTGCCATCTCCCCAAGTATATCACTAGCATACATTCTATTTCACCTTCGCTCCAGTCTCAGCCCAAAGGCTTTTGACACTAGGGGCATTCTTGTCTTTTTGAAAAAAAATTCCCTCCAATTGAGCCAAAAGTGTCCTCCAGCAAATTATCAGTTTTTTAGAGTGTCTTTCAGCCGTGACACGTTTTTACAATGTCTACCAGTAAATTACACAATTTTTGAGTGTCCCGTAGCAAAATTTGCCGGTAAACCAAGCAAATCTCTCTGCATCAGCATTACCTACGTAACTTTTTCTAAGCTATTTTCAACTTTATAATGTATAAGTCATCTTATAAGTAATTTTGGCTAATCTATCATTTTAGCATGTGTTTGGTTGGGAGCATATCCCGGGATGCGATGGGATCATCCCATTTTTGCATATGTATGGTTGAGAAACTAGGAGGGATAGGATGGTTCCAAAAGAGAATATTCCTTCAATATTCGGGATAGCCTCATCCGAAAAAAAGTGGCGGATGAAGCCATCCCACCTCCGCACCCATGACTCGCGCCTCATGCACGGTAACCCTTTCACCGCATCTCAATTTTCCCCTTCGTTCTTTTCTCCTCACGAGTCTGTTCCTAGGGTTAGCAGCGGGAGCAGTGCGCGAGGCGGCTACTCCGTCTGCGAAAATGAGACCTCCATGTTGGGAAAAATGCTTTTTCTAGTAGTGAAATATCTAACATTTGGATCTAGGGGATTTCTAGAGATCAAATGAAAAGGATCAATTATATGAGCAGCATAGGAGGGAATTTTCTTTTGGTATCGATTTTTGGTACCAAGAAAAGGAAACATATTGAGAGAATTTTGGCATGACTTACAACTCTGCACTCACAGAATGAAAGTTGCACAGCTAGATTTTCATCAAACTAGTTTTTAATGCTGAGAGAAAAAGGGGTGTTACAACGAAGGTGAGAAGTTACATTAGAGTTGTATAATATGTACTTATAATCTGACGTCCAAGAATTTGTAATGGAGTTGACTGTCGATGTTTTAAATTTTTAAAATACAATTTTGCATTCCATTTTAGGAAAAAGTATATTTTACATCTTCAGCTATTATTGAAGTCCAAAAAATCACCCATGTGTTAGCGATAGCGCTATTATCGCATGTGATAATATATGCATGTCGTGTATTAGAGATAAGAGAGACTTTGGATAAGAAACTTCTTGTACTACAATGCATGTATCTTCTATCTCTTTGTAAGCCATGTTGGAGGCTCTTTCGAACCAATACAAATACATATATGCGACCTCTGTATGAGGTGAGAACGCTTCCATATTTTCTACAGAGAATATATGGTATCAGAGCCTCCTCACCAAAACTAGATCGCATCTAGCCATGGTAAGTAACTCCAGCGCCGCCGTCAATCCATTGTCCAGGCATTCTGTCCCTGAGAAGTTGACCCGGGGCAATTTCCTTTCCATGGAAGGCGCAGATCCTTCCAATCCTCCGTGGCACGCGTATGGAAGGTTACATCACCGGCACGACTCGCGCTCTAGCTGCCAAGATCGAGGTCACAGAGAAAAATGGCAACAAGACGACAGTCAAGGCGCCGAATCCGGCGTATGACGCTTGGGTGGCTGCAGACCAACATGTCATCGGTTTCATCCTCGCATCCCTCTCCAAGGAAATCCTGATGCAGGTCGCTACCGTGGAGACGGCGGCCCATGTTTGGAGATCAATCTCATAGATGCTCTCCTCCCAGTCACGTGCGCGAGCTCGCAACACCTGTCTCGCACTTTCCACAACCATGACAGAATACATTAACAAGATGTTCTCTGCCGGCAAACCCTGTGACGATGAAGACATCATGTCCTACATCCTCGCTGGCCTCGACGACGACTATGAACCCGTGGTTTCATCACTGGTAGGCAAGACCAAGCCAGTTCACATCTTTGAAGTTTACTCTCAACTTTTATGTTTTGAGTACAGGGCAAAATTGCGTCAATCGGCAGCAAACCAGGTCTACTCCTCCGCCAACAGCACTAAATGTGGTGGTGGGAGAGGTGGCTACAACAACAACAACAACTCCAACTGCGGTGGATGCGGTGGCAACTCCGGTGGTGGCTGTGGAGATCGTGGCCGTGGCCGCGGCAACGGAGGCGATTGCTACAACAACTCCAAACCTCATATGGTATGCCAATTGTGTGGCAAAACTGGCCATTTGGCTGACGATTGCTGGTATAGATTTGATGATACTTTTGTTCCAGATTTAGAGGTAATTACAACGGCAGCCTCAAACAACGTTGATCCCAATTGGTATGTGGACACTAGAGCCACGGCATCACCGGCGAGATGGAGATGCTAACAACGCGGGAAAGTACAACTCTAAAGATCAAACATATACAGCAAGTGGTGCGAGTATGGAGATTAAACATATATAGAATTCGGACACCCACGCGTAATCTTTATCTTTGAAATATTCTACATGTTACTTAAGCCAAAAAGAATCTCATATATGTACATTGATAATCATGCTTTTATTGAAGTATACTCTCGTTTCTTTGCCATTAAGGATCAGGCAACGAAAAGTCTTCTTCTTAGGAGGCAACGCCGCAATGGATTGTATCATCTGCCGAAATTATTGCTTCCTTCATCCAAGCAAGTTCTCGGAGTTGTCAAGCCTAGTATTTTGCAGTGGCATAGTTGTTTGGGTCACCCCTCTTTATCCAATGTTCAAACATTTGTTAGCAATAACTAGTCGCCAACCCATGCGTTTCACGGGCTATGATTGACGTGACATAAATATTAAATTTTAACCATATATATATATATTATCTTATAAATTGTAAATACTTGGTAAAAAAGTTACTTTGCATCGATGGCTACATGCTGATATTAAATTGAAAGTATAAAATAGGACCATATTTCTTAATTAGGAAATTAGAAACTATTAAATTCTGGAAAGGAACTAAAGAGTCGGTAGTAAGTGTACGGTACTACTACGGAGAAGTTGTCAGCTTACACTGGTAATACTTTGGGGGTAAATGATGCAACTCAGTATGGGAGTATAGTTGGAGCTTTACAGTACTTAATGTTGACTAGACCAGATATCTCTTTTGCAGTGAATAAGGTTCGTCAGTTTCCACATAGTCCAACAGTACAACACCGGATGGCAGTCGAGGATATTGAGATATATTAAGTCATCAGTTAATCTATTTTGAGAATTGATAAATCTTATTCCACTTTGTTACTGCTTTTTCAGATGCAGATTGGGCAGGTTCTGTAGATGACATGCGATCAGCTGGAGGTTTTGTTGTGTTTCTTGGGTCAAATTTGATATGATGGAGTGCTAGAAAACAAGCTATTGTTTCCAAGTCAAGTACAGAAGTTGAATATAAAGCAGTTGCTAATGCCACCACAGAGGAAGTATGGATACGGACTCTTCTTAAAGAGAGAGGGATTTCTATGCCTCAAACTATAAGTTTGTGGTGTGTGATAATTTGGGAGCTACATATTTGTCAGTGAATCCCCTTTTTCATGCTAGAACATATCATATAGAAGTAGATTATTATTTTGTGAGAGAAAGATTTTCTAGGAAGCAATTGGAAATTAAGTTTACATCTTCAGGAGATCGGATAGCAATTGCTGTTCAACCATTTAAGAATTTTGTATAAAATCTTAACTTAGATAAGTTATTATTAAACGAGAAAGTCAGCGATAGCGCTATTATCACATGTGATAACATATGCATGTGATAATATATGCATGTGGTGTATTAGTGATAATATATGCATGTATTCTATCTCTTTGTAAGCCAAGTTGGAGGCTATTTCAGTAACATACCGAGAATTTCACCTAGGAAAATTTTTGAGGAAAATGAAAAAAAAAATAAAAACTAAAGCATTTGATAACATATTAGCTCATCTTAGAACTTAAATCCTATAAATAAATTAAAACACATAGTTTTGTTGCACAACATCGATCTAAAATAAAATCTTATAAAAATCTGGTGCTTACAAATTTTCGAGTCAACAAACAATTTTGATCTTAATTTTAAATCTTAAATCATCTCGGCATTACACTTTAACCTAACCAAAATATTTAAGTTGGTATATTACACTATTAAATCCTTAATAGTAACAAAATAAAAATGGTTGCATGTGCATAAATACTAAACAGCACCCTAAGCTGCTAGTAATTTTAGTTTGAATTTAACACTTTAGATGACACCTCAAATAATTCCTACAACTCAGCTAGAAATCTGGAAAACAACATATCACTTAGCCTATTTTGCATCTTCACCAAAATTTAACCATAAGTCATCTAGCAAAACCACTTGGTCAGAATGTTAACTATAATGTATTCTAACACCCGGTGCAATTCTTAATAAAATTCGAAATGTAACAACATGAAATGAGAGTCAAAAGTTACTTAAACAGTATCTTGACTGCAGCAATAAATTAACTAGTAAACTTAATTTACTAAATTACAATAGTACTCCCTCCATTCCAAATTGAACTACATGTTTCATAGATACACCAAGACCAAGAAAAGCTAATAACTCTCTTCAAAGTCCATCTTCCAGTTCCTGATGGCCCAGTATGCTCTGTGCTCAAGTTCTACGGGTAGTCGACATGACTTCCCTAGACTATCTGATAGGGGGACATTCCAATGGGTGTCTTGTATGCTGTCCGGTATGCCCATAGATCTAAACTTATCGATAGCAAAAACAACCATAAGCAGATCTTTTTCGGTGGTTGCATAATTCAACTGAGCTCCGGTTAGAGTTTTGCTAGCATAGCAGATTGCATGATGCTTTTTATCCTTGGTTTGGCCCAAGACCGCACCAACAGCGAAGTCGCTTGCATCACACATGATCTCAAAGGGCAGAGTCCAATCAGGAGGTTGGATGATTGGAGCGGAGACGAGCGCCTTTTTGAGGATTTCAAAGGATTTTAGGCACGCGTCATCGAACTCAAAGGGTGCATCCTTGGCCAGCAGATTGGTCAGCGGTCGGGCAATTGTAGAAAAGTCCTTGATGAACCTTCTATAAAAGCCGGCGTGTGCTAAGAAGCTGCGGATCCCTTTGATGTTCACAGGAGGAGGAAGCTAATCTATAACATCGATTTTAGCACGATCAACTTCGATTCCTCGTTCGGACACTCGATGGCCAAGAACTATCCCTTCACGGACCATGAAATGGTACTTTTCCTAATTAAGTACCAAGTCCTTTTCTTGGCATTGTTGTAAGACTTTGTCTAAATTCTGCAGACAATGACCGAAGGTCTTTCCATAGACAGAGATGTCATCCATGAAGACTTCCATAATGTCCTTGATCATGTCCGAGAAAATAGACATCATACACCTTTGGAAAGATGCAGGAGCATTGCACAGTCCGAAGGACATCCTACGGTATGCATAGGTGTTGTACGGACATATGAACGTAGTCTTACTCTGGTCCTCCGGATGGATAGGAATTTGATGATACACGGAATACCCATCAAGGAAACAAAAAAAGGAATGATTTGCCAGTCATTCCAACATTTCATCAATGAAGGGTAGCGGGAAATGATCTTTTTTGTAGCCTTGTTAAGTTTCCGATAGTCGATGCACATCCTCCATCCGGTTACGGTTCGTTGCAGAATAAGTTCATTTTCCAACACGGTGAGAAGACATTGAGTCTCGTCTTCAGAGAGCTTGTCACCGATTATGACAGGGGCTTCTCTATCATTGTGTAGGAAAACATAGCGTAGGCCTGGGGGTAGAGGTTTAAGCTCAAGTGGAGGTCGAGGTGGCGGTTCCATGATTGGAAGATCGAGAGTCTCACCGGGATCCGCTTCTTCCTTAATGAAATTAGGGACTTCATTTTCCAGAAGGGCCTCGGGAGACTCGTGAGGGGGAACTGCGGTAACCTCCTCTGCTGACTTAATTTCTGGGAGGGGGTCGGTAAAGGTGATCCTTGCTCGAGAGAATGGAACCGAAAATTCATTCCCTCCCAGTGTTATTTTGAGGCTATCCAATCAGGGTGTATTGATGAGAAATAGCTCAATGGGTAGCCCGATTAGGATGTCAAAGTCTTGAATTTCAAAGACGTGGAAATCCAAGATCGCCTCCCTATCTACAAAGCAGACAGGCACATCTTGTACAATCCCAAATCCTTCAATGATATTTCCGTTCGGATGCTTGAAGAATTTGTTTGTCGGGGTCACTGTCTTATCGCTTAAATAAGCGAATGCAAAAGACTCGGAGATGAGATTGGCCCCGACAGTTGGACTGTAGAGAATACCAACGTCGTTCCCTTCCAGATGGCAAGGAATGATTCGGGGAGCTGTATTTATCCGAATTACTTCGGATGAAAGCTCTGCCTCCCTTAGCCATTCGTCGCTCATTATGGATGTTAACTCCCGAACAGTTTCCCGTAGGAAGCCAAGTTCCATAGGATCGGGAGGTGGCAAAGGAACGAGTGGTTTCTTCTTACTGAAATAGTTCAGGGTATTGCCATAGTCTTCATCAAAATCGTCCCTGAATAGAACTGCGGCACGGTCTGGAGTCTGAATTTCTTCATTCTCGACGGATGGCTGCTCAGGAACCTTCTCATCAATCGAGCTAGCAGAAGTGGATGGTTCAGAGAGTGGCTCGATCATTAGAGGTTCCTCTATCTTGGACACGGATGCCTCCGGCTGGGGTTCATCCGATTGCGTCATGAAGGAAGTATTTTCTAGAATTCGATCCAAAATCGTTCTTCCTTCTAACGGCGTTTTATGCATGGACGATCCTCCGGTGGTTATGTCCAGATAGAATGCAGACTCCTTATCCAGACCCGTATGGAAATGTTGCAGTAGCACATACTCGGGTAAGGACAGGGTTGGTCCGAACTACACTAAATTAGTGAATCTGGACCACGCTGCACCAATTGATTCGTTTTTGATCTGCTTAAAACTGAGAATTTCTACTCGCAGGGCAGTAATACGAGTAACTGGGAAAAAGGCAAGACAGAATCTGTCTCGCAACTTTTCCCAACTACCGTTTACACATCCAACGGTAGAGTTGTACCATTTTTCTTCATTTGTATAGAAAACTAGTAACACATCATGTATAGATAAACATCTAAAACTATATATATAGGAAACTACTAACATAGAACGCATTATAATTTGTAGAATGCATAAGAAATTCATTTTAGCTCCAAAAATGATGAATCCAATTATGTTGAACTTAGTATATCATGACCTTTTCTGGTAAAAAAAATGAAATTGTACAGAACATGGTTAGAAACTACCTTTAAATTCGAATAAAGCCTAAATGACATAATTCTAGCCTAGGACTTGTAAAATTCCTATCTCCCAAAATAAATGAGATAAAATAGAAATTCTTTTACCTAAATTCATATAAGGACAGAACCTTCCCACTGCGCACAAAACATTCATTTTAGAGAATTTTGTATTTTTCGCATAATTTGGTATTTTTTTGCATGTCGTGTCATTTGTCTAGATAATTTGCATTGACGTTAAAGGAGTGACTTAGGAATTGTCCAAGTTGCACAAGATCAAGGCAAGTTTTTCCTCCCCCTTCCTTTGATCACATTGAAACCCATGTTTTGGGAGATGAAATGTGTTGTTTGCAAAGTTGCATTTATATTTTATTAAACCAATATTTGAAAACTTGGGATATGGTAGTTATCCCTAACTTGCTGCATAAACTCCCTTGAATTATTGTACACCTCTCCATTTGTATACTTAGGAATGGTTAGAGTACAACACTTGTGTTCATTTGGGGCTACAAATGCTTAATATGCTACTGTGTGCTTAGCCATGCTTAGAATTATGCAAATAATATTTATGGTCACTTTATAAATGAAATTTTGGGTATTATTTTGCTGCTGTACAGATATGAAAATTATGATTATTTCAGAACTAAAAATGAAGTTAAACTTATTTTAGGCTTGGGCGACAAGTGGTGTGTATATGGTGGTAGTTGCACACCGATAGGGGGAGTGTTTGCTCGGGTCGATTAAGGACCGAACTTCGTGCTCATGCAAGGTTAGGTACTTCTTAATGTAAAAGCTCGTTGTGTCCTCTAGACCACACTCAATGTGTAGAGAATGGTGGAACCGACGGGTACCGGACAAACTAGAGCGATTCATATCATGTGGATAAAGCTATACAAAATCTGCAGAGTCTAAAACTCGATTAGCCATGCTCATGGTCATGAGCGACATAGTGAGTGGTATGGGTATAGTTTTATGATTTATGTTTTCAAATTAAACGAAGCAACAAATGACTCAAACAAATAACTGAACATGATGATTTTTATTCATAGAACATTTTTCATGAACCCAGATAAAGACACTAATGCAACTGACTAAACAATAAATTAATGCATAAAATAGATGCATGATAAGAATGATGCGCATAAAGATTGCATCCCAACGAACCTAGACACAACTTAATGCATAAAGCAGATGCATAGCTATAATGATACGCATGAAATTGGCCCATCGAACCTAGACCCGACTTAGTGCATAACACCCAATAAATTCCCGACTGACTGTCGAATAAACTTCAAATAAAAATTTTTCTAAAGCCCTAGACTGAGCTAATTTTAAAGATCCGATCTGAATGAACGACCAAGATTTTTCCCACAAACCAAAGAGGCAAAACCCCAAATTTTCCCGAAACAAATCCAAGTGAAAAAGGCATATGCATTTGAAAAGGGGTTCAGAGGGCTCTTAGGTTTTCCAGTAGGCTCGTCCTACGATCAAGGTCGGCTCTGATACCAACTTGTCACGCCCAGAAATTCACGAACCAGAATTTCTAAGCTGAATGTGCATTAAACCCCTGTGCACGACCAGCCAGGGTACACAAACGACAATTGTTGACATACAGATCCACGTCTTACAAAAATATAAAAAA
Organism: Oryza longistaminata; assembly: GCA_009805545.1. Classification (NCBI taxonomy): domain Eukaryota; kingdom Viridiplantae; phylum Streptophyta; class Magnoliopsida; order Poales; family Poaceae; genus Oryza; species Oryza longistaminata. The sequence continues at coordinate 9,306,367 of CM020184.1, forward strand.
TATAAAAGATTACAAATGCAGCGAAAAAGATAAAAGCGAGCTAAACTTGGAAGCTTGACTTCTGCAGCGGGGCGACTCCACTCCACTGGCAATCCTTGATGGCAGCGACGAAACCAACTTCAACAAGACCGCTCCCACTAGGAAGATCTTCAGCTCTGGTGTGGGGGAAAAGAGAGCAAGACTGAGTACTACCTACTGTACTCAGCAAGTCATACCGGAGAGGAGGTATGATGCAGGATATAACCAAAGGAGGCTAAAGGTTCTTTTGCATAAAGCAGGCATTTCAAAGCAGTAGTTGAAAGCAATAAAACAGTTGTAGTAATTAATCAATATTAACAAATCACTGTCCAACGCTACACACGTTGCAACAGGCCCAACCAACCACCTGAACTACACCAGTTCATTAAGCTAAACTAGGGTGAGACTAATCACGGTGAATCTGGTTGATCGCCCATACCCGCGGGCACGGCTATTCGAATAGTTTTACTCTGGCTAGAGGTGCACAACTGTACCCACAAGACACGATTCCACACATGTCGCCATGCCCCGAAGTATCACCATGATACTGCAAAGGGGGAAATCGTGACAAGACCCTCCACATAACCCTCCCTAACCATCCACACCACGCTAAGGTTCACCCCCCCCTCAAAAGGCATGTGGCGGTCCCTTCTTGCGCCGCGGTGAATCCGGCAGCTGGACAACGGACACCCGGCCGACCCAACTCCATCATGCCCACCCTCGCCACCGGCGCCTAGGAAAGGGTCGAGCTATACTTTAGATCAAGCAGTTACCCACTCCCGCTTGTGTAAGCACGGTAAGTCTCCAGGGTTTCCCGTGAGCCGGTCCTTAATTGCTATGGGTGCGACAAGCAAAACCATGCACCCACAGCCCGCCATTCAGTATATTTTAATTAACTGACACCATTGCGGTGGCACCAGTCCAAAGCTATGCTAATAGTCAAAGTCTATGTAATAATGTGATCCCATTTGTGTACTAGTTGAACTAAGCATGCCTAAGCATTTCCTAAACCAACATCTAATCATTTTGATACCAAGTTATCAATGGCATAAGGTAAGCAATAAATGGCTGAATAATAGGACCCATCCCAGATGACATTGTAAAAGAATGCAACATTTAATAGAAATGCGGGATATTTGTAAATTAGGTAAAATATGATCAATTGTATTGCATGACTTGCCTTGCTCTCGCACTAATGAGACTCACAACGTCTTCGAGAAACCGCGATCGACGAAACGACCGAAATCTACATGACAAACAAAGCACACAAGCAAAACATGCTATAAGACTACTGAAACAGGAAACAAAACCATTTTTAATGGATTCTTTGCATTTTTATGAATTTACTGAGACTTGAATGGACTTCAACGGAGCTCAGATGAATTAGATATGAATTTTAGAAGATAAACTGTATTTTTACTAATAAAGAAAAGTCCTTAATCAATTTACTGCGCAATAATAGCTCGGGCTGATGTCATCAAGGGGAGGGGCGGCGCGACAGGCGGGGCCCGCATGTCAGCGGCACGAGGCGGCCGGCCCACCGTGGCGCGGACCACACGAGTGGTCCACCGCCGGTCCACGGGACCGACGGTCCAGATCGGCGGAGGCCGATCGGACGGCGCGGCGGCTGCTAGGCATGGCTCAGCTCGGCACAAAGCCGGCCGGCCGGCCATGGCGAGCGGCGGCGGCACGCGCAGTCACCGGCGGTGACCGGCGGCGCGGGGAGACGGCGGCGGCCGGCGCGAAGGCGGCGGTGAACACGCGGAGGGCGGCGACGCTCATGGAGAGAGGAACGGAAGGAGGTGAGGGATTCCTCACCGAGGCGATGACGGCGACCGGTGCGAGAAGATACGAGCGGCGCGGCGCTTCCGACAACGGCGGACAGGGTTGGGCACAACCTAGGAAAGCCGATGACTGGTTAGGGGAAAGGGAGGATGACCACGGCGACTAGAGCGGCCGGCCGGAGTTGGGTGGAAATGGAGAACTCACCGGCGTGCGAGGGAAGCGGCGCTTCGGTGACAATTGGCGGCAACCGAATGGTGGCCGAGGTGCGGGCGGCACTGGCGAGTGCGACGACGGCGGCTTCACGCGGTGGCGGCGGCTCTAGCGGCGGCGGCGCGCGGCGGAGATGGACAGCGGCAGCGGAGCTCGGGTGTGGCGTGGGGAGAGCAGTACGGCGGCGGCGCACGGAAAGCGAGCGGCGGCCGGGGTAGCTCTCGCGGCGGCGAAGCTAGCGGCGGTGATTGCGCGGCGAGGCGACGGCTCTAGCAACGGCAGCGTGCGCGGCCGGCGGCGGCAAGCGGCGGTGTGTGCGGCGAGCGGCGCGAGCGCAGTAGGAAGCACGGGAGGGGGCGGCGAGAGTGGGAACTGAGAAAGGGGGCTCGGGGGAAGGATTTTATAGGCACGGGAGGGCGGACGTGGCCGGGAGGTGGCCGAAACCGCCGGCGCCGTGGGGCGGAGAGAGAGAGAGAGAAGATTCAAAATTGAATCTGCCCCTTGCCAGCGCCCGCGCGAGAGCAGGAGAGGTGGAGGAGTGGGGCAGCGACGTGGGCGCGAGGTGCGGGCGGAGTGGGGGCGTGGGAGAGACGGGAAAGGCGGTGGTGTGGGCGCAGCGGCGGTTGCCGGCTTGGGGGAGCGGGCGGTAGGAGGAAGGAGGAAGGCCCGACAGGTGGGGCCCACCTGTCGGCGCCCGAGAAAGAGAGAGGAAGGGAGGGAGGACTTCGGGGAAGGGAAGGGAGGAGCGGGTCGGCCCAGAAAGGGGGAGGGGGCGCGGGAGTGAGGTTGGGCCGACGGCCCAACAAGGAAAAAGAAGGGAAAGAAAAGGAGAAAAAGGAAAAAAAAGACTTTTCTTGGGATTAAAATATTGCGCTTGCTCAGTTTTAATTGGTTAAAATTATTTCCAAGGCTCTGAAAATTCCACTAAAAATCCTGTTAATATACTGTGACATGTGGAACTCAAGAAAAATCCCACAATGCCAATTCCAATTATTAATTGTATTTATTAATTAAGGAATTAGCTCTAGGTTAATTTGAACCTTTTCTCCGGACGATTTATTTAACAAATTTTTAAAGCAAGGAAAAGGAGAAACTTCAGGGCGTGACAATAGATGAATAATGTGAGACTTGATGCCGGTTTAGGTATCAAGAATGATTATATTATGATATTATGATAAATATTATGATATATCTATGTTCGTGTTTTGTTAATTGAATTGTCAACTCTCTTTACAAATGATTATGAACTAAAATTTATCTTTATGCTAAAATTTGAGCTAAAGAAAGCCTTCCTTTGAATTATGGCCTTACATGTAGTATGTTAGGCTTGTTTTGTACTTGCCAGTACATTAATTTGATTAAGGCAAATTTTGCTACAAGACATCACGACTTCGTGGTTTTAGCTGTAGGACACTGCACGAAGTGACTTTTGGGGAAACACACTATGTAAATGTGGTTATTTGCTAGAGAACACTCCATCCATTAAATTAATATTTTCATGCTGACTAGATGAGAGGGGATCCACTTTTTTACATGATTTGACCAAATTGTCCCTCCTTTCTCTTTCTCATCCTCTCTCTCCCTCCTTTCTCTCTTCTCCGGTGAGGTTGTCGGCATGTGGCTGACCGGTGAGTGCTGTGGTTGTCGAGATGCTCCCAGAAGCGGTAAGAACGCGGCGGGGTTGGCTGCTGAGGCATCGCGGCGTGGCTGGCAATGGTGTCGAATCTTTTGCAGGTGCATGGCCTCTGCGGACAAGTGGTCACGGCAGAAGACAAGCTCGGCGGTGGTGGCGGCGCCCGGAGCACGCGCGGCCTGCTCGGCGGCATGATTAGGACTTTGTACAGGCAAGCTAGACAAACTTCTTTGATATTCAAACATGCATCTAAATAGTAAAAAGAACAGATCAACTTGGGATTAGAAATTTAGAATTGATTATCCGTTGCAAGCCGCTCTCCGCGTGCTCGGAATGGGACGCCATGGGCCTTTTGGATTTGGAGCCAATTTGTAACTGGTGTCCACTACAGCAAGCTGCTGGCAGGCTGCACGCGACCAGCTTGGCCCTGCCCAGCGGCATGGAGGAGAGCCACGCCTCCACCGCCGGCCCTGCAGGAGCTTCGCCACCGCCGCCGCTGAGCAGGCCGTGCGCATCCGGGCGGCGCCGCCATAGCCGAGCAGGCCGCACACGCTCCGGGCGCCGCCGCCACTGCTGTGTAACATACTGAAAATTAGCTATTTTCTAATTATGCATCATGTCGGTTCTTATGTTTTTATTAACCTCTTAAACCTAGGATATTATAACTAAAGAGACCTCCTAAAATTAACCTGCATAAAATCTCTTTCTGGTATTTAATTTCTTTTGTGTCTTTCCTTTAAAAATATATTTAGTTAAATTAAGGAGTTTCTTGATTTTGGGTTTTAATTTAAAAACCTTCTTTTGACAAAATTTATTTTATTCAAATTTAGTTTGAAAATCTTTTTACTTTTATGAATCATGGTCCAAGAAATCCTCCAACACTATCCTTGAACCTAAACCGAAGCAATTGCAAATTTGTTGGAATTAATTGTCAACCTATCCTTTGATTCCAAACCTATCCTTAGTTCCCTTTCCAAATTTTAAGTATCCAAATTCCTTCTTTCAATCTAGCCGCCAATTTAATTCCCGTGGCTTGATTTCCTCCTCGGCACAAGAATAATATTATTACAAATATTGTGAATAATTGCTCTTGTGCTAAGAAAATAGATTATATCTTTGTCATTCAAATTTCCTATTAGCCTCAAACAATTCTTTGAAACCCATGCCATAGATTTCAAGGCTAAAACCCTATTTATCCTTCTCCAATTATCTTTTTCCCACCTTCCTATTTACATATTAAATTTTATTCATATATCCCTCACCCTTTCATTTGAGTGCATCAAATAAATTCCATTATATGCTACTTCTAAAATATTGAACTCAAATAATTAGGAAATCTCTCTTTTGAAAATTATCTCCAAAAATAGATTTATCTCAAAATTTAGCCACCTAAATTTCTTCCAAAGATTAATTTGGATTCAAACTCCATCCCTCAATTCCCTACACAAATTAGAAAGCCTTTCTATTCATTTGGGCCGAATTCTCCCTCTCTTCCTTCGGCCCAGACCGACCCAACTCAGCCGAGCCGCCTTCCTCCAGGTGCGCGTGTGCAACACGCGCACTACGCCGCCAACCGTCGTCGCTAAGAAATCGGCGCCGTGTTCCTCTTCTCCACGCCGCCGTCGCCATGTCCTCCTTCTCCTCCTCCTCTGCGAACCGACGTCCGCCGCATATAAATAGTTGGCGAGATCGTCCTCCCCTCCCCACATCAGAGCTTGAAGCTCTCTCTTCTCTCTCTCCTCCATGGTCCGGCCATGGCGCCACCACCCGATCTCCCTCACCGGCGCATTACCGGCCCAACCCTCGCGCCAATAGCTTCGTCTCAACGAGGTGAATCCATTTTACTACTTTCCCCTATCCCTCCACCCCTTGCTAGACCACCACCGCCACTCCTTTGTGGCCACGGTCGAGCTCCTGCCGTCGCCGTTCCGGCCCGCTTGTTTCCTTCGCTGGCCGACTGCTTCCCTGGATGCGCGTCGAGCGAGAACACGCGTGGCCGCAGACGACGCCGCCCTCCAGCCACCGGAGAGCCGACGCGCCGCTTGCCCTCTCCTCTCTCTTCTCTCGGCTCACTGTGAGGCAGAAAAAGAAGAGAACGGGAAGAAGAAGAGAAGAAAAAGAAAAGAGAAAAAGGAAGATTGACAGGTGGGCCCCTATACAGTACCCTCTCATATTTTCTAGGTTTAATTCAAATCCCAATCTTTAGAAGTCCATATCTCCTGAACCGTAGATCTGATTCCAGTGAAACTTGGACCTAAATTCTTCTAAATTCAAACCCTACCTTTTGACACCAAATTTGCTATTTTATAATTTTATTTGAATTTATTCAAATATCGTTCGAATTTATATTCGTCTTTTCAAATATTTTCTTTTATCCCAAATTACCCCTTTAGCCACTAAAAAGCCGCCGGTTGGAACTTTATGCCTTCCATGGGAATGTTCGTGGTTTTCTACCCTCGACGTCGAACCGTTGGTTGTAAAGCCCGGCAAAACCCAAACCCAAGGTCGAAGTGCTGCTCCTAGCACCCGGAGCTTCACTATTCCCTCGACCTCCACAGCACGCCGCACAGTTAGCTCTCGGGCTCTGTGTGATCCTAGCCGCTCCGCCGCCACTCACGGTTGTCGGAGTAACACTTCCGCTCCACTAAACCCACACAAACCTTCTATCCCTCTAACCGTTATGCTATCTGTTGACACCGGCTAGAGAAGATACCAAACTTGGTCGTTATGCTCTAGCATCAACTAGCACACAACCAAACCCTAGCCCTCCTAACCATCTATCGTTTTCTTGTTATTTTATGGCTTTTATTGAATTTAGTTCGTCATCTTTCTTAGTAGAGTCTATTATCTTTTGGATGGCAGCCTGTGATGTTCCGAGGATCGGATAATCAGGTTGCTTATCTTGGATTTGTTTGTGTTGGAGCAAGGCAAGTTATTATTCCTCCCCTTTGAGCATTATTATCCTATATTCTATATCTCTATTATTCCATGCATTAGCCATTCATGATTTTAAATGCATAACTTGAACATATAGCAAACAAGATATATGCTAGATTTTGCTTAGCCATGCCTGGTTAGATTGCATAAAATATAATGAACTTAGATTGGAACAGTACGGTAGAAATGGTTGATTTCCGGGTGGCTAGTACTGTTCCAACCGACATAAGATTGCCAAGTACATGTGAAGAACGAACAAGTACGACCGCAATTCTAGAATGGGGACAGACTTAGCAAAGTAGGTTATCTAGCAAATGTGGTACCTCTGTACAGTGGTTCTTCTTTAAGTCCTCGCGCAGGAGGCAGATTTACGCCGAGCAGGGCGATTATAATATTTACCGAGGCGCAGGTAAATATATTGATTATTGCGCGCTGTGTGTGTATTGTGAAAACCTGGTTGGGATGACGGGGGTCTCTCAACCAGTTCTCTCTAAAAACCTCGGGAACGCCAGAACTCCTCTCGCTGCTGATAACGTTACGTTCAGAGCGCATGAGGATGAGAGTTCATGGAACAGGTGCCACTGATGTTAGTAACCGAAAAGCTTTGCCATGACTAAGCTGATGAATATTAGCATGTCATGGATTGCGGGTAAAGCGTACATCTACTGCAGTATGAGTATCTCTGAAACTATTCGAATAGCCGTGCTCACGGATATTGAGCATCGGGACTCACTATGGCATCTTGGTTAGAAATATAACTCCAGATTTATTAAATACTGTTGCATTTCAAAACATTATAGACTTTCTCCTTCTACTTTCTCAGCTTTCTGCAAATAGATCTAGCTCTACTCAAATACTATTATTTCATACATTCATACTTGAATATAATAGCTTGCTGAGTACGTTGTACTCACCCTTGCTTTAACCCCCTTCTTTCAGAGTTAATTTGGAGTTCTTGCCGAAGCCGAGAGTTCAATCATATAAGTTAGTTTCATTTCAACCTAGTTCTCAAGTCTAGATTAGTTAGATAGTTTAAGTCTATAGCAATACACTAGAGTTGGTTTATTCTATAGCTTCTGCTGTATTAGTTAGCCACAAGTTTGTAAATACCCATATATTTTGTAATATCAACTCCTCTAGAGCCCTGTTCAAATGTATGCAATGAAGATCCAGATTGTTGAACCTGTATCAATCTACTGATCCAGGGCTTGATACAGTCTAAACATGTCGGTTTCCGAATCATTAGTTTTGGGACCCGACATGCCGCCAAGCCGCGCACGCTCCGGGCACAGGCGTCGGTCGACGCCGCCCACCACGCTGCCCACGGGGAGAAGAGATAAAGGAAGGAGAGAGAGAGGAAGAGATAAGGAAGAAAAGAGGAAGAGAAGGAGAAAGGAGGGGTAATTTGGTCCAGCAGTGTAAAAAAGTGGGCCTCTTCTTGTCTAGTAAGCACGAAAACATTAATTTAATGGGTGGAGTGTCTCATGGCAAATAACCATATTTATAGAGTGTGTTTTCCCAAAAGTGACTTTGTGCGGTGTCCTGCAGTTAAAACCACGAAGTCGCGATGTCCTATAGCAAAATTTGCCTTTGATTAATGTACTGACTCTTGCCAGTTGTTTATGATCTTGTTTTGCAGGTAGTAGGTTTCAATTATGTTAAGTGATTCGGGTTTCGACTACTTCTCGTAGGACTTGATTCATTAGGGGTCTACCTAGTCGGCTGCTTGTGGGAACGGGTATACAAGCTTCCGCAGATAATATATATTAGGCCGGTTGGCCTGTTATGATGTTATTAAGTGCAAGTTCCATATTGGTCAGGATTTTGTGTAGACCTTGCCGTTATTTTTGGTCATTAGGATTGCAAGAATGTCTTTTGCATTTGTGTTCTTGGCTAAGCTATTGTGCTATAGTCCATACTACAGAAGTTTTTTTCATCCCATATTGCTATTAAAGGATCGGAAACATAGGCATTGAATCTTGAAATCAATATAACGCCTGCCAATTGCTTGCATAATCATTAATTTGATTGCTAGCTGTTAGCATAAACTTTTATAGAACATGCTTGATTTAATTTTTATTTTTGACACCAGGCCTGATTTAATTTTCATTTTAAAATGAAACTCCTGTACAATTAGAGTATTAAATGTAAACTAAAAGAAAAATCAATTATACAGTTCGCTAGGAAATTGCGAGACGAATCTTTTAAGCCTAATTGCACCATGATTTAATAATGTGGTGCTACAGTAAACATTCGCTAATGAGAGATTAATTAGGCTTAATAAATTTGTCTTGCAGTTTCTTGGCGAAATATGTAATTTGTTTTGTTATTAGACTACATTTAGTATTTCAAATGTGTGTTTGTATATCCGATGTGACATGCAGGGGCAAAAATTTTTGCTAACTAAACAAGCCCTAAGCCTGCCTATGTTCTGATCCGTATATAAAAGTTGACTTTACTATGGGATAGAGAGAGTAAGTGGACGTACGGTATCTACTTGTAGGGATGCTAATATAGGCTGTGTTTGCTACTAACCATTCTCTCTCGTTTTTCACGCGCGCGCTTTTCAAACTGCTAAACGGTGTATTTTTTTTAAAAAAAGTTTCTATACGAAAGTTGCTTAAAAAATCAAATTAATCCATTTTTGAAAAAAAAGTAATACTTAATTAATCATACGTTAATGGACCGCTCCGTTTTCCGTGCGGAGGGAAAGAGTTCCCATCTAAGATCTCCGAACGCAGCCATAGTACTGTTTAGCTGACCATTCGACATAAGCAAATTGGGCGATGCTCCGGTGCTCTCTACTAGTTGTATTATACTATAAGTAGAAAAGATGTGCACCATTCATTATTAAGGATAAATTAGTAATTTATTAATATAATAAGGGTAACTTAGCCATTTTCCATTTTTCCACCTCATGGGTCGGCAGGTCGATGGCATCAAGCCCATGCACCTTGACTTGCTAGTTGGCTGTGAGCCTGTGGCTAGCTCGGCACATCGTCCAGATCGATTCCATCCAGAAATTAAATTGGATCGCAAGTTATGGCGGCGGCGAGTGGCAAGTCCTCCGCCCGGCGGCGCGTGTTGATCCCGCCGGCGATGACGTACTCCGGTGGTGTTTAAATCTTTCTAAGATGAAGATGAAGATTGAGTGTTTCACATAAAACAAGGTGGTAATAATGTGTCATTAATTGAGTTTTAATTATTACAAACTTGAAAAATATATTAATCTTATATTTTAGAGCAACTTTCATATAGAAAGTTTTCACACAAAACATATCTTTTAGCAGTTAAAACATATCTTTTAGCAGTTTGAAAAACGTGCCACGAATATCGAAAATTTTATTCTCTCTTCACAGAGGATTCGAACGGGGCCTCCAGCGTGCCCCTTTCTTCTCGTCCACCCATCCCCGGCAACCCATCCGTGCCAATGTTGCATGCATGAGCATCTCTCCGATCCGTTCCACGCGGCGGCGGCGCATGGGCTACTAGGATTAGTGAGTGTAAATGACAACTATACCCTTCCACAAATAATTTTTCCTGGACAATAATACCCCTCCACGATTCTACTTCTGTTAAGTGAGATGACAATAGAAATAGATTTGAACCTTTTGGTCAAATAAGATTAATGGTTCCGATTGATTTCTACTACAAGTAGAGAGCACCGGAGTGGGACTCAAGCAAATTTAGCTAGTGATAAGTAAATCTCCAAGTTAAAGAAAATTTCGCAGAACAATGGTTTTCCATTTCTCTAACTTGGCTGCGTTCGTTAGGAGGTGTTCCCAACATAGCTACTGCGCACGGAAAACGGAGCAGTCCATTAGCGCGTGATCAACTACGTATTAGCTATTTGTTTTTAAAAAAATGGATTAATTTGATTTTAAGCAACTTTGTATCGATTTTTTTTTCAAAAAACGCACCGTTTAGCAGTTTGAAATACATGCGCATGAAAAACAAGGGAGAGGGGTTGGTAACAGGCTGAAACGAACGCATCTGCCCTGTTCAAACAATTATTTTAATTATTTTATAATTATTTTGATTATATACGTAAAACGAGAACACTATTAACATATAATTGATTAATTTTTAATTATTTTAAACTTAAAAAAGAAATAATTTATCTAATATTTTGTTAAAAAGTTTTCGCATAAAAAAATCAAAATAAAATATGTTTCTTTGGCTGTGTTTAGATCTAGGGGTAAAAATTCTTGCCGTGTCACATCAGATATACGGAAACACATTGGAAGTATTAAACGTAGTCTAATAACCAAACAAATTACAGAATCCGCCTATAAACTGCGAGACGAATTTATTAAGCCTAATTAATCCGTTATTAGCGAATGTGTACTGTAGCACCACATTGTCAAATCATGGAGCAATTAGGCTCAAAAATTCGTCTCGCAAATTGGTCGCAATCTGTGTAATTAGTTATTTTTTAAGTCTACATTTAATATTTCATGCAGGTGTTCAAATGTTCAATGTGATAGGGCGTATATTTTTTTGTGTGGAACTAATTAACACCCCCTTTATAAGAAAAGAAAAGAACAGGGCTAACACTGCTCAATGCTAGCAGTACCCACAATGGTCAGCAACAACGATAACGAAAAATGGATGAGCAAGAGACATTGAGAGACCCTATGTATCCTTCGGGGTCGAACGGACATGCTACGAAACCCCTATCCTCTTGTCAAAGGATCATTGAAGTCTGGCCTGCGGCCTGCCCGTACTTGTGATCCGCCTGCACGACGACGGCACAGTGCAATGGATACAGGAAACAGTGCACGCCTCACTGCTACACGTTCCCCTCCCTACGCATGCTTGGACTGTGCCGTCGTCGTGCGTAGGGAGTCAGCTCGTGCACGTTATGGCCAGCTGCAGTCAGCTCGTAGTAATGGCCAGATGAAGTCAGCTCGTAGCAAGGGCATGTTTGGGAGTTTTATTCCGAAAAGCAGCAGGCTGGCAGCGAGTTTCTGATAATCTTTCCTAGATATTGTCTTCCAATTTATTTTCTTAATTCTATAACTATAGCTTTTTAGAATCTAAATAAAAAATAAATTGTTTGGAAGAGCTTTTAATTATGGGAGAAGCTGCAGCAGGTAAAAGCTCTCCAAACTGACCCTAAGACATACTTCCTCTCTCTCTCTTATAATGTGTTCTTATTTATAGAAAAAATAAACTCTACTAAGAATCCATTAAACTTCCTACACTCTCATCCCACCATATGTCACTTCTATAAACCCTTCTAAGCCGTCACATGACCTTTTAATAAATTGATAAACCCATAGTTATTAGATTTACATTTGCACGTGAACCCGACATTACAGGGCATATATTAGATGTTTTTTAAGAAAAGTTCATGTCCTGCCTAGGTACGTGCTTACGTGAAAACCAAGTTCGGTGCGTGTAGCTCACCCCTTCTATTCCTTTCCTATTCTATTTCAATGCTACATTAGGGGCTGTTTGGAATAGGAGGGACTTATTTTAGTCCATCTCGTAAAAGTTTTAGTCCCTAAGTCCCTCCCATCCAAACAACACCTTAGTTACATGAAAATCATTGGTATTTACAACAATAAATAAATTTTAAATTACTAAAACTGAATCTTCCGTCCTATAACACCTACGTATGAACATATGTACGCCCTCCCTCCTGTTCTGCAGCCAGTGTTCCCCCTTCTATTGTTTCTATATTAGTTAGAGGAACAAAATTAATAGAAAACCCAAAAATAATATAACATATAAATCATGATTCTAATTTAAATTATTACAACTAAATTTATGACTCGAGGGCCAAGTTAATTACTCTTAAGTATATTTTAACATAAATTCAAACGGTTAGTAGAGTATTGACCATTTTGCAAGAGATGTGTGCATTAATTATATCAAAGTCCTTTTATTGTGGTTTTTTTAATAGAACTATCTCATGATGAGTTGCACTTAATGATATTTTACTACAGTAGTATTTGGTGAAAACATATTATATTGATTTTTCCATGTCATGTTTGGAGATAAGGACTAACAGAAACCTTGATAAGGCACCAAGATTTATTACCACGTCGTAAATTTATACTATAATGATTAATATTACGAAGTATCATTGGATTAGGGAAATTTGACCAAGACCGTGTAAAATCCTGCCGGCCAAACCATTTAACACTCTAGCTCTAAAATCTACATTAACATGAACTCTATATGTTGATTGAGCGTTCATATGCATACTCCACTTACACTTCTATCCTCACTTCATATAAAAATGATTAAATACAGGTATTATATTTAAAGCGTCAAAACTGATTTAAACAGACCTTTATCCATGTACAAAACCACTAATTATAACAACCTATAGCATATATGGGCCTCAACTACACCATTCTGTAGGCTTCAGACAAGCTAGAGAGTTGAATCAAGGGTCACCAGCCTGTAAGTTGGTGTTCTTCTCTCCTGAAGATGAACATGAAGTTTTTTACGTAAAATGAGGTGCTATTAACGTATAATTGATTGAGTGTTAATTATTACAAACTTGAAAAATAGATTAATATAATATTTTGGAGCAACTTTCATATAAAAAAGTTTTCACACGAAATGTACTATTTAGCAGTTTGAAAAGTGTGTAACAAAATTCTTAATCTTTGTTGTCGAAACGACAACTGCATACGTCGAAAGACATGGTTACTCAACAGTGGTTGGAAAACAGTAAAGCGTATTAAATTGAGAATTTTTCTTGGGATCCCCCCATTACATAGCCGTAGGGGGCTATTTATATCCCCGTTACATGTCTTACTGCTAGGGTTTAGTTTATAAGGGGAATTTACATAGTTGCCCTTATGAAAGGGACATTTACATGGGTACACAGTGTAATTGAGGTATATGGGCTTCTGATGGGCTGTCTGGCGAACGTTGGCCAAATGGCCACCGGGCCCAAGAGGCTAGGATGGCCTCCCGGGCCTTCCCGAAGCCGAACTTGTTATGGCGAAGTCACCCTCTTTCGTCATACACCCTTGTAAAAAAGTGGGCCTCTTCTTGTCTAGTAAGCACGAAAACATTAATTTAATGGGTGGAGTGTCTCATGGCAAATAACCATATTTATAGAGTGTGTTTTCCCAAAAGTGACTTTGTGCGGTGTCCTGCAGTTAAAACCACGAAGTCGCGATGTCCTATAGCAAAATTTGCCTTTGATTAATGTACTGACTCTTGCCAGTTGTTTATGATCTTGTTTTGCAGGTAGTAGGTTTCAATTATGTTAAGTGATTCGGGTTTCGACTACTTCTCGTAGGACTTGATTCATTAGGGGTCTACCTAGTCGGCTGCTTGTGGGAACGGGTATACAAGCTTCCGCAGATAATATATATTAGGCCGGTTGGCCTGTTATGATGTTATTAAGTGCAAGTTCCATATTGGTCAGGATTTTGTGTAGACCTTGCCGTTATTTTTGGTCATTAGGATTGCAAGAATGTCTTTTGCATTTGTGTTCTTGGCTAAGCTATTGTGCTATAGTCCATACTACAGAAGTTTTTTTCATCCCATATTGCTATTAAAGGATCGGAAACATAGGCATTGAATCTTGAAATCAATATAACGCCTGCCAATTGCTTGCATAATAATTAATTTGATTGCTAGCTGTTAGCATAAACTTTTATAGAACATGCTTGATTTAATTTTTATTTTTGACACCAGGCCTGATTTAATTTTCATTTTAAAATGAAACTCCTGTACAATTAGAGTATTAAATGTAAACTAAAAGAAAAATCAATTATACAGTTCGCTAGGAAATTGCGAGACGAATCTTTTAAGCCTAATTGCACCATGATTTAATAATGTGGTGCTACAGTAAACATTCGCTAATGAGAGATTAATTAGGCTTAATAAATTTGTCTTGCAGTTTCTTGGCGAAATATGTAATTTGTTTTGTTATTAGACTACATTTAGTATTTCAAATGTGTGTTTGTATATCCGATGTGACATGCAGGGGCAAAAATTTTTGCTAACTAAACAAGCCCTAAGCCTGCCTATGTTCTGATCCGTATATAAAAGTTGACTTTACTATGGGATAGAGAGAGTAAGTGGACGTACGGTATCTACTTGTAGGGATGCTAATATAGGCTGTGTTTGCTACTAACCATTCTCTCTCGTTTTTCACGCGCGCGCTTTTCAAACTGCTAAACGGTGTATTTTTTTTAAAAAAAGTTTCTATACGAAAGTTGCTTAAAAAATCAAATTAATCCATTTTTGAAAAAAAAGTAATACTTAATTAATCATACGTTAATGGACCGCTCCGTTTTCCGTGCGGAGGGAAAGAGTTCCCATCTAAGATCTCCGAACGCAGCCATAGTACTGTTTAGCTGACCATTCGACATAAGCAAATTGGGCGATGCTCCGGTGCTCTCTACTAGTTGTATTATACTATAAGTAGAAAAGATGTGCACCATTCATTATTAAGGATAAATTAGTAATTTATTAATATAATAAGGGTAACTTAGCCATTTTCCATTTTTCCACCTCATGGGTCGGCAGGTCGATGGCATCAAGCCCATGCACCTTGACTTGCTAGTTGGCTGTGAGCCTGTGGCTAGCTCGGCACATCGTCCAGATCGATTCCATCGAGAAATTAAATTGGATCGCAAGTTATGGCGGCGGCGAGTGGCAAGTCCTCCGCCCGGCGGCGCGTGTTGATCCCGCCGGCGATGACGTACTCCGGTGGTGTTTAAATCTTTCTAAGATGAAGATGAAGATTGAGTGTTTCACATAAAACAAGGTGGTAATAATGTGTCATTAATTGAGTTTTAATTATTACAAACTTGAAAAATATATTAATCTTATATTTTAGAGCAACTTTCATATAGAAAGTTTTCACACAAAACACATCTTTTAGCAGTTAAAACATATCTTTTAGCAGTTTGAAAAACGTGCCACGAATATCGAAAATTTTATTCTCTCTTCACAGAGGATTCGAACGGGGCCTCCAGCGTGCCCCTTTCTTCTCGTCCACCCATCCCCGGCAACCCATCCGTGCCAATGTTGCATGCATGAGCATCTCACCGATCCGTTCCACGCGGCGGCGGCGCATGGGCTACTAGGATTAGTGAGTGTAAATGACAACTATACCCTTCCACAAATAATTTTTCCTGGACAATAATACCCCTCCACGATTCTACTTCTGTTAAGTGAGATGACAATAGAAATAGATTTGAACCTTTTGGTCAAATAAGATTAATGGTTCCGATTGATTTCTACTACAAGTAGAGAGCACCGGAGTGGGACTCAAGCAAATTTAGCTAGTGATAAGTAAATCTCCAAGTTAAAGAAAATTTCGCAGAACAATGGTTTTCCATTTCTCTAACTTGGCTGCGTTCGTTAGGAGGTGTTCCCAACATAGCTACTGCGCACGGAAAACGGAGCAGTCCATTAGCGCGTGATCAACTACGTATTAGCTATTTGTTTTTAAAAAAATGGATTAATTTGATTTTAAGCAACTTTGTATCGATTTTTTTTTCAAAAAACGCACCGTTTAGCAGTTTGAAATACGTGCGCATGAAAAACAAGGGAGAGGGGTTGGTAACAGGCTGAAACGAACGCATCTGCCCTGTTCAAACAATTATTTTAATTATTTTATAATTATTTTGATTATATACGTAAAACGAGAACACTATTAACATATAATTGATTAATTTTTAATTATTTTAAACTTAAAAAAGAAATAATTTATCTAATATTTTGTTAAAAAGTTTTCGCATAAAAAAATCAAAATAAAATATGTTTCTTTGGCTGTGTTTAGATCTAGGGGTAAAAATTCTTGCCGTGTCACATCAGATATACGGAAACACATTGGAAGTATTAAACGTAGTCTAATAACAAAACAAATTATAGATTCCGCCTGTAAACTGCGAGACGAATTTATTAAGCCTAATTAATCCGTTATTAGCGAATGTGTACTGTAGCACCACATTGTCAAATCATGGAGCAATTAGGCTCAAAAATTCGTCTCGCAAATTGGTCGCAATCTGTGTAATTAGTTATTTTTTAAGTCTACATTTAATATTTCATGCAGGTGTTCAAATGTTCAATGTGATAGGGCGTAAATTTTTTTGTGTGGAACTAATTAACACCCCCTTTATAAGAAAAGAAAAGAACAGGGCTAACACTGCTCAATGCTAGCAGTACCCACAATGGTCAGCAACAACGATAACGAAAAATGGATGAGCAAGAGACATTGAGAGACCCTATGTATCCTTCGGGGTCGAACGGACATGCTACGAAACCCCTATCCTCTTGTCAAAGGATCATTGAAGTCTGGCCTGCGGCCTGCCCGTACTTGTGATCCGCCTGCACGACGACGGCACAGTGCAATGGATACAGGAAACAGTGCACGCCTCACTGCTACACGTTCCCCTCCCTACGCATGCTTGGACTGTGCCGTCGTCGTGCGTAGGGAGTCAGCTCGTGCACGTTATGGCCAGCTGCAGTCAGCTCGTAGTAATGGCCAGATGAAGTCAGCTCGTAGCAAGGGCATGTTTGGGAGTTTTATTCCGAAAAGCAGCAGGCTGGCAGCGAGTTTCTGATAATCTTTCCTAGATTTTGTCTTCCAATTTATTTTCTTAATTCTATAACTATAGTTTTTTAGAATCTGAATAAAAAATAAATTGTTTGGAAGAGCTTTTAATTATGGGAGAAGCTGCAGCAGGTAAAAGCTCTCCAAACTGACCCTAAGACATACTTCCTCTCTCTCTCTTATAATGTGTTCTTATTTATAGAAAAAATAAACTCTACTAAGAATCCATTAAACTTCCTACACTCTCATCCCACCATATGTCACTTCTATAAACCCTTCTAAGCCGTCACATGACCTTTTAATAAATTGATAAACCCATAGTTATTAGATTTACATTTGCACGTGAACCCGACATTATAGGGCATATATTAGATGTTTTTTAAGAAAAGTTCATGTCCTGCCTAGGTACGTGCTTACGTGAAAACCAAGTTCGGTGCGTGTAGCTCACCCCTTCTATTCCTTTCCTATTCTATTTCAATGCTACATTAGGGGCTGTTTGGAATAGGAGGGACTTATTTTAGTCCATCTCGTAAAAGTTTTAGTCCCTAAGTCCCTCCCATCCAAACAACACCTTAGTTACATGAAAATCATTGGTATTTACAACAATAAATAAATTTTAAATTACTAAAACTGAATCTTCCGTCCTATAACACCTACGTATGAACATATGTACGCCCTCCCTCCTGTTCTGCAGCCAGTGTTCCCCCTTCTATTGTTTCTATATTAGTTAGAGGAACAAAATTAATAGAAAACCCAAAAATAATATAACATATAAATCATGATTCTAATTTAAATTATTACAACTAAATTTATGACTCGAGGGCCAAGTTAATTACTCTTAAGTATATTTTAACATAAATTCAAACGGTTAGTAGAGTATTGACCATTTTGCAAGAGATGTGTGCATTAATTATATCAAAGTCCTTTTATTGTGGTTTTTTTAATAGAACTATCTCATGATGAGTTGCACTTAATGATATTTTACTACAGTAGTATTTGGTGAAAACATATTATATTGATTTTTCCATGTCATGTTTGGAGATGAGGACTAACAGAAACCTTGATAAGGCACCAAGATTTATTACCACGTCGTAAATTTATACTATAATGATTAATATTACGAAGTATCATTGGATTAGGGAAATTTGACCAAGACCGTGTAAAATCCTGCCGGCCAAACCATTTAACACTCTAGCTCTAAAATCTACATTAACATGAACTCTATATGTTGATTGAGCGTTCATATGCATACTCCACTTACACTTCTATCCTCACTTCATATAAAAATGATTAAATACAGGTATTATATTTAAAGCGTCAAAACTGATTTAAACAGACCTTTATCCATGTACAAAACCACTAATTATAACAACCTATAGCATATATGGGCCTCAACTACACCATTCTGTAGGCTTCAGACAAGCTAGAGAGTTGAATCAAGGGTCACCAGCCTGTAAGTTGGTGTTCTTCTCTCCTGAAGATGAACATGAAGTTTTTTACGTAAAATGAGGTGCTATTAACGTATAATTGATTGAGTGTTAATTATTACAAACTTGAAAAATAGATTAATATAATATTTTGGAGCAACTTTCATATAAAAAAGTTTTCACACGAAATGTACTATTTAGCAGTTTGAAAAGTGTGTAACAAAATTCTTAATCTTTGTTGTCGAAACGACAACTGCATACGTCGAAAGACATGGTTACTCAACAGTGGTTGGAAAACAGTAAAGCGTATTAAATTGAGAATTTTTCTTGGGATCCCCCCATTACATAGCCGTAGGGGGCTATTTATATCCCCGTTACATGTCTTACTGCTAGGGTTTAGTTTATAAGGGGAATTTACATAGTTGCCCTTATGAAAGGGACATTTACATGGGTACACAGTGTAATTGAGGTATATGGGCTTCTGATGGGCTGTCTGGCGAACGTTGGCCAAATGGCCACCGGGCCCAAGAGGCTAGGATGGCCTCCCGGGCCTTCCCGAAGCCGAACTTGTTATGGCGAAGTCACCCTCTTTCGTCATACACCCTTCGCCTTCCACAGTTGAGCCCGTCAGCGCTAGTTCGGATTGCCATCTTTGACTGGGCGTGCCGGACCGCTGGGTTTGAACCAAGCGCCGAACTCTTCGGCGCCATATTCTTCGCCACTGTGAATTCGAAGACGGTGGTTACCCCGGCTGGGACGAAGAATACGGTGTTCAGGAGTGTGAACTTCAACGTTCGCCTCGAGCGATCTGATCTCTGGCCGGTGAATGCCGCCATGTCGAAGTGGGATCGCCATTGGATGGCGAGGTGGTTCTACCACACCATCCCCTTCGAGGCTGGGTCTGAGGCGGCGAAGGCCCTCCGGTGTCGGCGTAGAGCGGTTGCGCCGAACATGAAGCCGATGGTTGCCGTTGACGGCGCCATGGAGGCTCAGTTCGCCTTGCTGCGCAAGGTCTACTCCCGCCTCAGCTGCCGCGACTTGGTGGAGGAGTTCTGCATGCTTCGCATTTTCCCCCTCTCCCAGTCGTGGCAAGTCGCGGTTGATCTAGACGAAGAGGTTGACGGTTTGCCGAAGCTGGTCCTTCCTGCGGGGACGAACGGTGAAACTGCGCTTTTCCTATTCGCCTGTGTTTCGCTATTTTTCCCGGCTCGACGCTCAATATGGTTACACCTTTTGTTTTCGCAGTGTTGACTCTCGATCAGGCCGACGCCGAAGCCCGGAAAATGATCGGCGACGTGTCGGTCGTTGAGTACAGCCAGCTGCTCACATGGCAGGTGGCCGGCCGGGCGAACCGGGTTTATGATGGTGAACTGCCTCCCTGGGCGAACCTCCTCAAGGCCGACGACGATCCGGGGCCTTCGCGAAAGCGGACATGCGGACAAGTAAAGCTGGCCCCTAAGAAGCGAAGGGTCCCTTCCTCCTCCGACTCTGATGCCGATGACGAGGACAACATCGAAGGGCATGACGGCGAGGAGGAAGGTGAGGAGGAAGAGGAGGCGGAAGCTGTGGCCGAAAAGGCTGCGCACGAGGCGGTCGAAAACCGCGCCGAGACCCCTGGCTACACCCCTACTCCGAGTCCAGAGCATAACGAGACCGGGGTGGAATCGAATAGCTCCCCCTTTCATCGGAAGGATTTGGAAGGGGCGAAGGCGCTAGTTGCGTTTTCGACGGGCAAGGTAGCGAAGGGGGGTCCGATTAAGAAGGCTGCCAAGAAGAAAGGACTCGTCGATGTCGCTCGTGTTTTCAGCGATGACGAGTTCTCGGACGGAACCCCGACTTCGCCCGCTGGTCGCAACTTAAATCTTTCGACCGCCCCCATTGTTGCAATTGATGCTGGCGGAGCTAGTGGTAGTGCTGCCGCCGGGGCCTCAGCCTCCGCTGACCAGGTCGTCAAGGCTACAGCTAGGGTTTTCGGAAGCCCTTTGCGTCAGTCGGTTGTTTCGCCGTTGGTTAAGCCGAAGGGGAAGGGGGCGGCCGCCGAAACATCTGCCTCAGAATACTCTCTTGCGGCACCCCACTTCGCCCCTATTGATTTCGAGGCTCGGGCAGAGCTTATTCCCTTCGTCGAGGGGGTGAGCAATCTTGTCTCCTGCTGGCAACCCGAGCTTATTCACCGAACTGAATGAGTTCGACGAAGGGTGTTCCGCTATTAAAAGCTTGGCGGTTCGGGTATGCTTTTCGCACTCTTTTTTGTTTTTCTCCCCCCTTTTTTTTACAGATCCCATAACTAACATTTGCTCTCTTCGACCGCTCTACCTTGCATCCAGATTCCTGCGGCTCACTGTTCGACAGAGCGAACAGTGCGGGTCCGTCTTGACAGATTTAGGAACTGTCTTCGGGCCAAGGATGACGAAATAGGCCGCAAGGGCTTGGAGATGGATGCCCTCGCCAACACCCTCAAGGAGGCGAAGGTAGAAAACAAGCGACTCCAATCCAAACTGGAGAAGGAAAGAGAGGCTAGAGCTGAGGTCGATCGCCTCAAGGCCGAACTGGAGAAGGGAAGAGAGGCCAAAGCTAAGGTTGATCGCCTCAAGGCCGAACTAAAGAAGGAAAAAGCCCATTCCACCACGCTGACCGACTATTACAACCTTACTGAGCCGAAGATGGAGGCTCTTCGCCTGGAGGTCAGCAAAGCTGAGGTGAGCGCTGCGGAGGAGTCGCAGCGGTTTTCGCGGAGGATGGCGAAAGCCACCGAGTTCGCAAAAACGGCGTGCCAGACGCTCCGCCTTGCCCTTTTTGACATGGGTGCGAGGGTGCGAGGAGTCCTTGCCGAAGATGTCTCTGCCTTTGACTTCTCGGAGTGGACTCAGCAAGCTGGTGGTGCGGTTTCGGACTACGCCACTGCGTACGGCGATTGTTGTGCGCGTGTATCGGCGGCCTTCACTATGGGCCTTCTGCAACAGTTCGGCTGTGAGCACGTCGCCGAGTTCCCTAACTATGCGAAGGGGGACTGGGAGGTTAGTGTGCAGAACGTTTCGCCCGCGCTTCGCGCGTGGCAGAAACAATTCTGGCAGAAGGACGGCCGATCCACTGCCAAGGTGGGCCTTTTGGAGCAACTGGTGAAGGCAGAGGCGGCAGACCAGTGCGAAGAGGAGGATGCAGCGGTCGGAGGGGGTGGAGGTGATGCCCAGGATCACCCCGCCCTCTCCTTAGATTTTTGTAGCTTTTTTTTTGTGTTTGCCACAGAGGGCGAACAATGTACATTTGGCCGATGGCCCTTTCCCCTTCTTACTGTAGCCGAAAATGGCCTTTTGGATATGTGGAATGGATGACCCAAGTATAGCCAATTATTTCGGTCGATGCCTTTGGCATATATGCTTGCGCCCTTCTCGCATTATTTTTACATACTACAGAGTGTTTACTCTTTTCGCCCACTCTCTCACTTCTTGCAGAGTCCTAACTTTGCACTTCGCCCTTTGCCCTTTCTGCACTGTTTTAGCAGGGTGTCCGCTGAAAATTGTTTGTTCGGCCCCACTTTGGTAATTGGCGAAGCAAGAACGAGAAGTTCGTGGCGGTGAAGGGTTTGCCGAAAGTGCGATGTCCGTTTTGGCCAGTTTATCGTGATATGATGATAAACGGCAACAACTACTGAATTGCTGTCAGAGTCGAATTGCTTGCCGTTGTCATTGATGAATTCTTTTGGTACTCCGAAACGACAAACAATGTTCTTCCATACGAACTTCTGTACTGCCGCTGAAGTGATCGCCCCGAGTGGTTCGGCCTCGATTCATCGGGAGAAGTATTCAATGGCTACAATTGCGAACTTGTACCCGTTTCGCGCCACAGGGAACGGGCCGATGATGTCTAGCCCCCATCTGGCGAAAGGCCAGATTGGTGCGATAGGCTGCAGCTCGTATTGGGGCGCGGTTTGGCTTCGGCCATTGCGCTGACAGCTTTCGCACTTCTTAACTTGCTCGACACAGACTTTCAACACGGTGGGCCAGTATACACCTTCTCGAAACACTTTGGAGGCGACTATTCTTGCAGCCTGATGTGCACCACAGAGCCCCTGGTGTATTTCCTTTGCCATTTCCACACCTTCGGCAAAAGAGATGCAGCGAAGCAAAGGTTGGACCACCCCAGAGCGATATAGCTAGCTGAGATCAGCTTGTACTTTGCGGCTCTGATGATGTGACCATGGCTACTACGGATACAACCATTGCTCACATCATGCATGAACAAGAAGACATCAACATCAAGGCCTCCAAGTGCTGGAAGCTGATTCGGCCACCTGCTGCACTGTTGATTTCAAACGGCCGCCGAATCTGCACACGACCTCCGTTTTTGGCCCGTGAGTACTTGATGGAAAGCCCACGGAGTCCTCTTTCCAATGGATCCAGCCTCATCGCAAAATTCCATCCATGTCATCCGCGGATGAACAAACAAGGTGCTGCGTCACCTGTCATGGGCCTTTGGGCTTGTAACTTCGTTTGGGACCCCGGCCCAAGTGGGGTGCGCCCCAACCAGGTGGAGCACGACCCTAGAGTGCCCTTGGTCGTCCTCCTACCTCTTTAAATAGTTAGGTACCCCTTCAGGGTTTCGCGGGTTTTGATTAATTGTAAGTTTAGCCATTGCTACTTCGCTTGCAGCGCGCGTGTCGGCTAGACCGTCCGTCTGCTAGTTCGGAACCCCACTTTATCGTGTATCAATTTATCTTTGTGCGTCTTGTCTATCTAGCAATTCAGTTGCTTTCTATCTTGTTCTTGCTTGTTCTCGATTGCTTGCAGGAATAAGGTTGATCTGCACCGGCAAGATCAACAACCCACGGAGAGGTGTATCGATCGCTAAGGCGCAACACAACGTCTCGTACGGTTGTAGTCGGATCGTCAACGTTTCTCCCAAATCGTAGTTACCTACAACTCACCAAAAGATCGGGCCAACAACAGCCTTGAGTGTCGAGAGGAACTCAGGGTTCATCACCTGGTATCAGAGCTGTCGTTGCTTGGTGAGTTTTTATCTACCTATTACCAGAAAATAGCCAAAAAAAAAAATTTCATCCTTTACCTAGCCATACTTGTGCCATCGCATTGTTCTTTTCAGTTTTTGCTTTGTTGAATTTTGTGTTGCATTGTCGAGTCGTGTTGCTGGTCTTAGCGTTTAGTCCGTTTAGAGTTTCGAGTTCTGGTCACGTTTTGTACCACAGTCGTCACCGCCCCCGTGTCTCTGTTGTCGTCGGGACCTACGAAAACGGAATCGGCTCGCTGCCACGGTTCTATTTTTGTAGTTTTCAGAAGTTTTTATCGGTCAGTTTTGGAGTTGCATCTAGCTTTTGCTTGAGTTTTGGTTTGCCCGTGAATAGATCGCTCGTGCTTGTTGCCAGCGCTGAGAGGAGGAAGAAGAATTTCCAAATTTGTTTTTGGAAGTTTGAGAGTTTAATTTGGAAAGAAATAGTAGATCAGATTGTTTGAAGATCAGTTTCCTTTTTTTTCTCTCACCAAATCCGGACTCCTAGAGATGCCGTATCCATCCACCCGTCGCCCACTACCACCGTGAGGAGTCCGATTCCCTCCCTCTTTTGTCGGTTTAGATCATACCGTGTTTCCGCATAGCTTGGTAAAATTTTCAGAGTGGTCCGATTGGACGATCCGTTTGAAAAA
>CM020184.1:9334233-9346021 GCA_009805545.1 Oryza longistaminata
GGATTCGGCCAGTTAACTTCCTTGCTCCGGAGTACTTCGCCCAAAGTGGTACTGTGATGGCACCGTGACTTTGTCGGCCTGAAAGTAATGTTTAAGCTTGCGCGAAGCCATCACCAGAGCTAAATAAGCTTCTCCATTTCAATTATCTTATCTTCGCTCCTTGCAATGCCTCGGAGACGAAATAGACTGGTTTCTGCCTGACCCTGTTCTCTTGACGACAAGGGCTCACTTACCGCCACTGGCGAAGCTGCCAGGTTAGAGTAGCAGTCGCTTCCTGGTGCTAGCTGATCGAAAGCGGGCGGGCTTTGCAGATTTTGCTTCAGCTCGTCGAACGCTGCTTGGCATTCAGGTGTCCAGGTAAATTTTCCTGCGCCCCGGAGGGTCTTGAAGAAGGGCAAGCCTCTTTCGGCTGCCTTTGAGAGGAATCGACTGAGTCCCGCATTCGGCCCTGTGAGCTTTTGTACTTCGCGTACACTCGATGGGGGCTTCATTTGTTGAATGGCGTTGATTTTCCTTGGGGTTTGCCTCGATACCCTTCCAGAAACAAGAAACCGAACAACTGCCCGCTGCGAGCCACCAAAAACACCTTCTCAGGATTTAGTTTCATACCGCGCCGCTCGCAAGTTGTCGAAGGTTCTCTGCAAGTCGGACGCATGTCTAAAGCCTTTCTGCTTTTTACGATGATATCGTCGACATAAGCCTCCACATTTCGCCCCAACTGCTTGTAAAGGACCTTGTACACCAGCCTGGTGAAGGTTGCCCCAGCATTCCTCAGGCCGAAAGGCATCCTGAGGTGGCAAAAGGTGCCGAATGGTGTGATGAAGGCTGTCTTGGGGATGTCGGCCGGGTTCATGTGGATCTGGTGGTAGCCGGAGTACGCATCTAAAAAGCTCATGAGTTCGTAGCCAGCCGTCGAATCCACGAGTTGGTCGATCCGTGGCAAGGGGAAATCGTCCTTCGGACACGCCTTGTTTAGGTCTGTGAAATCGACACACATGCGCCATTTGCCGTTCGATTTCCGCACCAGTACTGGATTCGCTAGCCACTCGGGGTGGTCGATCTCTTGAATTACTCCAGCCTTGAGCAACTTTTGGACTTCGGCTTTTGCTGCTTCTTGGCGGTCAGCGGACATCTTTCGCAGCTTCTGTTTCTTTGGCTTGGCAACTGGCTTGACCGCCAGGTGATGCATGATGAGATCTGTCGAAACACCTCCCACCTCATCAGGGCCCCAGGCGAAGATATCACTGTTTTTCTTGAGCACCTCTAGGATGTTCTCAACCTCTCTTTCGCCCATGTCGCCCCCCAGCGATACAAGCCTTGTGGGATCGGCATCATCAATCTGTATCTTGATTACCCTACCGTGGGGGGCGGGTTTCGGCGCGTGCTTCGCCCGGTCATGCGGTTTGGACTCAACATTATGTATTGCTCTGTTGATTATGGCCAGATCGTCCTTTGAAGTAGCTGAAGGTTGAAGCCCCTTGACCACGATCACTCCTGTCGGGCCAGGCATTTTGAGCTTGAGATAATTGTGGTGGGAGATTGTTTCGAACTTGTTCAAGGTCGCACGGCCGAAGATGCCATTGTAGTTGTACGGGATGTCGACAACGTCGAACAATATTTGCTCTTCGCGTTTGTTTTCGCCTGTGCCGAAGGCTACCAGAAATTGCGTTTGGCCCAGGACTTGAACTGCTTCTCCGCCGAAACCACGAAGCGAGGCCGGTTCTTGGGTAAGGGCTAGGGTAGGCAACCCCATCTTGGCGTATGCTTCGGCTAAGATGACATCGGCCAAACTCCCTCCGTCGACTAAGATTCGCCGGACTTCGAAGCCAGCTATCTCGGCCGAGATCACCAGGGGGTCTTGATGTGCGAACATCACTCCTTCGGCATCTTCCGGGCCGAAAAAGATCTGCTGGATCAAATATTGCGGGGCCCATTTGCCCGCCGAAGTGATGTTGTGCACCATTCGGAGCTGCATCTTCTTTTGCCGTTTTGACAGCTGATTCGGCGGGTCGGTCCTTGTAATCACTTGGATTACTCTGCGCTGCACATCTTGGCGCTGTTCGACTGGGGGTGCTTGTTCTTGAACGACTTCGCGAGGTGCTTCAGCAGCTGCTCCCTGTTGCGGCCTTGGATCTTGCGTGTTGCCACGTTGCCTAATGTTTCGACATTGCTCGGTGGTGTGCGAAGAGCGTCCGTGGAAGGCGCAGTAAAGGTCTTTTCAGACATTCTTGCGAACGGGCTGCTGATGATTGCTTGCTGGGCATCGAACTCCTTGCGGAGGGCTTGAACTTCTTCGACAGCCATCACAGCCTTACCCGCACAGTCGGTTCTGAATTTCCTCCAAGTCATGGAGCTTGGCCTTGCCTTGGCGGTTGTCCTTGGTTCGCCGGCTGAGGCTGGCGAACAGCGAGAGGAGGTGGTTCGGCGACCTGAGCTTGTACTTGGGCTTGGACAGCGGCGACAGAGGCTTTATCATACTCAGCCTGGATTGCTTGCCATCGCTTGGAATCCTCTTCAATGATGCGAAGCAGGTGCTCGAGTGTCTGCGGCTCTTTGTTGGCGATTTTTCTTGTGAGTTCGCCCTCGAGCAGCCCAGCTTAAGCGGCGTTGATGACGGACGCCTCAGTTATGTCTTGTCTTGACGCCGGGCTTGCGAGAAGCGACGCATGTACTCCCTTATCGATTCCCCCGCCCTCTAGCGAATGCCGAGTAGATGCTGCTGTGACTTCGGCTCCTCGTAGGTGCCTCGAAAGTTAACGACAAAGACATCGCGCAATTGCTCCCATGAGTAAATGCTGTTAGCTGGTAAATTGAAGTACCAAGAACGGGCGATGCCGTCTAGAGCGAAATGTATTACCTTCGCCTTGGTATTTTCGTCGCCATGAACGGCTTCGATCGCAGACTCGTAGATGGAGAGGAACTCTTTTGGGTCCGTTTCGCCTGAATAGCGTGGGACGGGTGGGAACTTGAACTGGGGTGGGATTGGACGGATCTTGATTCCCTCGCTCAGTGGTAGACCTTTTTCGCCCCCCGCGCTGTTCGCGGCACCTTGCTGCGGATACGGCGTGGCGAAGGGCGAAGTCATGGCTTGCGCGTGAGGTTGGGCCACGGTGTTCGGCTGTCCGGCTCTGATTGGTGATGCTTGGTGGGCCGCCATGGATGGGCCGAACGTCAGCTGGGTCCATGCCATGGCGACCTGGTTTGGTGCTTGGTTTGCTCCGAAACCTGGTGTTGGTGCTTGTGGCCGAACGGTTGGTGCTTGGGCAGCATTGATGAAATCGAACTGCGGTCCTTGACTCCAAGGCGAAGCCCCTAGACAAGGTTGATTTGTCGGCAACCAAGTAGGTGCACCTTGACTTGTATTCTCCTCCGGCTGGGGCGAAGGGACTGTACCTGAAATGCTGTGGGGTTGGCTTAGCTGCTGAAGGAAAGCTTGAAGCTGCGCCTGCAGAGTCGAAGCCCCTTCTGCCATTGCTTGTGACATTTGGCTAGGCGGTTGAGGACGTACTTGAGCAGCGACCGGCTGAGCTTGCAACTGCACATGAGGGGCCGGATGTACCGTTGCGGTCGAAGTTTGCCCGGCGAAGTAAACTGGTGCTTGCATTGCTTGTGGCGAAAGGGGTTGGATCGATGCTTGCGGGTAGACTTGGGGCGGAATGTAGCCCGCCGAATACTGAAGGACTGGGGCCGAAACGGTCTTGGCTTGCCGCGCCGTCTCGTACGCCTACTGCTGCTCTTGCATCTGCCGAAGCATGTCTTGGAGTCGCGTCATGTTCTTGCGCATGGCCTCCATGTCGGCTTCCGTTTGTGCCTCGAGGTTGGGGTTGACATATGTAGCGGCGAGCGCGGTTGAAGCCGTTGCTGGCTGCGACGGAGCGGCTTGGGGCACCAGCAGCTGGCTTGTCGAAAGGATCTCCGCCCTGGTTTGGAGTGCCCTCGCCGCCGCAGCCGCCTTCGCCGTGTCGACCGTGTTCGGCGCTAGCCCAGACGGAGCGGCCAAAGCCGAAGGTGGTGGTGGCGGCACGAGTGCCGAAGCAGATGGCGCCCCCCAACCTCGGCGATAGACGCCGAAGGCTCTGCTCCTTCTTCGGCGGCCATCTCCTCTCCTGCTTTGTCACGCCCGGAAATTCACTAGTAATTTCCAAACTAATTTGTGCATTAAATCCTCGTCCAGGAATCAGCCGAGGTACACAAACTGACAATTTAATATACAGATTCATTAATATAATAACGTTACATACTTACAAAAGAAAAGAAAACTGCAGCGGAATTACGGTCTAGCGAAGCTCCGGCTCCACTCCCACAGGCAGCTCAACTGGGGTATAAGCCAAACGTCTTCTCCTTCGCAACTTGTCTTCAACTGAGGTTTGATTGATTATTGCAAGGTGAGTCACACAGATCCCAAACACAATTCCTTTGAGCATGTTGATCCTATATTTAAATACTCTATTTATTTCAACTGTGCATTTATTTTCGAATGTCACCGGGTGGTGAGCCTTTCGGATTCGGCCAGTAACTTCCTTGCTCCGGCAGTACTTCGCCCAAAGGGTACTGTGATGGCACCGTGACTTTGTCTGGCCTGGAAATAATGTTTAAGCTTCGCGCGAAAGCCATCACCAGAGCTAAATAAGTTCTCCATTTCAATGTATCTTATTTCGCTCCTTGCAATGCCTCGGAGACGAAATAGACTGGTTTCTGGCCTATGCCCTGTCTCATGGACAAGGGCCACTTACCGCCACTGGCGAAGCTTGCCAGGTAGCAGTAGAAGTTCGCTTTCCTGGGCCTAGGCTGATCAAAGCGGGCGGGCTTTGCAGTTTTGCTTCAGCTCGTCCGAACGCTCTTGCATTCAGGTGTCCAGTAAAAGTTTTCCTGCGTTCCCCGGAGGGTCTTGAAGAAGTGGGCAAGCCTCCTTCGGCTGCTCGTTTGGAGAGGAATCGACTGAGTTCTCCGCATTCGGCCTGTGAGCTTTTGTACTTCGCTACACTCGAGGCTTGGGGCTTCAATTTGTTGAAATGGCGTTTGATTCCTTGGGGTTTGCCTCGCATACCCTGCCCAGAAACACAGAAACCGAACAACTTGCTCCGCTTGCGAGCAACCTCAAAACACACTTTCTCTAGGATTTAGTATTATCATACCCGAATTCCGCTCGCAAGTTGTCGAAGGTCTCTTGCAAGTCGGCACGCATGGCTAAAGCCTTTCTGCTTTTGTTACGATGATATCGTCGACAGTAAGCCTCCACATTTCGCCCAACTGCTTGTAAAGGAGACTTGTACACCCAGCCTGGTGAAGGTTGCCCCAGCATTCCTCAGGCCAAAAAGGAATCCGAGGTGGCAAAAAGGTGCCGAATGGCTGTGATGCAAGGCGTCTTGGGAATGTCGGCCGGTTCATGTGATCTGGTGGTAGCCGGAGTACGCATCTAAAAAGCTCATGAGTTTCGTAGCCCAAGCCGTCGAATCCACGAGTTGGTCGATCCGTGGCAAGGGAAATCGTCCTTCGGCAACACGCCTTGTTTAGGTCTGTGGATGAATCGACACACATGCGGCCATTTGCGTTCGATTCCCACCAAGTACTGGATTCACTAGCCACTCGGGATGGCGATCTCTTGAATTTACTCCAGCCTTGAGCAACTTTTGAACTTCGGCCTTTTTGCTGGCTTCTGCGGTCAGCGGACATTCCTTTTCGCAGCTCTCTTTTCTCTTGGCTTGGCAACTGCTGACCGCCAGGTGATGCATTTGATGAGAATCTGTCGATACACCTCCCACCTCTCATCAGGGCCCCAGGCGAGATATCACTGTTTTTTCTTGACACCTCTAGGATGCTTCTCACGCTCTCTTTCGCCCATCGTCAGCCCCCCAGCGATACAAGCCTTGTGGATCGGCATCATCAATCTGTATCTTGATTAGCCCTAACGTGGGGGGCGGGTTTCGGCTGCTTCGCCGGTTCATGCGGTTTGACCTCAACATTATGTATTGGCTCTTGTTGATTAATGGCCAGACGTCCGTTTGAAGTAGCCGAAGCGTTGAAGAAGCCCCTTGACC
The DNA here is from genome assembly GCA_009805545.1 of Oryza longistaminata. Classification (NCBI taxonomy): domain Eukaryota; kingdom Viridiplantae; phylum Streptophyta; class Magnoliopsida; order Poales; family Poaceae; genus Oryza; species Oryza longistaminata. The sequence continues at coordinate 9,340,272 of CM020184.1, forward strand.
ACGACACTCCGTCGGGCCAGGCATTGAGCTTAGAGATAATTGCTGGTGGGAGATTGTTTCGAACTGTTCAAGGTCGCACGGCCGAAGATGCCATTGTAGTTGTAACGGGATGTCGACACGTCGAACAATTTTGCGCTTTCGCGTTTGTTTTCGCCTTGTGCCTGAAGGCTACCAGAAATTGCGTTTGGGCCCAGGGACTTGAACTGCTTCTCCGCCGAAAACCACGAAGCGAGGCCGGTTCTTGGTAAGGGCTGAGGGAGGCAACCCATCTGGCGTATGCTTCGGCTAAGATGACATCGGCCCAAAACTCCCTCCCGTCGGACTAAGTTCGCCGGACTTCGAAGGCCAAGCTATCTTGCAGAGATCAACCAGGGAGGTTATTGATGTGCGAACACACTCCCATTCGGCATCTTACCGGGCCGAAAAAGATTCTTTTGCTTGGTTTCAATATTGCAGGTGGCCCATTGCCCGCCGAAGTGATGTTGTGCACCATACTAGAGCTGCAATCTCTTTTGCCGATATTTGACAGCTGATTTCGTGTGCGGGTTCGAGTCCTTGTAATCACTGGATTATCTGCGTGCACATCTTGCGACGTCTCCTGTTCGACTGGGGGTGCTTGTATTCTTGAACAAACTTCCGAAGGTGTTCCTTCAGCAGCTGCCTCCCTGTTGCGGCCTTGCGATCTTGCGTGTTGCCACGTTGGCCTAATTTTCCGACATTTGCTCGGTGGTTCAGTGCGCGAAGAGCGTCCGTGAGGCGCAGTAAAAGGTCCTTTTCGGACATTACCTTGCGAACGGGACTGCCTGATGATTCTTGCTGGCATCCAACTCCTTGCGAGGGCTTGAACTTCTCGACAGCCAATCACAGTGCCTTACCACGCACAGTCGGTTGGAATTTCCTCCAAGTCCATGGAGCTTGGCCTTGCCTTGGCGGTTGTCCTTGCGTTCGCCGGCTGAGGCTGATTGCACCGAAAAAAACGACAGCGAGAGGAGGTGGGTTCGGCGACCTGAGCCTTGTACTTGGGCTTGGACACGGCGACAGAGGCTTTATCATAACTACAGCCTGGATGTGCTTGCCATCGCTTGAATCCTCTTCAATGATGCGAAGCAGGTGCTCGAAGTGTCTGCCGGCTCTTTGTTGGCGATTTTTCTTGTGAGTTCGCCCTCGAGCAGCCCAGCTTAAGCGGCGTTGATGACGGACGCCTCAGTTATGTCTTGTCTTGACGCCGGCTTCGAGAAGCGACGCATGTACTCCCTTATCGATTCCCCCGCCCTCTAGCGAATGCCGAGTAGATGCTGCTGTGACTTCGGCATCTCTAGTGCCTCGAAAGTTAACGACAAAAGACATCGCGCAATTGCTCCCATGAGTAAATGCTGTTAGCTGGTAAATTGAGAGTACCAGAACGGGGCGATGCCGTCTAGAGGGCGAAATGTATTACTTCGCCTTGGTATTTTTCGTCGCCATGAACGGCTTCGATCGCAGACTCGTAGATGGAGAGAATCTCTTTGGGTCCGTTTCGCCTGAATAGCGTGGGACGGGGGGAACTTGAACTGGGGTGGATTGGACGGATCTTGATTCCCCCTCGCTCAGTGGTAGACCTTTTTCGCCCCCGCGCTGTTCGCGGCACCTTGCTGCGGATACGGCGTGGCGAAGGGCGAAGTCATGGCTTGCGCGTGAGGTTGGGCCACGGTGTTCGCTGTCGGCTCCGATTGGTGATGCTTGTGGGCCGCCATGGATGGGCCGAACGTCAGCTGGGTCCATGCCATGGTGACCTGGTTTGGTGCTTGGTTTGCTCCGAAACCTGGTGTGGTGCTTGTGGCCGAACGGTTGGTGCTTGGGCAGCATTGATGAAATCCGAACTGCGGTCCTTGACTCCAAGGCGAAGCCCCTAGACAAGGTTGATTTGTCGGCAACAAGTAGGTGCACCTTGACTTGTATTCCCCTCCCCGGCTGGGGCGAAGGACTGTACCTGAAATGCTGTGGGGTTGGCTTAGCTGCTGAAGGAAAGCTTGAAGCTGCGCCTGCAGAGTCGAAGCCCCTTCTGCCATTGCTTGTGACATTTGGCTAGGCGTTGAGAGACGTACTTGAGCAGCGACCGGCTGAGCTTGCAACTGCACATGAGGGGCGGATGTACCGTTGCGGTCGAAGTTGCCCGGCGAAGTATACTGGTGCTTGCATTGCTGTGGCGAAAGGGGTTGGATCGATGCTTGCGGGTAGACTTGGGGCGGAATGTTAGCCCGCCGAATACTGAAGGACTGGGGCCGAAACGGTCTTGGCTTGCCGCGCCGTCTCGTACGCCTACTGCTGCTCTTGCATCTGCCGAAGCATGTCTTGGAGTCGCGTCATGTTCTTGCGCATGGCCTCCATGTCGCTTCCGTTTGTGCCTCGAGGTTGGGGTTGACATATGTAGCGGCGAGCCGCGGTGAGCCGTTGCTGGCTGCGACGGAGCGGCTTTGGGGCACCAGCAGCTGCTTGTCGAAAGGATCTCCGCCCTGGTTTGGGAGCCGCCTCGCCGCCGCAGCCGCCTTCGCCGTGTCGACCGTGTTCGGCGCTAGCCCAGACGGAGCGGCCAAAGCCGAAGGTGGTGGTGCGGCACGAGTGCCGAAGCAGATGGCGCCCCCCAACCTCGGCGATAGACCCGAAGGCTCTGCTCCTTCTTCAGCGGCCATCTCCTTCCTCTTTGTCACGCCCCGGAAATTCACTAGTAATTTCCAAACTAATTTTGTGCATTAAATCCTCGTCCAGGAATCAGCCGAGGTACACAAAATGACAATTTAATATACAGATTCATTAATATAATAACGTTACATACTTACAAAAGAAAAGAAAACTGCAGCGGAATTACGGTCTAGCGAAAGCTCCGGCTCCACTCCCACAGGCAGCTCAACTGGGGTATAAGCCAAACGTCTTCTCCTTCGCAACTTGTCTTCAACTGAGGTTTGATTGATTATTGCAGGGTGAGCAATATGACATACTCAGCAAGCCACACAACAAATATGCAAGTGCACAAGGATACCAAAGAATGGCATAATATAGGGCTCATTTGCAAAAGCAACATTTAGCAAACAATTGGAATTGTAATACAGTAGAGTAATTAATCATCAATATAATCAACACTGAACAACCACACCCATGCTGCTCAGGCCCAACCATCCTGAACAACCATACCCGGCTGCACAGATCTATCTCCAAACCAGGAATATACCATTCCAAACCAGGAGCTAAAATTAATTACCATCAATTACCACATTATTATTAATGAGTAGTGTGGGACTAATCACGAAAGACATTGTTTGACCCGCCCATAACCGCGCGGCACGGCTATTCGAATAGTTTTACTCTGGCCAGAGATGTACCACTGTACCCACAAGACACAACTCCACAATATGTCACCATATCATCATGTGCCCATGCTGAACATGTCACCATTTGTGTAGTTGTGACAAGACCTCGCATAACTCAACCCAAAGCAGTGCACCGTTCCTAGATCATAGTCACCCCCTCAAGAACCAGAGGCATGGACTCCCCAGCGACCCCCGTGGGCTTATCTCCGCCACTTCTCAGTCTGGTGCTCCAAATGAGCCTTGCTAATACAAAGTGTCTAGCCGTTGCCCATTCTGACTTGTGGTTGGCACGGTTAATGTTTCACAACCGAAACTCGTGAACCGGTCCTTAATTGTCATGAGCACGACCATCAAAACCATGTGCTCACAACCCACCATTATCAAGTTTTAGTTGGCAAATTAATTAATTAACCAATCACGATTGGACACCCCAGCGACCCCCGTGGGCTTATCTCCGCCACTTCTCAGTCTGGTGCTCCACAATGAGCCTTACTATCAAAGTGTCCAGCCGTTGCCCATTCTGACTTGTGGTTGGCACGGTTAATGTTTCACAACCGAAACTCGTGAACCGGTCCTTAATTGTCATGAGCACGACCATCAAAACCATTGCTTACAACCCACCATTATCAAGTTTTAGTTGGCAAATTAATTAATTAACCAATCACGATTGACTATCGTGAGCTATCATTAAATATCCATCATTAAGTAATAGTGAAATATAGTTATCCCAATTGTGTGCTAATGTTTCTAAGCATGGCTAAGCAATTTGTCTAACATCTAGCTGAACCAATATATAAAGCTCAACTAGTCAAATTATAATAACCAAGGTAATCAAGAATAGGGAATCAATGCAAATTGCCATAACAAAGAAATAGGTTCACACCACCCGGTGACATTCGAAAATAAATGCATAGTTGAAATAAATGAGAATTTAAATATAGGATCAACAATGCTCAAAGGAATTGTGTTTGGGATCTGTGTGACTTGCCTTGCAATAATCGGTCTTCAATTAATCTTCTTGAACACTTCCGGCGCACTCGCGCACTTCGAAACGACGGAAACGACAAGCTAACACGCAAAACAAGGAAAAAGACTAATAAAAACCAAATAAACAATACATATAAAGTAAACAACATGTAGATCATGATTTTAGATGAATTATGAGACTTGAACGGCCTCATTCCGACTTCATATGAATTTATTATGAATTTTACAAGATTTAATCTAGTTAAAGCCCATTTTAAAAAGGATTAAATAAATTTAATTCAATTTATATAATTTTAATATGTAGATCTTTATTTTATACAACTTTAGAGACTTGAACCAACTAAATCCGAGCTAAGATGAATTAGTTATGAATCTTTAAAGATTTAACCGGATTAAATCATTCATATGGATTTTAATTGAATTATGACGCAATAAAGAATTATTTTTGAAAAGGAAAAGGGAATTATTGCGTCAGCGGGCTCGGGTTCACGGTGGACCGGGTGCACGGCGGCGGTCTACGAAACGAACGGCCGAGATCTATTCTATCCAAACGAACGGCCGAGATCTATTCGACCCACCGCGGGTCTACGGCCCACGAAGCGCTGACGTCGATGATGACGTCATCGCCGGCGGCGGCTCCGGCACCCCATGCTCGACGGCGAACGGCGTGAGGCGGTGCAAACAGAGGACACCAACGGGTAGCGGGCGACGCGGCGAACTCACGAAGGGCACGGACGGCGACGGCCAGCAACCGGACGGCGACGGCGACGAGGTAGAAGCGGCGGCGGCGGTCGGGTTGACAACGACGGCGGTGCTCCGGCGAGAAACAGCGGCGATGGAGGGGTGGACGAGGACGGCGACGGCTGGCGAACCTGGCGATGGCTTTCCCGAGCGATGGCGGCGACTGGAGCAGCGGCGCGACACGGCCGGACTCACGGCGGCGACGACGGCGCAAGAGCTCTCGCGGCTAGGGCCGCTACGAGCGGCGGTGAGCTAAGGCGAGGGTGGCGGCAGATAGAGGAGGTCCCGGGGGTCATTATATAGGGGCTTGAGACGGCGGTGGAGGCCCACGGCGACCGGCGATGGCGATGGAAGGTTAGGGTTCGGGAGGAAAAAAACGAATCCGATTCGAACTCAAATCCGGCGATTCCAAACAAAACTAGCCGAAGTTTCTATAGAGGAAAAGATAGAGGAGATCAAGGGGATTATTTCCCCTCAAACGATTTGACCGGAGATGGAAAGGGGCGACAGAATTGGAAGGGCGGCGGCGGCGGCTAGGCGCGGCCGGGCAGCGAGAGGAAGACGACGGGTCTGCAGGTGGCCCCACCAGTCAGCGGGAGGGAGAGCGCGTGCGCGCGGCTGCGCTCGGCTGCGGGCCGACTTGGGCCAGGAGAGAGAGAGAGAGAGCTTTTGGGCCGG
>CM020184.1:9346046-9366032 GCA_009805545.1 Oryza longistaminata
CTTTCGGCCCAAAGCCAAAGAAGAATTTTAAAACTTTTTTCAATTTAAATTATTCATGAAATGCAATTCCATTTATTAAAAATATTTCCTTGGCTCAAATAAATCCCAGAAAAATTTAGGAACTATAGAAACAAGAGAAGTATTTAACAAAATTTTATCTAGCCCACTTTTATATTGAGATTTAACAAATTAAAATTAGATCTTCTCTTTTAGGCTTTTAAGATCATTTCTAATAATTCCTTTTAAACAACAATTTATAATTTAAGGATTTTTAAACAAGAAAAGCTCTTAACAATTATAATTAGATCATTAATGATTATTGATTAACTAATTACTGAACTGTTCTTTGTATCATTTAGGAATTGAGCTCTGAAAAATCCAAGAAAATTTCAGAGGGTATAATTAATCATGGAGATTTTAATAAAAATTAAATCCATCCATGCTTTTTATTTAGGAAATTTTATTTCCCACATTTAACTTCACTTGTAAATTAAAAAACATTTAATATAAATTCTATTAATAATTTATTAGATAATTTATAAATCCTAAAACGAAAAAAATCAGGCTGTGACATGCTTCACTCTCCTTTCGCCTTATAGCCTTCTCCTTCACGACCCTCTTCGGTGGCATTCGCTCTCAGTGGTTTCGCTCGGAGGTCCCCACGGTCGGCACCAGCTGTTGTCGAAACGACAACCGCATACGTCGAAAGACGTGGTTACTCAACAGTGGTTGGAAAACAGTAAAGCGTATTAAATTGAGAATTTTTCTTGGGATCCCCCCATTACATGGCCCTAGGGGGCTATTTATATCCCCATTACAGGTCCTTACTGCTAGGGTTTAGGTTATACAGGGGAATTTACATGGTTTCCCTTATGAAAGGGATATTTACATGGTACACAATGTAATTGAGGTATATGGGCTTCTGATGGGCCGTCTAGCGAACGTTGGCCTAATGGCCACCAGGCTCCCGGGCCTTCCCGAAGCCGAACTTGTTATGGTGAAGTCACCCTCCTTCGTCATACACCCTTCGTCTTATAGTCTTTGCCCAAGATGCCTTTATCCTCGCGAGGTACCAGCGCGATTCTCCGCCCTTCGTCGTCTTGGCTTCATAGTCTTCGCCGTGGGAGCTTCGCCCCAACAAACTTGACGTCTCGGGCTTGAACCCTCACTGGTCGCATGGTTTCGGCAGGTTTGGCCGAAGGGCCTCATGTCGTACCGCCAACAATCTTCATCCAACTCTTGTTGGAGAAAAGAACAGGACATAAGTACGAAAATTCTACCACATCAGCGTCTAAATTTCATATTAATCAATGTCACCACATTTAAGTAAATTTAACAATAATTACAATAAAAATTGTGGATGACCAATTTGGAATCACTATATATCATGAGAAAAAGCTCACGAGTCATTAAGGAAAAGAAAAATTCAGGAAAATAGAGATATATCTCAAAATTCATAGAATAATTAGTTCAATATTATCTGTAGATCTCAGTTATAGTTTTATTGCTCAATGTATATACATGCAATCAAAGGCGTCAAATTCTTTACGTGTAAGCAAGCTTTGAAGGACCAATTACTGCATGATGGGGGGACTGCTATATACATTGATATTTTACAGAAACTTTATGTATAGATAAAAGATATTAGTCATCATAAAAGATTCTAACATTAATGGGAAAAAAGCCCACGGTGTCACGTGGGCTACCTTTCTAGTTTGACTTAAATAATTACAGTAGTACTAACTACTCCCTCCGTCCCAAATATAAGAGATTTTGACTTTTTACTTGTACTGCTTGACCACTCGTCTTATTCAAAAAATTTTGAAATTATTATTTATTTTATTTGTGACTTACTTTATTATCCAAATTACTTTAAGTACAATTTTTCGTTTTTCATATTTGCACAAATTTTTTGAATAAGACGAATGGTCAAACAGTGCAAACAAAAAAGTCAAAATCCTTTTATGTGTGATACTAATTTTAATTTTATAGTTGTTAGATTATATAATATGAAATAAATTAATAGTCACGTACTTAGAATTTGGGCGAGCAGTCAGCACCAATCACGCAGTTTCTGTTGACTTCTACTCCTACCAGATGCTACAGTACCTCACGTGGGCCCCCACACTCCTACTGCTTCCCAATGGGCCCCAACCAGTCCACCATCTGCTCTGTTCCTGTGCAAGTCTGTAACCAACGCTACTGACCACCATGCATGGACAGTTGGACATATCACAGCACAAAACATTCCTCGCTCCATCTTCCGCTCCAGTCTCCATTCCCCTGCTCGTAGTAGTAGCTGCCTTCCTTTGCACTATAAATTCCCCTACCTTACACACAGATGTGTCCAAGTGCTCATCAACACCGCCTGACTCATCCAGTGTGAGGGTGAGTGAACCCTGTCGCGGCAGTCATGAAGGTAAGCCAGCGAGCGAGCTAGCTACTCTACTCCACAGGACGCATGCTGCGTTGTCGTCGTCTTGTTCTTCTAGTAGTTTCTTGTTCCCTTTTTTCTTCATGATAATGGATTGATGCTGTGGATGTGCACGCGTGCGTACGTGCAGGAGAGGGTGAGGCGGCGGCGCATCCCGGCGTTCGGGGAGTGGAACTACGACGGCGACGGCGACCTTGGGGGTGGCAGCGGCTGCTATGGCTACGGCTACCGCGACGGCGACTGGCCGGTCACACAGTACTTCGACTCCGCCATGCAGGCCCGCGGCCTGGTCATCTCCCTGCCGCCCTCACCAAAACCACCCAAGAAGGTATAAACTTGTCTCCGCCTCATCGTTCATTGGCAACACTTGCAAAGAAGGTAAACGTACGTGTTATTCTGAGGCGGATATACATCATGTTTTTTTTTATAAAAAACAAGATTTGGACAAAAATCGTGCTTAGTTTCATTTAATGGCTATCATGGATCTCTGACAGGGTAAAGAAGTTTTTCAAAAAGCACCATACATTGCGTTTGCATGTTGCAACCTGACAGTTTTTCTTACGGTCAAACTCACGCGGTAAACAGATGATTGGACGGTTGTCGCTGTTGATCTCTTTTTTACCAGGCGGTGAAGTGGATTGACAGCGGCGCACTTGGGGAGGAGGAGGTGGTGGACGAGAAGCAGAGGCAGAGGCAGCACAAGGTGGTGGTGGGGCTGGCGGTGGCAGGAGGAGAGCACGGGGCGGCGAGGAAGCAGGGGAAGCAGAGCAGGGTGGCTGACGCCGGGGCCCATGCGGCGATGGGCTACAAGGGGTGCAGGCCGGCGGTGGTCAAGGCCGTGGACCGGGACCTCTACGAGATCCCACCCGACATGCTCTGCAATAAGCCAAGGGTAACGCACCTCTTGATCTCTCTCTCTCGATGGTGGTAGTAGTACTCCGTAGGGGTCGCGTTACACCAGCACCACTCCATTTGCGAGCCTGCACTGACATTTGTGCTTGTCTCGAACCACAACCTCGCTTACTCGTGTGATACCATTACATGAATCTTTTCTACTAGTTAGTCTATCCATTTCACAGTGCTGATTTTGTTATTCCTAATTTTTTTAGGGTCCGTTTAGTTCGCGAAAAGAAAATTTTTGGGTGCCACATCGGATGTTTGACCGGATATCGGAAGGGCTTTTCGGACACGAATGAAAAAAATAATTTCATAACTTACATGGAAACCGCGAGACGAATCTTCTGAGTCTTTGAGTATAATTAATCCGTCATTGGTACACCTGGGTTACTGTAGCACTTATGACTAATCATGGACTAATTAGGCTCAAAAGATTCATCTCGCGTTTTCCTCTCTAATTGTACAATTAGTTTTTTCATTTATCTATATTTAATGTTTCATGCATGTGTTCAACGATTCGATGTGATGTATTTGGGAAAAAAATTTGTATCATTATGCTGAAAAAAAAAATCATGTTCAGTAAAAAAAGTTTTTTTATGGACAACCCAACACGGATGCTTGTGCAATTATACTGAATGAAGAGTAGTAGTTCACTGATGCTTGTGCTTTCTTCGTTTCATGTGGTTGCAGAAGAGGGTGACGAGGAGCCTGTGGATGGGGTGCCTGGGACTCAGCTGCGTTGCCTAGGGATCTCACCAGATAGATCGATCGATCACATACCAAACCTGCCTTGTTTTGCGTGTCGTTGTAAAGTGAAGCAGAAACCCATGGACGGACCCCATCGTGATCGATGCATGCTGTCACCACGGTCTCACGGCCCAAACTTTCCCATTCATCTATCTCTCTCACCTGTCTCAGCAGCACTAGTGTTTGGTTGGTGTCTCTCTGTGCGTTTTAGGAGTAGTAGTAAAATGAGATGGACATGGACATGATGTGTCCGGCAGCGTCATTTCCTCGTGCCAAAGACCACTCGAGTGCTGCCTTTCTCTCTCTCTCCCCTTTTGATCTTTTTCCGATATGTTTTTTTTAGCCTCTGCTTGGTTGGTGTCCCATGAAATTACGGAGGCAGCTCGGTGAAATGTGGTTATATGGGAAATGTGGTTATATGGGTTGGTGCCTTGGTGGACACTGGACACTGATGAGTAGCAGTGGAAAAAGGTTGATGTAATGGAACGCTGTAGTCTCAGCTCAGGGGACTTGTGCCGCCCGTGGTGAAAAGAAAGAAAGGAAGAAAGCTTTCTGTTGATTCATAGCACTACTACTACAAATATGTGTTTATATAGGCCGAGTTTAGTTTTAAATTTTTTCTTCAAACTTCTAATTTTTTTCATCACATTAAAATTTTTCTACACACATAAACTTACAAATTTTTCATCGCATCATTTCAATTTCAACCAAACTTTTAATTTTGACGTGAACTAAGCGCACCCATATTCCGGCACTGCGCTGATAGCATCTTTTTATGTTATGGATGTGACAGTGTGATTGTGCGATTATTATCCTGGGTTTTAGGACTACTTCAGTGATAAATAACATAGGCTGTGTTTAGTTTCACGTCAAAATTGGAAGTTTAACTAAAATTGAAAGTTTGAAGAAAAAAATTAAAAGTTTATGTGTGTAGGAAAGTTTTGATGTGATAGAAAAGTTAGAGTTTAAAGAAAAAGTTGGGAACTAAACTCAATAATAATCATATCTTCCAAGTTATACTTCTGCTTTCGGCCGTGTATTTGCAAGGGCTTCTTTTGCCTACTCCCTTTTGATTTGTAACGTGCACATTTAATTGCTATACTAAGTAGTATTGTCAGCTCAAAAGCAATTAATACCATGCTGAATACTTGAAAGGAAAGGGGTGTGGCCTATCAGAGTTTTCCGTTTAAAAAACTAATTCCTCGCTATAGGTGGACTGGGATGATCGCTGATCTGGCTATATAAGTCGCGTCCCATATCAGATACGGCCACGGATACTGATACGTATCCCACATATTCGCGATTGTAAAAAAACAAAATAAAATCTGATAACAGCTTCGATAACTGACATCGGCATACTGCGTTGGTTCGGGATGGAGGGAAAAACACATGTGCATGACCTGAGATACACCAGCGATACGCCCATGGTCTGTCTCCGTCTTCACTCGCACCAGGGATACGCCGCCTGACGCGCTCCCAACCTGATGGCTAATGTCTTTTGCCCGTGCCCGGTTGTCGGTGATATGGGCCTCGCGGTACACAAGATAGAGGGAAAGAATCCTTCCATCCGGCCACGTGGCCGCGCGGCCTGTCCCCTCCCCTCCCCCGGGGAGAACGAGCGCTCGTGAAGCGGCCAAGGGGCCTCGGGGTGCCCTGTCACACCCCTCGGGTCCTTGGAGCGTGCTGTCCTGAGGCCCTCACTCGGCTTCCACGTGGCGGCCGAGTGGGCGGAGGGAGAGGCGCTGCCAAACGCCTTAAATGAGCGGTGCCCCAACCGTCCCTCGCCGCGTTTAATGAGACGTGGGCGGGCGTGAGGCGCCGCCCGATTGACGTGCGTCAATCGGGCTTGACTGGTCTGTGACCGGTCACAGGCAGATGGGTGGCAGTGCACCCACGTCCCGCCCCCTGTTAGGCGGAGTGGGGGCAGGTATGCTTGTCCCATCGGCACGTAGCTGAGCGTGTCCCCCGTACACGAATCCACAAAAGTCTCTATGGAATTAAAAGGGAATGACAGGGATGTCCCTCGTGTCAGCCGGAGGACGGCGCTGGGACCCACCTGGCGGAGAACGACCGCCTTGCTTCCGGTCGAAGGCATGGACGACGGCTTGACCCAGGACATGTGTCACGCCTGAAATTTCTATCCAAAATTCCAAACGCTTACATATGTGTTAACCCTCGTCCAGTAATCAGCCGAGGCACACAATAACAAATTGATAATAGAGTACAATTATTACTCTAATTAATAAGCGAATAAAATGTCATTACAGAGGTAGATAGTTCCTCTCAAACAATAAAGTTCTAAGCAGCGGAAAAATAAGATAAACAGCGCAGACGACTCCACTCCACAGGCAGCTTGACCAGGGCTACGCCTAATCTTCCACACCATCAGTATCACTGTAGAACTTCTCCTCTGATGAATGATTGCAAGGTGAGTATAAGACATACTCAGCAAGCCATGCAGCAAATATGCAAGTGCACAGGATAACAAAGGATGGCATAGTATAGTCTCATTTGCATAAATAGCATTTAATAAATTTTTCAGAATTTAATAAAACAATAAAGTATTAATTAAACAGTATTAATCTAACGCTATACAACACACCCTGTTGCATAGGCCCAACCATTCTGAACAACCAATCCCGGCTGCACAGTTCTATCTCCAAACCAGGAATATACCATTCCAAATCAGGAGCTAACAGGTTATTAACAGCATCATTTAATATGGTGAGAAGTGTGGAACTAATCAAGAAAGACATTGTTAGACCCGCCCATAATCGCGGGCACGGCTATTCGAATAGTTTAGACTCTAGCCAGAGGTGTACCACTGTACCCACAAGACGCAGCCCCAAAACATATCACCATGCGCCTCGATACCACCACGGTACCTCGGAAAGGAGCTGTGACAGTACCCCTCGCACAACACAATCCACCACAGTGCACCGTTCCTGGATCATAATCACCCTCTTATAAACAAGGCATGGACTCCCCAGCGACCGCCGTGGGCTTATCTCCGCCACTTCTCAGTCTGGTGCTCCGCAATGAACCATGCTATACAAAAGGTAAAGCCGTTGCCCACGCTGGCTTGTGGTTGGCACCGTTAATGTTTCACAACCGAAAATCGTGAACCGGTCCTTAATTGTCGTGAGCACGACCATCAAAACCATGTGCTCAGAAGCCACCATTATCAGGTTTTAGTTGGCAATTTAATTAATTAACCAATCACGATTAACCATCGTGAGCTATCATTAAGCCATCATTAAATAATAGTGAATCATAAGTTATCCCATTTATATGAGTTAGTGTCTCTAAGCATGGGTAAGCATCCTATTCACTTTAGCTAAAACTATATAATGTTCTAGGTAATCAAATTATCAACCAAGTGACAAAGAATAGGGAATCAATAGCAAAAGGGCTATAACAAGGCAATAGGTTATTTCCACCCAATGACATTCGAAAATAAATGCAATAGTTGAATAGAAACAATAGCTTTAAACGGGATCAACATGCTCAAAGGGTTGTTTGGGATCTGTGTGACTTGCCTTGCTGGCCTTGGAACTCTTCAAATTCTTCTCCTGCAAAATCGGACTCTCCAGGAACGTCGGAATCTAAGGAGAAAAGAGCAAAATCACCAAAACAGCACATAAACAAGCATGAACAGTACATGTGGATATTTTTAACATGTAGATCTCAATTTTAGAAAAATTTAGAGACTTGAACCAACTAAATCCGAGCTAAGATGAATTAGTTATGAATTTTCAAAGATTAAATCGGATTAAATCATTTATATGGATTTTAATTGAATTACGACGCAATAATAAATTATTTTTGAAAAGGAAAAGGGGATTATTGCGGCAGCGTCTCGGGTTCACGGTGGACCGGGTGCACGGCTACGGTTTATGGAAACGAATGGCCGAGATCAACCCTATCCAAAACGGACGGCCGAGATTGATCTAACCCATCGCGGTCCACGGGAGACGGCGACGATGACGTCAGCGGTGACGTCATCACTGGCAGCAGCTCGGCCTCGCATGCTCGCCGGCGAACGACGGCGCGGCGGCGCAAACGGACGACACCTACGGGTTGCGAGCGACGCGGCGATCCTTACCGAGGCACGAACGGCGGCGGACGGTGACCGGACGACGACGGCGACGAGGATGAAACGGCGACGGTGTTCGGCTTGACGACGACGGCGGTGCTCCGGCGATCTTCGGCGATGACGGAGGGGTGAACGAGGACGGCGACGAGATGGCGACCACGACGGCGGCCTTCCCGAGCGACGAAGACGACCGGAGCGGCCGGCGGCGCACGACTGGACTTGCGGGGCGACGGCGGCGCAAGAGCTCACGGGGCTAGGGCGCTACAGACGTCGGCGGGCTAAGGCGAGGGTGGCGGCGGGGAGAGGAGGTCCCGGGGTCCTTTTATAGCGCTAGGGGCGGCGACAGAGGCCCACGGCGACCGGTGACGGCGATGGAAAGATTAGGGTTAGAGGAGAGAGACGAATCCGATTCGAGATCGAATCCACCGCTTTCCAAACGATTAAAACGCGATGATTCCAAAAGGGAAAAGGTAGAGGAGATCTCGGGATTATTTCCCCTCAACCAATTCAACCGGATCGGCAAAGACGCGATCGAATTTGGAAGGAGATGGCGGCGCGGCTCGGCTAGGGTTCGGCCGGCGTCGGCGGAGGTTGACGACGGGTCTGACAGGTGGGCCCACCTGTCAGCGGCGAGCGCGTGCGCGCGTGGCGGCTGCGGCTGCGGGCTGACTGGGCCGGCTGGGCCGAGGAGAGAGAGAGAAAGGTTTTGGGCCGACTTTCGGCCCAAAGCCAAAAGGAGGATTTTTAAAACTTTTTCAATTTAAATTATTCATGAAATGCAATTCCATTTCTTAAAAATACTTCCTTGGCTCAAATAAATCCCAGAAAAATCTAGTAACTATAGAATCAAGTGAAGTATTTAATAAAATTTTATCTGGCCCACTTTTATATTGGAATTTATTATTTTAAATTAGATCTTCTCTTCTAGGCTTTTAAAATTATTTCTAATAATTCCAATTAAACAACAATTTACATATTTGGGATTTTCAGGGTGTGACAAACCTACCCCCCCCTTAAATAGAATCTCGTCCTCGAGATTCGGAAGAACTGGCGAAAAGATGCGGATGAGCTGACTTTAGTTCATCTTCTCGCTCCCAAGTAGATTCTTCCTCTAAGTGATTACTCCATTGGACCTTGCAAAAACGGATAACTCGATTCCTGGTTCTTCTCTCATCTATCTCCAAGATACGGATTGGTTTCTCAACATATGTCAGATCCTCTTGGACTTCTATCTGCTCAAGATTAGCTTCTTCAGTAGGTACCCTTAAACACTTTTTCAACTGTAACACATGGAACACATTATGGATACCTGCCAAGGATTGAGGTAACTCCAACTGATAAGCAACCTCACCCCTTCTACTGACAATCTTATAAGGTCCCACAAAACGCGGTGCCAATTTTCCTTTGGTGTGAAAACGATGAACCCCTCGAAGAGGCGTGACACGAAGGTATACATGATCTCCTTCCTCAAAACTTAAATCTCTGCGGCGATTGTCGGCATAACTCTTATGACGAGACTGAGCTATACACAATCTTTCTTGAATGATCTTTACCTTCTCTTCTGCTTCCCTTAAGATATCAGTCCCGAAAACCTGAGGTTTTCCCGTTTGATCCCACAAAAACGGAGTGCGGCACTTCCGACCATACAGTGCTTCATAAGGAGCCATTTGAAGACTAGCTTGATAACTGTTGTTGTACGAGAATTCCGCGTAAGGCAGATTCTTATCCCAACTTCCACCGAAGTCTAAAGCACAAGCTCTCAACATGTCTTCCAAAATCTGATTTACCCTTTCGGTTTGTCCATCTGTCTGCGGATGATAAGCGGTACTGAAGTTCAGCTTAGAACCCATCTCTTCCTGAAGTTTCTTCCAAAACTTTGAAGTAAACTGACTACCTCGATCGGATACTATTTTCTTAGGCACACCGTACAAACACACAATCCTTGCCATATACAATTCCGCCAAACGACTTCCGGAATATCAATAACAAGGAAGAGAAATGGAGGGGGGTTATAAAATTAATCATGGAAGGAAAATTTTTTAAATAAAAAAAATTAAATCCCATCCATGCTTTTTTAAATTTTTGAGGAAAATTTTTAAATTTCCCCACATTTTAACTTCAACTTGTAAATAAAAAAACATTTAAATATAAATTCTTATAATAATTTTTTATTAAGATAATTTTAATATATATCCTAAACGAAAAAAAATCAGGGCCTGTGCACATGCTTTCACTCCTCCTTTCGCCTTCCCTAGCCTTCTCCTTCACGACCCTCTTCCGGTGGCATCGCTTCTCAGTGGTTTCGGCTCGGAGGTCCCCACGGTCGCACCGAGCCTTGTTGTCGAAACCGACACCGCATACGTCGAAAGACGTGGTACTCAAACAGTGGTTGGAAAACAGTAAAGCGTATTAAATTGAGAATTTTCTTGGGGATCCCCCCATTACATGGCCCTAGGAGGCCTATTTAATATCCCCATTACAGGTCCTATACTGCTAGGGTTTAGGTTTACAGGGAATTACATTGGTTTCGCGCTATGAAAGGGATTTTACAGTGGTACACAATGTAATGAGGTATATGGGCTTCTGATGGGCCGTCTAGCGATCGTTGGCCTAATGGCCACCAGGGGCTCCCGGCTTCTGAAGCCGAACTTGTTATGGTGAAGTCACCCTCCTTCGTCAGACCCCTTCGTCTATAGTCTTTTGCATAGATGCCTTATCCTGCGCGAGGTACTCAGCGCGATTCTCCGCCCTCGTCGTCTTGGGCTTCATTAGTTCTTTCGCCGTGGGCAGCCTTTTCGCCCCAACAAACTTGACGTCTCGGGCTGAACCCTCACTGGCGCATGGTTTTCGGCAGGTTTGGCCGAAGGGCCACTTCAATGTCGTACCGCCAACACTTCTCATCCAACTCCTTGTTGGAGAAAAGAACAGGACATAAGTTACGAAAATTCTACCACATCAGCGTCCTAAAATTTCATATTAATCAGTCACCCACATTTAAGTTAAATTAACATAATTACAATAAAAATGTGGATGACCAATTTGGAATCACTATATATCATGAGAAAAGCCACGAGTCATTAAGGAAAGAAAAAATTCAGGAAAATGAAGATATATCTCAAAAATTCCCATAGAATAATAGTTCAATATTATCTGTAGATCTCAGTTATAGTTTATTGCTCAATGTATATACATCAATCAAAGGCCGTCAGAATTCTTTACGTGTAAGCATAGCTTTGAAGGACAATTACTGGCATATGGGGGACTGCTATATACAATTGATTTTTAACAGAACTTTATGTTATCGAATATAAAGATAATTAGTCCATCATAAAAGAATTCCTACATTAATGGGAAAAGCCCACGGTGTCACGTGGGCTAACCGTTTCAGTTTGCCTTAAATAATTACCAGTAGTACTACTACTCCTCCGTCCCAAATATAAGAGATTTTGACTTTTTACTTGTACTGCTTTGACCACTCGTCTTTATTCAAACAAATTTTGAATTATTATTTATTTTATTTGTGACTTATGCTTTATTATCCAAAATTACTTTAAGTACAATTTTTTTCCGTTTTTCATATTTGCACAAATTTTTGAATAAGTACGAATGGTCAACAGTCGCAAACAAAAAAGTCAAAATTCCTTTTATTGTGATACTAATTTTAATTTATAGTTGTTAGATATATGAATATGAAATGAAATTAATTAGTCATGTACTTAAATTTGGGCGAAGCAGTCAGCACCAATCACTCAGTTCTTGTTGACTTCTACTCCTACCAATGCTACAGTACCTTCACGTGGGCCCCCACACTCCTACTGCTTCCCAAGGCCCCAACCAGTCACCATCTGCTCTGTTCTGTGCAAGTCTGTAACCAACGCTACTGACCACCATGCATGGACACTTGGACATATTCAACAAGCACAAACATCTCGTCCAGTCTTCCGCTCCAGTTCGCCATTCCCCTGGCTCGTAGTAGTAGCTGCCTCCTTGCACTATAATTCCCTACCTTACACACAGATGTGTCCAATGCTTCATACAACGACCGCCTGACTCATCCAGTGTGAGGGTGATGAAACCCGTCGCGAGTCAATGAAGAAGCAGCCAGCGAGCTAGTCTACTCTACTCCCAGGACGCATGCTGCGTTGTCGTCGTCTTGTTCTTCTAGTAGTTTCTTGTTCCCTTTTTCTTCATGATAATGGATTGATGCTGTGGATGTGCACGCGTGCGTACGTGCAGGAGAGGGTGAGGCGGCGGCGCATCCCGGCGTCGGGGAGTGGAACTACGACGGCGACGGCGACCTTGGGGTGGCAGCGGCTGCTATGGCTACGGCTACCGCGACGGCGACTGGCCGTCACACAGTACTTCGACTCCGCCATGCAGGCCGCGGCCTGGTCATCTCCCTGCCGGCCCTCACCAAAACCACCCAAGAAGGTATAAACTTGTCTCGCCTGCATCGTTCATTGGCAACACTTGCAAAGAAGGTAAACGTACGTGTTATTCTGAGGCGGATTATACATCAAATGTTTTTTTTATAAAAAACAAGATTGGACAAAAATCGTGCTTAGTTTCTTAATGGCTATCATGGATCCTGACAGGGTAAAGAAGTTTTTCAAAAAGCACCATACATTGCGTTTGCATGTTGCAACCTGAACGTTTTTTTCTGACGGTCAAACTCACGCGGTAAACAGATGATTTGGACGGTTGCGCTGTTGATCTCTTTTTTACCAGGCGGTGAAGGTGGATTGACAGCGGCGGCACTTGGGGAGGGGAGGTGGTGGACGAGACAGCGAGGCAGAGCAGCACAAAGGTGGTGGGGGGTGGCGGTGGCAGGAGGAGAGCACGGGCGGCGAGGTAAGCAGGGAAGCAGAGCAGGGTGGCTGACGCCGGGGCCCATGCGGCGATGGGCTACAAGGGGTGCAGGCCGGCGGTGGTCCAAGGCCGTGGACCGGACCTCTACGAGATCCCACCCGACATGCTCTGCAATAAGCCAAGGGTAACGCACCTTCTTGATCTCTCTCTCTCGGATGGTGTGTAGTAGTACTCCGTAGGGGTCGCGTTCACCAGCAACCACTCCATTTGCGAGCCTGCACTGGACATTTGTCTTGTCTCGAAACCACAACCTCGCTTAGCTCGTGTGAATACCATTACATGAATCTTTTCTACTAGTTAGTCTATCCATTTCACAGTGCTGATTTTGTTATTCCTAATTTTTTTAGGGTCCGTTTAGTTCGCGAAAAGAAAATTTTTGAGTGCACATCGGATGTTTGACCGGATATCGGAGGGCTTTTCGGACACGAATGAAAAAAATAATTTCATAACTACATGGAAACCCGCGAGACGGAATCTTCTGAGTCTTTGAGTATTAATTAATCCGCATTGTACACCTGGGTTACTGTAGCACTTATGACTAATCATAGACTAATTAGGCTCAAAGATTCATCTCGCGTTTTCCATACTCTAATTGTACAATTAGTTTTTTCATTTATCTATATTTAATGTTTCATGCATGTGTTCAACGATTCGATGTGATGTATTTGGGAAAAAATTTGTATCATTATGCTGAAAAAAAAAATCATGTTCAGTAAAAAAAGTTTTTTTTATGGACAACCCAACACGATGCTTGTGCAATTATACTGAATGAAGAGTAGTAGTTCACTGATGCTTGCTTTCTTCGTTCATGTGTTGGCAGAAGAGGGTGACGAGGAGCCTGTGGATGGGGTGCCTGGACTCAGCTGCGTTGCCTAGGGATCTCACCAGATAGATCGATGCGATCACATACCAAACCTGCCTTGTTTTGCGTGTCGTTGTAAAGTGAAGCAGAAACCATGACGGACCCCATCGTGATCGATGCATGCTGTCACCACGGTCTCACGGCCCAAACTTTCCCATTCATCTATCTCTCTCACTTCTCAGCAGCACTAGTGTTTGGTTGGTGTCTCTCTGTGCGTTTTAAGAGTAGTAGTAAAATGGAATGGACATGGACATGATGTGTCGCAGCGTCATTTCCTCGTGCCAAAGACCACTCGAGTGCTGCCTTTCTCTCTCTCTCCCTTTTTGATCTTTTCCGATATGTTTTTTTAGCCTCTGCTTGGTTGGTGTCCGCATGAAATTACGGAGGCAGCTCGTGAATGTGATATGAATGTGGTTATATGGGTTGGTGCGCTTGGTGGACACGGACACTGATGAGTAGCAGTGGAAAAGGTGATGTAAATGGAACGCTGTAGTTGTCTCAGCTCAGGGACTAGGTCCGCCGTGTGAAAAGAAAGAAAGAGAGAAAGCTTTCTGTTGATTCATAGCACTACTATACAAATATGTGTTTTATATAGGCCGGTTTAGTTTTAAATTTTTTTTAAAACTCTAATTTTTTCATCACATTAAATTTTTCTACACAACATAACTTACAAATTTTCATCGCATCATTTCAATTTCAACCAAACTTTTAATTTTGACGTGAACTAAGCGCACCCATATTCCGCACTGCGCTGATAGCATCTTTTATGTTATGGATGTACAGTGTGATTGTGCGATTATTATCCTGGGTTTTAGACTACTTCAGTGATAATTAACAATAGGCTGTGTTTAGTTTCACGTCAAAATTGGAAGTTTAACTAAATGAAAGTTGAAGAAAAAAATTAAAAAGTTTTTGTGTGTAGGAAAGTTTTGATGTGATAGAAAAGTTAAGAGTTAAGGAAAAAGTGGGGACTAAACTCAATAATAATCATATCTTCCAAGTTATACTTCTGCTTTCGGCCGTGTATTTGCAAGGGCTTCTTTTGCCTACTCCCTTTTGATTTGTAACGTGCACATTTAATTGCTATACTAAGTAGTATTGTCAGCTCAAAAGCAATTAAATACCATGCCTGATACTTGAAAGGAAAGGGGTGTGGCCTATCAGAGTTTTCCGTTTAAAAAACTAATTCCTCGCTATAGGTGGACTGGGATGATCGCTGATTGGCCTATATAAGTCGCGTCCCTATCAGATACGGCCACGGATACTGATACGTATCCCACATATTCGCGATTGTAAAAAAACAAAATAAAATCTGATAACAGCTTCGATAACTGACATCGGCAACATGCGTTGGTTCGGGATGGAGGGAAAAACACATGTGCATGACCTGAGATACACCAGCGATACGCCCATGGTCTGTCTCCGTCTTCACTCGACCAGGGATACGCCGCCTGACGCGCTCCCAACCTGATGGCTAATGTCTTTTGCCCGTGCCCGGTTGTCGGTGATATGGGCCTCGCGGTACACAAGATAGAGGAAAGAATCCTTCCATCCGGCCACGTGGCCGCGCGGCCTGTCCCCTCCCCTCCCGCCGGGAGAACAGAGCGCTCGTGAAGCGGCCAAGGGGCCTCGGGGTGCCTGTCACACCCCTCGGGTCCTTGGAGCGTGCTGTCCTGAGCCCTCACTCGGCTTCCACGTGGCGGCCGAGTGGGCGGAGGGAGAGGCGCTGCCAACGCCTTAAATGAGCGGTGCCCCAACCGTCCCTCGCCGCGTTTAATGAGACGTGGGCGGGCGTGAGGCGCCGCCCGATTGACGTGCGTCAATCGGGCTTGATGGTCTGTGACCGGTCACAGGCAGATGGTGGCAGTGCACCACGTCCCGCCCCCTGTTAGGCGAGTGGGGCAGGTATGCTTGTCCCATCGCACGTAGCTGAGCGTGTCCCCGTACACGAATCCACAAAAGTCTCTATGGAATTAAAAGGGAATGACAGGGATGTCCCCGTGTCAGCCGGAGGACGCGCTGGGACCCACCTGGCGGAGAACGACCGCCTTGCTTCCCGGTCGAAGGCATGGACGACGGTTGACCCAGGACATGTGTCACGCCTGAAATTTCTATCCAAAATTCCAAACGCTTACATATGTGTAAACCCTCGTCCAGTAATCAGCCGAGGCAACACAATAACAAATTGATAAAGAGTACAATTATTACTCTAATTAATAAGCGAATAAAATGTCATTACAGAGGTAGATAGTTTCTCTCAAACAATAAAGTTCTAAGCAGCGGAAAAATAGATAAACAGCGCAGACGACTCCACTCCACAGGCAGCTTGACCAGGGCTACGCCTAATCTTCCACACCATCAGTATCACTGTAGAACTTCTCCTCTGATGAATGATTGCAAGGTGAGTATAAGACATACCAGCAAGCCATGCAGCAAAATATGCAAGTGCACAGATAACAAAGGATGGATAGTATAGTCTCATTTGCATAAATAGCATTTAAATAAATTTTTCAGAATTTTAATAAACAATAAAGTATTAATTAAACAGTATTAATCTAACGCTATACACACACCCCTGTTCGCATAGGCCCAACCATTCTGACAACCAATCCCGGCTGCACAGTTCTATCTCCAAAACCAGGAATATACCATTCCAAATCAGGAGCTAAACAGGTTATTAACAGCATCAGTTTAATATGGTGAGAAGTGTGGAACTAATCAAGAGAAGACATTGTAAGACCCGCCCATAATCGCGGGCCGGCTATTCGAATAGTTTAGACTCTAGCCAGAGGTGTACCACTGTACCACAAGACGCAGCCCCAAACCATATCACCATGCGCACTCGATACCACCCACGGTACCTGTTCGGAAAGGAGCTGTGACAGTACTCCCTCGCACAACAACAATCCACCACAGTGCACCGTTCCTGGATCATAATCACCCCTTATAAACAAGCATGGACTCCCCAGCGACCCCCGTGGGCTTATCTCCGCCACTTCTCAGTCTGGTGCTCCGCAATGAACCATGCTATACAAAGGTAAAGCCGTTGCCCACGCTGGCTGTGGTTGGCACGTTAATGTTTCACAACCGAAAATCGTGAACCGGTCCTTAATTGTCGTGAGCACGACCATCAAAACCATGTGCTCAAACGCCACATTATCAGGTTTAGTTGGCAATTTAATTAATTAACCAATCACGATTAACCATCGTGAGCTATCATTAAGCCATCATTAAATAATAGTGAATCATAAGTTATCCCATTTATATGAGTTAGTGTCTCTAAGCATGGGTAAGCATCCTATTCACTTTAGCTAAAACATATATATGTTCTAGGTAATCAAATTATCAACCAAGTGACAAAGAATAGGGAATCAGTAGCAAAAGGGCTATAACAAGGCAATAGGTTATTTTCACCCAATGACATTCGAAAATAAATGCAATAGTTGAATAGAAACAATAGCTTTAAAACGGGATCAACATGCTCAAGGGTTATTTGGGATCTGTGTGACTTGCCTTGCTTGGCCTTGGACCTCTTCAAATTCTCTCCTGGCAAAATCGACTCTCCAGGAACGTCGGAATCTAGGAGAAAAGAGCAAAATCACCAAACAGCACATAAACAAGCATGAACAGTACATGTGGATATTTTTAACATGTAGATCTCAATTTTAGAAAAATTTAGAGACTTGAACCAACTAAACCGAGCTAAGATGAGATTAGTTTAAATGAAATTTTCATTATATGGATTTTAATTGAATTACGACGCAATAATAAATTATTTTGAAAAGGAAAGGGGATTATTGCGGCAGCGTCTCGGGTTCACGGTGGACGGGTGCACGGCTACGGTTTAGGGAAACGAATGGCCGAGATCAACCCTATCCAAAAACGGACGGCCGAGATTGATCTAACCCCATCGGGTCCACGGGAGACGGCGACGATGACGTCAGCGGTGACGTCATCACTGGCAGCAGCTCGGCCTCGCTGCTCGCCGGCGAACGACGCGCGGCGGCGCAAACGGACGACACCTACGGGTTGCGGGCGACGCGGGCGATCCTTACCGAGGCACGAACGGCGGCGGAGTGGCGACCGGACGACGACGGCGACGAGATGAAGCGGCGACGGCGTTCGGCTTGATGACGACGGCGGTGCTCCGGCGACCTTTGGCAGCAACAGAGGACGGGACGAGGACGGCGACGACCTGGCGATCCCGACGGTGCCTTCCCAAGCGACGAGACGACCGGAGCGGCGGCGGCGCACGACTGGACTTGCGGGGCGACGGCGGCGCAAGAGCTCACGGGCTAGGGCGCTACAGACGTCGGGCGGGCTAAGGCGAGGGTGGCGGCGGGGGAGAGGAGGTCCCGGGGTCCTTTTATAGCGGCTAGGGGGCGCGACAGAGGCCCCACGGCGACCGGTGACGCGATGGAAAGATTAGGGTTAGAGGAGAGAGACGAATCCGATTCGAGATCGAATCACCGCTTTCCAAGCGATTAAAACGCGATGATTCCAAAGGGAAAAGGTAGAGGAGATCTCGGGATTATTTCCCCTCAACCAATTCAACCGGATCGGCAAAGACGCGATCGAATTTGGAAGGAGATGGCGGCGCGGCTCGGCTAGGGTTCGGCCGGGCGTCGGCGGGAGGTTGAGACGGGTCTGACAGGTGGGCCCACCTGTCAGCGGCGAGCGCGTGCGCGCCGTGGCGGCTGCGGCTGCGGGCTGACTGGGCCGGCTGGCGCGAGGAGAGAGAGAGAAAGGTTTTGGGCCGACTTTCGGCCCAAAGCCAAAAGAGGATTTTAAAAACCTTTTCAATTTAAATTATTCATGAAATGCAATTCCATTTACTAAAAATAACTTCTTTGGCTAAATAAATCCCAGAAAAATCTAGGAACTATAGAATCAAGTAAAGTATTTAATAAAATTTTATCTGGCCCACTTTTATATTGGAATTTATTATTTAGAATTAGATCTTATCTTCTAGGCTTTTAAAATTATTTCTAATAATTCCAATTAAACAACAATTTATATAATTAGGGATTTTTAGGGTGTGACAGACCTACCCCCTTAAACAGAATCTCGTCCTCGAGATTCGAAGAACTGGTGAAAAGATGCGGATGAGCTGACTTTAATCATCTTCTCGTTCCCAAGTAGATTCTTCTTCCGAGTGATTACCCATTGAACCTTACAGAAACGGATAACTCGATTCCTGGTTCTTCTCTCATCTGTCTCCAAGATACGGATTGGTTTCTCAACATGTGTCAGATCTCTGGAGTTCTATTTGTTCAAGATTAGCTTCTTCAATAGGTACCCTTAAACACTTTTTCAACTGTGACACATGGAACACATTATGGACACCCGCCAAGGATTGAGGTAACTCCAACTGATAAGCAACCTCACCTCTTCGACTGACAATCTTATAAGTCCCACGACGCGCCGGTGCCAATTTTCCTTTGGTGTGAAAACGATGAACCCCGCGGAGAGGCGTGACACGAAGGTACACATGACTTCCTTCCTCAAAACTTAAATCTCTGCGGCGATTGTCGGCATACTCTTATGACGAGACTGAGCCACAGCAATCTTTCTTAATGATCTTACCTTCTCTTCTGCTTCCTTAGGATATCAGTCCAAAACCTGACGTTCTCCCGTTTGATCCACAAAAGCGGAGTGCGGCACTTCCGACCATACAGTGCTTCATAAGGACCATTTGAAGACTAGCTTGATAACTGTTGTTGTATGAGAATTCCGCGTAAGCAGATTCTTATCCCAACTTCCACCGAAGTCTAAAGCACAAGCTCTCAACATGTCTTCCAAAATCTGATTACCCTTTCAGTTTGTCCGTCTGTCTACGGATGATTAAGCAGTACTGAAGTTCAGCTGGAACCCATCTCTTCCTGAAGCTTCTTCCAAAACTTTGAAGTAAACTGGCTACGTCGATCTGGCACTATTTTCTTAGGACGCCATGCAAACACACAATCCTTGCCATATACAATTCCGCCAAACGACTTCCGGAATAGGTGGTCCTCACCGGATGAAATGAGCCACTTTGGTAAGTCTGTCGACTATCACCCAAACAGAGTCATGGCCCGATGT
>CM020184.1:9397758-9431704 GCA_009805545.1 Oryza longistaminata
TAGAATTTTTAAAAGTTTTAAATCATGCATATGCTTATTATATATGATTATTAGAATTTTTAACAATTTTAAATCATTCATGTGGTGTTTACATATGATTATTAAAATTTTTAACAATTTTAAATCATGCATATGCTAGTTATATATGATTATTAGAATTTTTAATAATTTTAACAATTCAGCTCTGGCTGAAGCGTTTGCGAAAGCTTGATTCCAGGAAGCGTCTACAAGGATATTCTGTCTAACTTCACCAGAGTAGGGGATCTTCTTTTGTTCGATCAAGTGAACTTTCTATTTGGGATGTCTATATCTATTAACCCTTCTTCATTTATCCAGTGGTTGAACTCCTCCATTCCTCTTGTATTTAAATTGTCATTACTCTTCTCGTGCGGGTAACGACATATGTTGAAATCACCAATGCACATCCAAGGTTCATGGCAATTGGATCTGAAATTGGTCAGCAGATCAAACATTTTCAGCCTCTCTGAGTCTGTGTGCGGGGCGTAGATGTTTGTGACTAGGAAGGAAGTATTGTCTGAGGTTGAGTGGAAGGAACAGGATAAGGCAGTGGGGGTACTATTCAAAAGGTTGACACTGAACTTAATTTGCTCTATTCCAAGCCACCAGAGGAACCTATTGAAGGCTGGTAATGCAAGTTTCCAAGATGGGTGGGGAGGAGAGCGCGTATTGTGAAGCTATCTATAGAAACTAGCTTGGACTCTTGAAAACAAACTATGTCTGGCTTATGCTCTAGCAGGGTGGACATGACTAAGTCTCTTTTGTCTTTGTCACCAAGCCCTCTCACATTCCAAGTAAGGATTTTCATTGCAAATGAAGAGGGGCATCTACGAGTAAGAAGGAGAGCAGCCAAGGCAGGTTTCGAACATCAAGCATAAGAAAACCTTTCCCGTTTCAGTTTTGCTCCTCTTTCTTTTTTCCTTTCTCTTTTCCTCTTTGTATTATAGTATTATTTCAACTTCAACCAAAACACCTATTGAAGGCTACGATTAGATTCAGAAGTTCAGAACTAGGCTCACTGACTCACATACTCAACTGGCACAACTCTAGCTTATTGACATGTTAGACTTTTCTTGACTGAATACTTACATGAAGATAACATCATTTCATCTTCTTTTCCTGCTGTTCAATAATACAGTGATCTGCTAACAAGTACAGCAGACTCTGTTCTTGTTTATTCTTCCTAGTATATGCTTTTCACAAACTACAAAACTAGTCCCTTTTCCTGAAAATTACCAAAAAAAACACTCAATTTTTTAGATAATGGGAATAAAACCCGGCCTCTACATAAACATGGCTGTACACAGCCACAACAAACAAGCACTCATGAAACATGATTCGACAAGCTGAAAATTTTATTGAACAAAGAGGGCCTTGAAATGCAATCTACAAATTGAATAGGATTTACATAAACATGGTTACAGTGAATAACCAGAGAATAAAATTACATTGATTGCATGAATCAACAATGACTGACAATTAATGATGAATGATCAGGCCTAACACAAGACTTAAAATCAACATCATCAGTGCTACTGCTAAGTTACAGATTGACTGACAGACTACAGTCTTGTCTGCCTTCTTCAGTCCTCCCAATCTAACCAAACAGAGGCGCGAAGCCGGCGAAGTTTGCTTTCTTGGGCTCCTCGGCGAACCACCGGTGCTCCAGCGCCTCCGCCGCTGTCATCCTCTTCTCAGGGTCGAACGCCAGCAGCCCGGACAGGACCTCGCGCGCCGCCGGCGACAGCTCCGGCAGGACGTCATAGAAGAGCTCGTTGAGCTGGTCGTCCAGGTTGGCGGACAGGTCGGCGAGCAGCTCCTTCTCCGTCATGTCGCCTCCGAACAGCGGCGCGCCGGTGAGGAGCTCGCCCATGATGCAGCCCAGGGCCCACATGTCGACGCCCGGGCCGTAGCAGTGGTTGCCGGCAAGCTGCTCCGGCGAGGTGTAGGGCAAGGTGCCGACCAAGCACTCCTCGTATGGCTTCCCGGCGGGGTTGACGAACGTCGCTGAGCCGAAGTCGCAAACCTTGAGGTCGCCGAAGCTGTTGAGGATGTTCTCCGGCTTGATGTCCCGGTGGATGACGTGCGAGGCGTGCATCTTCTTGGCGGCGCCGACGAGCTGCCGCATCATGAAGCGGACTTGCTTCTCCGGCCGGGCCCTCGGTAGCTCGTCCCGGAGGCTGCCTCCGACGAACTCCATGACGAGGAAGACGTCCCCGGTGTTGGCGTCGGCGACGACGTCCTTGATCTGGACGATGTTGGGGTGGCCGCGGCACGCGTGCTGGCAGGCGGCCTCGACCCTGACCGCGTCGAAGTCGCGGGCGCCGTGGGGGAGATGCTTGAGGGCGACCTTGCTGCCGGTGCGGCGGTGGCGCGCCATGATGACGACGCCGGAGGCGCCCTCGCCGACGACGTCGAGCTGCTCGTAGTCGTCGACGCTCGCCAGCGCGTACCTCCGCGGCCTCTTGGCGCCGGCCGCCGCTGCAGGAGTAGTGGATCCGGTGGCGGTCGGTTCGTCGTCCGGCGCCGCCACGCGCTTGCGGGAAGCCGGTGGTGCAGGTGAAGGTGCAGGCGCCGCCATGATTCGGAATCGGAAGCAGAGGAGAGGAGATCGCCAAGTCGAGGAGGAGGAGGAGAGTGAACAGCGAAGCGATGGATGGGGAAAGAGGAGGAGATGGAGGCGTGGATTTATAAGCATCGCATCGGACGGTCACGACGCCGACTCCGATTCGTACTTTTTTTGATGACCACCACCGACTCGGACTCGTCGCGTTACCGCGCCCACGCGGACTCCGATCCAACTCCGACTCGGATTCGCGAGAGCTCGCTGGCCATAAAGCTTCGAGGCTGGCCGGCCATGGCCATCCAATCCATCCATTGTCTCGCAAGCCCTCGTCTCCTCGCCATCCCTTCCCCTCATCTCTTGCCGCTCTCGGCCAAGGCATACTCGGCGCTTTTGCTTGCATGGCCGCTGCCGTCGCGATGGCGTGCAAGCGCCCAGCGCCCGACGGCGGCGACGCCTTCCTCACCGCGGCGTCGCCGTGTTGCAGAAGCCCCGGCCGCTGTTCACCAGTATCTTCAACTACGAGTATCTCCACAAGCTCGGGCGGGCAGCTATGGCGTCGTGTACAAGGCTCGCGACCGCCGCACCGGCGAGACGGTCGCCGTCAAGTGGGTGCGCCCGGCGTGGCCTTGCCCACGGCCAGCCGGCCGACCTCGCCGCGTTCGCCCGCGAACGCGACTGCCTCGCCGCGTGCCGCGGATACCCGTCCATCGTGCAGCTCAGAGATGTCGCCGCCAACCCTTCCAACTGGGACGTGTTCATTGTCATGGAGTTCGTCGGCGCGAACAGCCTCCGCGACTTCATCGCCGGCTGTCCTTCTCCGAGGACGAGACCCGCGCTCTGATGCGGCGGCTTCTCACCGGCGTCAGGGCGATGCACCGCGCCGGCATGGCACACGCGACATCAAGCCGGCAAACTCCTCGTCGGCCCGAGCTTCGCGCTCAAAGATTGCGAACTTCGGGATGGCCACCACGGCGCCGCCGCCGTACGAGCCGTACATGGTCGGCACGCTCCACTACAACTCGCCGGAGCAGCTCACCGAGAGCGGGCTGAACGGCAAGTACGACGCCAAGGCCGTGGACATGTGGGCGGCGGGCTGCGTGATGGCCGAGCTCCTCACCGGCGGCAGAGCGTTCACGTCGGAGACGGCGAAGGAGCACCTCCTGGAGCTGGTGGAGCTGAGAGACTACGACATCGGGTCCAGGAACTCGCTGGCGTTCGGCGGCCTGCGGTGGCTGTCCCCGGCGGGGCGCGAGGTGCTCGCTGGGCTGCTGGCCTTCGACGGCGACAAGAGGATGACGGCGGAGACGGCGCTGGAGCACCGGTGGTTCACGGAGGAGGCCGACTCCCCTGCCGTGCTCAGCTGCCTCGCCGCCATAACTTCATGAGGAGAGCTTGTAATTGGGTCGTCAAGGACGCAGCATTTGTAGTGTCATTCTTGTAATCTTATTCTTCTGTAATTATAAGAGTATGACACCCTCAGCTTTGCAGCAATATGTGTAAACTGCAACTGTGATTTGTAATACAAATTAGTCCCTCTTTTCCAAATTATAAGATCTATAATTTTTTACACAATCTTCGGTGATATATTTTGATCAATAATTTATTTCATATTAAGCTATCAACAACTATAAAATTAACATTACATTAAAAAATGGGAGTAGCTATATTTATAGCGCAGTATTTACTAGCTAGGAGTGAGTAACTAGCTATATATGGGCAGCCACCAAAAAATCGTTTCTACTATACTCACTTCAGTGGGACAATTTTGACCTACGGAGTATAACTAAGAACAGAAAAAAAAATTGCCCTTTCTATTTTGCTTTTAGAAATAGAGTTTCTTTGCTTTTCATTTTCACCTCTGCATGGATGAAGATCACAACCATAACTTCTGCTTGAGCTACCCTGTAGTCACAAAGACCTTTGTCTTGATAACATGCTACATTTCTTTTAGA
This sequence comes from Oryza longistaminata, assembly GCA_009805545.1. Classification (NCBI taxonomy): domain Eukaryota; kingdom Viridiplantae; phylum Streptophyta; class Magnoliopsida; order Poales; family Poaceae; genus Oryza; species Oryza longistaminata. Next base: position 9,402,295 of record CM020184.1, read on the forward strand.
TCACATATACCAGTATCTTTCGAAGTTAGAGTATCACGGCTATAAAGTATAGTATCACTGAAGTTTGCATATGAGCTAGGCAATTATCATAATAGAATAAGGCCTAAATCCTCTTCATCATACTTTACCTCCATAGACTCAAGGTCAGCAACAATTTCCTTGAAAGTGGAGAGATGATCCATCACGGACTCATCATCTTGCAACTTGAGCAAAAATAACTTTTGCTTCAGGTGCATTTTACTGGTCAGATCTTTGGTCATGCATATATGTTCCAGCTTCAACCATAGCCCAGCGGCTGTCTCCTTAAGAACCTCCTGCAAAATATTGTTAGATAGATGAACATGAATATATGACATAGCCTTACGATCCCTTTTCTTCTCATCGTTGGACCAATACTGAGTCCTCTTGTCAAATTCAGAAAGCGCATCATCGAGGTCTTGCTGTGCAAGAACGGCTCGCATCTTCACTTGCCAAAGTGAGAATCTTGTGCCTCAGTCCAGGAGCGGTAGATCATACTTCAAACTCGCCATGGGAATTAATCCTGAATTTGCTAGTAAGAAATTAGGGTAAACCTAGCAAAAACATGAAACCTGGTACACTTCTCGTGTGCACGTAGCGTAGATCTGGAGTCTTCCTGGTACACAAGCTTTGGGTGCGCGTAGTAATTTCCACGTGAATAAAAATCACGTTAACAGGCAGGCAGGCTGGCTGCCCTAATTTCCCTCAGTATGCGTGCGCTTGTGATGGATGGATTTTCCTGTGCCGCTCGGCTGCTTGCTGCCGATGGCTTCTGCTGCGCTGCTCCTCCGACACGCGGGCGGCAGAAAGGACAACGTCGACTCGGAGTTGACGGCGACTCCGTTTTGGATATATTGGATTTCGCCGAACAGAATTTCGACGACGACGAACGCGCTCGACGGCCAGGCAGTAGTTCGATCTCCGATGCTCTAATACCACTTGTTATGAAAATAGATGCACAATGGATTTTTTTACCTGAAAAACCCTTGAGGAAAAAAACCACGGACGCCGACCGGCAATGATCACTATAGAGGAGTTGATTACAAACGTAGGGGAATCACAATGGGAACATTACCCCTTCCCGTACGGCTTACAAGAGTATATATAGGGGATAAAAGAAAGACACCTAATAGGAACTCCTACTAGGAAACTAATCCGAATATATTGTGGGCCCAAAATTCGGATCACATATTTAACGGAGATTGCCAGCTGGCCGGCCGCGCGCGAGGATAGGAGCCCGCCGACAGGTTGCGCATGGGAAGGAGCTCGTCAGCCGGCCGCAACACGTGTGGGGAGGACATTTGTTTGCCGGCTGCGCGCAGGGGAGGAGCTCGACGGCCGGCCGCGCGCGGGGAGGAGCTCGTCAGCTGGGTGCGACGCGGGTGGGAAGGAGATTTCCGTCGGCCGGCGGCACGCGGAGGGAGGATCTCGACAGCCGGTCACACGTGGGGAAGAGATTCGTCAGCCGGCGGCACGCAGAGGACTCAACGGTCGGCCGCGCGCGGGGGGGGGGGGGGGGGGGTGGGGGGGGGGGGGGGGGGGGGGGAGAGCTCTTTGGCCGGCCACGACACGCGTGGGGAGGAGATTCGTTGGCCGGCCACGCGCAGGGGAAGGAACTCGACGGCCAGCCGCGCGCGGGGAGGAGCTCCCGGCCAGCGACGGACGTCGAGGTGGTGGTGCTATGGTGACGCGCCCCACCCCGCGCCCTCTTCCCAGCTCGATTCAGTGTCGTTGCCTCCCGTGCCCTCTCCTCCCCTCGTCCTAGCTCGAGTAGGTCGCCTAATCTGGTCGTGAGAGCGCGGCTGAGGCCTTGACGACGGCAAAACAGACGGGGGCCGGCACCCTTGTCGATCTCATCCGTCGTCAGATGGTGAAGCACCCCCGACGACCCGTCTTTCTCCTTCGCGCTCCCCTTCCGTCGTCTCTCTAGGCCTCAACCTATGTCACCGGCGGCATCGGAGCCACTGGCTATAGGGATAAGCCAGCGAGTCTAACGGGGTGGCCGCGATCCCTACCACCCCTACCACCATGCGGCGGCAGCAGTCCCCGTCAACACATGGCACAAGCGAGTCCGGCAGGGCCGTCGCAATGGCCACAGCACCACCACCTCAACGTTCGTCATACCCACCACCACTTCAATGACACAATGGCCATGGCGTCAAGGCCGACCGGGGAGGACACGGCCGTGACACCCGACAAGTGGGTGTCGGGGGACTCGGAGCCCTCGGTGACGAAGAGCAGGCGTCGGACGGTGATGGAGAGGTGGCTGGAACTGGAGCTCGGGGTGAACACACCGGAGAAGTGCCCGCCGCCACCCCCGCGGCGGAAGCAAAAAGTAGGAGGAGAGGAGGAGCGAGGCGAGCAGGACGAGGTCAAGCGCCATGGTCACCGCCGCGCACCACCACCAGGCCAAGCTGACTCATCACCTTCTCTACACGACACTGACATATGGGACCCACGTGCTGACTCAGCCAGTCAACGGGTTCAAATATGCCACGTCAGACGAAACCGCCTCCCAGACCACCCGAGGAGTCAATTTGCAACAGTTTTGGGAGTTGGAGGACGGGTTATACCCGGTTTTGCGGTTGAGGGATGCGATTCAACCAAGGGCATGAGTTGAGGGAGGCAAAGTAGACTTATTCCATCCATGGCCACCACTAGTTCAATCGTAGTCTGGTCTTGAGCTTATTATAGATAGACTACATACTACATATTGGTTGGAACCTTGTTAACACAGCAAGTGAGATTGCCTGGGGTGAAACGATCAAAACGATGAGACTTATAGTAAGTACCAGGAGTGAGATTGCTATTAGGCAAGAGCAATTTACTCAACTGTTTGTTGATGTTGAAATGCCTGAAGGTATTGCTTTGCATATAGGTTGATCGATTAGACTTGTAGTAAGTACCAGGAGTGAGATTGCTATCCGGCAAGAGCAATTTACTAAGTTGTTTGTTGATGTTGAAATGCCTGAAGGTATTGCTTTGCATATCGGTTTCTTTGGGTTGTTGATGTGGTTCAGAAGACCAACTGCTATCTAGGGCCAACAATTTATCATTTAGCAAATCGCAAGATGGTACTATTAATTAAGCAAGAAATTTGAGACATATACTTGATACTGAGTTGTTGATTTGCTGAGATGAGCTAAATTTGAGACACTACTTTTTACTGAGGTTGAAATGCAAATATTTTAGAAGCTTGGTGATGGTAAGGTTATCCTGCACATGCTTGGGTTAGATTATTGCAGGTTGAGATCGTATTCCTTTTATTTGGGGGTATAAATTGTGGAATATAAATCATGTTATAATCGTGGGACAACCTGATGTATATTTTCAGGTTCACTTGCCTGCTTTCTGTTGTGCTCATTCCAGTAACATCATGAAATCCAAGTACTGACTTTGAGCAGATCAAATTTTCATGTGGCAAAGAAATGGAATCCTTGATGAATTGTACTCACCTTCATTTGTTCTAGTTAATGGGAAGTAAGAACCACTTCCTACAGTCAACTGAACATCAATTAAATTCGTGTGGCAGTAGACAAAATATTTAGAAAAGTGAATACGAGCTCACGGTTAAGGTTTATGAATTCAGTCCGGTGATGTTAGTGCTAAAGAAAAATTGTTCATTGATGGGTTTTGCGGAGGAGGCCGACTCCCCTGCCGTCCTCAGCTGCCTCGCCGCCATAGCTTCATGAGGAGAGCTTATAATTGGTGCCTAATTATAGTGTCTTGAATTGATTCTTGTAATCTTATTCTTTTGTAATTATAAGAGTCCGAGTGTATGGCACCCTCAGCTCTGCAGCAATATGTGTAAACTGCAACTGTGATTTGTAATACAAATTAGTCCCTCCGTTCCAAATTATAAGATATATAATTTTTTTACACAATCTTCGATGATATATTTTGACCAATAATTTATTTCATATTAAGCTATTAACGACTATAAAATTAACATTACATTAATCTGATGAGTATGTGTCAACGGTTAAGGACGTGAATCAGATATCGATCAAATGACCTCCAAATCATTGCATTATCTATATACTTTGTTAGCAGTGATGCTTTCGCTTTTGGTTAGATAGCTGCTACACTAATCTGCAAAAGGAAAACGAAAAAGAAAACATAGCAAGGCATTTTGAGCTTAAATTTAGTTAGCATTATGTTAAAAAAAAGTTAACAGTTATATAAACTATTTACATGAGATCCAAAATCTTTTGCTTACCTGATGCTAATTTTATGGGCATTTGTCAAGTTGTTTACAAAATCTTCTTTATCCTTTTCATGGCACGGAATAATCTAGCAAAACTAGCCCCAAGAAATTTTCTATTATACTCACTTCAGTGGGACAATTTTGACCTATAAGAACAACAGAAAGAAATTGCCCTTTCTATTTTGCTTTTAAAAGTAGAGTTTCTTTGCATTTCAATTTCACCTCTGTATGGATGAAGATCACAACCATAACTTCTGCTTGAGCTACCCTGTAGTCACAACAACGACCTTTGTCTTGATAACATGCTACATTTCTTTTAGATCACATATACTTGTATTATCCTCTCTCAAAACTATTTGCTTCATGTTATACTAGCCACTAAGTCGCACTTTGTGCGACAAGGAATTTATACCCACCCGTAAAAAAATATGTAATATATATCGAAGTGAAAAATATGTGCAATGAGTAGTACTTAAAAAATAATCATATTTATCGAGAGAAAGAGGAGTTAAGATAAACGGAACCAAGCGTGGGAAGCTAATTAATTCATTTTATTGATTTCTCATTGGCAATCAATATAAACTCACCAGTATATACAAATATTCATTTGATTAAGATGTAAGTAACAATACGACACTATAAAATGCTTCTCTAGAGCACCACATAATTAATGAACTCTAGAGCACCACATAATTAATGAATTATGACGATATATTAGGTTCCTTTTAAGGCCCTATTTATGCTGAATGGAATATAAATAAACGATATATGAAAAAAAATGAATTGTTGAATAATTTGTGATACTTATTTAAGAGTATACACGAATTTATTAACTATTATAAAATTTAAAATGGATTTAAAACAATATTTTAAGAATTTCATATGTAGCTCGAGAAGCTTGACACCGAATAGAATGCGATGTTCATGGCTCCACCATTAGATAATGAATGTAATGAAGTTGGTATGAAACTAAGTGTGAACGTAACTATGCCGTTGATTTTTTTTTACTCGCCCGCTCAACATGCGGTGCTTGCAGCTTCGCGAGGCTTCTACTGGAAGCTGCTAGTGTCTTTTTGAGTACGGAAGTACGAATCGAACGGTTTATACAATTTGCTGCCTGCATCTAACGGTGGACAATTTGTAGCTTACGTGACTAAATTAGGATTCAAGAAAGATTAATTCTTTCACTAACTGAGTCACTACATTATCCTCTAGATATTAAAATCTAAATTGAAGTCTACCATAGCTCAAATTCAAGGGGTTACATTCTTATGTTCTGTTTCTTCATAATAACACAGGTTTTTGTTTTTTTCTGTTCATGACCTTATTTACATTTTCTTAAGTTGACATAGAGTGCTGGGACTAAGAAATGCAGGTGCAGAACTGGGACTTTAACCACTGTAGGATTCAGTGAGAGAGCAATGCTCAATTGCTCATGCTAAACAAGGTTGTGGTAAATGAGATATCACAAGACGATGGATTTGGTGATAAGTTATATTATTATCTTCACTGAATAACAAATAGTTAATTCTCCTTATTTCACCATTGATGCTAATCTCTAAGTATTGATAATATAATATCTTTGTAAGGAAAACATATTTGATATGAACCTCTTATTGTTTTCGTAAGGAGAAATAAAGTTGATCTCTCATTGTCAGTAACAAAAGCAACTGAGTTTGATGGTATGTAAAACTAGATTTATCGGGTAAGTTGAATGTAAAAATTTGTGATTATGTAGCCAATTTTTTGTTTTGGATATACAGATTTAGTTATGATCAATTCTTATTTACCTGGCTTCATAATTAACAGTGCACTAGGTCCATCCAATTCAGCTGACCTATCCATACTAATTGCCGCGCTGACCTATACATACTAATTGCCGCGGTTATTTTCTAGTCTTAACTATTGAAAGGTGAAACTCAAAATGAAACGAGGATGAGCCATATCATTCGATAAATATTAGCCGTTGGATTCACTACAAGACAAAAGAGGATAAATGAATCTTAGCCGTTGGATTAGATGGATGGTGCAAACAATAATTTAAGAGATTTCCGGAGATGAAACTACTAGAAGAAGAAAGGAAGTGGAAAAGCTAAAGAATATACATATGAAGGTATAATGTTATACATATAATTTACGATTTGCATCTATTGTAAAAACTATTTACTAAGAAACCCTCATCGAAGCTAAAGATTCATTTGATTAATTTTGTTTCTAACAAATAATTTTAATATATTTTAGAAAAAAAAATACTATAAGGACATGCACAGTTATGGTCGCCCGAATATAAGTTTAATGATTGGGTAAAAAAATATATGTTTAATGATTTTCACATGAATTTAAATGAAATCAAACTTATTCCTTAAAAACCTACAAAATATTTGTGCATAGGCTATAAAAAACACGTGCCAATAAAAAGCAAGGGGTCATGCAACCACGAAGACCTATAAGACAATAACTTATAAAATTTGTAACAAATATTAAGCTATTTAGTATATTATCATAATATTAGTTAGTCTGACCTATGTTTTTTTTAGCAACGAGAAACCTATAAAAAAAATATTACCACTCCCACATACCACATAATAGAAGGACTAAAGTCGCGCGAATGGGCAATATCATAGTCAAGTTATGATTGAATTGTTTAGTGTGTAGCTCTGCTGTATAGTAATTCAGTATTCAGCAGCCAATAACAGAGAAATTGTTTTACATCTCTAGCAAGTAACTATCTTGCAAGTTGTCATTTATGAGCTATTTTTGTACATGTTCTTTAGCGTGTAGGTGATTGAAAATTTTTAGCTAGCTCTCTACCTCAATTGGCTTGAACCGAGAGTGGTTAACTGCAGATTTGAGCGTTGAACACATAATTAAGTTGCATTAGCTAGCTCTAGTGGTCCAGAAGCATTGTGCCTTCGTCTTCCCTCCTTTCTCTCCATGTTTCCCACCAAGCTGCTGCTGACGTTGCTCTTATTTGACACGTGTCACTCGATTTTTTGGTGGTTGCATTCAGATAAATCTTTGATCCGGTTGGGTAAAACTTTGTAGATATACAAGATTAGCCTTATTTTATTCTATCTTTTTTTTTCCCAACTTGCAGTGAGATGTACTAATATATTCTAACTGAATGTCGCATTGAATATCTGGCAAATTAAACATATCAAGACACCAATTTTCCACTGCATTGTCTTCATCATTGAATTCAAAATAAAAAACAGCATATTAAAACATACCAAAAGTACATTAAAATTACATGTTCTTCAACAGCATATATATGCTATTGTGAAATTACTTTTATACCTCAAAATAAAAACAGCATATTCATACCAAAAGTACATTAAAATTACATGTTCTTCAACAGCATATATATGCTATTGTGAAATTACTTTTATACCTCAAAATAAAAACAGCATATTCATACCAAAAGTACATTAAAATTACATGTTCTTCAACAGCATATATATGCTATTGTGAAATTACTTTTATACCTCAAAATAAAAACAGCATATTCATACCAAAAGTACATTAAAATTACATGTTCTTCAACAGCATATATATGCTATTGTGAAATTACTTTTATACCTCAAAATAAAAACAGCATATTCATACCAAAAGTACATTAAAATTACATGTTCTTCAACAGCATATATATGCTATTGTGAAATTACTTTTATACCTCAAAATAAAAACAGCATATTCATACCAAAAGTACATTAAAATTACATGTTCTTCAACAGCATATATATGCTATTGTGAAATTACTTTTATACCTCAAATTAGACTTGTAGTAAGTACCAGGAGTGAGATTGCTATCCGGCAAGAGCAATTTACTAAGTTGTTTGTTGATGTTGAAATGCCTGAAGGTATTGCTTTGCATATAGGTTGATCGATTAGACTTGTAGTAAGTACCAGGAGTGAGATTGCTATCCGGCAAGAGCAATTTACTAAGTTGTTTGTTGATGTTGAAATGCCTGAAGGTATTGCTTTGCATATAGGTTGATCGATTAGACTTGTAGTAAGTACCAGGAGTGAGATTGCTATCCGGCAAGAGCAATTTACTAAGTTGTTTGTTGATGTTGAAATGCCTGAAGGTATTGCTTTGCATATAGGTTGATCGATTAGACTTGTAGTAAGTACCAGGAGTGAGATTGCTATCCGGCAAGAGCAATTTACTAAGTTGTTTGTTGATGTTGAAATGCCTGAAGGTATTGCTTTGCATATAGGTTGATCGATTAGACTTGTAGTAAGTACCAGGAGTGAGATTGCTATCCGGCAAGAGCAATTTACTAAGTTGTTTGTTGATGTTGAAATGCCTGAAGGTATTGCTTTGCATATAGGTTGATCGATTAGACTTGTAGTAAGTACCAGGAGTGAGATTGCTATCCGGCAAGAGCACTTTACTAAGTTGTTTGTTGATGTTGAAATGCCTGAAGGTATTGCTTTGCATATCGGTTTCTTTGGGTTGTTGATGTGGTTCAGAAGACCAACTGCTATCTAGGGCCAACAATTTATCATTTAGCAAATCGCAAGATGGTACTATTAATTAAGCAAGAAATTTGAGACATATACTTGATACTGAGTTGTTGATTTGCTGAGATGAGCTAAATTTGAGACACTACTTTTTACTGAGGTTGAAATGCAAATATTTTAGAAGCTTGGTGATGGTAAGGTTATCCTGCACATGCTTGGGTTAGATTATTGCAGGTTGAGATCGTATTCCTTTTATTTGGGGGTATAAATTGTGGAATATAAATCATGTTATAATCGTGGGACAACCTGATGTATATTTTCAGGTTCACTTGCCTGCTTTCTGTTGTGCTCATTCCAGTAACATCATGAAATCCAAGTACTGACTTTGAGCAGATCAAATTTTCATGTGGCAAAGAAATGGAATCCTTGATGAATTGTACTCACCTTCATTTGTTCTAGTTAATGGGAAGTAAGAACCACTTCCTACAGTCAACTGAACATCAATTAAATTCGTGTGGCAGTAGACAAAATATTTAGAAAAGTGAATACGAGCTCACGGTTAAGGTTTATGAATTCAGTCCGGTGATGTTAGTGCTAAAGAAAAATTGTTCATTGATGGGTTTTGTTCCAAGAAGAATTCAGAGATGTTATGTGCTTCAGATGAGTATGCTAAATATATCAGATGGGTACCCAATATATATCAGATGTTACTACTAGCAGCTGTTACATGGACGGTTGATGGCTATGTAATTCCAACAGAAGATGTTATGAAGATAGAGCAACATTTCCAATGTGATACATTCAATGCAAGACAGACAAAGTATAGAGCGAAGTAATTAAGCCATATGTGAGCAACTCCAAGAAAATTCAAGAGCTACAGGTGTAATGGGATCCCGGCGGTGAGTTCCTTCCATAATTCATATGGACGAGCCGAAATTCAAAGAGGGAATTGTTAGGAATTCAAGTGGGCCTCGCAATAGGGAGGTTCTCACGCAAGCATTGGCCCAAGCTAGGGCCCCAAATGGAGAGGCAACAAAACAACAACAATAGAGGGATCTAAAGTGAACTTATTCCTTCAGGAGGCCATGGAACAGAACATTGGCGAACGACGGTGGTGGTAACCTGGAAGTTGGTTGGCTCCTTGCTGATTTCCTTCACCAGCTCTCCTTCTTACTCCAGCCCCTTACCTTAGCTTCTAGAACCTGTATCACCTTCCTCTTTTCTCCTTCAGTTTCACCTCAAGCAGCTAGTTGTACTCGTGAGTTGTATTAGAAATTGTTATTATTTTGTTGATTGACAGAAGTGGGTTGTTAACCTAAATATTATGCTATCTAGTGATGTAACTGAATCTTTTGCATTTTCCATGCAACATATCAGTAACCACTTCCACCCATGGAAGATGAATTATAGACTACTAGAGCCGATGAAAATCTACAATTATTCTGAATCTAAAATCTAGCAGTTCAAATAGTACAAACCAACATTTTCATATCGGGATTGCTATAGGTCATTCGAATGAAATTTGGGGATGAAATCTTACAGATTTTGGACCATTGGATCCATGCCAAGATTCGTGCACCATCTTCTCTCCAACTCCGGCGGGCTCCCCTTCTTCTCCGACGCCGGTGACACCCCAACTCCAGCAGGGAGCATACGGATTAGGGTTTGGGGTTGGGGTGAGGGTACGGAGGGGTTGGGGGAGGGGGAAGAGGGGGGTTTCCTCGGGGCTTAGAAAGATGGCTGGCAAGTCCGAGTCCGGGTCTGTTTTGCCGGGTCTCGAAGTTTTCTTACTCGGGAAGGTATGTTTCGGGTTTCCTTTGAATTCTATCCCGAGTTAGACATGGAGGAGGGCCTGTAGAGGGCAAGACCAACCCCTATATAAGGGACATGGCCGGTTCAATTGTAACTAATCAATCTAAAATCAATCAATCGAATCGTTTTTCATATTGCTTTTAGTTTTCTCTTAGTTTGTCCATCTTTGTCGATTTGTGCCGTAAATCGTCCGCCGCCGCTGCGAGAGTGCGACATCTCTTTGTAGGTTTGTCCTGAAAACCTTCCGTTTTGCCCACGAGACTTGCCTGAAGGTATTGCTTTCTTTTTCTTTTTTTTTTTGAAGTGGCTGAAGGTACTGCTTTGCATATCGGTTTCTTAGCAGTTGTTAGTAAGGAAGATAAATTAGTTGTCTGTGGTCCTGAATCATCTTTCTTTGGGTTGTTGATATGGTTCAGAAGACCAACTGCTATCTAGGGCGAAAAATTTATCATTTAGCAAACTGCATGATGGTACTATTAATTAAGCAAGAAATTTGAGACATATACTTGATGCTGAGTTGTTGATTTGCTGAGATAAATTTGAGACACACTACGTTGAAATGCAAATATTTTAGGAGCTTGGTGATGGTAAGGTTATCCTGCACATGCTTGGGTTAGATTATTGCAGGTTGAGATCGCATTCCTTTTATTTGGGGGTATAAATGGTGGAATATAAATCAATGTTATAATCGTGGGACAACATGATGTATATTTTCAGGTTCACTTGCATGCTTTCTGTTGTGCTCATTCCAGTAACATCCTGAAATCCAAGTACTGACTTTGAGCAGATCAAATTTTCATGTGGCAAAGAAATGGAATCCTTGATGAATTGTACTCACCTTCATTTGTTCTAGTTAATGGAAGTAAGAACCACTTCCTACAGTCAACTGAACATCAATTAAATTCGTGTGGCAATGGACAAAATATTTAGAAAAGTGAATACGAGCTCACGGTTAAGGTTTATGAATTCAGTCCGGTGATGTTAGTGCTAAAGAAAAATTGTTCATTGATGGGTTTTATTCCAAGAAGAATTCAGATATGAGGTCCTAGGTTCGACTTCCCATGGGAGCGAATTTTCCAGGATTTAACAGTACTGTGCTTTCAGTGGTAGGCGACATACCCGTCGACAGCGAGGCGCCTGTGGTGACTTCATCAATCTCTCCAGGATTTGTCAGCCCAGTCTTTGAAGATGCTCGTAGGGGTAGAGTTTGCGTACGTGTGTTCATAGGGGTGAGTGCGCGTGCGTTGTGAGTGTCTGCGTTGTACTGTGTAATTCTAAAAAAAAAGAAGAATTCAGATATGTTATGTGCTTCAGCTGAGTATGCTAAATATATCATATGGGTATCCAATATATATATCAGATGTTACTACTAGCAGTTGTTACATGGACGGTTGATGGCTATGCAATTCCAATAGGAGGTGCTATGAAGTTAGAGCAGCATTTGCAATGTGATACATTCGATGCAAGACAGACAAGTATAGAGAGAAGTTATTAAGCCATATGTGAGCAACTCTAAGAAAATTCAAGAGCTATAGGTGTAATGGGATCCCGGCGGTGAGTTCCTTCCACAATTCATACAGACGAGCCGAATTTCAAAGAGGGAATTGTTAGGAATTCAAGTGGGCCTCGCAATAAGGAGGTTCTTCACGCAAGCATTGGCCCAAGCTAGGGCCCTAAATGGAGAGGCAACAAAACAACAATAGTAGTGTTTCAGGAGGCCATGGAACAGAACATTGGCGAATGGCGGTGGTGGTAACCTGGAAGTTGGTTGGCTCCTTGTTGATTTCGTTCGCCAGCTCTCCTCCTTACTCCAGCCCCCTACCTTAGCTTCTAGAACCTTCTAGAACCTGTATCACCTTCCTCTTTTCTCCTTCAGTTTCATCTCAAGCAGCTAGTTGTAGTCGTGAGTTGTATTGGAAATTGTTATTATTTTGTTGATTGAGAGAAGTGGGTTGTTAATTTTAGGATATGTTCACTTTGATGCCATTTTCAACCATACCAATTTTTAATAAAGTTACAAAAAAATGTCTATGTTTAGTCTGTTGCCAAATTTGGTCAATACATAAGAAATTCTACCAAAATTAATATTGCCAAAACTTGGTAAGATTTATTTTGGTTACCATCTAAACAGACCCTAAATACTATGCTAGCTAGTGATGTAACTGAATCTTTTGCATTTTCCATGCAACATATCAGTAACTACTTCCACTGATGGAAGATGAATTATAGACTACTAGAACCGATGAAAATCCACGATTATTCTGAATCTAAAATCCAGCAGTTCAAATAGTACAAACCAACATTTTCATATTTATTGGATATAAAATAAAGATTTTCGAGGAAACAGTTACAGAAAATAGGTCCGGCTGGTTGAAACAGAAACCCCCGGAAGCGGCGGGGAAAGCCGCCGTCGCGGCGGACGAGGGGAGATGTGCTCCGGCGGGAGGCGCACGAGATCGCCCCGGTCGAAGTGGAACCAGGAGCAGAGAGCTCATCCATGGCGCCATGGCGGCGGTGAGGGAAGGGAGGCCTCCTATTGATTCCGTTCTTCTGAAGAGCGCGACAAGGAATCAATTTTTTTACAGGAGTTTGCCATGGAATCGATTTCCTGCCTCCTTTCATGAAAGGAGTCAGATTCCTTTGGCTTTTTCTTAATCTGTTTTGTAGATGGAATTCAACCAAGGAATTGAGTTTTTTCACACCTGCAGCAGTGACAACTGAAAAAGGTTCTCAGACTGAAGAAGAGCTCAACTTTAGTTCGTCCATGTTCAGATCACGCAGGTTAGGAAACAGTAATTTGTCTTCACTTAATAAAACAATTATCATTGTAAATTTTCTTGATTGACAGAGATAAACTGAAAATTTCGAGCTCAAACTTTGGTTCTTAACAGTAGGCAACAGATGATACTTCATACATGTTCAGAGGATGCAGGTTAGGAAACAGAAATTTTACTTTTTGAAAGTTAATTGCAGATAAATTTACAGCATAACTTGAGGCCAGAATTTGTATGATACTAATACAATCATATTCTAGTATAACACTGTAATTCTTTTCCCTATAGATAACTGAAAATTTTGAGTGTCTGACAAAATTCTTAAGAAACATTTGTATCGACTCTACAGTTAGGAGATAATTTTTGGCCTCGGAATGTTGTTAAAATCTTCACATTTCTTTACTTGTCCATCCTCATTAGATTGTTCACAACTTCCCTCATGGAAGGCCTTGACTGGCAAGCCAACTGTGTGCAGTACATGGCCAGGTCCAGCAAGTCCAGTGCCTTTGCCTGCTCATCTTCAGGCCAGTACATGATCTCCTCATCAAGGCATTCCATGATGAGGCGGCGATCTACCTGCGTCAGGTTCGATCTCATCCATGTCACAATGTCCACACCGTCCCCGAATGAAGGATCCACCGGCATCTTCCTGCACAGGAGCTCAAGTAGCACTACTCCATAGCTGTAGACGTCGCTCTTTTCGGTTAATCTTGTGTAGTACCCATGCTCTGAGAAGAGGACATAACGATTGTTGAATACTCAAGTTCAAGACGACTGTAATCTTAGGAATATGCAAGTGAAAGATGGAAGATTACCTGGAGCAATGTAGCCGAGGGTGCCAACAACAACTGACACCGTGGCATCCAAACCATCATCTTCAACAATCTTCCCCATGCCGAAGTCTGTGAGCTTTGGTACGAGCTCGGTGTCCATCAGTATGTTGCTTGACTTGACATCTCTATGAACAATCATGGGAACACAATCATGATGCAGATAAGAGAGGCCTTGTGCTACACCGAAGGCGATCTGGTGCCGGACCATCCAGTCAAGGGAAACATAAGGCTTCCTTCTGTGCAACAGTTCAAACAGCGTCCCCTTGGGCATGTACTCGTAGAGGATTAGGCCGACGCTTCCACGGATGCAGTACCCAGCCATCCTGACGATGTTCCGGTGCTTCACTGTGTTCAAAATCTTCATCTCAATGGGGAGTTTGCATTGTGACAGATCAACTGTCTTGACTGCCCACTGCTTTCCAAGTTTGCACTCTGTCCGGTAGACCGTCCCGTGCCGACCTCTTCCAATGACCCCGGTCGAAGAGGAACCAGGAGCAGAGAGTTCATCCATGGCGACGGTGAGGGAAAGGAGGCCTCCTATTGATTCCGTTCTTCTGAAGAGCAAGACAAGGAATCAATTTTTTACAGGAGTTTGCCATGGAATCGATTCCCTGCCTCCTTTCATGAAAGGAGTCAGATTTCTTTCGAAATCAATCAATGTTTGTTTGGGTCAGACGAAAAAGAGACATCAAATAACGCTGAAATTGCCTACAGAAAGTCGGGATCGACTGAAATCTATGTATGAGGGCCAATCTGTTTTGTAGATGGAATTCAACTAAGGAATTGAGTTTTTTCACACCTGCAGCTGTGACAACAGAAAAAGGTTCTCAGACTGAAGATGAGCTCAATTTTAGTTCGTCCGTGTTCAGATCACTCAGGTTAGGAAACAGTAATTTGTCTTCACTTAATAAAACAGTTATTCTACCTTTAAATTATACACAGAGAAATTTAAAGCTTGTCTTGAGGAACTGAATTGTAGGATACAGCCATTTCATAGCGTAACACTGTAATTTTTCTTGATTGACAGGGATAAACTGAAAATTTTGAGCTCAAACTTTGGTTCTCAACAGTAGGCAACAGATGAAACTTCATCCATGTTCAGAAGGATGCAGGTTAGGAAACAGAAATTTTACCTTTTGAAAGTTATTTGAAGATAAATTTACAGCATAACTTGAGGCCAGAATTTGTATGATACTAATACAGTCATATTCTAGTATAACACTGCAATTCTTTTCCCTATAGATAACTGAAAATTTTGAGTGTCTGACAAAATTCTGAAGAAACATTTGTATCAACTCTACAGTTGCATTTATAAATGTAAGCTATTTAGGAGAGAACTTTTTGGCCTCGGAATGTTGTTAAAATCTTCACATATCTTTACTTGTCCATCCTCATTAGATTGTTCACAACTTCCCTCATGGAAGGTCTTGACTGGCAAGCCAATTGTGTGCAGTACATGGCCAGGTCCAGCAAGTCCAGTGCCTTTGCCTGCTCATCTTCAGGCCAGTACATGATCTCCTCATCGAGGCATTCCATGATGACGCGGCGATCTGCCTGCGTCAGGTTCGATCTCATCCATGTCACAATGTCCACACCGTCCCCGAATACAGGATCCACAGGCATCTTCCTGCACAGGAGCTCAAGTAGCACTACTCCGTAGCTGTAGACGTCGCTCTTTTCGGTTAATCTTGTGTAGTACCCATGCTCTGAGAAGAAGACATAACGATTGTTGAGTACTCAAGTTCAAGACGACTGTGATCTGAGGAATATGCAAGTGAAAGAAGGAAGATTACCGGGAGCAATGTAGCCGAGGGTGCCAACAACAACTGACACCGTGGCATCCAAATCATCATCTTCAACAATCTTCCCCATGCCGAAGTCTGTGAGCTTCGGTACTAGCTTGGTGTCCATCAGTATGTTGCTTGACTTGACATCTCTATGAACAATCATGGGAACACAATCATGATGCAGATAAGAGAGGCCTTGTGCTACACCGAAGGCGATCTGGTGCCGGACTGTCCAGTCAAGGGCAGACATGAGGCTTCCTTCTGTGCAACAGTTCAAACAGCGTCCCCTCGGGCATGTACTCGTAGAGGATTAGGCCGACGCTTCCACGGATGCAGTACCCAGCCATCCTGACGATGTTCCGGTGCTTCACTGTGTTCAAAATCTTCATCTCAATGGGGAGTTTGCATTGTGACAGATCAACTGTCTTGACTGCCCACTGCTTTCCAAGTTTGCACTCTGTCCGGTAGACCGTCCCGTGCCGACCTCTTCCAATGACATACTTCTCGCTCCAATTGTCAGTGCCACGAAGGATATCTTCATAGGTCAATTCTTCTGGTAACTCCTCAGTTGAGTCCATATTACGGACCGAGACACGATTCGTCGATAGGCGCTGAGACCTCTTCAGAATGTAATGAATAGCAAACAGACTAGCAACCATAACAGAGAAAGAGGAGATTACCAATCCGACAACAATCCGTGTTTTCCAGGTTCTATTTTTCGCAGATTGACTCTTCAAGCATGGTGCATCGCTGGAGTGTACACATAATTGAGGATTCCCCAAAAAGCTTTCAGGAGACTGCGCGGCGAGCTTAGCCCACCCAGCTGGGAGCTCACCAGATAGCTTATTAAAAGATAGATTAACAACAGAAAGTGAGATCATGTTGATCAGCTGTGATGGAATTATACCAGACAATGAGTTATTCGACAAGTCAAGTACTTCCAGATCCTGAAGGTTGCCGAGGCTACTTGGGATTTGTCCGCTCAACCGGTTATTGCTAATGTTAAGAGCTTTAGAGATGTACTGAAGACTACCTAAGCTGTGTGGTATAGCTCCTTCTAAGGAATTATCACCAAGCTGCAACTCAAGGAGGGCCTGAGTTGCGGTGAAGGAGTCTGGTATTGTTCCAGTCAGGTTGTTTCCAGCAAGTAATAGATTTTGCAGGCTACCAAGTGTTGTGATCTCTGCTGGAATACTTCCACTGAGAAAGTTATTTCCAAGATCCAGAAGGGCAAGTTTCTTGCAATTTCCCAATTCATGTGGTATCGGTCCGGTCAACCTGTTTGATGACATGCGCAGAGTTCCAAGATTGCTCAGGTTGCCGAGCTCACGAGGTATTGGACCTGAGAAGCTGTTGCTTGAGAGATCAAGCTTTGTGAGGTTGCTCCATGAACCGAGCGCACTTGGTATTATCCCTTCGAGTAGATTGCTGCTCATATCTATGTATGACAACCCCCAATTGGTGCCAAAATCTGCAGGTAAGCTCCCATTGATCTGGTTATTGTTCAGGTTAACCCTGTACAGAGACTGACATTTAGCTATCTCAATGGGAAATTCTCCATCAAACTGGTTGTATCCAAGATCAAGAACTGCAAGCTGGCCTCCCGTGCACAAACCACGTGGAATCACGCCACGGAAATTGTTGCGAGTGAGGTCAATATGAAGAAGCCCTGGTGTCGTATTCAGCCCTAAGTCCTGTGGTATCTCACCAGTGAAGTTGTTGTTGTACAAGGTGATATTCCTAAGATTCCTCATTTGAGTGATATCTGAATGTATCTCACCACTGAGACTATTATTGTTGAGTTGCAGCACTGCCATGTCGGATAATCGCCACAATGCCGGAGGAACTGGGCCGTGGAGTATGTTATCGAACAGGCTCAACTTCTGCAGTTGGCTGAGCTCGGCGATCTCTGGTGGTATCATCCCAGAAAGGCTGTTGTTCTGAAGTTCAAGTTCCACCAATCCGCGGCATTTCCCAATCTCTGGTGGAATTTCACCTGTAATGCCATTGTCCGCAATCGAGAACAGCTGCAATTGGGTCAAATCGCCGATGAACTTTGGAATTGAGCCGGTAAACCTGTTGCCATTCAAGTAGAGCTTTGCCAACGATCGACACCGCCCAATTGCTTCAGGGATTGTGCCGGTGAACGAGTTTTCCGACACCACCAATTCTTCCAAATTCACAAGCTCACCAATGCTTGCCGGCAACTCCCCAATGAAGGCATTATCATCAAGGTAAAGCGTTTGCAAGTTAGCCATGGAGGCGAAGAAATCGGGCACCTCACCGCCGATTTTGTTGTAGGATAGATACAAGACGGTGAGGTTGCCGCAGTTGGTGAGGCTGCGGGGGAGCTCTCCGGCGAGCTGGTTGGAGTAGAGGCTGAGGTAGACGAGCCCGCACCGCGGCGGGAACTCCGGCATTGGCCCGGATAGGTTGTTGCTGCTCAAGTCCAAGTAGGTGAGCTCCGGGAGCGCGGCGGCGAGCTCCGGCGGAATGGCGCCGGAGAGGGAGTTGACGCTGAGGTCGAGGTACTCAAGAACCGATGAGCCGGCGGCGAGGCCGGTGGTGGGGATCTCGCCGGTGAGCGCGTTGGTGTTGAGGTCGACCTTCCGCAGCCGGCGCGAGGTGAGGAGCTCCGGGGGGACGGCGCCGGAGAGGGAGTTGAAGCTGAGGACGAGCGTCGCGACGCCGGAGCACGCCGCGAGCGCCGCGGGGACCGAGCCGGTGAAGCCGTTCCGGCTGAGTCGAGCGCGGCGAGCGCCGGGAGCGCGCAGAGGCGCGGCGCGGACGCCGCCAGCTCGCCGGCCAGCCCCGCCCCGGAGAGGTTGAGCGCGGCGACCGCGCCCGCGGCGTCGCACGTGACGCCAAGAAACACGCAGTGCGGGGCGCCGCCGGCTCCACCGCCACGCCGCCATGACGCCGCGAGCACGCGCCGCGACGCCGGCGGCAGGGACGCAAGAAACGAGCGCAGGACCGCGGCGGAGTCCGCTCTCTCCGGCGGCGGCGGCCGCGCGACGACGGAGGCGGCGAGGAGCTGGAGGAGGAAGAGCAAGAATCGGGGGGCATGCGACATGAGAGTGTGCTGCTGCTGCGGCGGCTTGACGTCTTCTTCGCCGCGTGGTCGTGGACTCGTGGTCGTGGAGTGGAGTGGTGAGTGCACGCGTGAAGCTGGAGGAGGGACATAGAGAGAGACGCGACATGGATGGAGCTATCATGGAGGAGGAGGAGATGGAGGGGAACCTGGAACCTCACCATGGTGGGCGGCGGCATCGCATCGCATCGCATCGCATCGCGAGGTGGTGGTGGTGGTGGTGGTGGTGGATGCCGCCGGATCGGCTGCGGAGCGCGCGCGTGCGTGCGCGCGTCGCGTCCACGGTCCACCTCACCGCAGCGCACACTCTCCAGGGATGGATGGAGAAGGAGGAGAAAGGTGGTGGACTGCTTTTCGGCTTTAGGAAAAAGAGAGAATTCAAAGACGAGTTCCAATAGGGAATAACTAGTGCCCCTTTATTGGAAAATGCCTCAATTCGATCGTTCGATCTCGAGAAAAAAATCGAACACATCTCACTATGACTTTGCTGTATGCAACCTTGGATCCTTTTTTAAATTCTCTCTTTACACACATGTTACATATGCTTTCTTACTAAGCATTATGCATGAAGGAGAAAGTTCGCGAGGTTATTTTCATATACATAACACCCTTTTAACAAACTTGAAAATAATTTTTCTTCTAAATTACTCATATAATCTATGATCCAATTATATTATTGTATTCGTTACAATTAAATCTTTACAACAAGATCTCACGTGACTATATTATAATAAAAATACACACATATATTTCAACCAATTAAATTTAATGCTTCACATGTGAGAATCAGATGTTTCAGCTGAAATTATATTATGTTGCACATATTTAATTAGTGTAGCAATGTATATATCTTTCTTTAATGTATCATATGGTGCTATTTGTATATTTCAGTTGTAGTTTATTATATTTCACCGGTTTTATTTAAAATGTTGCATATGTGTTGGTTGAGTGTTTCAATAAGTATTCACTAGTTAATTAAAAATGTTGCACACGGTATAATTTATATGTTTCAGCACATATTAAAATGTTGTAAATATTATATGATTGGATTATACTATTATATTTGTTGTAATTAAATTTTTACAACAAAATCTCACGTGATTACATTCCGATGAATTTTAAATTTAGCTTAATTTTGTGTTGCAGTTGATCCTTTTTCGAAATGTTGCACATTGATTTATTTGGATGTTCCAATAAATATTTTCCGATGTTTCTTTAGTTCATTTCGCAAATGTTGCATGTCGTATTATGTGTATGTTTCAGTAAGTGTTACTTTATGTTTCAATAGTTATAAATCGATGTTTCATGTACATGTGCTATAAAAATATTTCAATAAAATCAAGTATTTGTAAATCTATAGTATGTAACATACTATTTTCTTCTGTGTTTCATTATATTTGTTAAGATTCAATGTTTCATGTAAGCAATGACTAGTGTTGCAATGATATTAAATATTACATCTCTTTGAAACATTATTAGAAGCGAGTTGAAACATTTGACCTCAAGTGCTGAAACTTTTTTTTATAACCAATGAAACAATACCTTTTTTCAATTATTTTTTATCAAAATATAATCATATTGGATCGTATTGTAAAGATTTAATTACAACGAATATAATGGTGTAATCAAATTATAGATCGGATAAATAATTGAGAAGAAAAAATCATTTAAAGTTTTCTAATAAAGTTGATTTGTGCTAGCATTTAATGGGAGAGAGGAGATATAGTAGTTAAGTCACCATGCACATAAATAATAAAGTAAAGAATCAACAGTGCATAAGTGCATAGCTACATGTAGCTACATGTATGTACCAGAGTCACGTGAGTAGCGCACACCAGCCCATAGTAGCGTACGATTTTCCGTATTCTATCGAACGTCTGATCCCTAGTTCTCTCCCATTTTATTAGGAAAAAAGTTAACAAATTACCTACATTTATTTATTTGGAAAATGGGATAAACCCGATCTCTACATCCAGCCAATAAATTACCTATATTTGCACCGTTAGTTTCACTGTAATTTTTCTAATATATAAATTAGAATTAAAATTAACTGATTACTTATTTGGAAGAGAAAACAGGAGAAAATAAAACATTCATATGTTTACAACATATAAGAGATATATCAATTACATAGAAAAAAGATGACTGAAATCAAGAATAAAATGTGGCGTAACTTCTTTTGCAAAACCGTAAAAAAACCATTTGTTGTTTTTTCAATTGAACACAAGGGAAATGGGAACTTTTCTTTTGACAAACTACAGGAGGACCACCAATGGTGTTAATAATAAACAGAAAAAATATATATAGAAATACTGTGACAACAGGGGCTGGAAATTTTGACATCACTGGCATGCATAGCAGAAAAATGTTGTGAAACAGAGCAAACAACCTTCTATTCCTACCTGTTATACACCATACTAAAACTTCATCATCCCACCAAAATGTAGTTTCAAATAACTATTAAAATTGGAACAAAGAGCATCTTTGGTTTGTTGACCACACTAAGGTAGTGTTGGGCTGTATTTGATTTGTAGCCTTATCAAATCTTATAATATTTTTAAAGAAAGAAAACTTCCGAAACTACCAAATTTTCATACAGTAGTAATGGACTAATGGTCATTACAGTATGTTTGGTTTGTTGCTTTACAGAAATTTAGTAGTAGGGTTAAATTAACAAGAAACCAACCAGGCCCAAATATTCATGCTTTTCGTTTTCCATAAAGCATTTGTGAGGAGGACTAATTATCCTTCAATTTGATAGATAGGACAGTAAACCTTTTCGTGTCTATTTATCATGATAGTTTTGAAAATAAGTGCAGCTCAAGAAGCTCACATGTTTTGAGGATTTCGCATCTGACAATCAGATAATGTATGTACAGAAAAATCTTCGATATGTAAAAATAATCAAAATGGTTCATGAGCTATTCATTGAGGAAATGTCTGAACAAACCAAAAATGAAAACTCTTCAAGGGGCAAGAAATCAGAAATTTTCAGAACAATTAAAATACATGGCAATATCAATCGGACTGCTCAAATCAAAGTATTAAACACATATAAAAGTTTATTACAAAGACCAACTAGTCTCCATTGGATGCAATAAACATTATCGGACAAGGTTCTCTAGGCCTCTAAGAAGATTGAGATATCAAATGATTAGGTGGTGAGAAATTTTACAGTCCTTGAGAATGTACCGTGAGGTACCTAAATTTTACACTAAAATTTTTTTGTACCTTGAGATATTTAGTACCTAGAGATATCAGATTTTAGACTAGAAAATATGGTACCTCTAGGTGCTTTCTCAAGGATGGTAAAATTACCCATAGGTGGTGCTGATTGATCAAAGCCTTGGAAAGTTTCATTCAAAGGGTAGTCAAAGACATACTCTAAGAAGAAAAAGCCTAAGGTAGTGAGGTGACAAACACATGCCACCACAGGAGGAAATAGCCAACCCCCAAACCTGATGACAGGAGGATAGAAACTTGGTGATTATAGCTCCAAATCTGTTTGATGTTTTCTTGCTGAAGATCAACCTGATTTTTGGCTGCAATCCTGCAAGAAAGGGTTAGCTAGCTAGGCTGATACTATAAACTGTAGAATGTGGACTACTGTAGAAAAATCTGAAAAACGATTGTAAAATTCTGTATACCACTTTGCCAAGGTCTTGTGAAAGTTTGCAGAAACAAAGTTATAACGCACTTGAAATACACTGTACAATTGTATCTTCTATTTCACAAATGATAGGATATAGTCGATCTCATGGAGCTTCTTCAAAGAACTGAACGTGATTACTTCTCTCAATCCTCATCAAGATGCTCACCACCTCCCTCATGGATGGCCTTAACTGGCAAGAAACCTGAGTGCAGGTCATCGCTAAATCCAACAAGTCCAACACCTTCGCCTTCTCATGTTCAGGCCAGTATATTATCTCCTCATCCAGGAACCTCATGATGTTGGAGTGATCTGCCTGATTCAGATTTGACCTCATCCAAGTCACAATGTCCACACCATCTCCAAATGCAGGATCCACAGGCATCTTCCGGCACAACAGTTCAAGAAGCACTACTCCATAACTGTATACATCACTCTTCTCACTTAATCTTGTGGAGTATCCATGCTCTGTGCAAAAATGATGAAGCATGTTAATACTGAAAATAAATAAAAATAAATTAACTCAGGATTGATATGAAGAGAAGAGGGTTCACCTGGAGCAATATAACCAAGGGTGCCAACAACGACAGACACTGTCGCGTCTGCATCATCATCATCAATGATCTTCCCCATCCCAAAATCTGTGAGCTTGGGTACAAGCTCAGCATCCATCAGGATGTTGCTCGATTTGACATCCCTATGGATAATCATGGGCACACAGTCATGGTGAAGATAGGACAAGCTCTCCGCCACACCAAGGGCGATCTGGTGCCGGACGTTCCAGTCAAGGGACACTTGAGGTGTCCTTTCATGCAATAGCTCAAAGAGTGTCCCCTCGGGCATGTACTCATAGAGAATTAGGCCGATGTTGCTACGGATGCAGTACCCAGCCATCCTCACAATGTTCCGGTGCTTCACCGTGTTCAATATCTTCATTTCAATAGGGAATTTGCACTGGGACAAATCAACTGTCTTGACTGCCCACTGCTTTCCAACTGCAAGCTCAGTCCGGTAGACCGTGCCATGCCGGCCTCTTCCAATGACGTATTTCTCACTCCAGTTGTCAGTGGCCCGAAGAATGTCTTCATATGTCAAGTCTTCTGGCAATTCTTCGGTGGAGTCCAGGTTGCGCATTGATACACGATTTGCAGATAGACGCTGAGACCTCTTCACAATGAAATGAATAATAACCAGACTAGCAATCATCAAAGCAAGAGTTGACACTAGCAATGCCACAATAATTTGTGTGTTCCTTCTTTTGTTTTTCGCAGATTGATACTTTGTGCAAGGTGCATTTCCGGATGGTACACACAACTGAGGATTCCCTAGAAACCCTTGAGGTAACCGTGTTGCAATCTTATCCCATCCATCAGGGAGCTGACCAGATAGCTCATTGAACGAAATGTTCACAACAGAAAGTGAGATCATGTTACTTAGCTGCGATGGAATAGGACCAGATAATGAGTTATTTGACAAGTCGAGCACTTCCAGCTTCTGAAGATTACCAAGGCTGTGCGGGATTGGGCCGCTTAGCCTGTTGTTGCTTATATTCAGACCTTGCGATATGTACTGAAGGTTGCCTAAGCTCTGTGGGATGCCTCCTTCCAAATTATTGCTACCAAGTTGCAGCTCAAGAAGGCTCTGCGTTGCGGTGAAAGAATCCGGAATTGGTCCAGCGAGCTTGTTTCCACCAAGCAAAAGATTTTGCAGGCCACTAAGTGTTGTAATTTCTGCAGGTATACTTCCATTGAGAAGGTTATTTCCAAGATCCAAATGGGCAAGCCTCTTGCAATTCCCCAACTCGTGTGGTATTGCTCCGGTCAGCCTGTTCGATGACATGAGCAGGGCGTCAAGAATACTTAGAGCCCCGAGTTCATGTGGTATTGGACCTGAGAATTTGTTGCCAGATACATCAAGCCTTGTAAGATTGTGCCATAAACCAAGCGCACCAGGTATCCTCCCTTTCAGCAGATTTCCACTAATGTCGAGGTGTGTCACACCTCTGTTGGTGCTCAAATCTGCAGGCAAGCTCCCTCTGAGCTTGTTGTTGTTCAGATTAACCCTGTATAGAGACTCACATTTTGCTATCCCACTAGGAAAGCCCCCATCAAACTGGTTGTTACCAAGATCAAGAACGGCAAGCTGGCCTCTCGTGCACAATCCTGGAGGAATTGCGCCGCGAAAGCGGTTGCGAGTGAAGTCCACACGAAGAAGCCCTGGTGTTGTGTTCATCCCCAGGGCTTGTGGCAGCTCGCCGGTGAAGTTGTTGTTGTACAAGGTGATCTCTCTTAGATTACTCATTTGAGTGATATCTTCATGTACCTCACCACTTAATCTGTTGTCGTTGAGAAACAACTCCACCATGTCAACCAATCGCCACAATGCTTGAGGAACTGGACCATGGAGTAAGTTGTTGTACAGGTAGAGCTTCTGTAATCGGCTTAGCTCACCGATCTCCGGCGGTATCGTCCCGGTGAGGCTGTTCTTATGGAGTTGAAGGTCCACCAATTGCCGGCATTTCCCGATTTCAGGTGGAATGCTCCCAGTAATACCATTCTCTGCCATTGAGAACATCTCCAATCTGCTCAAATTGCCGATGAACGCCGGAATTGAGCCGGTGAAGTTGTTGCTGTTTAAGTAGAGCATAATCAAAGACCGGCAATTCCCAATTGTTTCCGGGATTGTTCCGGTGAACCTGTTCGCCGTCACCACCAGCTTTTCCAAGCTCACCAGCTCACCAATGCTCGCCGGCAACTCACCGGCGAAATGGTTGTCGTCAAGGAAGAGCTTCTGCAGATTGGGCATGGAGGCGAAGAAATCGGGCACCTCGCCGGTGAGATTGTTGTAGGATAGGAACAAGACGGTGAGGTTGCCGCAGTTGCCGAGGCTCTTGGGGAGCTCGCCGGCGATCTGGTTGCGGTAGAGGCCGAGGAATGAGAGGCGGCAGTGGACCGGGAACTCCGGCATTGGGCCGGTGAGCCGGTTGATGCTGAGGTCCAGGTACCGGAGATCCGGGAGCGCGGCGAGCTCCGGCGGGACGGCGCCGGAGAGGGAGTTGCCGCTGAGGTCGAGGTACTCGAGCACCACCGGCGAGCCGGCGGGGGCGGGGATCTCCCCGGTGAGCGCGTTGCCGTTGAGGTCGACCTCGACGAGCTGGCGCGAGGAGAGCAACTCCGGGGGAACCCCGCCGGAGAGGTTGTTCCCGCCGAGGAGGACGCGTGGCGACGCCGGCGCACGCGGCGAGCGCGGCGGGGACCGCGCCGGTGAAGCCGTTCCCGCTGAGGTCGAGCACGGGGAGCGCGGAGGCCGGGAGCGCGCAGAGGCGCGGCGCGGAGGCGGAGAGCGCGCCGGTGAGCCCCGCCCCGGAGAGGTTGAGCGCCGCCACCGCGCCGGCGTCGGAGCATGTGACGCCAAGAAACGCGCAGTGCGGTGGAGGAGCGGTGGCATTGCCGCTGCTGCTGCTTCGCCGCCATGACGGGAGGAGGAGGCGCTGGGAGGCGGGGGGGAGGGAGTCGAGGAAGGAGAGGAGGACGGCCGCCGCGGAGGCGGAGGCGGAGGTGTTCGACGGCGGCGGCGGCGGCTGTGAGGACGTGGCGAGCGGGGAGAGGAGGAGGAGGAGGAGCGCGAGGAGGAGGAGGTGGCGCGACATGCGAGAAGGTGGTGGACGCGTGGACTGCTTCGGTTGTCGTGCGGTTCGGATGGATGGACGGCGATATGAAGCGGAGTTGGCTATGCTAGTGGTGGTGGCTGACACTGTTATTAGCACATGTCCGTCGAGATGAGTCAGAGTGCACGTTTGTTAGGTCTCTGATGTATCACATGATGAAAGTCATGAAACTATAGTCACTAGTCTTTTTATAATAATTCTAAAATTCCTCAACTTTTATAAAATATTTAATCATATATGTAATCTAAGCAACAGCAGATCTAACAACTCTTTTACCATTTATTTTACCTCGTTCAATGTAAATCAAGGGAGTTTTATCTAGCGCGATATTCATGTTGCAATCTAGGTTAAAAAAGAAAAAATATAAAATAATAACACAACTCACATTTTATCCACTGTAATTTCCGCTTTCTTCTTTTTTTTTTCTCCCTATCCTCCTTTCCTATATTTGCTTAGGGTGGGGCAGCCCTATCACATTAGCAAGCTCGCGGAAATGTCGGTTCAGTGGCAAGGGCAATGTCAGCAACCAACGGGTAGAGAATAACGTGACTAGCGACAAGTGAATCTGGCGATCTGAACTTAATGCGTTGTTAGAGTGCCTATGCGGGCACCGATACGAGTTAGCGTGCATGATGATCAAGAAGAACGCTGACGGTGATGACTTTATTAGGTCCAATGAGTTTATTGCACTCATTGCTATAATGAACCATGATGCAACTACCATTGAGAAGGATGACTATTGCCACATCTTCTATGTCTTAATCTCAATGCTAGTGACAACATCTTGCTGTTGAGCTTTGGTGTGTGCATGCCCCAATGGCCTTGGAAGAAGGCCTCCATATATCAAGCCCCGCTGTCGCACTATGAACACTAGAGAGAGAGAGAGGAGGTGATGGAAGAAGTGAATGATTGTATGACATGTGGGGCCTATCATATTTTACTTTTGTATTTTACTAATTATGCTAGCATATAAGTTAAAAACAAACCCAATTGAGATTGATATGCGTACAATAGACCGTTTGACAATTTGAGAGATAACTGATATCTGATTTCCTAGATTTTATGCATTCCACGAAATACTCAATTTTACGTAAAACCAAGGAGTAACATAAATGTCTTACCCCCTCTGTTCAGGAATTCATATTAATTATGACTGATAATAGATGAACTTAATTTGACCACTATTTTTAAGACAACATCCAAGTAGATATGTTTAAATATTAGCAAATTACATTCAATTACAAATCTAATGGTACAATTATGATGCTATATAATTAATATTTTTGAAAAATATTATTGACCAATGTTTATCACCTCAAAACCAAAACTTACAGTATTTTAAACGGATGGAGTACTAAATTTCTTGTTTTACAGTAAAAGAAAAGTATATTATCTATTTTACCACTCAAAAGTGTCTCCTCTTCCACTTGCTAAGTAGGTCAACATCATTTAACATGCAAAGTGTCTCTATTTTATCATATGTACTCTAAACAACAGATTTGACCACTCTTTTACTGTTTATTCTACCTCACTCAATGTAAATCAGGGAGTTGTGTCTTACACGATATTCATGTTGTAGTCTAGGTTAAAAAAGAAAAAAAGAAAATAGTAACACATCTCACATTTTATACACTAGAATTTCCCTTTCCTTCATTTTTTCTCCCTATCCTCCGATCCTATGATTGTTTAGGGTGGGGCAACCCTATCATGTTAGCAAGCTCGTGGAAATGTCGATTGAGTGGCAAAGGCAATGTCAGCAACCACCGGTTACACTTTAACGTGACTAGCGACAAGTGAATCTTGCAATCTGAACTTACACCGGTAACAAGCTAGCATGCATGATGATCAAGTAGAATACCAATGGTGATGACTTTATTAGGTCCAATGAGTTTATTGCACTCAACATTATCATGAACCGTGATGCAAGCACCATTGAGGAGGATGATTGTTGCCACATCTTCTAGGTTTAATCTCAATGTTGGCGGCAACATTTTGTTGTTGAGCTTAGATGCAGGCACCAATGGACTTAGGGAGAAGACCCCTATGTATCAAACACCATTATCACATTATGAACGCCAAATAGAGAGAGTGATGGAAGAAGTGAATGAGTGTATGATACGTGGGACCTATCGTCTTTTGGCTTTTTTAACTCATCATGCTAGCATATAAGCTAAAAACAAGCCCAACTGAGATTAAGATGTGTACAATTGGTAGATTGAAAAGTTGAGGAACCACTAGATTTGTAAATTTTATGTATTTCACAAAATACTCAAATTTATGTAGAAATAAGGAGTAACATAAATTTCTTACTCTCCGTTCAGGAATACTTATCGGTTTGCACTGATAATAGATGAACTTAATTTGACCACTATTTTTAAGTAACATCTAAGTGGATATGTTTAAATATCAGATATTAGGAAATTACATTTAATTACAAATCTAATGGTACAATTTTGTTGCTACATAATTAATGTTTTTGAAATATATTATTCACCAAAGTTTAAATAGAGGGGTACTAAATTTCTTATTTTACAGTAGAAGAAAAGTATATTATCTATTTTACCACTCAAAAGTGTCATATCTCCTTTTCCACTTCAAAAATAGGTCAACATCGTTTAACTTATATAGAAAATTACTTTATATTTATACATAAAAATCCAAAAGTTCAGAAACGTTCTAGCATGGCATAATAAATGTACGAAAGGTGCAGTTGTTTTTTTTACTAGGAAACATGTTTGAACTTTGTTGCCTTTTATGCAGTGTTATAAGAAAAAATTCGGAAAGTATACTTTATATTTTTCAGAAATTATATAATTGTGGTAATTGGCTACAACATAGTAGTCATTATTTAATATTCACTGGTGGAGAAATGTTATTTACTTCTGGTTTATAACCCTTTGTAGTCCCGGTTTTCCAAACGGGACTACGAAACCGGGACTAAAGATCGCTATCTTTGGTCCCGGTTCAAATAACCGGGACTAAAGATCGATCTTTAGTCTCGGTTGGTAACACCAACCGGGAGTAAAGAGGGGGAATCTTGAGTCCCGGTTGGTGTTACCAACCGGGAAAAGGGGTAGCGGCAGTCCCTCGAGGTCCTTTTTTTTT
>CM020184.1:9432028-9442440 GCA_009805545.1 Oryza longistaminata
GGCCGCGCCGCCGCCGCCCACCGCCGACCGGCTGATGGAAGAGGGAGTAGAGGGGAGGAGGAGGAAGGGCCGGCTGATGAGAGGGAGGAGAGGGGAGGAGGAGAAGAGGAAAGGGAAGAGAGGGGAGGGGAGGAGGAAGGGGATTGGATCTTAGAAGAGGAAGAGAGGGGATGATCCAATCTTATCTAAATATCTGTCTGGGACTTAACTGATCAGATGTGGGAGAGAAATATTTACTCCCGGTTGGGTAATCTTTAGTCCCGGTTGGTAGATCCTCGGCCCCCTGACATACATCTGACAGGGGATGAACCGGGACTAAAAATCATCTTTAGTCCCGGTTGGTGATCAAAATTTTTTTTAACCGGGACTAAAAATCGTTTATAGTCATGGTTTTTAATGGAACCGGGACTATTGTGGAATTTGGTTGACTGACCAAAGATGGTTTCTCTAACAGTGATTTTAAGAAAGAAAGGACAAGTAAAGTCAGTTTTTCTCTTGGAGTCGTACGTCATGTCCCTGACAGATCAATAAAGACACTCTCTAATGCATTAGTTCATGATAATCTTATCAAGCACTCAAAATATAAAAAAATATTGCTGTGCTCATCATTTGTATTCTCACCATTGTTTGGATGTGTAAGATTTTCCTCAGAATCTATTTTTGTGACCCAATATATCGTCCATATATGGTGGTATGGCTCAGCAGGTGCAACCAAACATAACTAATCATAGAAAATGATTTTTGTAGACCGCTAATTGCAACCTCTCTCCTCAAAAGAGGAAAACCTAACACGAATTAAATAAAGATAAAATTGGCATTCATCACCACCTTATTATAAGACTATAAAGTGTAATATATATACTCTTAGAGGCTTAGAATAAACCAGAAGATAATAATATTGTATATTACTGTCAAATAGGTTATGTCCTACAATACATGCAATCAAACCCTAAAATCTTAAATCATTATAGATGCAAAACACTTTCATATAAGTACTTTTTTGCATGTGTTTTAAATATATTTATATTAAAAGCTAATACTCCATCCGTTCTAAAATATAACAATCTAATACTAGATGATGAGACACCACATATTACATTCTTATCCAATGTCAGGTTAATACATATTTTAAAACGGAGGGTGTAACAATCAATACTACTTTATACAGTACATGACATTATAAAAGAAAAGTACTCTTATAATAAGCAGAGAGATACTTATTAATAGTTGCATTAGCCAACAAAAGGAGCAATCCCTATGCTCACCATGTGCATTTGTTCTATTGTTTCCATTTCCTGGGAATCTATCTATCTTCTCCACTGTCCATCATTCACAATTCCATGGAGGCATGGATGGACTTGCTGCATTCATTGCCGGTGCAACCAAAACGGCCACATGAATGGAAACAGAGTTGATGCCACATCCATACATATTCCGAGCACAGATGCTAGGGAACAAAAAAGTGGTAAGCGTGGAAGCGCCTCGTGGTCTTTTTGAGGCAGAAGAAAGGATACCTGTGTGCTTGCTAGCTATAACTAGCTAGTGGGATAATCTGATGCACCAATCTTTGTCGATGGAGGCAACTAGATTATTTGCGAGTGGGATTAGGTGCTAGATCCCCAGGCATTATCGTATCTTTGCCGTTCATGTTGCAATATTCCTTCTATTTCATATCTTACTGTAGTACTCCCCCTGTCATATAAGGGATTTTGAGTTTTTATTTGCACTGTTTGACCACTCGTCTTATTCAAAAAATTTTTTGGAATTATTGTTTATTTTTTTTACTTACTTTATTATTCAAAGTACTTTAAGCACAACTTTTCTTTTTTATATTTGCATAAATTTTTTAAATAAGACGAGTGGTCAAAAGGTGTAAGCAAAAACTCAAAATCCCTTATATTATGGGACAGAGGGAGTATTATTTATGCGACAGTGCTGGAAGAAAAGTTTTTTTTTTACTTAGTCTTTTACCCATTAAGGAAAGACTGTTCATGTTGTTGCCAAGTTTCGCATCCGGGTAATTTAAGTATGATCGTGTGTGTGTTTAATTTTGGTGCGGTTACAGAAAGTTATATATTTAAAATCTTGTCTAAAAACATATGCACCATTTTAAGAGAGCTAGCTATTGGTTCTGAGTTACATACTACGAATTTCAAATAAAAATCTAATTGTATATGTACTTTAACGTTAAATAAATATATAGTTTTGGAACATCCACGGGATTTATACCATCAGACTCTATGTTGGGCCCCAGTCAGGTGTTGGAAACCTTGGAAGGAAGTTGGGTTTCACTACTATAAAAGGAGTTTTTCCTGGCGGCCAAAATTTGATTTACGCTGGTGGCACTGTTAGTCGCCAGCAAGCAAAGGCCAGTGAAAATGAACAATCTTCACTAGCAGAACTTTACCGCTTGCGAAAATCACAAGCAGTTAAGTTACGCTGACCGTCAGAGAAAATGATTTTCGATTGAAAAAAAAGTCATAAATTTGTTGCCAGATCGCCAGGAAAAATTGATTTTGGAGAAAAAAATAATCTGATTGGATCGATGCTTGAGCTCCACCGCCGGATGCACCGGCCAGGCCCCACCACCCCAGAGCCGCCGGATCTGGGAGAGGGGGGGGTGGAGGGCGTACTAGAGCCCGACCATCGTCATCGCAGCCGCCATGCACTACCGTGCCCTGCCGCAGCCTCACATGCTCCCGTGTGTCAGATCTGAGAAGAGGGAGAAGGGGTGGTGGTGGCGGGGAAGGGGAGAGGGAGGAGGAGGAGCGGGGAGAGGGAGTTAGGACAAGGCGGCAGATCTGCCGCCGGATGAGTCGCCATTGCCATATCCCGCTCTGAAAAACCGCCATGGAGAAGTCACCGCTGCTCCTCCCATGTCAAACTGTTGCCCCTCCCGCCGGGCTCAGCCGAGCTGCTGTCCTTCCCGCTGCCGGAGCCGTCACAGCTGGGCACCCCCCCCCCCTCCCC
This sequence comes from Oryza longistaminata, assembly GCA_009805545.1. Taxonomy (NCBI): domain Eukaryota; kingdom Viridiplantae; phylum Streptophyta; class Magnoliopsida; order Poales; family Poaceae; genus Oryza; species Oryza longistaminata. The sequence continues at coordinate 9,434,999 of CM020184.1, forward strand.
AAACCAGTTGGGAGGGAGCGTGGTGTCTGGAGAGGAGGAGGCGGTGGCTGGGTCTGGAGAGGATGTAGCTAGGTGATGGTTTTTAATGTTTTCATTTTTCTTAGTGTGACGATGTTTTTGCTGGCGGACCTCTTTAGCAGCCGCCAGCGAAAATCAATTTTTGCTAGCTACCACTTAAGATGTCCGCTGATAAAATTATTGTTATTTTACGAGTGGATATCTCAAGTGACAGCCAACGAAAAGTCAAATTTCGTTGGCGGTTCGTGACTTTGATCCCCAAGACAATTTCACAAGCAGTGTTTTGTCATAGCTGCCACTAAAAATAAAAGGGTGATGTCATGAAAAATTGTTTTTTTAAGTGTTTAGGGCTAAGGCTTTTTTTAAGTATGTCTTGATATAAAAATATATTTCATAAGAATTATTGAAACTATAGCAACATTAAAAATGTTTTTACATAGTAAACCTATCAATATACTCCACCCGTCCCAAAATATAAGCATTTTAGCATAGTGACAAGTTAAAATTTTCAACTTTAACTATTAATAGCAAAAAAAATAAAGAAATATCAATAATGTAAAATTGATAGATTTATCATTAGACAAACTATCATAATATATAACTCATTTTATTAAAAACATCTTATTTTTATAGATATATATGGTTAAAATAGCATCTTGGAGACCGTCTTAGAGTAAAAAAATACTTATATTTTAGGGCGGAGGGAGTAATTTTTACATATTAAATCTAAAAATATTTCATATATTACCGATTTCAAATTTTGAATTAAATCTTGAGTTATTAATTCATGCGACACAGCGACAATATTAATTTATTAGACCGGGCTTTCTAGAAATAAATTTTGGCCTCTATCGAAGAAAGTTGATTAATTCGCATTCTCAAGCCATTTTGGATTTAGCTCTAGCGAAGGATTATCACCACCAAGTAAACGAGATAAGTTATTAGCTCGTAATTAATTAAGTATTAACTATAAACTTTAAAATAGATTTATTCGATTTAAGAAAACTTATATATACAATTTTTTTTATGAAACATACCGTCTAGCGGTTTGGCAAGTATACCCTACTACATAATGGTATATTGGTGTCGGTGGGAACCAGCCTTTGGCGGCCAGATTTCCCAACCGGCACCCTAGAGGCGCACAGATGTGGTGTAATCAAAGGTGCCGGTCACCTGTTCTAGGATTAAAAAAGAGAAAAGGTTGGCTCGAATGCATCGTGCCAATGCATTCGAGCCGATGCTTCGAGCCGACACTGATTCCATCAAGAACACACGTGAACAAAACTTTCAACCAAGAACACACACGAACACACATGAACCTCCGCCACCTCCATGCCATTCGCCGCAGAGGGAGAGAGGCGGTGCCACCGCCCCTCCCGTCCCGCTGGGTCGCTATCGCCTCCATGCCGTCGGATCTGGCGGAGGTGAGGTCCGGCCTGCCGCCTTCACGCCGTCCGGGCCGCAGCCGCCTCCACGCCGCCGGATCTGGCGCGCTGCCGCTGCCGCTGCACCTCCTCTCTCACCAATCTGGCGGAGGGGAGGGCGTCGCCGCCCCTCCCGCCACCGCTCAGAGAGAGATGATAGGAGAAGCCAAGAGAAGGGAGAAGTGGAGAGAGAGAGGAGAGGAGAAACTGAGAGAAGAGAGGCCGGAGGGGAGAAGCTGAGAGAAGGAGAAGCCGAGCTTGGCCTTATCTTCTGCCGGTGTGGGTGTGGGCCCCACTGGGAGGAAAAATATCACCCCGGCTGGCTTGGCTCGATTTTATCGGTGTCGGTTTTTTTGGAAAAACGGCACCTATAATGTATGGTAGTGTGTTGGGTTTTTTTAAAAATGAACACCTATAATATATTATAGATGTTGGTTTTCTTAAAAAAATCGACACCTACAATGTAGGTGCCGGTTACCGACACCTACAATATAAGTGCCGGTTACCGACACCTATCTTCATTTAGGCTATGTTCGGGAGTGAGGGTTGGGAGCCTCACTCCCTGGCACGGAAAACGGGAGTAGCGATTAGTGCGTGATTAATTTAGTATTTGCTAATTTTTTTCAAAAATAGATTAATATGATTTTTTTGAGCAACTTTCGTATAGAATTTTTTTGTAAAAAACGCACCGTTTAGCAGGTTGAAAAGCGTCGCGTGGAAAACGAGGGAGGGAAGTTGGGAACCATATGTATAGAACGCAGCCTTAAAAGTGTCGGGTTTTTTATCTTACGAAGGTGGGAAAAACACTATAGGTGTCGGTTTTACCACTTCCGGCACCTTTAGTACCGACATCTATTTGATGTTTTGTAGTAGTGGTAATGTAAGGAAAAATCTCAGCCGAGAAGCTGAAACGAACTCAACCTCAGCCGGAAAAATTGGAGCATACAGGCCTCACAAAACCTCCGAGTGCTCCATTGTTTCTTACATTAAACCTCCAGAAAGATGCTTATCATGTGCAATTGTGTGCTTGGGCATTATTCAAATCAAGACATTCTATCAGCATCACGATAGACTGTTTGATGTATGTTGAACCACACAAAAAGTCCCCCACTATGATCAAACATACTTGAACTATGTTGCACTTGACAAACAAAATTGGCGGTTGTTAATGTGCACTATGAATGTGGTCATGATTGGGGTTGGAAAGTTTCAGAAAATAGATATGTAATCTAGCTATATTAGTTGTTAATTCTTTATGACAAGAAGAATTAACGCGATGATTGGCTCATTAATCGTCACTGATGCATGAGCACTGCATACTTTAGGACATAGGACAGGCACACTGTCCAAGGAATATGACTAAGCATGAATTAGTTGGGCTTTAATTAATTGATTGATTGCTTGATTTATTTTGTATGCTTGCTTGTGTTGTGTTTTGCTGGCCTAGCTAGCTAGGGCTACAATGGAGATGGTGAACTAGTGTTTGTTCGACAGGAATGGTACGAAACCATTCTTCCGGCAAAAAGACATAGCTCATTAATTAATTATTAACTAAAAAATTTAAAAATGGATTAATTTAATTTTAAAGCATCTTTCCTATATTATTTTTTTTAAAAAAACACGCCGTTTAGCAATATGAGAAGCGTGCACGCAATAAGAGAGTAGAAGTTTGGGAAGGCATAGTTAACACATAAGTATACAACTCCCTTTATTACAGTTTGATCATCACCTAAGCAAATGACGCAATAACCTAGGGCAATAAAACCTTCATATTCTGAAATTAATCATTATAAGTCAAGGTGCTTCATCACTTCGCATCCCTTTTATTGCATCACATTTTAAATATTGCATGGCGTTGTACCAATATAAATTAATCTTGATTGGTTACATGAAGCATATTTAACTATGCCCATTTACTCTTTACATAAATAAACGAAGATACACTTGTTAAAGAACTAATAATCGTGCACGTGCAAGGCACGTCGGTATCATATTCAGTTAGAAGTCCACTATTCCTTAAGCAACCACAAAGAGTAATTCATAAGATAAAAAATGAAAAACCTTGGTGATGATTCTCAGTACGTGAGAAGTCATCATCGTCAAGGTTGACAATAAAGTATTGTTTAGCCAAATCCTCAAAACGCTGCACAGGCATGACGGATTTAAGAGGAATAGAGACAAATAGGCAAAAGTCAGGAGACTGAAAGCAAGCCTGTCCATTTGGTTAGTGCTCATAACTTAATGCAATCTTTCAATTCATACAATTAGGTACACACCAAAATATACAGATTACAGGGATTACTATTACCCAAAACCAGTTTTCCAAGGTGATGGAATTTAATGAAAGCATAATGGTTCCATACAGAGGTTTTCACTGGGGACTCCAGCTTGACAACAGGTGATGAAATTTCATAGTCTATCATCTAATTAAACAAAATATAAACTATTAATAAATTTATTATTGAGCAGTGATCTGCCCCTTCCCTAAAAAAAGGAAAATATGACACAAAGGAATGTAAAATATAAATATTTCTACTCTGCCTAGAGCAGCTTATATTAGCCCACAAACATGCTTGATGTCCATATGACTATATACATAAGTACGTGATGCCAGCTAATTACCAAAAATACCAGATGCAGTCAGTAGAGAAAAAATATAATTGTTTCTACTCTGACTAAAATGCTTTAAAAAAATAATTATTGGACTACTTAACTCAATGAAGAGTCTGTTACCATGCTTACTGACTGAAAGCTCAGTTAACCCCAAGCACATTCAGTACAGGAGACAAGCTCAACTAACCATTTCCTCTGACATAAACTGAGAAAGCATATAAACAAATCAGTTTTTCCTAGAGAAAAAGATGGCAACTATTGCTACTTTTTTTTATCCAACTACAAAATACAAACAGGGGCGGTACCACCCATTAGGCGGGGTTGGGCGGCCGGCCCAGCTACGGCCCGTGCTGCCCCAACCCTCCATATCCTTCTTGGGCCGCCTACCACCACATCCAATTCACAATTGGCCCATAAATAAGCAGCCTAAGTGTCCGATTTTAATGTTGCGTATTTGATGCTTTTCTGAGTCAATTCCTCGACACGGCTCACCCCCGTCCCCTACTATAGTTAGGTGCCTAATGTTTTTCTCTCTCTCTCCCTTCTAAGCAAAATAATAATAATCTTATTCTGGGTATGCGATATCTTCTCATATATTTATTTTTTAAAAGATATCTATCAACCATTCTTTATGAATTGATTCATATTTGCAAATTGATATGTTTACTAGTATCTTTTTGAGAGAATCCATTATATGCCACTGACTTTGTCACACGTCTACGATTTTAATATCTATCTTTTTATGTATGATGAATTATGTATGGCGCAAAAATTATTACTTTATTTTAATATCATTTTTGTTTTTTGTTTGCCTTAATTTATTGATTATACTATATGTTTATATGATCACAATATAAATATGTTATTTTTTGCGTTTAGTTATTCTTATTGAGACGAGCATCTTCGCCCCATCTTTATTTTAATCCTGCGTCCGCTACTGGAATACAAATGTGCATGTCGATAGATTGCCGTGAGATCGGCAGAGATAAAAGCCACAACAAAGCATGATTGCTGCTCTGATTTGTCACTCGAGGCCTGAAAGATAAGAGAAAACAAGTCCTCGTCATGAGGGAAATAAAAAACCTCCAAGTACCTGACATGTACATCAAGAGCAATCAACCAACATCAACATAAATACAGAATGCTTTGAGACTGTGGCCTGAATGCATTAAGCCCGTGCTCGCATCGAGTTCGATTAAAAGATGGAAAATAAGAGTTAAAAGTTGCAGTCTAAGACCAACCTCATGTGTAGAGACCACTGTGCTGGTGGAGACAAAAACTCGACACGAATTGAGGCTGCCGGCGCCAGCGATGGTGTTTGGCGGTGGGGATGGCCAATTGGGCTAGGACCGCTGCTGCTTTGGAGGAGACAGCGGCGGCCGCGTCGGTCAAAATGGGCACGGAGGGGATTACTCAGGCGTGGAGGGATGCAGATTGTAGCACACGCAGACCATTGCCGCGAGAGAGACTGGGGCAAGCCTACAGATTATATTAGTAGCTTTATATTAGTATAGATGATATATAGTAAACTGTTGGAATAACCATAATTGTCTGTTAATAATATTAAAAGCTTAACAGTAGTTAAATGAAAATGTATACAAATAAGTATCATCAAATGGCTCATATTATTCACATCATTTGCTGAGATGAAATGCAGTAAAAGATCTCACAAAATTGGAAAGAGGATACATGACTAACACAAAATTCTGGTTACAGTTTCACGTTCACTTACCTTATGAACTCCTCCGTAAATGATGAAACATTGGAGGACTTAACCACTTGCTTTTGTTGTTACTATCATCCATCTTGAGCATCTAATTTTAATGCTATCAATAGGGTGAGCTTGTCTAAAACAGTCATCTGTTTATCTGTCCTATATTTCCTGAAACAAAGCATCAACTTGCTTGGTGAGCAGGAAACATGACTTGGAACCAATAAGAAATATTTTGGTTTTATGCTACTACAGATTACTTGAACAAAATGATAAAGGAAATAGGCAACTCGATCAGGGCTGCAAAATCACAGAAATTCGAGGAAAATTGTAAGGAAGATACAAATATACAATTGGCGCATACCATTGAAATAATTAACTGAGATATCAATCAACCACCCAATGTTGGGTTAGAAGCATGGTTTAGGAATGAAATAACCTAATTTGCAATTGGTAATCGGAAAGCACCTCATTGGGAGCATGCATGATAACTACAAAAACAAACGCACAGAGCAATTTGATATTATAAATTGATTCCACATGACATTACCAGGTGTGGAGGAAGGCACAGGCTCTGATTCAAAACTACAATCCAATCGAGTTTACCCAGGTTTCAGCATTGTTTGCCACGAAATAGGGGTGAGCATAATAAGAAATGAATGAATATATCATCACCTGTGCCCGATGTAGATGCAGACTTCTTCCTCTTCCTATTTTCACGGTTCTTTTGTACTCGCGCTGCCTTCTCCTCAACGCTGAGTGCCGCGTACCGCTCTCGGTCTCTTTGTCTTCTTAATTCATTTGCAGTTAATTTAGGAACGCCGTCCATAGCTAGGAGTTACAACCTTCAAGCATACAACCTGGGCATATATATACTCGGGGAACCACAAATTTGAAGATCTGCAAGGAAATAGGAAGAAAAAGAAGGATTAATTTCATATGGAGGTGTTTTGCATGTGCTGTTGCCACTGGGTTTAGATTCTCCTATAGAACAGTAGGATGGCTTTATATATTTTTCAGTAACTACTAACAAGAACAGTAGGATGGCTTCACAGTGAGTAGTGCTAATCATCTGTATTACAAGCAAAATTTAGAGCCTCCAGTGATCTGAAAAGTTCAGAAGAAAGAAAGGATACAAATCCATTGATAGGGGCTGCACAGGATCAACTGAAAGGATGCAAATCCATTGATATGTTAAAATCTTCAAACTCTATGGCCAATTTCTGATTGGCAATTGTGAATGATCAAGAAAACAAATGGTGATCCACAAATTGACACATCACAAAAACATGTAAAATAGGAGAAATTGGTATTACCTTAGGGTTCAGGAGAACAGTGATGGTTCCTTTAGTTCCTACTCAAATCTGACGGGAACCAATCCCGTCAGCGCAAGATGAACCTGTGAAGTGGATTGCGGCGACGGCGGCACGGCGGAAGGGGAAGAAATCGGTTCCGGCGAGGACCTGTGAACCTAGGATGTGGATTGCGGCGCAGGCGGAAGGGGAAGAAATCAGTTCCGGCGAGGGCATCGGTGGAGTACGGCGGCGTCGGCGGAAGGGGACGACCCTCCGGCGGCGCGAACGGGGAATGCGAGGAGGAATAGGGCGGAGGAGGAGGAGCGCCGGCGGGAGCAGCGTTGGACTGAGGAGGGGCGCGGAGAATCGGCGTGAGGAGGA
>CM020184.1:9443692-9483271 GCA_009805545.1 Oryza longistaminata
TCAGAATCTCGTCATTAGGTGGGTGCGGGATAGTGTAGCCAACCCAATCGGGCTTCAGTAAGTCTACCTGAACTTTAGCATTGCCGGCTAGCAGCTGCACCCCATGCACTCGGGTCTCCGAGGTAGGCTTGAACGCTTGACCCTCTGCGGCAGGAATTGCAAATCCTGGTGTCACCCTAACGACTAGGGTACACGATGTGGGTTCCTGCGATAGATTCATTAGTGTCCTTAGAATATGTTGCAATGTATTGTGGTGCTAATACAATATATGCATTTTTAAGTTGTTTTTACCGTTATGTGGTCCACCGCAGCGGGGCATTCAGGCTGTTCTGCCGGAGCCTCAGTTGATGCGCAGCTGCTACGCCTCTGCGTGGGGCTCACTTGTACTATGGGACCAGGAGTGGCATCGATCGACCTATCCCTGATGCGTGCCTCCACTCGAGCCTCCATACCTAAGAGCTCGGCAGTGAGCTCTTCTCTAAGCTGTTCTTTAAGCTCCACCCGAAGTTGCTCCTTAAGGCGTGCAATTTTCTACGCCTTTGAAAGCTTGTGCTTCTTGTACTGCCACGCGTATTGGGGAAACCCAAACTTCCATGGAACATTGGAGCCAATGCCCCTTGTTCGTCCATGGTGTTCTTTGTTTCCCAACACTTTCGTGAGGATGTCATCCTCGCGTCTTTGTGAGCAGACCTCTTGTGAGGCATGTCTCTCAGCATTCAGTTCGACCTGGGGTACGGCTATGTTAACAACCAAATTTGGTAGCATTTGTATCAGGAAAGGGGATTTGATCAAAGCAGAGTCGGAGGCGGAGATCGAGTTCGGAAACAGAACAGGAATCGGCTGGAGTCCGGATTGGCTACGATTAGGATCGGCTGAGATTGAGTTAAGCTAAATAGGCCGATATAGCCGATTCCGACAATACGACATGTACACGATATTGAGTTCAGGTTGATGTGCTTCAAGATGATTGCCACGCATGGATAGAGTCCTGGGAAGGCAATTGTATCTATTAATTAGGATATTTTATGTAAATTCCTTATAGATAAGTGTGGGCAAAAGTCTGCCGCAAAGACTTGTGGTATTTTCGAGTTTGTTAGAGATAATGGTCGTGTCCGGTATGGGCATATCTTGTAATTCTCGGGTATAAATAGACCCCGAGCCCTATGTAATTTAACAACACACGTTCAATACAATTTCGGCGCATCGCCACCCTTTTGCTTTAGTTTTGTTTCGACGAGTTCTTGCTTTCGGGTTGAGCTGCATCGATTTCGATCTTCAACAAGAGGTAAAATTCGTTATGACGGATTGTGTTCTTAGGATTAGTGCTTCCATCTTTATGATACTCTAATCTTATTTATATAATTCGTCGAGTTATCATATACCTTACATAATCTCTAGCAATATCGCCACCTAATCTACTATCGGCTAACATCTGTATGCAGAGGGCAGCCGATTAGGTTAGATTTTGATGTTGATCTAGATTATATGAGATATCTAACATTCTATGAAACTTCTAGCGGCTTGATTGTCTAGATATTGTTCTTCTTTTCATACTTAATGCTGCATCAGTTAAGTTTGATCTATTAAGTCGTGCTTAGAATATCAATCTCTAGCATGCCTTCTAGTTGCTGATTAGAATAGCATCGGAGTTTCAGCCGATCGTATCTGATTTAACTTCATTTGTTCTATATGCTCCATTGACATGTTAAATCTGCCCTTTATATTAAGATATTGCTGTATCTAAATATGTTAGGCTTTTGCTTAATATACTATACTTGCTTTAATATCTTGATATAGAGTAGTATCGGAGTATTAGCCGATACATGCTAGATCTATCTGATCGGCTATGCTATAAACATATATAGTCTTGTTATTGACATATATTTCGATCTAAGTGATTTATACTGTCTCGGCATGATGACCGATATATACCAATCACTTGATTTAAGTATACATCGATATAAGGAGTATATATCGTTAATATCTACAGCCGATCGAGTAGATTTAGTCCTTCTTTACTTATTCATGACTGACAATCGATGCACAGATGACATCGGCTTAAAGGTAAATGATATGTCATCGGCATCTAGCCGATCGGCTATCATTTATAGATTTAACCACGGTTGCTTTGCTTCTATTTTTTTGTTGATTACAGGATCAAATCAACTGGCACGCTAACAACATCCGAAGGCGAGCTTTGGACCTGCACTGGAGTTAAGCAGATCTTCCAGGCCACGTGTTTTCTGTCAACAGTATTATATCCAATGAGTTAGCAAAATGGGATCGAATTGGTTAGTTTAATGCAGTGATCCAATGCAAATTGAGTTCACGTTCCGGCCGATCCATTTCTTTCGCGTGTCGATTGCTTCGAACCGGCTGAAATGAATCGACGAGTCAGCATTCTAGGGAGGTCGGAAGCAGGCAGGCTGCAGGCATACGCGTTGAACTGAGCTGGCCTCCAAAACCTAACCTAGTAATAGTAAGATCATCGATGACGCCATGGACCTGATCAGATCGCACAACCCAAAAGCTGAGGCGTATCTGGAGGCTGGAGCCCAGCATTCTCGCAATCTCGCCCGTGCCAATCGCCTAATCCACGCGTGCACTTGCATTTCTTAATGCGATTGATATCCATCCTGTCATGGCCAGGTTCTTCGTAGCTTAGCTGCTCGTGTCAACGCTGACATTGTCACAGTTCAAAGTCAGATACACGCTCAATTACACAGCCAGTACACAAATCAAACCTTCCATCTGACAGAGTAGCAAAAAAACAAGTACTGTATGCTGTACTACGAGCATGCGTGGCAATCTGGTCTGGATGGGTGCGGACAATCTGAAGCATATCCCTGACGTGTCACAGCCAAGTAAGTGCCAGCCTCATCGCAAATTCGCAGAGCGATCGGCTTGTCCGTGCTCGATCCCGTGTCGCAAAACGCGATTACTTTGTCTGACGAAGTGAGTGTTACCTCCAGCTTATTAGCCTTATCTCCGGCTTTGCTATTGGTCAACACGATGAGGTAGCATGCTCAGCTCCAACCAAATGGCGGCACAAAGAAATAATTTAACGACTCGTGCACGCGCATTATATTTCTTACTCGTGCCGATAACTACGTTGATGCATGCTAATGCTTGTATGTGACGTATTCTTCCCCGGTTATAGCATGTGTGTCCATGCGAAGGTACGTGTTTGGTTCATATGTAACTGATCGATTATCCATCACCGGTTAATTAAGCATAACTGCAAAAATAAAGGGATTGGGAAATAACATGCCCAAAGATATTTCTCTCGGCCACAGTTACTCGGTGGTTGCTTTTTTTTCCCCCTCCAAACAGTGAAAAAGACCGATACTATTTGCAGACTATGACTTGCAAGGAACAAAAGAAAAATGAGAAAAAAATATCTTTTCGGTTAAGATTTTTAACGGCAACTAAAACGATATTCAATAGTATATGATTAATTGAGTATAAATTATTATAAATTTGAAAGATGAATTTGTTTAATTTGAACATGAATTTTGGTGGACTAGTAGGTATCATTATACTCTACATTGTCAATTTTTTTCAGATTTTTTCACAACTATTTGCATCTAATTTGGAAGAAAAAGGTATACGAGGGGATATATTAGAATCCACTCCCACAAAGCTGCCCTTGGTCGTCCAAACAGATCCACCATTTCCGCTAGCTACTACGTCGTCCCAGTACTCATGAAGAAAATCGAAGCGCGGTTAAACGAAACGCGCAATGCTCATCCTCCGCTCATCCATTGTTAACGGGCCTGTTTGGGGAGCTTAAGATTTTGATAAGCAGCTGTTTGGTAGCCAGCTTCTAAGAATCTGAAAAAGCTGGGTTTTCCGGCTTCTGACTTCTAGTTCATTTTCTGGATTCTACAACTACAACTTCTTGGAATCTAGACCAAAAGTTGGACTGTTTGGAGGAGCTTCTGATTATGGAAGAAGCTGCAGCAGATAGAAGCTCCCCAAACAGGCCCGTTGTGTCTTAGGTTACGTGATGCCACCATCTGCACCACCGTGGAGCATCTATATCTAGTATCCCAAACTCACAACTGCCAGATCTAGTGGCCCCTGAGCTCGTGGTAGTAGGATTTGGTGTCTCGAGCGAGATCAATCCAGTGAAGGAGAGGGGGTGGCAGAGCAGGGGATAGGATATGGGATTTGACCAATACCCATGCATGCTCAAAGGGCATGGATAGCAATGTATGATTTCGGTGAAGCGACATGGATTTGGGGTTCACAACAATCTAAAAAAGTAATGCAGCTATTGGGTAGGTTCATCGGTTCTGCAAACCGAGAGGCCAATCAAATTAATGTGTACGCTAAACATGTAATTTTACAATCAACACATTTTATAACTAGGAGCAACATGATCTAAGAGCGGCTTGCCTTGATCTTTGTCTTCAAATCTTCACAATCCTTGCAACTGGTAATTTTCTGAAACTTCCGCTACGTGATTAACAAAAGAGAACCACACAAAGCCCTATAAATAATAGTATTTGTTTAAAAATTAGTAGTGCCATTAGATAGATCTTAATTTTAAAAAGGAAAAGTACTAATTATCCCCTGAAATATCGCGATCGACCGAATTACTCCCTTAAAAGTGCATCTAGGCTCCTAATTATTTTGATAATTAATAATAATGTGATTAGACATGACTAACATTTTTCGTTTGAGTATATGTGAGGATTGTTAGTTCTCGGCGCACTGTGTTTCAATGCCAGACCCGATGATAGCGACAAATCCAAGTGATGCGGCATATGAGCAAAGGGTATATTGTACATTTCAATTTCTTTGCATAATTAGGAAAGCCGTACTATTAAGAGGATGATGCATTGATGATGACGAATGGTGTGGGTGCTCAAAAAAAGTTTTTTTTAAAGTGTTTCTCCTCATTTCCTCTGTTCTAGAATTTTATGGAATTGTCTAAAATGAGTTTTCAGAATTTCCGAGAGGAGACAAAATTGAGTTTCGCTTTTGGAAATTTTTGGAGTTGTCCGAAATAGTTTTTCGGAATTTCCAAAAATAGCCGTGAAGCCAAAATTGGTTCTGTAAACTTTCGGAATTTCAGAAACTGGCAGTGACATTCTGGAAATTTTCGGAGTTGTCCGAAAGCGATTTTCGGAATTTCCGAAAATGTCTGTGCAACCAAAATAGCTTATGTATATTTTCGGACGTCCAAAAGTTATTTTCAGAATTTCCGTAAATGTCTAGACAGTGATTTTGGTTCTAGATATTTTCCGATTCGTCCGAAAAGTTTTCGGAATTTCCGAAAAACTCAGTTGACTTCATTATGTTTGTTGTTCTAGAGATTTTTGGACTTGTCTGGTATTTATTTTCGGAATTTCAAAAAATAGAATTAGTGCACATAATGGGCAGATCTGAGACTGTGGCTATAAATAGCCTCCTCACTCTCCAAGTCAAGGCTGCTGCTCTCACTGAAATCTTGTGCCCATGGCTTTCAAGTTTTGAGCCTTGCTTCTTGATTCCCCTCTCCACCGGTCTTTGATTTGGATTTCGTGTGTGTGAGAGAGAATTGTGGATTTGAGTTTATATAAGTGCTTTGTGTTGACTTCGTGAAGATTTGTGAGGACTTGCTTCATTCCCCAAGAGATCTTTGAATCATTTGTTACTCTTGGAGGTTGAGGACTCCTAGACGGCTAGATGTCACTCTCGAGCCACCAATCTACATTGTGGTTGGCCGGGAGAAGTTTGTGAAGGTCGAATTATGCCTTCGAAAGGGAAGAGATACCACTAGTGGAAGGATGAGTACTTTGTGCAACCTGTTGATGAAAGGGTTAGCAAAGACCCTGTTTTTTGTGAGCTCCTCAACAGGTAGTAGAATCCCCTCAAGCATTCGAACTTCGGGAACAACTCATATTGCAACAACCTCGGTGATATCCCTCTCTCCCTCCTCCAGCTATGCTTGTTTGTGCCGCTATAAGTCTAGTTGTTGTTTGTGCTAGTATTTCATTGTTGTGGGCAGCTAGATCTAAAATTTACTTTCACTTGCACATACTCTGTGATTTTTGGAATTTCCGAAAAGCATTTCCAGAATTTCCGAAAAACCCTGCTTCCGCATTTACTTAAGTTTTTTAAATTAGCCTATGCACCCCCCAAGGCCTAATTGACCCTTTCACCCTCTAAACCCGAAAACCAGACATTGCTCACCCTGAACTTTTAATACCGGACGATTTACCCCCCTTGGCCCAATCCAAAGTGGTTTTGTCCTTCGTGGCGTACATGTGCCAATCCAATTAGCATTTTCTTATAAAAGGGTTCAGCCCACATAAGGTCCATGTAGTAAATGAGCTTTTCTTCTTTAAAAGCCTATCTTTTTATGTAAAACAGGTCCATATAGTTAGGTCTGCAAATTAATTAAGTTATTATTAGTATATGAAAAAAGGCCAAATGGCCCCGAGTGACAATCTTTATATTTGTTGATTTTAGTATTTGTTAACAACCAAATTTGGTAACATCGGTGTCAGGAAAGAAGATTGGATCAAAGCGAAGTCGGAAGCGGAGATCGAGTTCGGAAACAGAGCAGGAATCGGCCGGGGTCCAGATCGGCTACGGTTAGGATCGGCTAGCTCTGAGTCGGGCTAAGTAAGCCGATAGAGCCGATTCCGACAATATGACTTGTACACGACATCGGGTTCAAGTTAATGTACTTCAAGATGATTGCCATGCACGGATAGAGTCCTGGGAAGACAATTGTATCTATTAATTATGATATCTTATGTAAATTCCTTATAGATAAATATGGGCGAAAGTCTGCCGCAAAGACTTATGGTATCTTAGAGTTTGTTAGAGATAATAGTCGTGTCCGGTATGGGCATATCTTGTAATTCTCGGGTATAAATAGACCCCGAGCCCTATGTAATTTAACAACACACGTTCAATACAATCTCGGCGCATCGCCACCCTTTTTGCTTTAGTTTTTGTTTCGACGAGTTATTGCTTTCGGGTTGAGCTGCATCGATTTCGATCTTCAACAAGAGGTAAAATTCGTTATGACGGATTGTGTTCTTAGGATTAGTGCTTCCATCTTTATGATACTCTAATCTTATTTATATAATTCGTCGAGTTATCATATACCTTACATAATCTCTAGCAATATCGCCACCTAATCTACTATCGGCTAACATCTGTATGCAGAGGGCAGCCGATTAGGTTAGATTTTGATGTTGATCTAGATTATATGAGATATCTAACATTCTATGAAACTTCTAGCGGCTTGATTGTCTAGATATTGTTCTTCTTTTCATACTTAATGCTGCATCAGTTAAGTTTGATCTATTAAGTCGTGCTTAGAATATCAATCTCTAGCATGCCTTCTAGTTGCTGATTAGAATAGCATCGGAGTTTCAGCCGATCGTATCTGATTTAACTTCATTTGTTCTATATGCTCCATTGACATGTTAAATCTGCCCTTTATATTAAGATATTGCTGTATCTAAATATGTTAGGCTTTTGCTTAATATACTATACTTGCTTTAATATCTTGATATAGAGTAGTATCGGAGTATTAGCCGATACATGCTAGATCTATCTGATCGGCTATGCTATAAACATATATAGTCTTGTTATTGACATATATTTCGATCTAAGTGATTTATACTGTCTCGGCATGATGACCGATATATACCAATCACTTGTTTTGAAATTTAAATGATTTTTATGGGATAGAAAAATGGTTTACTGAACTTGGTAAAGAAATATTTCCTTCAGGACACTGGCTCATGGGGTCTGCTGTCAGTGAGAGGGGAAGGAGGGATCAGTGATGGGATCACGATAGATTAACTGGCCAACTGTTCCACCTGATCTAAGAGCAAGTCTAACAGTACAGCCAACTATCGGCTCCAATTCATCTATAGCCAATCTAATAGCCAATTCATACAATAGTTGTTTACTATACTATTAATAGATGGTCCCACCTGTTATACACACAGTATGTCTTAGAGTCCGTGCTGCAGCAGGCTACAGATCTGTAGCCCACTGCTCTTCTCTCTCATCGTTTATCTCATTAAAATATGATTATAGCTGGCTAAGAGCAGGTACAATAGCAGGCTATAAGCCAGCTGCAAACATATTTTAAAGAGATAAATCAGGAGAGAGAAGAGCAGCGGGCTACAGATTTGTAGCCAGCTGTAGCACGGGCTCCAAGACGCAGTGTGTCTATGACAGGTGGGACTAGGTATTAATAGTGTAGTATGTAACTATTGTATGAATGAGCTATTAGATTAGCTATAGATGAATTGGAGCTAGTAGTTAGCTATACTATTGAACCTGCTCAAAAGTAGTCCTGCCGCGCGTGGATAACTCGGTGACTCGGTGACCTCGCAAAATATTAACAAACAAAAAAAAATTCATGGGATGAGATAACAACCTTACCGCATTGTTTTTGGAAGTGCGTGCGCTGCCGATGCGTTGCTTGATTGCTTCATCTTCACGTGATAAAACCGAAAGCGACTTCTCCGAGTCTCGTCAGGTCAGACTCGCAGTCGCAGCAATGGCGGCCGAGGAGATCTTGGTGCTCTCCAATGGCCGCATCACCGCCAAGATCGCCGCCTGGGGCGCCACCATCACCTCCCTCATCGTCCCCGACGCCCACGGTCCCTTCTTAATTCTGTTCCCTCCATCCCCTTCTCTTCTTCCCCTTTCTTCAGATTAATTTTTTCGTTGGGTTTTTGGTTGGTTTGCTTATATCACTCGTTTCTTGCCAAATTTGATGTCAACAGGGAATCTCGCGGATGTGGTTCTTGGATTCGACACTCTGGAGCCTTACATGGTGAGTCAGATCCCTAATCGTTCATTCGCCCCCATAATTCCTTCGATTCAGTCAGTCAAGGTTGATTGTTCTCACCTAGTATGTCACTACTCACTAGTAGGAGTATGTGGGAAAACACACGTTCAATACAATTTCGGCGCATCGCCACCCTTTTGCTTTAGTTTTTGTTTCGACGAGTTCTTGCTTTTCGGGTTGAGCTGCATCGATTTCGATCTTCAACAAGAGGTAAAATTCGTTATGACGGATTGTGTTCTTAGGATTAGTGCTTCCATCTTTATGATACTCTAATCTCATTTATATAATTCGTCGAGTTATCATATACCTTACATAATCTCTAGCAATATCGCCACCTAATCTACTATCGGCTAACATATGTATGCAGAGGGCAGCCGATTAGGTTAGATTTTGATGTTGATCTAGATTATATGAGATATCTACTATTCTATGAAACTTCTAGCGGCTTCATTGTCTAGATATTGTTCTTCTTTTTATACTTAATGCTGCATCAGTTAAGTTTGATCTATTAAGTCGTGCTTAGAATATCAATCTCTAGCCTGCCTTCTAGTTGCTGATTAGAATAGCATCGGAGTTTCAACCGATCGTATCTGATTTAACTTCATTTGTTCTATATGCTCCATTGACATGTTAAATATGCCCTTGATATTAAGATATTGCTGTATCTAAATATGTTAGGCTTTTGCTCAATATACTATACTTGCTTTAATATCTTGATATAGAGTAGTATCGGAGTATTAGCCAATACATGCTAGATCTATCTGATCGGCTATGTTATAAACATATATAGTCTTGTTATTGACATATATTTCGATCTAAGTGATTTATACTGTC
Source organism: Oryza longistaminata (assembly GCA_009805545.1). NCBI lineage: Eukaryota > Viridiplantae > Streptophyta > Magnoliopsida > Poales > Poaceae > Oryza > Oryza longistaminata. Next base: position 9,453,345 of record CM020184.1, read on the forward strand.
TCGGCATGATGACCGATCTATCCCAATCACTTGATTTAAGTATACATCGATATAAGGAGTATATATCGTTAATATCTACAGCCGATCGAGTGGATTTAGTCCTTCTTTACTTATTCATGACTGCCGATCGATGCACAGATGACATCGGCTTAAAGGTAAATGATATGTCATCGGCATCTAGCCGATCGGCTATCATTTATAGACTTAACCACGGTTGCTTTGCTTCTATTTCTTGTTGATTACAGGATCAAATAAACTGGCACGCTAACAACATCCGAAGGCGAGCTTTGGACCTGCACTGGAGTTAAGCAGATCTCCCCCTGCTGCCTCGTTGTCCTCCTCGTGCATCCCGATGCTCACGGCCGCCATGGCTTTCAGCGCTCGCTACACTTTCGCATGAGATGGAGTCGTGGAGGCCCAGGTGTGTACACCGAGCAATTCTACACAAACTTCAATCGCGATTTCTAAAAACCTGTGTAACAACATGGTTAACATGGAGAATTAAGCAGGGGACCTTTGTCTGCTTGAGTTAAGGTCTTTGTACTTTGTTCCCCGTTTCTTGCCTTCAAAAATGGCTTGCTATGGCTGGTGAAATTCCGGGGGACACCAGCCGCATGACAAATTGACAATAGGCAGAGGGACAAACAACTCAAAACAAGTCGACCATTGTTCTATAGCTCGTGCATGCTCTAAGAGCAGGTACAGTAGCAGACTATTAGCCGGCTATAAATATATTTTAATGAAATAAAAGATGAGAGAGAAGAGCAGCGGGCTACAGATCTGTAGCCAGCTGCAACGCAGACTCCAAGACGCAATGTGCGTATGACAGGTGGGACCATATATTAATTACATATAAAAAGCAACTATTGTATGAATTAACTATTAAATTGGCTATAGATAAATTGGAGCTAGTAGTGGGCTATACTATTAAATTTGCTCTAATCTCTATAGTCAAATCAACCATTTTTCTATGCAGCCTGCACTTTGTAGCAGTGTGCAATTTGCAAATAGACAATGGCAGTACTACCACTAGTACTGGAATGAATCTGCGTGAGAGTCAGTGTTCAATGCACCCTCCACTCGACAGCCGTTTCAAAACTTGCATATTCCTCCAGTTAGCTTACATACATGCGCGCGCGTACGTGTGGAACCAACTCAGCCTAGTACGTTTCCTTAATTCTTAATCCAACCAGATCAGATTAAATAATCTTCTCCATGCTAGCTGCTCGGCGCCAAGGCGGCTGTCTGTCTTGTCTTTCCTCCCTAATTTGATTCATTGATTCTTAGCTCCAGATAATTAGGATCTGTCTGTCTGCCATCCATCGTGTGTGGTGCTGCACGAGTACTTGAGTGGTAATTGCTACTCTCGCTTTCCATTGCACTTGCGAAGTTACTGTGATGAAAAGGAAGGGATTAACCCAAGTAAATTTTGGTTTTAATCTCTGGCTCATCGAGTGCGCAAAAGCTCTGCATCCGACTGGCCTCTCGGCTCATGAAGTGCCCGGCAGGGCTGCGCGTGGCGGCCCGTCCATCGGGAGGGAGGGATGAGGGGGCCACACGTCAGCCTCAGCATACAGTTCCCCCGGGCCCACATGGCAGCGACCGGCACAGTGACGCCGGAGAAGAGGGCCTAGTGCCACGAATCTGCATCTGGCTGCTTCCTCTCACGTGCGTATACCAGCTGGTAGTACTCCTACTACGTACTGCACTGTTGCATAGGCCCCGTCTAGATTCAAACTTTTTTCTTCAAACTTTTAACTTTTCCATCACATCGAACTTTTCTACACGCTAACTTTTAACTTTTTCGTCACATTGTTATAATTTCTTCAAACTTTCAATTTTGACGTGAAAAAGAAAGTTTTTGTAAAAAAAAAACACCATTCAGCAGCTTGAAAAACGTGCTCGCTTGAAACGAGGAATTTACTAAGTCCAAAAATCAAATAGAACACAACTTGAGGCCCCCTTTGATTCAAAGGAAATTCATAGAAATTTTAAAGGATTTCATTCCTATAGGAATTTTTCCTATATAGCCCTTTAAATCAAAGGAATGAATTCTCTGTAATCCCATGAAATTCCTATGGAATGTCTCTTCCCATGCAAGTTTTGGAGGAAATTTAGCATGAGGTTCTATCTCATGTTAAGAATCCTTTGAGTCTTTATCTCTCCTCAAATTCCTGTGTTTTTCCTGCGGCTCAATCAAACGGTCATTCCTATATTTTTCCTGTGTTTTGCAATCCTCTTTGTTTACACTTGTATTCCTGTTAGAATCCTATGTTTTTCATATTCCTCTGTTTTTTTCATTCCTATGATTCAAAGGGGCCCTAATTGTTTAATATCGTGAATGGGCTGTTCGTACTCCTTCTCTCTCAAAGTAAAAGCATTTCTAGAATGGAATTGCCAAATCACGTTTGACAGAAAAATACAGTTAAAAATCTTGTAAATTTCTGATCTTCAAATTCACTTCACAGCATGTGTCAAGCCTCCTCCTCGACATCGACAAACTCTGGCGATAGGAGATGGCCTGACGAGTTAAGGTTTAGGTTGGCGTTGAGGTTAGGGTGAGAGGGGAGTAAGGGGGAGGAGGAAGAGATGGTCGTGAGAAGCAACAACTATTGATTAGCTTAATTAATTAGATGATCTTCAAAAAAATATTGTAGGGGTCCTAGCCTCTGCATGTTCCCCTGTTTTTGCCTTAGCACTGCTCAAGTCGCGAGATAGATAGTGGGTGATAGATCAGCGTTGACAGCAACTCAGCAAGGGTAAAACTAATCTACCAGTTAGGAGGCAGGGACGGTGTGGTTGCAACTGGAACACGTTCCCGCCCTGTCCTGAAAGCCATACGGTAGTATGGTAGTACTCTAGTACTCCCTCCGTACAAAAAAAAAAACAAACAAATCCTATGTTTATGTGTCAACGTTTAACTGTCTGTCTTATATGAATTTTTTTATAATTAATATTTTTATTATTGTTAGATGATAAAATATGATTAATACTTTATACGTGATTTATTTTTTAATTTTTTATATTTTTTTAAATAAGACGGACAGTCAAACGTCGGACTCGTCTTTTTTGGGAGGGAGGGAGTAGATCGTTTAAACGTTTGAGGTTTCAGCTGGCTGGTAGCTAGAGAGATCGAGGACGGGGACTGGCAGAGCGACGAGCACAGCTAGCGGAGGTTGAGTTATGGCTGGGTTGGACGAGCGGGCCATCGAGTCGCGTTTGGACAACTTCTTAGGACCAATATCTGAGTCTGTTTCTGCCAATAAACAAGTTGTTGCATCCTATCAATGAACCCTCTGGTTATTTTGCAGCAAATTAGCACTTAATTTTAGATTTCTTTTGACACTCCCAAATAGAGATCCCAACTACTACTGAGGTTAAACAGGTAGCCAGATAATTATATTGTATATATTCTGATCAGATACAGCTATGCAATTTATGAAGGCAGAATTCTAGTGTATCATGCTTTTAAATTCTGACAGATGACATTCAGATATCAACGGGCCAGAGATGTATAATTCGTTTACAAAAATCTGGAGTGCATCTCCAGCTCTATAAATCTGCATGTAGTTTGCTTCAAATTGATTGCTTAAAGTCATCATATTTTCTGTTTGGCAGAAAGGCATATCACCTTATTTTGGATGCATTGTTGGCCGTGTTGCAAATAGGATCAAGGAGGGAAAGTTTACTCTGAATGGAGTTGAGTATGCACTAGCTATCAATAATGGACCCAACAGTCTTCATGGTAAGGTTTCATGAATTTTACATAGATGATTTGGACAGGATATATAGTTGATTTTGCTAGAGCTCAGACATTAGCCAGTGGTTACTTAATGGCATTATAATTGCTATCTTATTTGACTTACAAAGAATATTATGTTTCTTCAATCGCTCAATTGCAAACTGCAGGTGGGTTGAAGGGGTTTGACAAGGTAGTGTGGGATGTAGTAGAGCGCAAAAGTGGTGAATGCCCATCAATCACCTTCCAATATCACAGCAAGGATGGGGAAGAGGGTACAATCACTAACTAGTATCATCATTGTTTTAATTGAAGAATTCTTATGCTTAAATTATTCAGCCAATTCAATCACTTAACTATTCAATCCTCAGGCTACCCTGGCGATGTGACTGTTCGAGCAACATACTCTCTTCCTGATTCTACCACCTTAAGACTTGACATGGAAGCAGTAGCAGAGAACAAAGCGACGCCCATCAACTTGGCGCAGCACACCTACTGGAACCTGGCAGGGCACAACTCCGGTGACACCTTGGATCATTCAATCCAGATCTGGGGAAAACACATAACTCCAGTTGACGAAAACACGATTCCCACCGGTGAGATAATGCCTGTCAAGGGCACACCTTTCGACTTCACAACAGAGCACAAGATTGGAGCCCGCATCAACGATGTGCCTGGAGGATATGACCATAACTATGTGCTGGACTCTGGCGAAGAGAAGAATGGCCTGAAGCATGCTGCCAAGCTGAAAGATTCATCGAACTCACGGACCCTGGACCTCTGGACTGATGCACCTGGAATGCAGTTCTACACTGCTAACTATGTGGATGGCATAACTGGCAAAGGTGGTGCCGTTTATGAGAAGCATTCCGGAGTATGCTTGGAAACCCAGGGGTTTCCTAATGCCATCAACCAACCCAATTTCCCCTCCGTGGTGGTGCAGCCTGGTGAGAAGTATAAGCACACTATGCTGTTTGAGTTCTCAGCCTAATTAGTGATGCTGTGAACAGCTCAAATGGCTGCAACTGCAGCTCATTGTAGAATCAAATAAGAGAAAATCTAGCAGAAATCTAAGATGTAGTGCAAAGAATAAATATTAGTTACCAGATCTGGATGGTTGTATCTTGTCTTACAACCAGAATAATATAATACGAATGTTCAGAGGTAGATTTATGAGAGTGGTTGCACGTATATTTGAGTAGAATTTGTTCATGTGCTTGCCAAAATATTAGAGTTCCATCTTTTGATGCAATGTCATGTTGGAAGTGATATTCTCTCTTATATCAGAGAGTAAAAGAAATATTAGGGTGCCAAAATGTCTTGTGGAATTCTGGACATACTGACATTTTTCAATTCTTTTACTCTCACTATTTGTCTAGAAACAAAATGAAGCTGCCTGATTTTCAAATATAAACGACCAGATGGATTTGAAATAATAATAAAGGATCAGATTACTCCATCTCAAATTGTCTGTTTTGGCCTTGGGCGTGTGTATATATGTTTTTCAACCATAATTTCTGTTCAAACTTGAAAATGATACACAGCGAGTCAAACAATCAAATTTTTGAAGTTACAATCAAATGATAGAATGCTGCAAAGTTGGAGGTCTCCTCACTTTTGTCGCCTGTTCAAACGAATAGGCTATCTCAATAAGCCTTGGCTCCGATCCTTTCAACCCTCCAAAGCAGATGGCAAAAGGAACACCATTTGATGCATACCCAGCTGGAACTGTGATTGCAGGATAGCCGCCGATTGCAAGCAGGCTATGAGCAGATGCACCTGGTGAAACAATTGCATCCAGTTGATTAACTCGCATTATTTTCTCCAGGCCACTTTCACAAAGTTCATTCAGTTTCGCAATGGCCTTCTTCTCAGTTGGACCAATGCCATCTGTTGCTTCAGATTGCAGAAGGTAACTCTGCCCAAATTCAGCCATCCTTTCCTGAATATTGCAACAGATTACCATTCGTGTTTCGACAAAATTAGCAAGCAAATGAGATACGCGTGAATTGATGCGGTCTTTACCTCTACCGGATGCTTGTTGTTGAAATCAATTATGTCCGATAATGATCTTACAGGTGAACTGGCCAGTTCAGACAAGTATGAGTTGAGGGACAACTTGAATGGATGGAGTCCAAAGATTCGGATCTTGGAGGGACCCTGAAGACGACAGCTTTTGCCTCCGTTTCAACATCAGATTCCAAGATGCACATTGGCAGAGATAGATGCCGGTCCAGGACGCAACGATCGAATCAAGGCTCGCCACAAACAAAGGATTCCAGCAGGATAAGCAGTGGTCCAGCCCCGGGGGTTGATAGTGGCGCTTCGCCTTGTTTTCCTAGTGAAATTGCTCACGTCTTCAGAGAAAAAGAGTGAAATTGCTCCAGAAAATGGCCGATCCATTTTGAACGTGCAATAGTGTCAAAACTCAGGTCTGTGACTTGATTGCATGAGAACAGTAGTGTTAGTGAAAGCGAAATAACTAAAACGAATATATGTAGAGACATGCTTATTTGAAACTTTTTAATCTCAGCCACTGATTATCTTTAATTTTCATGCAACTTTTTTTCGAAGCACATAAGCACATCTCGTATATGTATTAACTTCGAAACCCGATAAATAAATCTTTATATTGTCATTTTTTTGGAATAGTATGCGCTTCCTGTTGTATGGTGATGACATGTAGGTTTGAGGTTTTCAACTACAGTGGCAGTCACTCTAGAAATGTCAGTGTCTTGTGGAAAATGAACGTGTCTCGGAACTTCTAAAATTTTTAGGGCTGTTTAGATTGATACCATTTTCAACCATACTATTTTTTTAAAGTAAAGTTGCCAAAAAAAAATTATACGTTTAATTTGTTACTAAATTTGGTAAATACATAATAAATCATGACAAAATTTTAGCAATATTACCATCTTACCAAAAATTTAGTAAAATTTATTTTGACTATAATCTGAACTGACCCTTTTTATCTCATATGTGGGTTGCTTGTTGGAGAGAACTGATACCAGCATCCACTCCTTTGCGACGCAGGTGAAAACACGAGGCATCTCTCACTGTCCCTGACCAGGACATACACCTGGATTCAAGTATGAAATGGTTATTAGATCAGATTTAACATGCACACATATTCAAAAATAAAACTAAAAAGATGAAAGGGCACTAAACGCATCCTTTATGTGGGACAGGCCAATTACTATCATGCTGGAGATGGAAAGCAACGGATTACAGTTTTAACTCATAGTGTGCCTAACTTCGACATGAATTTGCGGGTATTTTATCCTACGCGTTAACCCCTAGCCAGTAAAATCTGCTAAGTGCTAACGTAATCCTTGAGGACAGGATATTCTGAGAGTTTGCAAGGAAAGTACGATGCTAATGTCACCAATACGTGGAATATTCATAGTAAACTAAACTACTATTGGTAGTGGAATCCTGAAGATTCACTTACTAATGCTCATGGAATGACATCATTCGTGGAAAGAAACCAGACATCATCGCGCAGTATCCTTCCTTTCAGGTTTGGAGGGATTGCAGTAGCTAATTTCATTTTGCTGACTAACCTTGACTAAAAGAGTTATTTAATTTGTAAAGCACAATTGAAGTACTGAAAGATTGCAATTTGGAGTATTGAAAGTTCAGAGCGCACCAGCGAGGTCTGAATTGTAAACACCTTTTCATTACCTTTTTTTTTTTTAGGAAAAGCACTAGCGAGGTGTCACGTCTGCACTTAGCGTAGCAGAAGCATTCACTGTAATTGCGATGAAAAGTTGACAGGCCACGTTAATTCTGCTTGCTCCAATCGATCAGGAAATGCACTATTGTGCATGTCACGTCCTTGGTTGGATCGAAAAAGATGCAAGTGCGTCACAGATTCGTTTGGTCTGAAACTATGGCATGTTTTAGGTCTTAACTTTTTCTTCAAACTTTTAATTTTTTTCATTACATCAAAATTTTTCTACACACAAATTTTTAACTTTTCTGTCACATCGTTCTAATTTCAATCACATCGAAAGGTTGTGTTTAATTTCAATTTTTTTTCCAAACTTCCAACTTTCTATCACATCAAATCTTTTATACACATACAACTTTTCAGTCACATCGTCTCCAATTTTAACTAAAATTTAAACTTTAGGCCAATCTAAACACAGCCAAACTTTTAATTTTAGCGTGAAGTGAACACACCCTATATTTTGCTTCCGAGGAGGAGATTAAAACGAATCTGGGTAGAACATGTTCTTGTTTATGCCTCGTTCCACCGGATCAGCTACTATTGTTCGTCCAAAAAGAATGCAAGTAGCAGATTAATTACACTCCACGCCCTTAAGAATTCGATCAAAATCACGCACGTAATTACTCTGCAGTTTCCATGGAATCCTTGTTTACACTTTCCTCATTGTGACAGATACGAATCAGGGTGCTAAAATTAAACCCGAGATTACAGCGGAGTATATTCCGAAGAACAGGAATCTTCTGAGTTTACTCCAGATACAAGCATTTATTCCTTGCCTTTAAAGGCCTGATATCTCACAGAATCCATTAGTTTCATTTTGAGAGTGGAACGGCTGCCATTTGTAAACGACCTTCCACAATCTTTGGCTGTGTACTAGTACTATGCACAGAAATCTAATATGCGTCACAAACAGGAAAGAACTAGCAGAAAAATATACACCTCCCACTTTCCTTGCTAAACTGTAGGATATCCAAATGCATCGCGAATCGCAGCAAACCGAGAAATCCCACGGGAAACTATTTTAATCCCTCGAGGGGATATCCCCTCGTTATTTACATGTCACTTAAATAGTTATGAAAAAAATTGAAAAAAATTGAGAATATGTATTAACATGTGATATAACACTCTACAAACATGCAAGTTTAAATTCAACTCCTACATCTCGTAACGAAAAAACAAATTAAACCATAGCTAGTTAACGTATATTCAGAGTCAAGTTTGTTTTTTGAGGGATTTTACGATGTTTGCGAGGTACAAGGAGGTGGGGCGACGTGAGCCGTTGATATGCGAGGGGCAAGGTATGGAAAGAAAATATTGTAATATGTGGCATTAATGTAAATATGATGATATTATAATGACAAATGTGTCTTTTACATATATGAAAAGGTATGAAAAGATATCGAAGGAATTAGCTTGTAGCCTGTTGCGTTGCATCGTTCTTAGATACGTTCTGTTCGTACGTAAGGTTTACGTGTTCTTCGATAAGTTGAAAGGTGGAGAATTGAGGGCTGGCGGTGGACGTGTGGGCGGAGGCGGTGGTTGGAGGGAGGGCGGCGGAGGAAGAGGACCCGGAGGAAGTGGTCCAGGACTGCCTATGTTCGCCGGAGCTAGAAGCGGCCGCACGGTCTCGATCTGTCAGACGATTGGTTTAGTTTTTTTCGCAAATCTTCCTCATTGAACTTGTTTTGTTCTTGTTAGGTGCGTAAATCTTCTCAATTTGTTGTCCTTTCGATCTTTGATTACATTCATCAAACGATGGATCACCAAATTGCTATGTAAATTAATGACTAATTGGAAATAATTATCAAGATCATGCGAATATGATATGTACCACGTAAATCGGACCAAAGTTTGGAAACCGACGCAAACAGAACGACCGAAGATTGGAAACCGAATAGAAGATAATGTAATTTTTATCCCCACCACATAAATCATATTTTACGTTACCTTTAAAAACTACTTACGCGGTACCTTGTGGTACCTTTAAATCCACTTACACCGTATCTTTCGGTACGTCCATACGTTGTTAGACATAATTGCCCTGTTATCAATTACCTTTTAATCCTTAGTACCTTTCTACCTCTGATACCTTTCATCGTGAGCCGTTAGATCAATGCCATTTTAGGAATGCAAACACTGTAAAAGGTCTTTTTTTTTCGTTGTGAAATGTAGAAGTTAAATTTTTTTTTGCATGTTTGTGAAGTGATATATCATATGTTAATATATCTTCTTAAATTTTTCTATTTTTTTCATAACTATTTGAATAACGCAAACAAGGAGGAGATCAAAATCCTCTTCCGAAATCCCACCCAAATTTCATTCCTGCTGAAAGAACTAGAAGCTTTATAACCGCGATTAAAAATACAAGCGACAGCGATTTAGGCAGTAGAATCCCCCCGCGACCCGAGGAGATTAGTCTAATTAACAAGTGCAGATTCCCTCGCATCTCGTGTTGTGTTTAACTGCGTGAGTGCGCATCCGCCCCTGATTCCCAACTTGCGCCTGCTTGTCTGGATTCCACAGAATCACGCCTCGGATCTTCTGCGCCAACGCCGCCCCCCTTCCCAAAAAAAGAAAGAAAAACAAACAAACAACGGCGTTGGCTACAGTTGGGTGTCGCCCAGCCTGGCTCGAGAATACACACACGCGACGCGGTCGCGGTCACGCACAAAATACACGACCCATGCGGTGCCCCCCTCCCGGACTCGAGATCTCCATAACCCAACCCAGCGGCGGAAACCCCTCACGTCCGACCCCTATAAATACCCACCATCTGCCGCGCCATCTCGTCTCATCGCAACGCACGCACAATTCACAGCAACACAAGCAGAAGCACAGGAGAACGCCCTAGGAAATACTCCTACGTCGATGGCGAGGTGGGCCATTGCGATCCACGGCGGCGCCGGGGTGGACCCGAACCTGCCGGAGCACAGGCAGGAGGAGGCGAAGCGCGTGCTGGCGCGGTGCCTGCAGGTGGGCGTGGACGCGCTGCGCTCCGGCGCGGCGGCGCTGGACGTCGTGGAGGCCGTGGTGCGGGAGCTGGAGAGCGACCCCTTCTTCAACTCCGGGAGGGGCTCCGCGCTCACCCGCCTCGGCACCGTCGAGATGGAGGCCAGCATCATGGACGGCCGCGGCCGCCGCTGCGGCGCCGTCTCCGGCGTCTCCCGAAGTGGAGTGGAAGCAGCAGCTTGCCCGCCGTTGAGCCACTGACATGTGGGCCATCGAAAGTAAGTATGACGGAGAAATGTAGTTCACGTAAAAATTGGAGTAGTAAATTATTTTGATGATCCCAGGTTCGCTCAGCCAATTTTTTTTTTTGAAAATGATCTAGATCGTGCCAACTACACAACACGCGACAGCAAGTAAAATATGGCTGCCTCAGGTTGCGGCACATGATTCCTAGGTGAAGGTAGCTCAGCAAGGTAACATGCAAGCTTTCATGTTAAGTCTTTAATTAATATATAATCCTACATTATCTTAATTAAAATACTCGATTTATAATAAAGGAAAAAATTTGAATTACCTCCTAACTATTGAGTGATTACGATACCCCTTGACCTGAAAACTATATATCTTTCACCCTCAACTATTCATACTGGACGAGTTACCACTCTAACTCAATCCGAAGTGATGTTGATCCTACATGGCAGCCCAGTCAGCATTTTTTTTAAAAAAACAATAGGACCCACCTGTCATATTCTCCCCTTCCCTCCGATTCTCTCCCAAATCAGTGAGGCGGAGGCAACTAGGGGTGGTGAGCAGCGGGGGCGGCGAGTGGCGAAGGCGGCTCCTCTAGCACACGCCTCCTCCACGGCCGCTGCTCACCATCCTCTGCTATCCCGAGCTCCGTCTGCCACCCCAAGCTTCGCTCACCCCCTCCGCCACCTCAAGCTCCGCCCACCACCATCCTTGATAGAGAGAGATGTAGGTGAGGGGGAGAGAGAGAGTAGAGATAAAGATAGAGAGGTGAGGAGAAAGAGAGAGGGTGAGAGACTGACTGACAGGTGAGACCCGCTAATTTAAAAAAATATTGCTAACTAAACTAACATGTAGGATAAAACCACTCCAGATTGAACTGGGGAGGGGAGGGGCAAGGGTAATTCGTCCGATATTAATAGTTGGGGGGTAAAAGATGTCTGGTTTTTCAGTTGAAGGGGGTAATTCGTACCCATCCAATAGTTTAGGAGTACTTTGTACTCTACCCTTTAATAAAATCATAAAAATATATTTTCTAAGTTTATAATAATTAATACTCAATTAATCATACCTTAATCCATCATCTCTACCTGCAACAGCATCTCTACGTGCAACAGAAAACTAAGAACTCCTAGTAAGAATAGAAAAAAACGAAGGAATAAGAAAATGATCCTAATAGGAATACAAGTGAAAAACAAAATAGAACTGTCTTTTTGATTGGTCCGTACAAATCGGTTGAGAGAGATAAGACTTTGAAGAGGTTGAAACTTCTTGCTAAGTTAAAGAAGAGTTTATTTACTATAACCGCTGCCATTTTCACTTACTAACACACTGATCCCCATGTCTTATGCTCAATTTTGAGCCGAACTTCGCCACACTAAGCGAACTATTTCATACACCATAATTTATTGGCTTCCCGCACTTTGACAGATTAAGTTGTGACAAAGTTAGTCACCAACGAAAAAGGCCCTAAACATCAGAACTCACAACAGCTATCAGGTAATATTCCTGTCAAGATCCTTGGCGAAAGAGTAGATAATCATTATCAGAGGTTTAATCATCTAATATATTGAACAGGACTAAAGATCAGCCATATCCGCCAATGAGCTACCATCTGTGAGTGAAAAAAATAACAAAACAACCGGTCAGTTAAATATACCCAAAAGTTCAAAACTACAACACACTCCAATATTATGAACTGATAAACAAAGTCATCTGCTAAACCAACGTCAGGCCAAATCCCTCGAAACAACATAAACCATTTAAATAAGTTGCAACGGAGATCATGCATGCTTCGACTTAACACTCAGATGCATGTTCATGTGAAGTAAAATTGCTTGCCATTATATAACAAGGAAATAAAAAAGACTAAATAAAATTGTACTAGTGGTTAAATGTGCACATAAACACTCTTAGCAACAAAAGGGTGTTAACTAGCGTTCCTATTCCACTACAAGGCAATGAACGATCAAGCAAATACACAGAATAGATTTACCACCCAACACCATTTTGAAAACTAGGAATATTATTCAAGGTATCTCGGAAACTCCTTGAGTGAAATTTAAGATAAATTGCAAGTTAGAACTGCCACATATATAAATTCCTAGTTTTCAGTTATAGATTATCATTAATGACATGACAAACAAGAAGGAAAGAACTCCATGCTCTTTATCATTAAAATGATCAGTACACAACATAGGCATAATTGCTTTCAAGATAATAAAACATTGGAGTTACTAAGTCTAAAAAAAGGAAGGTCTTCAACTCTTCTGTAAACCACCAACCAAATAAAGCGCACAATTAAACAAAGCTACGAAAGAAGGGGATCTTTTGCACAAATTCTGTCAATACTTCATAAAATGGAGTTTGCTCGGAAACATAAGCTGATAATCTGTGCTGATTAATGATACTTAGAAAAGGTTACTAACGGATGGTCTTTGACTCTGTGTAAAAAAATAGATATATAATCACATTATGTCAAAAATAAAAGGATGGCAACAAAAAAGACCTAAGGTTTTCTCAGAAACTGCCAATTCTTACACGAACACGGATATATTTCTTTGATATTAGTCACTAAGTGTTCCTTATCTGGTCTAAAAGAAAGAAATAGCTACTTATTTCCAATCGGACTCCAATGAAAAGTAGTTAGGTAGCATGTATTTCATCCAAGTAAGATAGACATGGTATATTGTTATGCCCATATGAAGTGTTCATTTTTTTTTTTTTTGAAACAGAATGTTCATATGAAGTCAACGGAGAGCTAATACCAAAGGTATTTAAGCATGGAAAAGTTAATTGTAGGCCTTCAAATGTTCTGATTTAAGGCAATTAGCAGCTGTCACTTGCATTCATCATGAATTATGCAATCCAATGTACTTTCACTCATGTTTGAATGTTACATGTGTCAAGAGATGTTTCTATATTTCACAACAGCTAACAGGAGTACAGGACACTGTGCTACAGTTAAAACAAAACACTTGTTCCTAAGTAATTGTAGGAGTGTACGATATTCTTGTAAAAACAAATATGCAAACCTTTCTTTTCATTACTATGTGAATTAGTATTCATTGAATGGATAAACTAAATATTTCACCAAAGCAAGATAGAGAACCACAATGTCCAATTATCATTGCAAAGTGTCATTGGTGAATATATAACATTGAAAGCTGTTTTGCAAACTGAATATATTGGCGCCTCAGCCCTCAAGGATGAATCATATGTAAAAATAAAAACAATAGACCCTAGTACCGAAAATAACATGGTAACTCGAAAGACAATATAAGACCTGCAGTTCAGAAGCTTGAGTAGGGGTAGTAGTTGTCGACGGAGATTTCTCCGTAGACCTTCCTAACCTGCAAAAACTTGAGGTGGACCATGAACAGGCCAACACGCGTCCAAAGAAGTATGGAGCTATTCTCCTCGGCAACACCCACAATCAGTTTACGCCCCTCCGCTTCTAGGGGAAGAAAGTTCAGCTGGAGGGTTCTCCTCAGCAACCATGTGGCATCACTGCCATCTCCAATCTCCCTCTCCCACAATTGCATTGTGGATCCAACTATAACCGCGAGGCCAAGCCGGCCATCACCTGCCGGTATGATCTGACACCGGCACCGGTGAGGGAAATCCTCATCATCCTTCGCATCCAGCGGTAGCTCACTGAATCCCAGCTTCTGACTCTCCAAATCAAACATGAGCACATTATAGCCATCAAGAAACCAGTGAACCGCATTTCCGGCAAGAACGCTCGGCCGCAACACCCAGACCTCCCATGGGAGAGACAACCTCGAGACATAATCACTCCAAACACCGGCATCCGACGAGTAAACGGAGGCGAACACGCTGGTGAAGGTGTTCCTCTCGGCGAATACGGCGACCACGCGGAACGAGCGGCGATCGGCGGCGGCAGGAACCACCGTGGCGGAGAGGAACTTGCCGTCGACGAGCGGGAAGGGCAGGAGGCGGCGGTCGCCGGAGATGGGATCAACCACCATGAATTCCTTGCATTTGCATCCCCCGCGGAATGTGATCCTGAAGAGGGCAAGGCCCTTGCAGCAGTTGACGATCTCCCACCGCAGCCCGATCTCCCTCTCGGGGAGGAACCGGTGGGCGGGGAGGTGGTGCTGGGCGGTGGTGGATCGGAAGCCGGCGTTGAAGGAGAAGACCGGATCGAAGTCGTAGGGGAAGAAGAAGCCGAGGAAGGGGGGCTCGTGGCGGGCGACGAAGCGGCGGCGGAAGCCCGGCTCGAAGGCGAGGCGGCGCCAGCGCTTGCAGACGGCGGAGGCGGTGGGGAGCGTGGAGGCGTCCGGCGGGAGGCGGAGGAGGATCTCCTGGAGGAGGTCGTCGTCGTCGAGCGGCGACGGCGACGGCGCGGCGGAGGGAGGCGCGGCGGCGGTGGTGGGTGGAGCGTCTCCTCCTCGCTCATTTTTTTTATTTTTATTTTTTTGCGGTTGGGCTGAAACAGAGGCTTTTTGCACAGTGACTGGCACATTACCACCGCCGCTTCACACAGTTCTCTTCCCTTGGCACTTTGGCAGTTGGCAACCTTATTAATATATTTATTTTTCATTGAAAAAAGCATTTAAGGTTTACTATTACTACATCTATTTTTAAATATATAATGTTATTAACTTTTATAAAACCATTTGCCTTATTCAATAATTTAGCAGACGCATGAAAAAAAATACAAGCCGTGTTTAAAGTATTTTTACTAATAGAATTAGTTACTTTTACTAATAAAACAAATTGCAGTAAAATAAATGTAACATGTGTTTTTAAATAAGATGAATGATCAAATATTATATTGAAAAGTTAATATTATTGTATGTTTAAAAATGAAAGTTACTTTTTAAAAAATTTGAAAGAGAGGTACATCTTGAGACTAGTTTTCTTTCTCTATTTTCTGTGGTTCTCTTATTTGCTAGGGAGAAAATGTTGGCGATGTCGAATTAGAATGCAAAGTGGGCATGGGAGGTGGAGGTAGGTAGTGATAGCTCGATATATAGGATAGGGTGATACGGGGACAAGTGAATGAGTCGATGGTGAAGCATAATGGTGAGGTAGCCGTAGTGCCATTGCATGCACAAGTGAATGAGTCGGTGGTGAGCACTATTGGTAATGAGAGCAAAAATTGTTCTAGACTATTACTTACTTGTTGTATATGATGTGGGGAGGAGGAGAGGGGATTTATATTATTCAAATCATGTAAGAAATTATTTTATTTGGTATATTTGAAAAAAAATGCTAGACCATTCAAATCCTATAAAATTCTTTTAAGATGGCCAATTCCTCGTAGAAAACTTTCCTCTATTCTATCTCTCTAATATAATTATGTTCTAGCCTATTCTTATTTTATTCTTGTACTTTTTAAAATAATGCATTATGCTATGTTTTGTGTTGTGTCGTTTCTATAGTTTTGAAGAAGGCCTAAGATGTATGCATATCTCTAAAATTATAAGAAACCAATATAAAAAAATAGTAAATCATATTTTTATTCAATCCCATTGTAACACTAACACATGAACATGTAACTTGTATATTTAAAGCATAGTAATCCATCTACTCCCTTCCCACCATCACTACACCCTCCTTCCACACATGAAACCACCCCTCCCTCTCTCGAAAAAAGTAAACTATACTTTCTTTACTCCCAATTATATAGTAGTACTATAAACCCATAAATTAATATTTACGATGTACAGATACATTACTAGTAAATACATATTTAATAATTAGTAGTATGCAATATATGGTCAAGGATTAATAGATCTACCACTACCTATATGGCTATGTTCAGATGTATGGATTGGAAATCCATACCCCAGCACGAAAACAATTTAAATGTTTAGGAAGTGTGTGCATATGAAAAAAGAGGGGTAAAAAGTTCAGAACATGGACGAAAGATACCAATCTAAGAGCAAGTATTATAAATCCCTACATATTGCCCCTAAATTTACCACGTAAGATTAGATAATGAGGTGGAGGAGAAAAGTTAGAAAAGAGTGAGTCATCCATTTTGTAAGGGGCAACCTCTACCTAACTCTCAATAATAGTGTAAGGCTGTGTTTTATAATTGAGGTTTGTTTATTAGATGTGATATTTTGCGTTTGTTATCTCTTCATTAACGAGTAGATAACCTGATTTAAATTAAAGGCGATATTCATCCCATTATAAAACTTGCTCAAATATCACCATATAAGTTAGAATAAATCCACCCTGGGTGGTGAAAAGAAAAGGAAGGAACGCGCGTGCATCCATTTTTTAAAAAGGAATACTTGATCAAACACGTCACGTTCGATTATCAGCACGTGTACCATCCCCTCCCCCGTGCACCCTGTGATCGATACAACAAACCATCGTATACAAACTACAGCCGTACACGTTACTTTATACCCACCAAATGCACAACACAGCCGAAACGGCTTATGTATCCACGCGTAAAAAGCGCCCATCCTGGGCCGTCCGTTCCCGGATCGACCGTGCACGCGTCGTGCCATCCACGAAACGGACCTTTATCACCCAACCCTTTTTCGAACTGGAAAAATCGTAAAAACGACCCAAATATCACCTCAGATTTAAGATTCTCTCTGTATACAAATATCCCCATTCTAATTTATCTCGATTTAATATTCCTCACAAATTAGTAATTGCTTTTGTTCGTGTGTTTTTTACCTCTTTCTACATATATCATATAACTTGGTACGACTTAACACATATGAAATACAACCTTTTTTTTCTCAACGACAGTGTCATACCAAGCTTATGTTTTTTCATCCTAACTCCGAAAAAAAACAAGTCACTACTAAACCCATGAGACAAAGAACAGCTCATCTTTTACTCGCTACTACCACCGTCCAATGGCATGCTAGACACCACGGGCACGGATGGCACAATCGCTTCGCCATGCATTGCAGACATGAATGACGATCACGTCTCCACAGTCATGTTACCTCAAACCAAAATGAATAAAGATGAAGTACTTACAGCAAATCATATTATACGAAGGGAATACCAAACTCACAATGATATTTGGTTTAGTTCCCTTCAAACTTTCAACTTTTTCATTACATCAAACGTTTGGACACATGCATGGAGCATTAAATATGGAGAAAAAATAATTACACAGTTTGCATGTAAATTGCAAGACGAATCTTTTAAGCTTAATTACACCATGATTTGACAATATAGTGCTACAGTAAACATTTGTTAATGATAGATTAATTAGACTTAATAAATTCGTCTCGCTGTTTATAGACGGAATCTGTAATTTGTTTTATTATTAGTCTACGTTTAATACTTCAAATGTGTGTTCGTATACGTCAATTTTTTATTACCAAAACAACTACGAGTAGTGATTTTTGTAATATTCACTTTTCAACCAGACCGACTCACACCACACCACCCCAACCGGGTCTGACTCGAACCCACTCAACTGCTTCCATAAATACGCGGGCACGCGCACCGAGCCACCCCCAACACATCGATTATTGCGCCGTCACGCCAAGCCCTAGCTATAGCCCAAAGCAACACGACAGCATCAACAACTAGCTCGCTCGCGGCGGCAGCAGCAGCATCGATGGCGGCGGCGGAGGAGATGGCCGTGGTGGTTCTGCGGTGCTTCGACGGCACCACGGTGGCCGCGCCGGCGGGGGTTGTGGCGGGGAGGTCGGGCCTCGTCGCCGAGGCGGTTGGCGCCCTGACGTCTATGTACATGTGTTGTGTACTTGTGTGTCGATTCGACTTATGTTCGTGTGTGTGTTGAACTCTGAAGTCCTTGTAAAAATGTCACTGAGGAAAGAATTCTGTTCCATCGCCCTTGTTTGGACAGCTCAAGATTCTATCGCCTTAGATAAGGCCTGGTTTAGTTTTCAACTTTTTCTTCAAACTTCTAACTTTTCCATCACATCAAAACTTTCATACACACACGAACTTTTAACTTTTCCATCACATCGTTTCAATTTCAATCAAACTTCTAATTTTCACATCAAATCTGAAAAGAGCCAATTTCTCAGCTTATAGCTCCTAGCTCATTTTCGACATTCCATAGGTATAGGTATAGATTATCGAAACATGAGAATTTTATTTAGAGAGCTAGAGATTATGAAAGAAATTACAATTGTTAAAAGCTCCCTAAATAGGGCCCATGGATGATTGGATGGTCAATTTGTTTTTTTAATAATGGAAGTAGCAACCGGCCTCATACTTCAAAATAGACCTCAACCACTTATTACAAATATTGTCCACTCAATGTTGAGCTAGTAGAGACCAACTATGAAAATACAATAAGGACATTCACAATGTAGCCATTAGGAGGGGTCTTCAAACTTTAGAGTGGACTTTATATAATGCGAGAGTAGTCTTTATAAGAGTTCTTTAGGCTGTGTTCTTGGCTTCCGGAGTCGGCAAATCTAGGGGACAGGGAGGAGGTGGCTCAGGCGAATCTTGGGGGTCGCTCGTTGCGTGGTGATCATAAGTGGAGGAAAGAAAAGGATAAGACAGTGGGTTAGTATTGTAGCTGCATGAATCTGTGTACCGGTGCTATGCAGTCGCCTAATTTACTATTCCCTCTATCCCATAATATAAGGCGCGGTCAAAGTGGTCACGATCTCCAAAACTAATATTTAGCTTATAATTTCTCAAATACTATTAGGTTTGTAGCAACAAAATTATAACCATATGAAAGCAAATTTAAATCTCAATCTAATGATATAATTTTTAACAAATAAAATTCATTTCATATTATACTAAGTGTTGGTCAAATGTTTTTTAGGTTAAATCTTGAAATACGTGCGTGCTTTATATTATGAGATGAAGGGAGTAATGAACAGTTTGATTCATGCTCTAAGAGCAGGTACAATAGTAGGCTATAAGCTAGCTACAAACATATTTTAAGGAGATAAATAAGAAGAGAGAAGAGCAGCGGGCTACATATTTGTAGACAACTGTAGCACGGACTCCAAGATGCATTGTGTGTATGACAGGTAAGACCAGATATTAATAATGTGGTATGTAACTATTATATAAATGAGCTATTAGATTGGCTATAAATGAATTGAAGCTAGTAGTTGGCTGTATACTATTAAACTTGTTCTAAGGTAATCCTTGCTTTCTATGTCTAGCTTGTCAGATGGTCAAAAACCACATTTTAGCCTGCAAAATGAAGCTATACCATACTTTTTAGGGTCATTAATACCTGAGACCTACATTGTGAAAAATGAATCTTGTCATATTTGATACAACCAACCAAACACACGTTTAACATGGTCAAATTTATCTAACTACTGGCGCGAGAGGCGCGGCCGGCAGTGGAGGAGGCGACCTAGGAGTGAGGAGGAGCTGTCGGTGGATGTGGCGCGTCTTCGGCGCACGAAGGCTGGCCGGCGGGGGACGTCGGTGCAGGGGTCCCACATGTCGGCATAGCTTGTGTGGTGGTGGAGCATCGGTGCGGCAGTCGTTGATTTGCATGTGGTGAGCGGCGGGTGAAAACCCAGTTCGGTCTTGGCCGGACCGACAACGATGGTTAATTCCCCCTCCTGAGGGCGTTGTCGTGCTGTCTCACCCCTCAAGGGTGATTGCCGGGTGAAAACCTAGTCTTGGCTCCTTTGAGTCCCGACGGACGGCGGCGGCGGTTTTTCCATCGCTTCTCTTCTTGAAGACGTCGTTCTGGCATCCCCTAGGGGGCGATCTCGTCTGTGTCCCTTTGTTGGTCTAGCGGCGGTCGGTCACGCTTAGCGGCGGTCGATCCGGTGCTAGCCTTCTCCTGGGATTGTGTGTTGGCGATGTCGGTGTGTGGGTGGTTGTATTATTTTTCCTTTTTTCTGGTTACGACCCTCCAGGGTTGTAATCTTGTAATTTTTTTCCTGCTCTATCAATAGAACTTCGCACCGTCTCGTGCGAGTCGTTCAAAAAAAATCGTCATTCAAAGAGATTTTCTTCATCTCGAATCCTTTGGTTTCAGTACTTCGCAAACAAAACCACAAGCTGCTGGAGTGCCAGTTTCGTTCATTATATGAAACAGAAATATAGAACTCCTGATTGCAATACAACATCGAGCATCAGATTTAAGACAACGCAGGTTGCATCCTCAGATCAAGCAAGAGACAAAGCAAAAACCTGTAATCAAAAGTCACAGCTCAAGGTGCAATTGTCATTACCAACAAAACGGCACAGGCTGCAAGTAAATAAGGGTAAACTCTAACATTCATGTGCAGTTGTCATTCTCGACCACAAGCCCTGCGTGGCTTGCTAACTGGTCATTTTTTGTTCTCTTTACACCTTCTGTTACATCCAGTTAAACAAACATACTGAAACACAATTCCTGCAATCTCCAGAATATCTTAGCAGCCGATAGAAAGATAGACATTCCCCCTTGAAAATATATCAGCCATTGTCACCACAATACCACCAGATCGAAGCTTGACAATCAAAAATGTTTCGGCTTACCGGGAGCACCGGCGAAGACAAGTTCCAAGTCATACTAAACATCCTGATACCATGTATTCTTTTATACTGACAATACTAATCAAACTGATACCATGTATTGTTTTATACTGACAAAGATAAACAGCTAATCATCCTTTAGTAAATAGACAAAATAGCTTCACGGCCTTATCAGATTCCGCTAACACAACCATAATCCACTGTCTGCTAAGACTGAATACAGGCAACCTTCAAATTCCATATTGTTGTCGACTAAACTGATAAGTGACAACTAACTTCAGAGCTATCTGTGAATTGTTTAGTATTATGATGTTGTCAATGAACAAAAATGATTTGTATGGCTGCATTTGCACTTAATAATTGATTCCACAAATGTCTGAATTTTGATTTCTGGCATAGGACTCCATCGTTTCGCTTATTGACAGAGTAAGCGAAACGGCATATTTGCAAACGGAAAATAATTTGTAAATAAAACTTTCATATACGTGTTCTTAGCGATCCAAAAGCAAAGGCTGGAAAATAAACTACGATGAAAAAAAACCCCAACATCAACTACAAATTTAAGGTTGAAAATTTAAAATTTGGCTTATAAGCATAAGCATAAGCCAAAAGATGAGATTGATAGTGAGTAATAATTGAATTTGACAAATTGATTTTGTTAACTAATAAACCTCAACCTGTTGATAAAAGTGTGCTAATTTATTAATTTGGGGCAAGCTATTTCATCATCATCACATAATACACTGCTATTAATGTGAATACAATACAACTACCAACTCACCATATAAAAATAAAGAACAAGAGGATATTTGATGCGATGGAATGGTAACAATAACAACAGGAGCAGTACTTCATACATCTCAAGAGAATTGCACATGACCAACAATAAAGTCAGCTATACGGTACAACGTTTCTCTCTTGCAAATGCCACACAAAAATAAAGCTAGTACAGCATCCACAATCGCAACACAAAACAAAGCAGTATCATTTCACCTACTGTTTCGGCACAGAGAAGAAATTTTCCCCTTCAAGTTATAACTTCACGCATTGATGCGTAGTTCCACGATAAGTTGACTGCAACCAAGCATATAAAGATCAGTAACGGAATAACACAAGCATAACAAATTCACTAGTGAAAATATGTTTACATATATATGGAGTAGTTGCACATGCAGGTTAGAAGAGTTTGATCATTGAGGCTTCAAAATTTCTAGAATACTGAACATCAAATCAGTGCTTATACCTTCATATTAGAATAATTACAGCTATTAATACCAGAGAACAAATCAAATGTATGGCAGCTGAAATGTGTCGACAAATTTGATTTGCCGATTGAAACATGTTTAACCGCAAATTGCAACACAACCTAGAAATATGTTTTCCCCAAATCAACCTCACCAAATTAATCAGTAAAGATAAGCATCAAGACTCACCAATTCGTACCTATTCAATCAAAAAGATCAATGGTCGTGGCCGTGGCCGTGACCATGGGAGGACGAGGAGCAGCATCCGCCGCCGCCGCTTGTCCCCTCGCCGGCGTCCCCGGGAGGGCTCCGGCGGCCGCCGCCGCCGTCGGGCTCGTCGTCGCTGCAATCCTCGTCGAAGGGGACCTCCTTGTGGAAGATGCAGCACTTCTTGGAGCTCTTGCGGCCGAGGGACTCGTTGTCCACCGTCCCCTCCTTCCAGGTCACCTTCTTCTTCGGCCGCCGCTTCAGCCGCAGCACCACCGACTCCGCCGCCGGCGGGGGCGCCGACGAGGCCGGCGCGGAGGAGGAGGAGGACGGGGTGGGGTCCACCGTCACGGTCGCGGACCCGGTCGCCGGCGCGCGCGTTGCCATCGGCGGCGAATCTTGGTCGTCGCCGACTCCCGTTTCTTCTCACCTTTTTTTTTTTCTTTTTGTGATTTTCAGTTTCCTTTTTTCAGTCAGCGGCTCAGCGCTAGTGTAGGGCTGTCAACGAGCCGAGCTCGAGCGAGCTTGGGTGCTCAGGCTCGGGCTCGTTATAAACTCGAACTGAGCTCGAGCCGAGCCTAAACTCGCCTCGAGTTTACTGTCAGGCTTGAGCTCGGCTCGAACGAGCCTCGAGCTCTACTCGAGCTTGCGTGTGAGGAGCAGGAAAACACATGCTCACTTGTACTACTCCTACTAGAGAAGTAGTCCTACTCCTAGTACTGCTATTGTTTATAGACACTGACACAAAGCTGCAGTTTACACTCCTATAGGTGCTACTACTAGCTAGGAGACAATAGTGCACAGCTAGCTAGCCTTGTGTTGACATCATTTTATATTATTTTCGGCAAACATCAAGGCTGCAGCTATCAATACTACTTCAACAGTCATGGATAAAAGCATGGGAGGTGAGGAATATCCTCACTTCAACAGGCTAGGCAAACACACTTGAGCCTTTATCAAGCTATTCGAGCTCGGCTCGACATAGTGCATGAGCTTCGGTTTAAGCTCGAGCTCGATTTGTTCTAGGCTCGAGCCGAGCTCGAGCCGAGCCCACAACGAGCCGAGTTCGAGTAGCTTGCGAGCTTCGAGCTTTTTTGACAGCCCTAACCCCCTACCCAATTGGATCACTATTGAGAGAAGAAGAGAGGAGAGGGGGAGCCCCTCCAATCTATTTTGGATATGTCCCTATGAATGGATACCATTATAACTAAATCAACCTGCAACTGGGATTGTTCTCGGTGCTTATTTGGCAATGATACATCACTGACTTATTCCTGATTTAGGCAAGTAATTTCTTAAGCATGCTTGCATACAGTGGCGGATACAGGATTTTGATCCTGGGTGTGCCCGTGATGGTTCGAATGGCTAAATCAAAGCTTGATGGTTTGATGCACACAAATGTATTAATTAAGAAATCTTAATTGCGGTGCTTTTCATAGCATAGAATCAATCTGAGAAGCAAAAAAAAAAATTGTACTTATGAATTTCACGTCTCTTTTTTCATACAATCAATGAAAGAAAGAAACGGATTGATTCAACTTTATCTAAATATACGAGTTTAATTGATTCAACGAGCTTAAAGGAAAGCTCACTAAGATTCTTTATGTTGAATCGACATATGTTCCTCTTCACATTTGAATTTGATTGATTAAACTTGATCTCGGTTCTCAAACTACAAAATAAATCACAAAAGCATATGCCTTCAATTTTTGAACTCCCATTGATTTCATTAATTTCAGATTTCACTAATTTCACCAATCAATCTAATGCACAGAGACTAAAGATAGAGAAAGATTATATATACTTGGTCTAGACATGGACGGACGAGTGGACGAGGGCGACACCTCAAATGGCTCAACCTGGTTGGCATCCTTGAGCAGCCGTTGCTTGACTCTCTGGCCACGGCGACGGCATGCTGTTGCGTGCTTGTACATAGCCGACGTGGACATGTCTGCTGCCAACTGCTGCAGTGCCGCGTGCTTGCACTGCCGCCAATGCTAATTCTCTAAACCCTATCGCAACTGACTATGTATTAAAAAGTTTTCGCAATTTTTGGGTATGCCGATGCATACCGGGAACCCCCTTGGGTCCGCCCCTGCTTGCATATTTTAGTATTTTGGGTAATAGGTTATAGGTGTACTGATATTTTGCATGGTTTAGTATTTTGCAGCATGTGTTACACTTTAAAAGCCTTGAGGAAACTGCCTAGGATGATTTTGGGAAGTTTACCTCTCTGGCTACATTTTCATTAGCACAATTAGTGATGGTCATCAAGATGATTTCCTTATATTGAACTTATGCACCTCCATTTTCTCCATGGGTCACTCTTAAATCTTATTTCTCCAATCTTTTTTTTGAAACCCCATCGGGGGTGTCTTTGTATTGAAGAAGAAGAGAATTGACTCAGTTTATAAGAAAAACCGGGCCTGAAAACCATACAACTGCACAGTTAATTATGGGAAACCGGCTAAAATCCACCGCACAGAGAAGAGCAAGGGAACACAAAAAGCGACACTACAGCTTCGACATCGTAGAAGAGGTGTTATCATTGCCGAGCTAACTGCCCAAGCGATCTAGCAGCGCCGACTTCACAACCGCAGGATACTGAAGCGAAAGTCGCCAAAGCGAAAAGCAGCTCTGACATCTAACAAGACATCAACCAAGCCACCAAAGAGCCACTTCCTTAACACGGCTAGCACCAGCTCCCTAGAAGAGACTGCAACATGTCATCGTTGCCAAGCATCACTGCACCCCATCAGCGAGCAGCTCCGACTTCATCAGCAGAAATAGCCGAAGAGCATGTTGCCCACTGCAAGAACGAAGCGGACCCAAGAAGGCGAAGGCTTCTCCGAACACCAAGATATGAAAGCTTTTGAACCGAAAAGAATATTAACAGTCGTCGATTCAAAGGAACTTCTCCGAAGCGACGCCCCCAAGGAATTTCTCCAATCTTAGATTGGGAAGAAGATATTGATGTATAACATAGGCATGACCATATCTAAGTAGACGATTTATTGAGGTAGGCCCTTATCTTTGTGATACAGGTACCGTTTGTTTTTGTGGGTTGGTGGGACAGTTGGTAAGAGAGATTGATCCCGACTCAGTTCATGCCTTACTGCCTCATTGTGTCTGGTCTTGCATCTTGCTCACATTGTGTCTTTGCCATAAAATTCACGTTATCAAGCAAGAAGGATTTCAGGAGGCAACAATGGGAGGATGGGAGGAGGGAGACACCTGCCCATAGGATATTTCTTTGGCAGGTCTGTAGGTCCTTCAACTCTGTAATATCAATGTTAGAATTCTCGAAGGATGACATGAGAGTGTTAAGGACTTGAAACAAACGAATGTTATGGTTTGGGAGAGTAAGAGAGATAGTCTCGCATGCCTATGCGTACTCCAAATGAATCTACAGATGCGGTGATGGTTCAAATTTTGAGCAAAGCCAAGCAATTTGTAGCTGAGATTTTCTATGCATAGTTTGACGGTTTAGATTCAGAACTCTATTCAAATTTCATATTTCGGCTGCACCCAAGGGCCCGCCTAGCATAAGGGTTTAATGTGGTCAGACATAACCTAGACGGCTGGTTATTGACTATATATGTCTATATCATCCGACTAGTTGGGGTGCTCATTATAGTTGAGTTGTGTGGGCAACATCCTTATTTGAATAGATACCTCAGTTGCAATACAACACACATAATTGTACAAGAAAAGATATCATCCAAAATATGGATATATTCATGAGCAAATAAGTAAGTTGAGATCTCGAAAAATGCTAGTACTGCTATTGTTTATAGACACTGACACAAAGCTGCAGTTTACACTCCTATAGGTGCTACTACTAGCTAGGAGACAATAGTGCACAGCTAGCTAGCCTTGTGTTGACATCATTTTATATTATTTTCGGCAAACATCAAGGCTGCAGCTATCAATACTACTTCAACAGTCATGGATAAAAGCATGGGAGGTGAGGAATATCCTCACTTCAACAGGCTAGGCAAACACACTCGAGCCTTTATCAAGCTATTCGAGCTCGGCTCGACATAGTGCATGAGCTTCGGTTTAAGCTCGAGCTCGATTTGTTCTAGGCTCGAGCCGAGCTCGAGCCGAGCCCACAACGAGCCGAGTTCGAGTAGCTTGCGAGCTTCGAGCTTTTTTGACAGCCCTAACCCCCTACCCAATTGGATCACTATTGAGAGAAGAAGAGAGGAGAGGGGGAGCCCCTCCAATCTATTTTGGATATGTCCCTATGAATGGATACCATTATAACTAAATCAACCTGCAACTGGGATTGTTCTCGGTGCTTATTTGGCAATGATACATCACTGACTTATTCCTGATTTAGGCAAGTAATTTCTTAAGCATGCTTGCATACAGTGGCGGATACAGGATTTTGATCCTGGGTGTGCCCGTGATGGTTCGAATGGCTAAATCAAAGCTTGATGGTTTGATGCACACAAATGTATTAATTAAGAAATCTTAATTGCGGTGCTTTTCATAGCATAGAATCAATCTGAGAAGCAAAAAAAAAAATTGTACTTATGAATTTCACGTCTCTTTTTTCATACAATCAATGAAAGAAAGAAACGGATTGATTCAACTTTATCTAAATATACGAGTTTAATTGATTCAACGAGCTTAAAGGAAAGCTCACTAAGATTCTTTATGTTGAATCGACATATGTTCCTCTTCACATTTGAATTTGATTGATTAAACTTGATCTCGGTTCTCAAACTACAAAATAAATCACAAAAGCATATGCCTTCAATTTTTGAACTCCCATTGATTTCATTAATTTCAGATTTCACTAATTTCACCAATCAATTTAATGCACAGAGACTAAAGATAGAGAAAGATTATATATACTTGGTCTAGACATGGACGGACGAGTGGACGAGGGCGACACCTCAAATGGCTCAACCTGGTTGGCATCCTTGAGCAGCCGTTGCTTGACTCTCTGGCCACGGCGACGGCATGCTGTTGCGTGCTTGTACATAGCCGACGTGGACATGTCTGCTGCCAACTGCTGCAGTGCCGCGTGCTTGCACTGCCGCCAATGCTAATTCTCTAGACCCTATCGCAACTGACTATGTATTAAAAAGTTTTCGCAATTTTTGGGTATGCCGATGCATACCGGGAACCCCCTTGGGTCCGCCCCTGCTTGCATATTTTAGTATTTTGGGTAATAGGTTATAGGTGTACTGATATTTTGCATGGTTTAGTATTTTAGCTTGTAAGAAGATGAGATGAGATTAAGAGGAGAACCACGGCTTATTGGAGCAAAAGAGAGAAAATAGCATCGTGGGGGACTATTCTCACGTGAGGATGACTCTTTGATACTCGTTTAATTGTACGCTCTAGAAGAAATATATATGGTAAAACATATCTATAGAGAAAATCTACGCTTTATTTAGCCATCGACAATTATCTATTCTATGTTTTGCTATGGGTGAGTGCAAATTCTATAAAATACCTCCGCGCTATATATCTACGGAATGCCATCGCCACCATCAATTCATCTTTCCGTCTATTTCACTATGTTCGCCCGTCTGGAAAGACTGTTTCAACCTTGAAAGGATGCAATAGGTCAATAAAAAAGCCACTAATAAAAGACATTATGTGTATGTATACTAGTCACCAACTCATACATTGCACGAGCTACCTTTTTAACTTATAATTCGTAATTAAAAAGATCATGTTGCACTCGGTACAGAGTTTCTGTTCTACCTTTTTGATGATTTAACCGTTCCAATATCCTGAATTAATATTTATCAAGATCACTCGGTTTGGACTCCCGATTGTGTCATTTTCATGATTTGTTACGTGGAAACATGTATGTAAATAATAAGTATTGAGTTGTGCCTAGTTTTGGATGTCTCAATTGTAGTTTTCTCCATGATTAATACTTTTAAAAAACTAATAATTAGTTTTTCCAATAGTATTTTTTTCATACCACCAAAATTCAAAATTAAGAAATTATACTTAGTATAGAGTCTCTTTTTAATATGGTAAGAAAAATGACAATAATTAAGAGTTAAAGTGTCATATAGGATATGGTGGTGCAAATGATGCTATACCTTTGAAAATGGTCGATATTGGCATTGTGTTGGATGATTCGACTAATGCTGCTCGTAAAGCTTCAGACATCGTCCTAACGGTACAAGGCCTTAGAGCAGTTTTCCAACGGAAGAACAACTACACCGTTTCTAGTATAACAACTTCAATCTATTGATATGAATAGGCAAGGGCGGATCCAACATTTTATTTTGGGTTTGTGGGGTATGTGTGGTGTGTGTGTGTGTGTGTGGGGGGGGGGGGGGGGGGGGGGGGGGGGGGGGGGGGGGGGGGGGGGGGGGGGGGAGGAAGGGGGGGGGGTTGACCCCCTTAGGGCTGTCAACGAGCTGAGCTCGAGCGAGCTTGGGTGCTTAGGCTCGGGCTCGTTATAAAACTCGAACCGAGCTCGAGCCGAGCCTAGACTCGCCTCGAGTTTACTGTCAGGTTGAGCTCGGCTCGAACGAGCCTCGAGCTGCGTGTGAGGAGCAGGAAAACACATGCTCACTTGTACTACTCCTACTAGAGAAGTAGTCCTACTACTAGTACTGCTATTGTTTATAGACACTGACACAAAGCTGCAGTTTACACTCCTATAGGTGCTACACAGCTAGGAGACAATAGTGCACAGCTAGCTAGCCTTGTGTTGACATCATTTTATATTATTTTCGGCAAACATCAAGGCTGCAGCTATCAATACTACTTCAACAGTCATGGGATAAAAGCATGGGAGGTGAGGAATATCCTCACTTCAAACGGCTTAGGCAAACACACTTGAGCCTTTATCAAGCTATTCGAGCGGGCTTCGACATAGTGCATGAACTTCAATTTAAGCTCGAGCTCGATTTGTTCTAGGCTCGAGCCGAGCCCACAACGAGCCGAGTTCGAGTAGCTTGCGAGCTTCGAGCTTTTTTGACAGCCTAACCCCTACCCATTGGATCACTATTGAGAGAAGAGAGAGGAGAGGGGGAGCCCCTCCAATCTATTTTGGATGTCCTATGAATGATACCATTATAACTAAATCAACCTGCAACTGGAGTTGTTCTCGGTGCTTATTTTGGCAATGATACATCACTGACTTTTCCTGATTTAGGCAAGTAATTTCTTAAGCATGCTTGCATACAGTGGCGGATACAGGATTTTGATCCTGGGTGTGCCGTGATGGTTCGAATGGCTAAATCAAAGCTTGATGGTTTGATGCACACAAATGTATTAATTAAGAAATCTTAATTGGGTGCTTTTCATAGCATAGAATCAATCTGAGAAGCAAAAAAAAAATTGTACTTATGAATTTCACTCTCTTTTTTCATACAATCAATGA
>CM020184.1:9483296-9499604 GCA_009805545.1 Oryza longistaminata
AACTGTACTCAGAACAAGGGGAAAAAAATTAAAACTTTTCCCCTTAATTGCCCGCTCAATCAAGTAAATTTTATGCTAGCTAAATCCGTATAAAAAATAAGATTAAATAGTCTTCACCCGTTGTAACGCACCATTGTTTAGTAATTAAAAGATACCACACTGTTCCTAACAAACTGTCCAGGGCTCCTGGTCCGTAAAGCCCAGTAAATTTCATGCCCAGAAAATTGTTTCTCCAGTTCCCAAGTCCCAACGGGCCAGCACATTGTGGATGGAAAAAGTACACCGAAAGTCCCTCAACTTGTCATCGGGGATAAAAAACGTCCTCGAACCCAAAAACCAGATATACAAGGTCCTTTAACTATAAAAACCGGTCATCCGAGGTCCTCGGTGGTTTTGACCGCGGTTTTGGTCTACGTGCGCGGCTGAGTCAGCGTGGGACCCACGTGGGCCCCACATGTCAGGTGTCCACCTCACCTTATCTCTTCCCCTTTCTCTTTCTCTATTTCTCTCCTTCCTTCCTCGCTCTCTGCTCTCGCACGCTAGGGCGCCCCATGGCGGCGCGCGCCGCGCTCTTGGACCGGCTCGTGTTCCACCTC
Source organism: Oryza longistaminata (assembly GCA_009805545.1). Taxonomy (NCBI): domain Eukaryota; kingdom Viridiplantae; phylum Streptophyta; class Magnoliopsida; order Poales; family Poaceae; genus Oryza; species Oryza longistaminata. The sequence continues at coordinate 9,483,893 of CM020184.1, forward strand.
GCCCTCGCCCTCGTCTGCTCGCCGGAGGCGCGACCTGCACCAGGAAGAGCAGCCTCGCCCCCACACGACGGCCAGCATCTCCTGCACCACCGCGCGCGCGCCGAGTGCCTTGCCATGGGTGGCAGCGCGGCACGGTGCTCTTGGTGCCCGCGGCGGACAGCCGCGTCGCCGCGCACGCCACCGCGCGAGCCCGTCGGGTGCGCCACCAGCAACAAGCTTCCCTCCGCGTAGCCGCAGATGTGGTCGTCGCCACAACGACGAGCTCGCAGGCGTGGCCTGTCCCGCGCCAGCCCTTGTCGAGGTAGAGGGCACGAGCACCGACACGGCGCCATCGACTGCCTTGACGCGGTTCCGGCTCCAAGGGCAAAGCCGGCAGAGCACGTGGAGCGCCACCTTGACCGCCTTCCGCCGACGGCCTGTCCGCCACCCACCCCCACCACGCCGTCGACCAGTGGCGGCGGCGCTCGCCGATGTCAGCCACGCGGGGGCATAGCTAGGAGCGCCGATTACAGCAGGTGGATTCCCTGGATCGCAGAGGTATCTCTGGCCGCCGCAGCACGCACCAAGGTTTCCAAAAAATCTTCACCGCCGCTGCCCTTCGCTGGATCATGCACGCCGCACGTCGTCTCTTCCTGGGAAGAACCTAGTGGCTTAGCCGACGTTGCGTCGTCCACGCCCACGGAGGCGCGCTCCTTGACGACGGACAGGAGGAACTCCACGGCGCGGGGCGTGCCCTGGATGCATCGTCGATGCGGTGGGGAGGAGGAGGAGAACACCGGCCACCGCGCCCGTGGCGGATCCGGCGGGACGAGGGGGACAACAACGCTGATGAGGAGGAGAGGATTCCCGTCGGGAGGAGCGGGCGCGGGCCGCCGCCAACGCGCCGACCACCATGCCCACTGCTAGGGGGCTGCCACCTCCACAAGCCTCCGCCTCCGCCACCACCGCCTACTGGCTGCTGCTCCCCATCCGCCGGCTGCCGGGCCGGCGCGCGCTCGCGCCGCGGCCGCCACCGCCTCCCCATCCGCTAGAGAGAGAGGATGAGGAAGGAAAGAGAAAGGGGAAAGATATATAGGGTGAGGTGGACACCTGACATGTGGGGCCCACGTGGGTCCACGCTGACTCAGCCGCCACGTAGACCAAAACCGGGATCAAAACCACTGAAGGACCTCGGGTGACCGGTTTTGTATAGTTAAGGGACCTCTTATATTTGGTTTTGCGGTTGAGGACTTTTTTTATCCCGATGACAAGTTGAGGGACTGCGTGACTTTTTCCTTGTTGGATCACCATTAACGGACCACAGAAACTAGCAAGGGTACAAACCAAGATAGTACTATATTAACATCTTTCAAAAATTTATATGTATTTATATATACCTACTTAAAAAATACGTAAGACTTTTGTCGGTTTTTCGTCCATAGTATCGAATCATAATCGCATCCGTCGTTTCTCTCGAGTCTTTCCTCTGAGGTTAGGGTTTTACCGAGTTCACTGGGTTAGAAATGGTGCTGAAAAATTTCACAGTGATTTTCTTAGGATTTTTGGGGATTTCGTGGGTAAGGAAAAGGAGGATTAGGGGATTCTTGAAAGTCCCTTAGCCACCAACTTTCCGAACAATCTTTGTCACGCCTAATTTTTTTCGGAGATTAAAAATCAATTAATGAATTATTTCTAGAAATTATATTAAAATAAAGCAATTTATCAAATGAAGTTTAATGTGGGAAATAAATTTCCTTAAAAATTATGACCGTTTAATATTTTTGTAATATTCTCTATGGCCTAAAGTACTCTCTGGAATTTCCCGGTAAATTTTCAGATATGAATACCTAACTTTACAATACGAAGTTCAGTTCATCCATTATTTAAATTGAGAACAAATCTAAATCCCTAATCCTGGGCCGTTTTCGGGTATACATACACTGATACACACATACGTATACTAGTAGCTAGAGCTTTGCCGCAGTCGCCGATGACGAACGGCTTCACCATCTTGCCCCTCCAGGTGCCGGTCCGTTCAACGGCACGCACGATTGTCATGCCCGTCGACAACATGGCGGAACACGACGTGCCGGCCATCTAGCCACGGTGGCCTGTTGACGATGATGAACTGGGAACCGTTGGTGTTGGGCTCAGCGTTCACCATGGACCTCCAGGCCATCATGTGGCATGTCACTCAATCCACCCCTCATCGGCAATGTGTTCCTCGCAGGGTTGCAATCTCAAAATTGCGATATTTGCAGGGGTCAAATTCGCAAAATAAATATAAATAACCGAAATTTTCGGGCGAGAATGTGCTTGCCGGTGGGGGTGAAATTACCTAAATTTCAATCACTAGCCTCCAGGCATCGTCAAGCGCGACTCGCCGTCACGATGTCGCCGCTCTGGCACATGAACCCGGGCACCACCCGGTGGAACATCGAGCCCTTGTAGTGGAGCGGCTTTCAGTCACCCCCATGTGCGCATCCGCCGGTGCACATGGGACGGAAGTTCTCCGTCGTCTTGGGCACCTTGTCGGCGAACTGCTCGATCACCACGCTAAACCAAGCACGGCTCAGCAGGGTCATCGGTGCTCTAATATGTAAGACTAATTGATTTCTCGTCTCTTCGTTTCAGGCCATACTTAGCTTGTAAGAAGATGAGATGAGATTAAGAGGAGAACCACGGCTTATTGGAGCAAAAGAGAGAAAATAGCACCGTGGGGGACTATTCTCAGTGAGGATGACTCTTTGATACTCGTTAAATTGTACGCTCTAGAAGAAATATATATGGTAAAACATATATATAGAGAAAATCTACGTTTTATTTAGCCATCGACATTATCTATCTATGTTTTGCATGGGTGAGTGCAAATTTATAAATACCCCGCGCTATATATCTACGGAATGCAATCCCACCATCAATTCATCTTTCCGTCTATTTACTATGTTCGCCGTCTGGAAAGACTGTTTCAACCTTGAAAGGATGCAATAGGTCATAAAAAAGCCACTAATAAAAGACATTATGTGTATGTATACTAGTCACCAACTCATACATTGCACGGCTACCTTTTTAACTTATAATTCGTAATTAAAAAGATCATGTTGCACTCGGTACAGAGTTTCTGTTTCTACCTTTTGATGATTTAACCGTTCAATTCCTGAATTAATATTTATCCAAGATCACTCGGTTTGGACTCCCGATTGTGTCATTTTCATGATTTGTTATGTGGAAACATGTATGTAAATAATAAGTATTGGTTGTGCCTAGTTTTGGATGTCTCAATTGTAGTTTCTCCATGATTAATACTTTTAAAAAACTAATAATTAGTTTTTCCAATAGTATTTTTTTCATACCACCAAAATTCAAAATTAAGAAATTATACTTAGTATAGAGTCTCTTTTTAATATGGTAAGAAAAATGACATAATAAGAGTTAAAGTGTCATATAGGAATATGGTGGTCAAATGATGCTATACTTTGAAAATGGTCGATATTGGCATTGTGTTGGATGATTCGACTAATGCTGCTCGTAAAGCTTCAGACATCGTCCTAACGGTACAAGGCCTTAGAGCAGTTTTCCAACGGAAGAACAACTACACCGTTTCTAGTATAACAACTTCAATCTATTGATATGAATAGGCAAGGGCGGATCCAACATTTTATTTTGGGTTTGTGGGGTATGTGTGGTGTGTGTGTGGTGTGGGGGGGGGGGGGGGGGGGGGGGGGGGGGGGGGGGGGGGGGGGGGGGGGGGGGGGGGAGGGGGAGGGGGGGGGGGGTTGACCCCCTTAGGGCTGTCAACGAGCTGAGCTCGAGCGAGCTTGGGTGCTTAGGCTCGGGCTCGTTATAAACTCGAACCGAGCTCGAGCCGAGCCTATGACTCGCCTCGAGTTTTACTGTCAGGCTTGAGCTCGGCTCGAACGACCTCGAGCTTGCGTGTGAGGAGCAGGAAAACACATGCTCACTTGTACTACTCCTACTAGAGAAGTAGTCCTACTACTAGTACTGCTATTGTTTATAGACACTGACACAAAGCTGCAGTTTACACTCCTATAGGTGCTCTACTAGCTAGGAGACAATAGTGCACAGCTAGCTAGCCTTGTGTTGACATCATTTTATATTATTTTCGGCAAACATCAAGGCTGCAGCTATCAATACTACTTCAAACAGTCAGGATAAAAGCATGGGAGGTGAGGAATATCCCTCACTTCAACAGGCTAGGCAAACACACTTGAGCCTTTATCAAGCTATTCGAGCTCGGCTCGACATAGTGCATGACTTCAATTTAAGCTCGAGCTCGATTTGTTCTAGGCTCGAGCCGAGCCCACAACGAGCCGAGTTCGAGTAGCTTGCGAGCTTCGAGCTTTTTTGACAGCCCTAACCCCTACCCAATTGGATCACTATTGAGAGAAGAAGAGGGAGAGGGGGAGCCCCTCCAATCTATTTTGGATCTGTCCCTATGAATGGATACCATTATAACTAAATCAACCTGCAACTGGGATTGTTCTCGGTGCTTATTTGGCAATGATCATCACTGACTTATTCCGATTTAGGCAAGTAATTTCTTAAGCATGCTTGCATACAGTGGCGGATACAGGATTTTGATCCTGGGTGTGCCCGTGATGGTTCGAATGGCTAAATCAGCTTGATGGTTTGTGCACACAAATGTATTAATTAAGAAATCTTAATTGCGGTGCTTTTCATAGCATAGAATCAATCTGAGAAGCAAAAAAAAAATTGTACTTATGAATTTCACGTTCTCTTTTTCATACAATCAATGAAAGAAAGAAACGGATTGATTCAACTTTATCTAATATACGAGTTTAATTGATTCAACGAGCTTAAGGAAAGCTCACTAAGATTCTTTATGTTGAATCGACTATGTTCCTCTTCACATTTGAATTGATTGATTAAACTTGATCTCGGTTCTCAAACTACAAAATAATCACAAAAGCATATGCCTTCAATTTTTGAACTCCCATTGATTTCATTAATTTCAGATTTCACCTAATTTCACCAATCAATCTATGCACAGAGACTAAAGAAGAGAAAGATTATATATACTTGGTCTAGACATGGACGGACGAGTGGACGAGGGCGACACCTCAAATGGCTCAACCTGGTTGGCATCCTTGAGCAGCCGTTGCTTTGACTCTCTGGCCACGGCGACGGCATCGCTGTTGCGTGCTTGTACATAGCCGACGTGGACATGTCTGCTGCCAACCTGCTGCAGTGCCGCGTGCTTGCACTGCCGCCAATGCTAATTCTCTAAACCCTATCGCAACTGACTATGTATTAAAAAGTTTTCGCAATTTTTGGTATGCCGATGCATACCGGGAACCCCTTGGGGTCCGCCCCTGCTTGCATATTTTAGTATTTTGGGTAATAGGTTATAGGTGTACTGATATTTTGCATGTGTTTAGTATTTGCAGCATGTGTTACACTTTTAAAGCCTTGAGGAAACTGCCTAGGATGATTTTGGGAAGTTTACCTCTCTGCTACATTTCATTAGCAACAATTAGTGATGGTTCATCAAGATGATTTCCTTATATTGAACTTATGCACCTCCATTTTCTCCATGGTCCACTCTTAATTATATTTCTCCAATATTTTTTTTTGAAACCCCATCGGGGTTCTTTGTATTGAAGAAGAAGAGATTTGACTCAGTTTAATAAGAAAAAACCGGGCCTGAAAACCATACAACTGCCACAGTTTAATTTGGGAACCGGCTAAAATCCACGCGCACAGAGAAGAGGAAGGGAACACAAAAAGCGGACACAAACAGCTTCGACATCGTAGAAGAGGTGTTATCATTGCCGAGCTAACTGCCCAAGCGATTCTAGCAGCGCCGACTTCACACACCACAGGATACTGAAGCGAAAGTCGCCCAAAGCGAAAGCAGCCTCTGACATCTAAACAAGCATCAACCAAGCCACCAAGAGCCACTTCCTTAACACGGCTAGCCCAGCTCCCTAGAAGAGACTCAACATGTCATCGTTGCCAAGCATCCACTGCACCCATCAGCGAGCAGCTCACGACTTCATCAGCAGAAATAGCCCGAGAGAGCATGTTGCCCACTGCAAGAACGAAGCGGACCTAAGAAGGCGAAGGCTTCGCCGAACACCAAGATATGAAAGCTTTGAACTGAAAAGACTATCAACAGTCGTCGATCAAGGAACTTCTCCGAAGCGACGCCCCCAAGGAATTTCTCCAATCTTAGATGGGAAGAAGAAGATATTGATGTAAAACATAGGCATGACCATATCTAAGTAGACGATTTATTGAGGTAGGCCCTTATCTTTGTGATACAGGTGACGTTTGTTTTTTGTGGGTTGGTGGGGCAGTTTGGTAAGAGAGATTGATCCCGACTCAGTTCATGCCTTACTGCCTCATTGTGTCTGGTCTTGCATCTGCTCACAATTGTGTCTTTGCCCATAAATTCACGTTATCAAAGCAAGAAGGATTTCAGGAGGCAAATGGGAGGATGGGAGGAGGGAGACACATGCCCATAGGATATTTCTTTGGCAGGTCTGTAGGTCCCCTTCAACACTGTAATATTCAATGTTAGAATTCTCGAAGATGAGCATGAGAGTGTTAAGGACTTGAAACAAACGAAGGTTATGTTTTGGAGAGTAAGAGAGTAGTCTTGCATGCCTATGCGTACTCCAAATGAATCTACAGATGCGCGTGATGGTTCAAATTTTGAGCAAAGCCAAGCAATTTGTAGCTGAGATTTTCTAGCATAGTTTGACGCGTTTAGATTCAGAAACTCTATTCAAATTTCATATTTCGGGCTGCACCCAAGGGCCCGCCTAGCATAAGGGTTTAATGTGGTCAGACCATAACCTACGACGGGCTGGTTATTGACTATATATGTCTATATCATCCGACTAGTTGGGGTGCTCATTATAGTTGAGTTGTGTGGGCACATCCTTATTTGAATAGATACCTCAGTTGCAATACAACACACATAATTTGTACAAGAAAAGATATCATCCAAAAATATGGATATATTCATGAGCAAATAAGTAAGTTGAGATCTCGAAAAATGAAATATTGACTACCTATTCTGACTCAAGGATGACTAGGACTACTCGATCATATACCCATATTACTTTTGAGTTCTACTTGGATACTGGGTACCTAGGGTGTAATTTAAAGTTGAGCATCTCCACAGAATTCTCTATTTGGCTCTCCAAGTTTAAATTTGGCCAACACAGAGAAAAAACGAGCTCCAACAGACTCTCCATCTGGATGGCCAAGCCATCCGGATGGCCAAATTGCTCCACCGACTGGCCAAATGTAGCCAGCCTCCTCCACTGGCTAAGGTGGGTCCCACCACCACTCCCATCCCCATCCTTCTCTCCCTGCTCCATCGGGGGGCACCCGACACAAGGGCAGTAGGGCACCGCCGATGTCTGGGCCACCAACCCACCCGCGGTTGTCGTCGTCTGGGCACGTCTGCCGCGGCAATCATCGTCGTCACCCGCCGCGCCATGGTCACGCACGAGCCGTCGCCGCCGCGTGGACGTCGAGCGAGAGCGCGGCCTCGACGTCCTCGTCGCCTAGCAGGGAAGGACGGGGAACACTCCGGGCGGCGGCGAGGGCCGAAGGGAGGAAGGGGCGTAGGGGCGGAGGCGGACGAGGGCGTAGGGACGTACGGTGAGGCGGAAGAGGAGCATCGCGGCAGCGGCGGCGGGGGCACGAGCCTTGGCACATGGGCAGCGGCGGCGCCGTCCCTCCTTCGCCGCCGTTCGCGCCCGTGGACCGCATGGGGACCGCCTCACCGCCGTGCTCTCTGCCCGTGTAGCTGCTCGGGAAAAGGGGGGAAAATGAGGAGAAAGAAAGAGTTGAGGCTGACATGTGGTCCTACTGCCAACACCTCAGAATAGAGAGGATGAATGAGAAGGCTGTTGGAGGAAATAACAAATTTGACTTGCTATTTCAATGGAGAGTTGGCCAATAGACATTTGAAGAGTTAGATTTAGGGAGACTGTTGGAGATGCTCTTAGGAAGGGAGTGCATCAAATCTCAACACACCAACACAAATGACTCCCTAAAAACTAGCGTCGACCATATCACCAAGATCCTTGTCTCATCGACATAGTTGTGTAGGTTAGATTAGAATTTCCATCAATGTGTCATGGTTATGGATACCACATACCTATATAGTAGTTGACTAATCTCGGCAGGACCCACCACATACCATGTCCTATACGGAACAACCTGCGGATATGGAGGGAGTTCCGGATAAGGAAAGACAACCAGAGTTCTACATGGAAACGACAAGGACTACTCGGATTGTATCCATATTGGTTTCCCTAGTTCTACTTGGACAAGGGGACACCTATGGGTATAAATACAAGCCCCCTTAGGAGGACAGAGAGGGAACCACCCCGGAGACGAGACCATGGAAGACACCCATGAAATCAACACACGCCACCAGAACCACAACATACAAGCCAACATACGCCAAGACACGCCGCCGGATATCGACTTCAGGATAGGCATGGCTATTCCCCTACGGGTTTCTCGGATACAGTCAGGAGATACGAAAGCGCTATCTCTGATCTCGCCGGACACGGATTCGAGGAGGAAGGCTACCATGTTGTCGACTACGAGTCAGACCTTCAGGCCGCCATGTCGACAACAGTTAGATAGGCTACCACACATATTGTACTGGTGTGATTATGGTGAATAAAAGTAACATCGGCTCCGGCAACAGGATGCAGGGTTATTACCTGACAATTCAGGGCCTGAAACCTATATAAAATCCTTGTCTCCGTTTCTTTTACCTCAGTCTCGGCGTATATCCTAGCACCGACGATCCCATACTATGCAAATACCAGAATTGTGACATCCACACGTCAAACGTCGACAGTGGCGCGCCAGGTAGGGGGATTTTGGTGCTTCAGGATTTCGACGAGATGGGTTTAAGAGATGGATTCTCCAACAACAAGCTACTCGACGAATTCGGACCAGGGGGATCCAACCCGGACAGAGTACGTCTCCCGACGAGATTGGAATCATCGCTATCAACTATTCGATCCGGCGAGATCGATCAAGCTTCAAGATGTCGCAGCGGCTGAGGACCATGGTGTCGGCGGCATCCAAAATTGATCCGACACCAACCCATCGACGTGCGGGACGCCAACCGGTGGGAGGCATCGGCTGGCCGGGTCCAAGCCAGACTCGGCATCGATCTCCATCAACAAAACAAGCACGTCGAGGAGTTCTGTAGTTTGCGCTAGAATTAAATTTCTAGTTGACAAACCTGACTACTCGTCCTGATGACGCGGGCTAAAAGCAACGAGACATCGATCCAACAAATATGCCTGCTCCTGACACGTACACAGTACACATGCATATGCATGGAGTCCGTACGTATCCAGCCACCCATGATCAGGTATTTAGTAGATCAGTTTACCAAATTAATCTACTAATTCCGTAGATACATCCGGCATATATCTAGAAAGGTACGCAATATTTTATACACAATTTATCGTACCTATTTTTCCAATTTATACAGCATTGTCAGATCAATAATTTATTATGTTTACCTAGAGCATGTTTTTTTATGCAATAACAATTATGCGAGTGTTTCCGACTTTAAACCAACTACGGTCTAACGCTGGGGCTCGCTCTGTTTTCTTTTGTATAAATCATGCTTGTTTACGGTTCACATAATCCCTGATATTTAATCTGCTCGTTATGTCCTAATAATACTAGAAGATCCATGCAGTTTTTTGAGTACATACTCGATATTCTCTGCTATATGTCTTGCCTTCTAGAAAATAATTTTCAGGAACAATTGAGCACTCGAGTAGGTTATGGTCGAGTACACTCCATTATCGAGAACATTCTCGACAAATGCGGAGTTATCGCACCCAATCTACCAACAAAGACCGACGACCTATCTCATAACACCGGCCATGGCTAGACTACTCGAGAAAAGGTTGTTAATGGATAATTCCTCGCGAACGTCGTCGGCTTGATCACCCGACATGATTGCGAACGGACATCCGGATATGCTGTAAGTTGGGTACGTGAGTCAAGCTGGCCACATGAGATACACTTGCAATAAACCAACTCTAGCACTTCCATCAGTGTTCGAGAGATAATTTTGCTCGCTCACTAGTTCCCACACCAGTACGCAGCAATCTCTCACACCGCACCTTCCATCGGTGTTCGAGAGATAATTCCGCTGGCTCACTGGTTCCTGCACCAGTACGCAGCAATCTCTCACACCGCACCTTCCATCGGTGTTCGAAAGATAATTCTGCTCGCTCACTGGTTCTCGCACCAGCACGCAACAATCTCTCGCACCGCAACTTCAGATGATCGAGGTACGACTACAGCAATAACGTAGTGGTCCTCGTACCACGACTCAAAATGATCGAGAGACACCTACTCACCGGTTCTCAACCAGTTAATCGTAGTGATCTCTCGTACATTTGCTTCTAGTGGTCGAGTTACGACTACTGCCTGGTCCTCGACCAGCGATGTAGCGTTTCTCCCACTTTCCACTTTAAGTGGTCGAGTTACGACTACTGCCTGGTCCTCGACCAGCGATGTAGCGTTTCTCCCACTATTTCCACTTTAAGTGGTCGAGTTACGACTACTGCCTGGTCCTCGACCAGCGACGTAGCGTTTCTCCCACCACTTCCACTCAGGGTGGTCGAGTCACAACTACCGCCTGGTTCTCAACCAGCGACGTAGCGTATCTCCCACTACTTCCACTTCAAGTGGTCGAGTGTACGACTACTGTCTGGTCCTCGACCAGCGAGCCTGCGTCTCTCTCCACACTCCACTCAATGGATCGAGTATCGACTATGCCTGGTCCTCACCAGGACGTATGTAGCGTCTCTCCCCACTTCCACGTCTAAGGTGGTCGAGTTACGACTACTGCCTGGTCCTCGAACACGTTAGCGTCTCTCCCACTATTTTCAACAAGTTGATACGCAAGGGACACAATATTGCACCGAAAGTTTTTAGCTACCTCAATGTTTCTTTTCTTCCCAATAATCAACGAGAACGGACACACTTAGGTCGGATTTACGTACAAACCTATCCTTAGCGTTCACCCGTTTACATTGTCATATGGGCTTTCTCACACGCACTCTAATAGGCCTCCCGTGATGGGATTTACGTGTTAAGGGTACAAAGTGTCGAATGCTTTGGATTGGAAATATCGCGCGCTAAATAGGGTGACTGGAAAAAGAGTTGTGTCGGTATGCCTTCGAGGTGAGATCACCATGATGAATTGATGTGAATACGGAGTGATAATGAGACTTGCATAGTGGTCTCGTGTGTTTACAGAAGTATCCTCTCCTGAAATTTTGGCAAGTATCACAGTTATACACAAGCCGTTAGCTATATGTCTCTGAGCAGGGCACACTTGCCAACTTCACAGGCTTGGGGGTAGATCAGTTGGGCTTATCTCAAGATCGCTAGGCCGGTCTTGCAATGGCGTCAAAACAGAGAGCCTAAATATCCCTACCGCCAGCGGAAAGCACAGAGCATGACCTCTGAGAAAAACGAGAACATTCTGGCGCTCAGTCTGACGGAGAACCGCTGCGGGGCTCTTTTAGGCCGGCAATATGTATACTACAAAGTCCCAAACGTACAGAACGCTCTGTGCGTACCAAATGACACAGGTTAGCTCGCTCTTTTCGTTCCTACTCTGCCTTTGAGAGACGACACTCTTTACTATACTCATAACACCGGTTAAATTCACTTCATATATTCAATGATCTTAGCTCCATAGATCCTATGTTAATACATCGTTCACTCTAACATTGACAATGCTATATGCTGCGTGATCAGCTAGTCGCTCTCAAAGCACTTCAGATGGCGGGCAACTTCTAGTTCTCTCACTCTTTGTGACTCTCATATAACAGTCATCAGTGGATGAAACAGATAAATTGCATGCTCCTGCGTGAATGCGAAAATCGCTACTTTTCGACCGAGAGTAGTGTACGAATAGCTGCGACCCCATATTTCGCGTATCCACATCCAGGCGTCTACACACCTAATAGCGACCGACGCTTATTAAGATAGACTCTCCAGGATCCGCCAGCATCAACCTACATCGTATGGCTCACGATCTCGTCCAGGTCAAGCTGTCCTCACACCGTCCCGGCGCACTCGCCCGCTCGGAACACCACGCCGCCGTTCGCGGCGACTACTCGACACCAGGATGAGTCACGGCAACATGGGCACAATATAGAAGGGGCCGCGCGAATCATAACCACCCGTTCGAATAGTCAGATAACTTAACATCTGTATCTATTCACACATTCTCCCTCCGCATACGTGGCAGTACAGCGTGTTCCCCTGTCCTGCACGCTAACAAACACCGATAGAGCACGTGCAACTTGTAGTCTTAGCGTGTAGATACCCATGCTACATCGCGCTGTTCACAGCCAATTCTACTCGGTCTTGCGTACATTCAGCTCGAATGATGATACTTCAAGTCACCTGCTCCCCAGACTACACACCCCCACGCTTCATAAGTCGCGGACTGCACCTGTACACGCAAAGGACATTCTGACTGGAATAATTGACGCACTACGCGAGGTGTCTATAAATCCAGCCGACTTGTATCACCTTCTACATAAATACCTCCACCTCTTCAATCATGACGCATAGCCGCCGCCACCCAATCTTATCTCGCATTCGCCTTTCGCCTCCAGAGGCAGTCTTCCAGTTCCTTAGGCTGACCGGCCAGCTACCTAGCCAAATTCGTAGCCGCACACCAGCGCCTCTCTGCCGACGTATACACACAAGACCTTTACCTTACGCAATCGCAGTTACCCAGACGTGTGTAAACTTTCGCTTCCAGAAACTGAATCATTAGGTGGCAAAGAAAGTCAACAATCTACTTCCGCCAAAGCAGACAGGTAGTTTACTGAAGTGCAATGGACATGCAGTAGAAATAGCGTATTCGGCTTCATAAGACTCAATCCTTCCTATTGCACAGGGGGGTTAGGAGACCGGAGTAAAGTGACGGTGAAGAGTCCGGGAAGCGGTGGTAAAGCGCGTGTAGAACATAGGTACCCAACGATTAATGGCTGATTAGATAAATAATTGATGCGTTACGTGTAAAAAGGCTCATTAAATCTAACTACTGCTAAAGCTATGCATAACTAATATGGACGTCGAATCTAGCAATGAATCAGATTACGTGCGGAGAAACAAATGTAGAAATTTCGTTTTTGTCTACCTATAACTAGACTACTGTATTATGTGCCAAAAATTTGAGGCATGATCATTAAATACGACACGGTGCCAAGTGCCAAATCACGCCGCAGGCAAACGTTTAATTATCTGTGCGATATTCCACTGTCGGAATCTTATATATATTGATCTTTCTAGAATAACTACAGCATCTACCCTGCTTATCTTTATAGTCATCATGTCTACTCATCGTACGCTGGCCTGCTATGGTGAATTATCCCCACATAAGTCCCCCTGGGAATAGCCTGGCCTTAGGGCTAACAGAGCAGCACTCGCGGTAATCTGACCAAACAAACAAAAACGAGTAAGATCGCCTAGTGCCCATGCAGGCTAACGCGAAACAAGTAACGAGCCAGGGCGAATGAATACGAGTCACCAACTAGGAGACAAATACAATACATATGCTCTCGATGACGAGCGCATGCGTACCACACGGCAATAACATCTCATCCGAGATGAGATACAACAGAGTCACATCAACCGCAATCCTGAGCCGCTATCCCCTCCGCCTATAATTTTATGCCGTGATGTGACGAGAAACTGAGCGATACAGCATGTCAAGTTCTAAAAGTAACTACTGAAAGCAAGCCTATAAGGTGCAGAACTGAGCAGGTACACGAGTGCGCACCCTCAGTCTGAAAAAGAACCGAAACCTGAGATCTAAATTGGAGTACTCCCTCTGTGCCAACTCAAATAAAGTACAAGGGATTTTGATTGTGTATACATATCTACTGTGTTGATTGATTCCAATTATTGGCCGAATGTTCTTCCCTTTTATTGGCAATTAAAATTTTTAGACATATACTATTGGGCTACTCCTATAAGGGGTAATTATCTAACACAACAGCTTTCTGAAAGGAGGCACACATGGGGTTCGCTGTGGGGGCTAATGAAAATTCCCAACCATTAATCGAAGACGCGCACAAAGATACATTTGAAGGAAGGAAGAAACAGAAAGAAATCCAAAGTAGAGAGATCAATACTAAAAATAGCTGAAATTCCCCGAATTAAAATAACCATCTATATTGCCGAAGTGTCGACATATAGAACAAGACGCATACCATGAGGAGTTAATCAAAAATGTCGAAACCCAAATTAGGGACAATAAAATATACAATCACACAAAAAACTTAGAAAGGAAAATGCAGAGTTCAAGTAGAATACAATTTTAAAAATAGCTGAAAATTCGGAATTAAAAATACAAGACGAATATAAAAGACAGAGTTCATATACACAGAACCAGAAAACTCACACAACAGGTGATCTAATCAGAGAATTCGAAATAAAAAGCTAAATACTAAAATCCCAAAAAATTAAGACAACCAAGGAAATGCAGGCTCGCAAGTAGGAATTACAATTTAAAAATCAACGGCTGAAATTCGGAATTAAAATATATAAGGATACTATTAAAAAGTAGAGTTATCATATAAGAATCCAATACGAGATTAAATTAAAATTCAAAATGTAAAAATAATCCATATTGAAAGAAGTATTCAGATATAAGACCCAATACGAGATTAATAAAAATTCGAAATAAAGAATAAAATAAAATTACTCAACAGAAACTTATGCAAAAGGAAAGGAGAAGTCCAAGGTATGGAATACAGTCATAATATGTCTAAAAATAGTGTCTGAACAATTCTCTGGCAACATTGAAAAATAAGCAATACTGGGATAGGAGTACATGTTCTCATATAAGAACCCGCCAATAGCGAGATGAATAAATTATTATCAGAGAGTAAGATAAACAGAATAAAGATCCAAAAAATTTAAGAAGCAAGGAAGCATGAGAGTACTCCCAAAGTATAGCATTAATACCAATTCAAAAATAGCTACCAAGATTCGAAAATTTACAGATTTATGAATATTAAAAGAAGAGTCCCATATAAGAACCAAACGAGAATTAATTAAAAATTCCGAATAGAAATAGAGATAATCCGAAATTAATCAAATTACGAAATCTATAAATAGAAAGGAAGAAAATAACAGTTTGGTTCAAAATTATTTAGAATACAAATTTATAATAACTAAAAGTTTGATAAAAATAAAGATTATGAAAAAAAAATACCATCTAAAACATGACGAGATAAATTAGTAACCAGTTCCTATAAAGGAGGTTAGAGTGTGAGCGGTTGATTACGAATATAAAAAATTGTTAATAAAACACCCAAATAGGAATTCCTAATAACGATTAAAAGAGAACGGCAGACGCAGGCCCGTTGAAGCAAACGAGTAAGGCAGTTGCTGGGATTCTAGAAAGAAAAAAAAATAAAAACAAACCCCATGATAATCATATTCAATTTTTAAAATCTCAATGAGAATAAAAGGAGAGAAGCAGCGGGCGGGGGTATAATGTAGTATAGTTGCAGAGCCGCGACGGTTGACGGGACTTCTTAGAAAATAAAAAATGAATTCAACGATAGTTATGTTCGATTTTTAGAATCACAATGACATAAGAGTAGAGCAGCGGACGGAGCTGTAGAGGGCGCATAGTGGC
>CM020184.1:9499629-9542940 GCA_009805545.1 Oryza longistaminata
GGGACGTCGAGCGAGAGCGCGGCCTCGACGTCCTCGTCGACCTTAGACAGGGAAGGACGGGGAACACCTCCGGGCGGCGGCGAGGGCCGAAGGGAGGAGGGGCGTAGGGGCGGAGGCGGACGAGGGCGTAGGGACGTACGGTGGAGGCGGAAGAGGAGCATCGCGGCAGCGGCGGCGGGGGCACGAGCCTTGGCACCATGGGCAGCGGCGGCGCCGTCCCTCCTTCGCTGCCGTTCGCCGCCCGTGGCACCGCCATGGGGACCGCCTCACCGCCATGCTCTCTGCCCGTGTAGCTGCTTGGGAAAAGGGGGAGAAAATGAGGAAGAAGAAAGAGTTGAGGCTGACATGCGGGTCCTACTGCCACACTCAGAATAGAGAGGATGAATGGAGAGGCTGTTGGAGTAAATAACAAATTTGACTTGCTATTTCAATGGAGAGTTGGCCAATAGACATTTGAAGAGTTAGATTTAGGGAGACTGTTGGAGATGCTCTTAGGAAGGGAGTGCATCACAATCTCAACACACCAACACAAATGACTCCCTAAAAACTAGCCGTCGACCATATCACCAAGATCTTGTCTCATCAACATAGTTGTGTAGGTTAGATTAGAATTTCCATCATATGCTTTGTATTTGGTGTTGTCCACATAGCAACACATGTAAACATGATGTAGTGTTATTACCCACTGGACATGAACATATATAAAACTTAACTCCCAGTCTCCTGCTTCCTCGCAATATCTTTGTACACATCCTCATACCAATCAATCCCTATATACACAAATCCCATCGGAGGGATGAAAACGGAACGATGTCATTTTTTTTAGAATTTTTTTTTGGAAACGGTGTTTTTTTATATTTATAAATTTGACTATTTAGTAGCAACTTCAATACAACGCAGACACAAATTAGAAAAACTAAATTTTACATTTGAAAACAATTTGAAACATCATATTTTTATTATTATTATTTTTACGGGAACGGTATCGATACGTCGGAAGATTTCTATACCATTTTCATCCCTATCCCATCGTTAGGATATAACCCGTCAATAGGGAGCCGAATATTTCTTATATGGCCTAACAACTAAACAAGCACAAACATATATACATTGTTTCTTCTAGAAACAATCAACTCCTATGAATCTTGACATACATCAAGATTTATAGCCAGAGCAGGGGAGCTGACCCAAGCCTCGGGTCATCTAGGTCGTGTCCTAAGGCCTATTGGTCTTTTTTTTTTTAAGAGAAAATCTTTTATATACCACTTTAAATTACCCGGCTTTCTTATATGCCACTGAAAAAAAGTTACGTTTCCTTCTATGCTATTGGGTTTCAATTTTCATCCCTTTAGTGCCACCACCGTCAGGTCTGCTGACCTTAGCTACCGTTAAGTGAGTCAACCATGTTAGATTTTTCTTCCAATACCTGTATTACCCTCACTCTTCTCTCCATGCTATCACTAATTAAATGATCTGAAATGTGCCTAGCACTCTGCATCCTTGGTCTCCTAGCGAATCAAGATGATTAGTTAAATGACTGCAAGCTAATCAAGAATAACTAAATGTGTGCCGACAGTTAATTCATGGTTTAGTATGTGCCCTTGATGCAAATTAAATGTGTACCGATGGTTACATTAAATGACTGCAAAAGCTTGCAATCAAGAATAATTAAATATGTGCCTACGTTAATTACGGAAGCTTGTTCAGCAGAGCTTGTGGAGGTGGTTCACCGACATTAGCAACTTCTTTGGTATGCATCGAGAGGAGCGGACGATGTCACACAGTAGTGGGACTACAGGAGCTAGCTCAGTTAGTCAGTCGGTGTCTCGGTGATGAATATGCACGATTGTGAAAAGAATAGAAACAGGAGGGAGAGAAACCTGAGAAAAAACAGAGGGAACAAGGGCACTAGTGTCTTTTTATGGCCTACTTAACACCAACTTCATAGTAGTCTGACGGTGGTGGCATCAAAGGGAAGAAAACTAAGGCATAAAAGGAAATATAATATTTCCAGTGGCATATAAGGTGCCGAGTAATTTTGAGTGGCATATAAAGAATTTTCTCTCTTTTCTTTTTAATTTCACCATGTATTGAATGCATGGGCCAAAGGTCTGAATATGACGAAATGCTAAGTTCGTCTCTAGCTAGCTAGGAGTTGATTTTTATTTTTATGTAGCAGGTATATACTCCTATGTTCTTATAGTTTAAAAATCATGGAAAACTTGGAATCTCTACACATACACTTTTATGTGCTCAATCACTCAATTTTATTATCAGGTAGGTAGATTAAGTCACCATCAGTGAGGCAGCTAACGTCCTCGATATATAGTTTGTAACCATCATGTCGCAACCTCAAAAAATTACATCAGCTAACACTCTCATACGCTCATCACACACTAGCTAGAGTAGACACAATTTTAATGTATACCGAACCGTACAGCATACGTACGTACACGTACGTATACGGTATACACTGGCATATATACGTATGTATATGTATTTCTAGAGCACGCCGCAGTCGGTGATGACGACGGGCTTCACCGTCTTGCCGCTCCAGGTTCCCGTCCTGTCGATGGCGCGGACGGCGTCCATCCCGGCGACGACGCGGCCGAACGCGACGTGGCGGCCGTCCAGCCACGGCGCCTTGTCGACGGTGATGAAGAACTGGGAGCCGTTGGTGTTGGGCCCGGCGTTCGCCATGGACACCACCCCGGGCCCGTCGTGCTTCACCGCGAACCCCTCGTCGGGGAAGTGCCTCGCGGCGCCGTCCAGCGCCGACTCGCCGCCGGTGCCGTTCCCGGCCGTGATGTCGCCGCCCTGGCACATGAACCCGGGCACCACGCGGTGGAACGCCGACCCCTTGTAGTGGAGCTTGCTCTTGCCGGAGCGCCCGGTGCGCTCGCCGGTGCACAGCCGCCGGAAGTTCTCCGCCGTGTCGGGCACCTTGTCGGCGAGCAGCTCGATCACCACGCGGCCAACCCACTCGCCGCCGATGGCGATGTCCAGGAACACCCTTGGGTTGGACTTGGAGGACGCCGCCGGCGCCATTGGTGACACAGGAAGAGAGAGAGGAGAGAATGCAAGCAACCTAGCTAGCTTGCTAGATAGAGATAGATAGCTACTTGTCAATGAGAAATTGTGACTTGTTGTCTCTTGGTTTGAGACTTGTGAGAAGAGGAGATGATGGCTATATATATAGGCGCCAATGGTAAATGGTTGCATGGAAGAGGAGAGAACAATGGCTTTTTAGAATAAAAGAGATGCCTCCCGCGTATAAGAAAAATAGTTTTGCTTTTGTGGGGACTATTCTCTCGTGAGTCGTGAGGACGACTCTTTGATACTCATCTTCTGATTTTAACGCTAAAAGAAAAATATCATGCGTGTGCCTAATTCTACACTTTTTTTTTCATTTTTCATGTGGGTGTACGTGCAAGGTGTTTTTCATGGCTATAACTTGAGTTTTTCTTGTCGGAATATCACATCAACTTTTTTTTGGGTTCATTTTTTGTTCTCTTTGTGGCCAAAATTGGGATATGGAGGTTTAGTGGTTCACACATCTTGTTGAAATGCAAGTGAGATTCTGATTCGATTGTACCCTAGCTAAGCTAGGTTATAGCTAGGCGGCCGGCAAAGAGTTTGTCTATTAAGCAAATATGTTAATATAGTCGGTAAAATAGATTTTGGGGGATGCATCAGATGCAGCATGCACTACCCTAGTATTTATAACAATATCATCTTAATTACCATGAAAAATAATAGTAGTAGCTGCATATATACAGTTACTATTATATATATGTGAATGTGTGCATTGATAATTGATGGTTTGCAAAGTAGTTAGCTAGTGATGCTGTTGAATGTTGCGTGGAACCAAATGGTTGGTTTTTGCACAGATGTGCTTCCATCTGTATATGCTCAAGTTAATTTTGCGTAGGTAACAAGCAAGGTTAGAGGTGTTCGATATAAACTATGGCAGCCGATGCATATTAATTAGGGTAAATTAAGGACAGTGCTGGATATCATAGGTTAATTATTGGATACTTAAAAAAAAGCTGTATAGGGCATGTACAATGGTGATTAATAACGGCCTCTTACTGTTCCTAATCAGGACTATTTGTCGACATAGAAGAGATCGAGAAAGAGAAGAGACAAAACATCGTTGCTATGGGTAACGGCTCAACAACGACTCTTAGTCTCTATAATATGAAAACATGATTACATGAGAGTGACAAAAATAGAAAGAATAGTAATGAAAATAATACTCCCACCGTCTCTAAATATTTGACGCCGTTGACTTTTTTGAATATGTTTGACCGTTCAACTTATTCAAAAAAATTTAAGTAATCATTAATTCTTTTCCTATCATTTTATTCATTGTTAAATATACTTTTATATATACATATAGTTTTACATATTTCACAAAAGTTTTTTAACAAGAGAACGGTCAAACATGTTTAAAAACGTCAACGACGTCAAATATTAAGGGACGGAGGGAGTATTTTTTAAGTTAATGGTTAGAGACTTTATTGTCTCAACTATTGTAAAGACGCGGTCACTAAATAATCTTATATTAGCTAAGATGCCATACTTATGTCTACCATTGAATATGCCTTATCTGTTTGTAAAGAAACTGATTTATCACACGTAAATTTCTGCCTCTTTTTCACTACATACAGTTACGCTTATTTACTCTTTGCTATGCAAAACAAAAATTAATTAACAAAAAAAATTTCGTGATTGCATGAAAGATGGATACACAAAAAAATATATTATAGTTTTAAGTGTCTCAGTTCTTAATTAAGTAGAGATTAAAAATGACCTATATACGTATATATACTTACATGTTCCTCCCTTTGGTCATAGATATTTGGCGCGATTGACTTTAAAATAGATTGCATATTCGTCTTATTTAAAAAAATTATGTGAATATCATCAATTTTATTATGACTTATATTATTATTGAAGGTATGTTAAGTGTGATATATATTTTTTATATTCACACTAATTTTTAATAAAATAAATAATCAAACGTTATGGTCAAAATTAATGCATCAAAGACCGGAGGGAGTACCAAGGAATTATACCATTGCGGAAATATGTAAGTTGATTTTAAACCTTCAAGGACATTCATTTTTAGTACGTGCTACAAATTGTTTTGCATGCATGTCTTTTATCATACTTCATATAAAGATGGAAGGTCAAATTTGATTACTAGTCACTACACACGAGGATACCAAAATAACAAATACGAGTACAAATACAAATGTTTGCTCATATTATTTGTTTGTTCTAATTTATCCCTGTATATATGTAAATGAAATTTTTGGTCTACATGTTTGTGGAGGAACGTGAAACAATCACTACTACAGAAAAGCACTTCAGTGCTGGTTGGGAGACCCCTCTTGGTGTCGGTTTTTCCAACCGGCACTACGTTAGCGGGAGCCGGCACCAATCCCATTTTGAAAACCGGCACCTTTGAGACCACTGCGAGCCAAAAAAAAAGGCACGATGCATCGAGCCGATGCATCGAGCTCATCGACCAGCTCATCCGCCCCGCGATGAATCACAATCACAATCAATCACAATCCCTAACTCCCAAATCAATCACAATCCTCAATCCCCAATCAAACACATCACATAACAAGAAACATTGAAGAACATCACAGAGATCTTTCACTAACACAAAAATCATTGAAGAACATTGAAGAAACATTAAAGGACATTGAAGAACAGGGAGGGCGCCGCCACTGCCTCTCAACCCGCCGCCGGGCCGCAACCACCTCCCCTCCCGCCGCATGCCACCTCCCGCTGCTGCCACCACTGGCCACCTCTCCGCGGCCGCTGCTGGGCCGCCCTCCCGAATCTGGCAGAGGGGGGAGCGCGGGCGGGACTGGATGAGATGAGAGGGCGGCGGGCCACCTCTCCGCGACCGCCGCTGGGCCGCCCTCCCGCCGCATGACGCCTCCCGCAGCCGCCTCCCGCCACCGCCTGCCGCCTCCGCCACAGCCGCCGCCTCCCGCCGGATCTAGCGGAGGGGGAGGTGGCGGTGGCTGTGGCAGGGCGCCGCTCGCCGCCGCTGGGGAGCGAGAGAGAGAGAGAGGCAGATGTGAAGCGATGAGAACGAGAGAGAGGAGGGATGTGAGGCGATGAGACAGCGACTCGCGTCTTATCGGCTCCTCGGCTCGGCTCGGTTTAAAAGGTGTCGGACCGACACCTATAATTTATAATAGGTGCCGGTTTTTAATATTAAAGGTTTCAGTTTAAAAAAAAGGCACAAAATATAATAGGTGCAGGTTTTATTTAGAACCGACACCTATAATTATTTAAAGGTGCCGGTTTTTTGCGATTTTAACCTGTGGAGGTGAGAAAAGTGTTATAGTGCGGTTTTAGCACTACGGCCTAGGATGAAACGGATCGGAAACGGACGGAAACTAGCTTTATCATATTCGTTTTCATTTTTATTTTTCAGAATCGGAATCGGAATCGAAAACTCGGATACGGAAATGAAATCGAATATTATCGAATTAGATACGGAGCGAATACGAGACAGAACGAATACGGTAGCAAATATTTACGCGTATATAAAATGCCCCTCAAATTGAGTTTCTTGATCAAGGAAGAGATATCACTTATTATTTTAGTTCAACATCGCCAACATTTATATCGTCAATTTTGTAGACGGTCTATAACCGTATGTGAAAAAATCGAATTTTATGGTTGTTCCTCTAAGAGATCCATATGCAAATATGATTATCATTTTCTATTCTCAAGACCTTTTACTAAATGTATAGCTTACTTGCCATTGTATAAATTGGAGATGTTTATTTATTTTACTTCACATCTTCGAAACTTGCAATATTTGTTTTATGCTTTAAATGCTTTCAAATATAAATGTTATAAACTACAAAGTGGTAGATCCCGTTGAGCTCTACAACTTTGATATGGAAACATTTCCATCATATATCGTTTGAATTGTAGATCTGAGATTTTGTAAAAATTAATATGGTATATTATAATGAATATTTAGACCCTTAAATAACCTCAAATAATAAAATAGTCAATAAGAAAGTTGTAGATCTCATCGAGCTCTACAATGTTGATATAAAGTTTGTCTTCATCTGATCCATATGAAAAAGTATATATATATACACACACACGTGTTTTTTCTAAAACTTACTCAATGTCTGCGGATACCCGAAAAAAATCCGGATAATTTCGGACCGTTTTCCGATTCCAACGAATAGTACCCTTACTGTATTCGTTTTCGTTTCCGAGAAAAAAAATCTGAATTCGTTTCCGAATCCGAGAATTTCCGGATAGTTCCAACCGAAACTATCCGAATCCGAAAAATGGTCCAGACGGACGGAAACTATCCGAACCAGTTTCATCCCTACCAGCACCTACAGTGGCGACACCTATTTGATGTTTTATAGTAGTGAATAATCTATATGGCCTACATTTTACAGAATTTCTGGTAGCTATTCAGACCACATGCCAAAAAAAAAAAGTCACTGAGGACTTGAAACATTTTCCAGTGAAATATTTCTATTCTAGATTGAACAATATATGATGCAAAGCTAAATTATTCATAATAGTAACTGAATTGATCACGAAAGGCAATGTTGTTCTGCTTGCGTAGTGTGCAAGTTTGGCTTGCCTAACAAAGTGCAGGCACCTATCTTTCATGGCTGTAAGAGCGTAAGGTAGAGATTCTTCTACAGTTGTAACGCACCTATTTATGCCTCTTGTCAGCGACCGAAAGGGCCTTATAATGTAGTAGGAGTATAAATTAATTAGTGCGAGTCAACTGAATTTTTATGTTTTATTTAACCCAAATTTCTCAAATCTTCAAAGGTGCTGTTGTTTATTTTAGTTATTGTTTAAATAATTTCGTGCACGTTCCCTGGTTTCAACTTCACTTTGCTTACCGAAATGCATTGCAACTTGGCGAGTGACTAGCTTTATTATTCTACTAATAAGTAAGCTTCCAATATCAGTTGCTTTCTTTCTAATAGTTTTAGGAGTATATTACTGATTCCGATTACTGAACACAATGTCAAATTATTGATTCGAAAAAAAGATAGAGACAGCACGTACAATTACATGCACCGTCCAAATTCTTATTTGTTCGCTTCGCTCTCAATTTTCTGTGAGTGCTCTCCTGGACGATGGAGACAAACCATATTGCCATGTTCCTGGTTATGCTCTAATCTATATCAAAAGATTCTCAAATACAATACTCACTTCGTTGAGAAATATATGCCATATTAGTTCTTGTCACGGTCTTTAATATTGACCTTTGACCATTTATTTCTTTTCAAATACATACACACCGTATATTTTTTTTCCAAATGAAAGAAGTACAAATTACATTTATAATAATCAAGGTTAATAAACTCGAGAATTTGTTTCTTTTAAAACTCGAGGTGTTTGGGTAATTAATATGGAGCTCGAGAATTATATGAGCGGCTATTAACCTAGAAGCTAGAATCCATCCAGCTAGAAACTAGCTAAGGTGCTTGACAGGTAAGCTGATTTAGAATAGCACATTATCTATGCCATCTTAGTAACTCTTTACAACCTATGGGCAGCTAGAAATAATTCAAGGCATGCTGAGGCTCCGGACCATCATTCAGAAGTGGCTGAAAAGGTGCTTTTTTGAGTAGATTTTGATCCCTCAAGGGAATGTCCCCTCATTGTTTACATGTTACTTAAATAGTTATGAAAAAAAATTAAGAAGATGTATTAACATGTGATATATTACTCCACAAACATGCAAGTTCAAATTCAACTTCTACATCTCGCAACAAAAAACAAATTTGACGGTGAATATACGTTAACTAGCTGTAGTTGCGAGATGTAAAAGTTGAATTTGAACGTGCATGCTTGTAGAGTGATATATTACATGTTAATACATCTTCTCTAATTATTTTTTAATTTTTTTCATGATCATTTGAGTGACATGCAAACAACGAATAGACATCCCCTCGAGGGATCAAAATAGTTTCCTGCCTTTTCAACTAAAAAGGTTGGTCAACCTTAAGGAGCAAAAGAGCAAATGGATTAAGGTTAATGCGGATAGAGCTTTTTTTTTTTCTCACAACAGAAGGGAGCATCGGGGGTGGTCATTAATAATGCTTTGGGAAATTTTGTGGCTGCTGCAAATCATTTTTATCCAAGGGTAGATAGATGCCATGACGGCGGAAGTGCTAGCATGCAAGCGAGCTGCTAAACTGGCGATGGAGATGGGTACAGATAAAGTGATAATTGGAATAGATAGTTTAGAGGTGGTGAGGATGCTAACCCGGGCTGAAATAAATCTATGGAACAATTGTCCAACTCCTCGAGGACAGGCTGAAGAGGTTTCCAGGAAATCAAGATCAAATGGGTGCAACAATCAGCGAATAAAGCTTACCCATTTAGTAGCAAAGAAAGGACACTTAACAGGTGCAACATCGACTTGGTTATCGGTTTCACATGAAAAGAGTAAAGGGATTTAGAAGTAGATCAAATTCAAACTCTAGAAAATTTCTCATGATATCATGTTACAAATCATCTAAATTAAATTCCTACAAAATGATGCGACCTATATGAATTTTGGAGAGTTTTAGAAAGGTCCATCTTGAATTCCAATTTCAAAGGTCTCACGCAGCACAACTAGAGCAAATTTATCTAAGAGTTCCAACTTAATACATGGCACCCGCAATCGTCATAGCTAGGGACAGAAACTGGCATGGGGCAGTTAGGTCTTGAGCCCCAAGCCTGGTTTCATAGTCTTAAAAAATACCATGTAATTTGTAAAAGTATTTGAACTCCTATTAGTTTACCTTTACGCGTGAATATTTTTTGGATTCGTCACTGGATTTGCGTTTAGGCTCTAGACAGGTAGGCTACAGAATATGAAAAGACACTTCTAGATGAACTGACCACGCTACCTCTACCGAAAATTCCACAACTATATATTGCCTTCACTCATTTATTTTTATTTTGTAAGTACTCAGTTTTCTTGGGACCAGTCGAAAATAATCCCCAAATTGATCCGTGATGTCAGCAAGAGCATGTCAGTATCATTTTGCTAGCTGTTTTGTGATCACGAGACACAAGTGCTGCTGTGATTCAACAACATTGCACAACATACACGAACAGATTAACGAATCGAATAATCATGGGCGGCCGGTCGTGTGAATTAGACTGAAAAAATAAATTAAAGGTCCATGCAGCATATATGGAGATTATTCTCTTGCCACTACGTATGGCGCCCGAAAGCGCCCTAGCGGAAGTTTCGTGGTGGCTGTCGACTTTCAATTTGATGTACAGCGATCTGCATACCTATATTCATAGCGGTTCGCTGCAAATTGACGTCGTTTTCAACAAAGGAATCCGCTTTGAGGGAGAGGTCAATGTGACGACACTGACCGGGATGCATGGACGCGACGACTGTACTTTGCACCGTTCTTTACATTTGTATGCGACCGCGACCATGGTATTCACTGTCGTCAGGACAGGATAGTTCTCTGGTTTAAAATTTGTTATTTTCATATCTCATAAGCAAAGTTGAATTTGATAAGATTTTCTATATATTTGTGCAACACCATCTACCCTACATGTGTGATATTTTTGTGTATTTTGATGATTTTTTGGTCAGGTTCACGAGAGTTTACATTACAGTTTGCATGAAACATTTTTCCATACATATCTTACTACTGCCTCTGTACTAAAATATGTCGCTTTAAGTTTTTATTTGTAACGGTTGATCATTTGTTTTATTCAAAAAATTATGAAATTATTATTTATTTTGTCTGATTTGTTTTATTATCAAAATACTTTAAGTATGACTTATCTTTTTTTTATATATACTAATTTTTCAAATAAAACAAATAGTCAAACATTACACGTAAAAAGCCAAAGCGACCACCAAAGACGGGTGCAGTAATAGTTAGTGCGGACGACACTCAATCGGTAAATTTGCAGGTTTAATTTCTACTAGATGCTTCAGTCTATTAGAAATCCAAATTTATTTAAGTCATCAGAGTCCAGAAAGTTTTACCCTACCATCAATGTACATAAGTGCAGAAAAATAAAAATAGAAAGTGCACATCCTTGATGTGCACCATTCAATAAAATGTAGCTCACGCATAGTAGAATGGTTGAAACATGATATGCTGCCAGTTCTATTTCAAAGATAAACTAGGTGGTACATCATGATGTTTCATTCTATCAAACTGATATTCTTTCCCAATCGAAATTCACCTTCTCAAACTGTAAAGAGCATATTCTGTTAACTAGTCAAGTTTTATTTACGGAACACGTCAGCTCAAGGCATACCGAAACAATTCGTGCGATACTTCGATTGAATTAAACTCCTGAACCATGGTAATAGCTGTGGAACTAATTCCAGTCCTCATTTGCACCTACCATGTAGAGTATTCAATAAACATGGTAGCCACATCGGCCATTGATGCAACTCGATGTAAACTGCAAGATGCAACTAAACAGATCAAACCTACAAAAAAAAAAGCTAAGATGAACTTCCAGTCTTCCTAATGCCCATTCCTGGCACTACGCTCTTGGCGAATAGGTTAGCACAGAAGTTGACGAACAGTGGAGTTCTTGGTGTTGCTGCCTTGCCGAGAGCCTCTGCTATGTGCTATCACGTCAGATGTTTAAGATGCATGAACAGTCACATGCTACCCAGTTTCTTTTTGGCGGCTACACACTACCCAGTCAGGAGCTACATCGACAATGATATGTGAGCTGCCATTCCATCTATGATAGTTAACCAACAAATTTCATTATCATAGCTACACAATTTACAAAAATTACATGAGATTGTTATTTTGTACAATCCCGGGATAAAGAAGAGTGGTAATTTGGGCAAGTGACCTGACCAATGGTTTAAAACTGGAATGCTTCTCAGAAGCTGCAGAGAATTTAAAGCGGCACTAAATCAGAACAGGGAGTAGAATGGGAAGTATACTGTTCAATTGATAAATGTGAGTTTATAAAAATGCTAGAATTTTCATTTCATGTTGTATAAGCCATTAAGTGAAGCTTACCATGAACCATAGCCTTAATTCCCTTGGAGAAATCTTCAAAACGACCCATCACTGGTCTGATGCCACATGATTGGGATACACACAATTCCATGTAAAGTGATGTTTCAAGTATCACCAACAGAAGTTGGCACACCCTCTCTATCTCGGTATTGAGTGCAGTAGATACATTTGCCTCTAATACTTCAGTGACAATAGAAACCACTTGATCCTGAAAAGAGTGACCACAGCTGAAATAAGAGAAGTAATAAAAAAACAAATAGTACATCCGTCCCAGAATATAAGAAGTTTTAGGGTTGAACACGGTTATTAAAAAAGTAGGTATAATTAAATAGATAGAAGTTGTGATTAGTTGAGAAGTGGAGGTAGGTGAGGAAATTGAATGGTGGAGGGTTGTGATTGGTTGAAAAGAGAATGTTGGTGTAGAAGTTATATTCTAAAATAAATTGTGTCAGAAGTTATTATATTTTGGGACGGAGAAAGTAGCAATTTTATGTGTCATGACACAGATTTGATCGTGGTCCTTCGAAAAAATTGGAGCATAACATTGTTTGTCACTTCAGAAATGGACTATAAGCTCTCCTTCCCAAAATATAACAACAGTAGAATTTAAATTGTCCCAAATAGAACAAGCTAGTACTTGTAAAAGTTGATTTTTACTACTAAACAACCCATACTACCCCTTGGTTTCATTATCACCCTAACTAGTCCAGGCCCACACAAGACCCACCCACCCCGAGGAGACATACAAGTCTTTTTACCCCTCTTCTTAATTAGACGTGCAAGGGCTAAAACTTGTTATATTTTGGGACAAATGGAGTAAGCTCTAAGCAGACAGCGCAAAGTGCAGATGGCAAGAGAAATAGCAGCCATCTTGCTGCTCGACAGCCCGTGTTCGATTCTCCTAAACGCACTCACCATTTCTTCCTAGAGTAAAATGCTAGAAAGAATACTCTCCTTAACACCGTTGGCACCAAGTTTCTCTGTAATGTCCGCTCAAACTAGGTGGTGGATTACTGAACAGAGAGACCATCAACAGTGAGATTAAATCTAAGTTTCTCCTTGGGTCCTACATTTTTATCTAAGATCTAAGGAACTCCAACTAGATGGTGGTTAATTGAACAGAGAGCTCATCAGTAGCAAGGATTAAATTCCCTTTGAACTATAATATATCAAACTAGATATCCTTCAAGCATTAGAACGGAAGTTTATTTCCTTGTGTTATAAGCGGCAAGGAATGTTTAAAAATTGCAATTAGATACAGGTACCAAAAAGTGCAAACACAATGAGCATATATATAGTTTTTATATGGTGTTCTTTTTCTGTTAGTTTCACTCCCGGCCCTCTTATATCAGCCTTTGGGGCCCATGTAATAGATCAATTGTCCTCTTGCTAACAATGTCAAGATTCAAGGAGATTTAGAACACCATATATATCAGCTTACCAAGTTTTCATATTTACATTACAGTTTCCAACAATTGATACAATCAGCCAGACAGCCAGCAGGAAGGGTTCAGAGGAATAGTAATATTTACCTGCAGGCCGTGAAGAATATCTGGCATCGGAAGTTCTGGGAAATGAGCAAGGTCAAGGAACTCCAGTTCTTCTGCCCTTCTTACTGCCTCTTTTGCTTGACTGCATAGGAACTTCATAATAAGAAAAGCAATCCTATAGATTTGTACTGCTAACATCTCTGTAAAACGAGTCTGCTTCATAGAATCAGAATCCGCTGGATTTTTGTCTCTAATCACAAGTGACAATCCTGCATTGGGAGGACCAGAGACAGATGGAGTTGACAAAGTACAACTTGCAGCAAATCGGAACCATCCATATTTGCTCCTAATAAGTGGTGGCTCTTCATTAAGCTTTATTTCCTCTTTAATAATAGGAGGACAACCAAAGGATAAGTTCCAGTTTGGGGAATCACCGGTTCTTTCACTACCTCTGCTTATAAATGCAAGCAGGTGGATAATAATCTCCCTTAATTCTGAATCTACTTCCTTCATACCTGTGTCCCGTGGGAAATGGTACTTGGCCAAAATACAGAGAAGTGTGAGAATATTCTCAGTAAGACTGAGTGCTGAAAGTGATGTCTGTGACTTTTGTAACAGTGTCCTTTTCTTGCTCTGATGAGTGTTAACACTTTGTGCAGATAGATAAGACGACATCAAAGGCACTTGCCCTGAAAGGAAGCTGATAGTACTGTTTGCAACACTGTTGCGGGAAATATCATCATCCATGCAATGGTTCAAAGAGGAGACAATAGCAAGACCCAAACCCCAAATTTTCACATCCTTTGTTTGGGTGCTCAAGGAATTTCTCAAACAGGAATCATCCAAAGACATCTGACTCAGAAGGACCTTTATGAAAGCAAAAATATTGGCAGACTGAAGAATTTTAGCACCGTCCTTTGTCCGCCCCATAGTCAAGAGGAAATTCAATATGACTTGAGTACACAATAAAGCCCCACTTTGGCATTTTTGCAGTATAACCTGGAGACGAAAATGCTTTTGTAGAATAGGCACCCATACATTAGAAGGCAAAAAGCCTTTCAATATTATGTCCATTGATGCAATAGCAAGATCAAAATATTCTCTGCTCTCTGCCAATTTGCATAATACAGGTAACAAGCTCATACTTAAAAGGGATAACTCCCCAAATATATTGACATCTTCAGATCCATCTTTCATGTCAACCTTCTTGTAAATGAATTCAAATAATGACAAAAGCAGAACAAGGAGGGACTTCACTGGTTGCTTAAGAGCAGGACTGGATGGCATGAGATTAAACAAAAAGGAAGTGCTGGCACCTGAAGTTTTTATGAGTAGTACAATAACTGGATAAAGATGCCTTGAACTTTTGCTTTGTTTAGCATGGTCAAGTAAGATCCTGGTGATAGTAAGCAACAATTCCACTTGTCCAGACAAGGGAGGAAACAAAACCCCACTGTTATCAACCTCAGGAGGGAGGGAGTCAACAGCTGACTGCAGAGATTTGCATGCACATCTAACCGCTGATTGTGTAGTTGTTATTGAAATCCCTCCACCAGGTAAGCCAAACTTCTTATATGAACTCTGTAAAAGTTTCAAGATAAGAAGGCAACTAGAATCACTGGTATGCATGAAAGATCCAAGAAACCATCTAGCTTTCTAGTTTACTCTGGCAGGTCACTTGGACATATTCAAGGAGAAATTGTTCAATTATCAAAGGAGAAAATAGAGAACAGTGCGCAGAAATAATGTCAAAACAAAATTCCATGACACACTAATGGAAGTTGATGGAATTGCAAAGATGATTTCAGCATATTCAGAAACATATAGTTCAGTAATGAAAGGTGAAAGTAGAAAACAGTACACAGAACTAGTGTCAACAACAAAAGCAAGGATCTTAATATGTACAAACTTACTGTTCCAGTGCATACTGACAGAAATGTTATGAATGACCTCAACGCACAAAGCTTTGCATCAACTTGACATTTCATCAGGTTTGCTTTATGCATGATATCCAGCATCTTTTCAGCTACTTCTTTATAAGTCTTCCAGTCTGAATGATTCCAAAGTTCAAGGCCAAGTTCATCACGTATGTGAGGAACATCAAACAAAGAAACGCCATTGGCAGCTGGGAAACTTTTCTGCAGTTGCTCCGAAGGATTGTGTTCAAAAACTTTAAATTCTAGAAGGAAACATAGCAGCTCCTGAAACGGACCAGGAGTAATTGGACGACCTTCGAGTTCTCCATGTATATGATAGTAAAGATCACTAATTATCAAATTGGTAATATCTTGTTCACCGCTGCATTTTTCAAGGAGGTAAAAATCAAACTCAAAGCAATGTTGCAAAATTATTGTGGTACATATCTGACATTAATACCAAGGCAGCACAATGCTTCAGTCAGAATAAAGAAAAAAGAACTAGCTACTAGGAAATAAGAATTCTAATGTTTCAATAGGCTAACTGTATACCATTTCATTAGTTTCAGGTCCCCATCGGTTGGTAATGACTTATTATAAGCCATAATGACTTATTAGCGATTAAAAAATAATATGCGAGTAAAACTTTTGTATATATGTTCGTAGTGATTGAAAAGCCAAAGCTAAGAAACAACTATGTTGAAAAAGCATCAAAATCAAATTCAAAATCAAGTTTAAAATTTAAATTTTGGCTTTGGCTTATAAGTCATAGGGCAAACGATGAGGCCCTCAAAATTTTGTAAAATCTTCCAGGAGTCATAGGTTTTCCAAAAAGAACTCCACCTACTAAACACCCAACAAATATTTGAAAGCTTTTGCTGATTTTAAATATGTCAAACGGCAGTCATGGAATATGCAGCAAACAATGAACTGGCTTATACAAATCCACTAAAAATGTGTTTGGTATGCCAGCCATGCTGATGCACGCCAGCAGCCCACCCTCTACTGTGTCACTTAGAGAGATGTTCTGCGAGAGAGAGAGAGAGAGAATTGCACTTTGTACCGGGTAAAGTGCACCTTGTTTCACTTTGCATCAGGTTTAGCACATACTTTCACTTTGCACCAGGGTTCATTGATTTAAGTTTCACTTAACACCAGGATACATCATTAAATATACAATATTTTCATGAAATTTCATAAATGTTGAATAAATCCTCATCAAACATGGTCTAAATTCAAAATGATTTTATATTTTTTAATCATATTTTACAAGATATTCTTTAATATATGATACAACACCTAGTGCAAAGTGAAACTTATTTCAATATATCCTGGTGTAAAGTGAAAGTATATACTAAACCCGGTGCAAAGTGAAACAAGCTTTACCTGGTACAATGTGCAATTTAAGCAGCCATATGTCGTGCAAGAAGTTTGGTTCATCCATAAGTATCAGCATCTAAAATGGTGAGTGAATGCCTGTTCTAATGAATCATAAATTAATCAAGTAAAGTTGTATGGTATTATGGTGTACAAGTGTGGAAAAACACACCATTGAATTCCAAAGGGTCCTATGAGTTATTTTAGCAAATTGTCTTTTCTGGTTTTGTCTCTTCATGTCAGCTTCACGTTGAATGCTGACAAAGTGACAGGCGGAAATTAAAATTTCAATATACTAGACTTGACAACCAATACATACATAGTTACAGACTCGTAATTCTCATCAAGTATTTTGTACACACAAATTAAGCCCATAAAAGAATCATTAAGATGCAAACAAAAATTACACGTAAAATGGAACAAAAATTACCTGTAACCATGAAGGGCATATTGTGACAGTAGAGCTACAAATGCACGGTGTTGTAACAACTGCACCAGATAGAAAAGTTTAAGAGAGATTACTCGGCAGCTGAAAACAGTGTAAAAAACTCATAAAATCAGATAGCCAAAATATGCAATAACATTATTCCCTAACTCATAAAATCAGCATCCTTCAAACTAGTTTACGCAGTAACTTAACCATCACATAAACCCCAGGGTTACAAATGGCACACAACCAAAAGCGGTAGTATGGGGTTCTCAAAACTACAGGCCGGTGATGGGAACTTTCTTAAGAAAATACTCCCTCCGGACATAATTAACTGATGTTTAGGACAACAAAATTACAAAGAAAACAAGGCAAAATGTTTGTCCGAAACAACAAATAAAACTGACCGAGGTAGTAGTTCTATGATATTTGTTCTCAAATCTAAAGCACCATGATAGATAAGCGGATAAAATTTAGGTTTTGAAGTTTACTCACACCAACACCCCAGACTATTTCTGTCCACATCCTAATATATAGCATATGTCCATATCATGTAACAACTGCATATAAGATTAGTTTCTATTTAAGAAACAATATAGAGTAAGAGTATTCAACCCGATGTGATGAAAAAAAAAGATCAAAACAACCCATGCCCATTCCTAGCCCTATGATACAACCAAATTACTTCAGGCATAGAGATGACGCAGCAGCACATGTAACCTGAGTCGTGCTGTAGTGATGCAACCATGCATGGAGAGAGAACCAAATGTTGACATGCACCAGTTTGCAAGTGAGCAAGAATATGAGTTGCAATTGCTGATTTGTCATGTCAGGAGCCTTTATTTTGTAATTTGTCCCACAACAAAAGAAAAATAGTTTGGATTGTATGATGAGTTCACATGTCATTTTATGCCCACTTCCCTAAATAATAATAAAATGCTAGTGCTTATCCAAAGACCAAGACATCTAGAAGGTACTTGACATGGTTTTGCTCAGCACCAAATCATCAAAAAATATAGAGAAAACAAGTTATTTTCCTTTTGCTGGTTACATCTCTCTCTATTCATCATAGGCACCATACTAAACTATCAAGTTTTGGACAACTGAAGTTGGTTCAGTTTAGTTGTTTTTCTAGGCAAACCAGAGGTTATGAACCTATGCGAACCAAGCCAATATTTGCGCACAGATTCAAGACTTCTATTCCGAGTATACTGCATAGAGCATGTGTAACGACTTGGCGGCGGTCCCCAGCTACACAGGGTGTAGTCGTGCTCAACAAGAGGAAGGGATTGAGTTCCCTGTCTCTCAGGAGCTGTCATGGCATCGGACACCAAGAACAGAGATTTGCAGAGACGAGATCAAGATATTGGAAAGGAGATAATTCTTGCTTAATCCAAATGAGAGGTCGTTGGCTTACGCTGAACTAATACAAACTGAACTAATTTGAGAACAAACCAATCTAATAAAAACGGATAATGAACCTAACCTTGACCTAAGCCAAAGAAAGCGTTGGCGTCTGTCGACTGAGCGCGGTCACCATGTCGCCGGTGTGTCCAGTGCACCTGGTTTCCTGTGCTTGCTATACGTGGTCCCCCACATAACAGTGTGTGTGCACCAGCACACATGTGTGTTAACTATAAATAGCCATTCTAAGGTCCATTGTTATTTCAAATTCTTAATATGAATTGTGCTTTTAGAAGAGATGGCCTTTTGGTGTTACCTTATAGTGCCTTGGAGATAAGTGTAAGTTAAACATATAGAGTATTAGCATTTGTATGGATATTTGAGATAACACTTCTACAAGTTAGACTACTTGCAATTTTTATATGCAAAGAATGGTTGCAGGGTCATCATAGTATGTGTTCGATCTACATTAGATTGTAAGTGTTGCTTATCTTTTGGCACAAGTAACTCATGGTTGCCCATTCATGCTACTTACTCTAGTGCATCAGAAGAATAGAAGTTACATGTGTTATTTTAGAGCCACGGCTAAACACATTAACCCTAGAAGGTTGATCTAACATTACTCATCCCATTCACCATCTGACTTCCAAAAAATCAGAGGCCACCCTTACATTCATAAACTTTATGTTTCCATATCGCCTTATTGTCTATGAAACAGTCAGCCCTATGCCTATCGTATTTTTATATGGAGCCATAAAACCCAAATCTATGACTATTGGAAATACCACACCGCCATAGCCATATCACATGCTGATGTTAAATATAGAAATGATAAGATATCAAAGCGGATAACTTACTTTACTAGATATGAGCTGAATCTTCTTCACTAGCGAGAATGACAGGCTTCCAGTATCACCACTGGACAGCTTTGTTAATAGACGGATAATGCAAAGGCAGGATGCTACCTGGCACAGGAAAGATGATATCAACAACAACGCTTATATATACGAGTAGAAACCAGAAGTTGCTCTTTATAAAAACATACTACCTCCGTTTTTTAATAGATGACGTTGTTGACTTTTTCTCACATGTTTGACCATTCGTCTTATTCAAAAATTTTATGCAAATGTATAAGATATAAATCACACTTAAAGTACTATGAGTGATAAAACAACTCATAACAAAATAAATTATAATTACGTAAATTTTTTGAATAAGACGAATGGTCAAACATGTGAGAAAAAGTCAACGGCGTCATCTATTAAAAAACGGAGGGAGTACAAAATGATATAATTGTACTGCAAACACATATCAATATTTATAAGCCTATATAAGTCACAATGCGTGCTAAGGAAGTCAGATAACCAATGAGTGACCAAAAATCTCTTGGGCGTAAAACAATAAAAGTTCAAAATAACAAAACAACATTCTCTTCACTTTATTTCAGAAGTCAAGAACTGGAAAGTTACCTTAGCACGATGAAGAAGATCATTTTGGTACCCATTACTTGATAGATGATTTACCAAATCCTCCATAGTCGTGCTATCAAACCATTTGAGCACTATGTCACTTGGACAAGGTGCAACAGAAGGTTCTTTTTGCTCCTTTGAACCAACAGGGGCAGGATCAGAAGTTTTTGTTTCTGTAAGCAACTTTCCTTGCAAGAACAACTCATATGACATGATCTCAAAAATTGTACCAAGACAACAATATCTGCATATGCAAAACCTTGCTTTATCATTCTGAGAACCATGGTATTAAATCTTATATATGAAAGGTTGTATTTAATATCAAATTCTGAAACAGGATCCAGTCGATAACAAAAAACTGAGACCAGTCAAATTGGATTCATATGATGAAACCATCACTGGTGGCTTCAAACCCAAAAATGTTTTAAATTTTAAAAGAAATATTATTCAATAGAACTCTTGGGCAGATATTACAGTTAGCATGTAGGAAATGGAAAGCTAAAGCACTATGACCATACCTCAAAGATTTTTTTTCATCAACAGTCTCAACGCTGTCAATAGGGTAACTAGCAAAAGAAGCACGAATACAGCATGATAAGTTCTCCCAGAATGTTCTAGAACTTCTCAGTTTCTCTAAAATGTATATAAATTGAGCACCACTTTCCCATAATGCCTTCAGTAGATCAAGAACACCTGATAATATAGAAGGAGATCTGAAAATAACATTGTTCAGCTCAACCACACGCATAAAATAGAAGAGCAAAAGTATCAGCACTAGAATAAAAGGTGCAACAATTAACGCGAAGACTCTGGAATGAGGCAGTGGAAGTACTCTTCTGGGGTAAAAAATTATGCTTCTGACCTACCAAGATTTGACTCTTCAACCTTTGCTTCAAGGGAACACAAGATGAAGCACAAAGAAACAGTGAGAAATGTCAAAGAATCCTTTACCTATCCATAAGCTCAGTGGATCGTCCAATATAACCCAAGATTTGCTCAACAAGTCTAGGATTGCTTCCTGAAGGGTTCAGAACAAAATATTTACTGCTCTGCTCATGAGCGGAATTATCAGAATCTGCTTGCGCCCTTGTACTCTGTTCTATCAAGGAAATAAGAAGAGCAGGCTGCAACAAAAACAAATGGCGAAGTTAACCTGTGGCTCTCTTCGGTCATAAATATTTGGCATTTCCAACAAGATTCAGTCAAACATTTGAAACTTGGATTGAATCATCAATAACTTCTCAAATGCTTAGCATAAATATGGAACAATGGTATCCGTAGATTTGCCTTCAAAAGTACTATCATAATAATTTTGATTGTCAAAA
Organism: Oryza longistaminata; assembly: GCA_009805545.1. Taxonomy (NCBI): domain Eukaryota; kingdom Viridiplantae; phylum Streptophyta; class Magnoliopsida; order Poales; family Poaceae; genus Oryza; species Oryza longistaminata. Next base: position 9,521,091 of record CM020184.1, read on the forward strand.
AGTTTTAAAAGTTTAATCCAAAATCTTGTCTCAACTCCCAAACGTCAAATATCTATGAGACAGGAGGGAGTACATGTAAAATATTTAGTTATTTAGTTTTATGTAAAAAAATCATTTAAAAGATTTAAACAAGACCTAGGAAGAAAGATCTTGTCCTCGACATATATCAACAAACAACGATGCTCTGTCCCCAATACAAACTTATCCCTATATGGCCACTACCAATAAGGTAACTCATATGACAATTCTTTTCTTAAGATGTTAGACTTCTTCATGGGCAGCCCAGCCTGGCAGCCCAATACCCCTAGGACTTTGATTTCATCCAGCCCCACAGATTAGTAACAAATGAGGGAAGTGCCGCTAGTCTCAAGCAGGTCAGAAAATTCCTATTTGTTCACCCATCCCAACCACCATGCTATGTACCTAAACCTAGCTATCCACACAATGGAATTCACTTGGTGTGACAACATCGTCTTCCAGTTTAGGCTCTGGTTGCCAGGGATCACCGCTTATTTTCCACTTTACCTCCTGGCAAGTGAACCCTCAACCTTACAAGCGCAACATCAGCTCTCTGAGCCTACATGGCTACAGCATGGTATAAGCCATATTCACAAGACCAATTTGGTACATGCAAGATCTAAGGGCATATGAGATTTAATGCTAATTCTTTTGATCTTTTGCCTTAGATTGTGTGCATATAATTTCTGGATCGGTCCGTCTTTTTTTACTGTAGATAAAAAATTGATGGTTTCCTTGTTTAGCACTCCATCTGTCCCAAATAACTCCATTTTTAGCCTTGGGTGTTCAAAATAAGGTGGAGGGATAAACACCAAAGTGTCCCTCTTAAGTCTTAATAGGATATTAGTATTGGTGGGTGGGTGGGTGGGTAAGGCAAGTAAGTGGTATTGAAGGAAAAAAAACTCATAGATTTGCAGAACGATGGTAGGTAAGGAGATAGAAATAAGCTTATTTTGTGGAGCAGCCTAAACCCAGCTCCACCTCTCTAGTTCATTTTGTGAGAACGCTCCACCCAACTCTGCTCCCATTTTAGGTGGAGTGAACTGTTTGGCTGGGCTCCAACTCCAAAAGAGGTGGAGCCCTGGAACTGTGCCAAACAGGCCCTAAGATGGCAGCTGTACTCGACTAAAGGGTGATGCCGATATCCTCACCCCTTCAAGCAGTAACAAACATAGGACCAGGGGAATGGAAGGAAAATGGGAACTTAACTTCAGGTTGATTCCATTGATCTGACATCACCTTTATATAAAGACAGAGGACAACAAACTCCTAACTAGTATATAACCAACCTTTAGTAAACAAGTCTTATCTAAAGGAAAACTAATCCTATAAGGTATTAAGGTCAATCGAAACAAAAACATGACTTACTGCATTGGCGATGGAAACGGCTGCTTCCCATGCCTAGCATAAGTGTGCCCCCACATTAACAAGTTTGAGAAAAAAAATAGGCAGTGGCAATCATCTCAGTGATGGAGTCTTCCATAGAAATAGGGAAACGCAAACAGCTGACCGCTATAAAAGAATAAACTCGTCTAAATAGAAAACGAGTGCATATGGCATGTTCTACACTGTTGGAATAAAATAGTGACAAATTTTCATGGATAATATAGAGCATGCACGCACACAATGAAAAAGGACCATCTACAGAATAAACAATACCTGATAACGAGCAGCAGAAGACAGAAGGTTGAATATAGCAACAACCTCATTGACTTTGTCTACCTCATCAAGAATGCAGGAAATACTTGTTTGCAGTCTCCAAATCTGAGAACAATAAGTTAAGGGAAAGAGAAGAAATAATGATGTCAACACACCAAGGTTAATAAAAATCAATTGCACGGAACACCATGACAGTCAAACAAATATTAGGTAACACTGCTGCTAACCTCTGAACCATTAACAACAAAGTAGGCATTTTCCATGAGTTGAGGTTGTGCTTTATAAGCAGTGAAGCACAGCATTGAAAATACTCTAGCGGCTGCAACTTGTATAACCTTGAGAAATATATCAGTATTGTCAGTGTCCCAAGGCTTATGGAAGTTACGAGAAATAGCGTACAACAGAAAAGTAAAGGAAGAAAGAAAAAGCTTCATGGACAATCTTTTTTTCAGGATAGCAATTTATGCAATTTTGTGACCAACTCGGCCTTAACAAATTGTTTAGGTTACAGCAACACTATATAAATGCATGCAAACAAAAGTATTGGACATTTCTAGATGGAATAGCCTGTTCTTAGGCAAAAGATGTCCAATGCACAGATCCCCATAAATTCATGATGCTGAATCTAGACATATATATGTCTAGATTTATTAACATCTATATGAATTTAGGCAATGCTAGAATGGCTTACATTATGAAACGGAGGAAGTAGCTTTTACTCAAAAAGGGAGAAATGAAAATCGAAGGCACAAAAAAGTTCATTGTTTTACTTTATTTGAAGTTCTATTGTTGTCCTCACTGTTTGAACAAGCATAATGTGATTGGGATAATATTTTGATGAATGCAAGTTGTAAATGGAAGATGATGAATGTGTGCATTTCTATGGATGGCTGGCCTGTAGCATACAGGAACCCATCAAACTATCCAACAATGACATTAACCAAAGCTAATTAGATAGACAAATATTACCAATATAATTTGATCCAGAAAACCTACCAGGTGGCCATATTGTCTAGATAGGACTTACAAGAGGAGGTGCAAGCTGTGCACTGATCCTCTTGAGCTACATCTCTAAGGCAAGTTGCATGACAGGGAGGGGTATAATGTCATCAATGGAACCCAACACTCTGGTTCAGTGCATGGCAAGATTAGGTATTTAGGTTGTTTTACATACCAGTTGGTTGTTCTATCACTAGAGATATCGTTATATATGGATTTAGACAAGGATGTCATCCATGCAGGCCCAGCTAATCAACCAAAAGTTAAGCAAATCTCTCCATCTCCTCATGTCACCCGCAACAGTGATACTTCTTCTATCTGTTGCTTATCCCTCCAATCTCTACCACAGATACCCTTCCCAAAAGTTAGCACATAACAACTATATTGCTTAATGGGAATACAAAGTTATAATTTTTCAGGGGAAACCACAAAGTTAAAATCAATGTAAAAAAACAAAAACTTACTGAATTCTGAAAGGACATCAATGATATTGCAGCTGTGACGAAAGGCAATGGTTTTGACGAGGACGACAAAACCATAGTAACGAAAGGCGGACTTGGAACCAACTCCTGAATATTGACAAGAATTAAGAGAAACATGAGTAAAGTTATAAAACTCTGTATTTTAAAGGACTTGATCATAACATCAGTGATAAAGAAATGAACATATAATAATCAAATATATATTTGAGACAAGGATAAGAATGGAACTCAATTTTAGTTTAGAACATGTTTTGTCAATTTTGATTTCAAGCCACAAGAAGGGCCTCACAGACTAATGTTAATGTTAAAAAGTCTACATGACTGCCTCATAGACCTCTTTGCCCCTTATGTCGGCTGCGGAGGAAATAATCACGGCACAAAGTAAAGGGTTTGGCTACACCACCCACCATGGCATGCCAGACAGCTGTAACATCATGGTCGGCGGCGCTGTGTTGTTTTGCTCCCCCGAACTATTTCACTGGTGCACTTAACCCTAAACTATTTTTTGGCTCAATTTACACCCCGTCGACCCCGAACTATTGAAAACGCTCACTCCCCCCACCCCCGCAAACACTATTTATCTTTTTTAGTTCTCACTGTATAAGTCATATTTTGTACTGAAATTTTGGTAGAATATTGATGCATCCACAACTTACGTCTCAACATTCTTTTTGATTTTTTTTTCTCGCTGTTTACATAGGTTGAAAGCACTTCAAACTGATTTAAACATCAAAATTTAATGTTCGAGCAAACGCCATGAAAAATTTCAAAATACTTTTGAACTTTTGGTAAAGAGTAACAAAAAAGAGAAATGTTATTAAGGAGTAAAATGAACCCTTTTTAATAGTTTAGGGGATAAATGAGCCAAGAAATAGTTCAGGGGGTTAAGTGATCCATTGAATTAGTTTGGGGGAGTAAAATGCACTTTTTTTCTTTTTAAAATTAAGTTTCAGATGGTTTGTCTTAAATATCTGTCTGGAAAAGGTTGTCTATGGCTGATGGCCGTGTTCCATATAGAAGTAACAAAGATGAGGCAATGATGGAAGTAATTGTTTGATTACTTATTATTTGCAACCGTCGAATGTGATGACTAGGTTTGTAGTTTAGTAACTGAAGAGAGATTATACAAGGATCCCAGAGAATTCAGAAAAATAAAGTAAGACATTTTATCTGATTATCTGATAGTTGGAGCTTGTTAACTTAAGGTGAAAAAAGAGCACAGTAATATCATGCATTTTTTACCTCTGGTAAGTTGGACAGCATATAAAATACAATATCAAATCCACAGCAAAGGACAAGCTGTATATCTTCAATCTCCTTAAGATCATGACAATAGCTGCCATGCGAGTGCTGAAAAATTTTAACAGTTTGTCACAGAAAAGGTAATGAAGCTAAATCATGTATAACATAATTGCTCAAGGAAAGAAAGCTTACTTCCAGTAATTGCGTTGACATGGACAAAATATGCAAAAGAACACTGTGGATAGAAGAATCATACAATAGAATTTCCCAAATGATGCCACCAAGCTTTGATGAGAATGATTTGACTTGAATACAGCTCTTTACCAAATCAAACACCTTGAAATCACATTGAAATGGTCCGTTCTTATTTTCTCATTCATGAATAGAACTAATGAAAAAAGAATCTTAACACTATCTCTTGAACAAATTAAGTGAAACATAATTTATTTTCCAAACCATTGACTTGGACCAACAAAAAGGAGGCAAAACCATGTGAAGTCAATGAGACCTAACAAATAAAGTGGTCACCTCACAAACAATCAAACAAATTAAAAATATATGTACCTTAAGGGTTATCTTCCAGCGACTATAACTCTTGTATTTCCAGTTCATATGATTAACCATGATGTATTGAACTGAAAATATAATGAATGATGATATTATATCATCAGCAGCAGCTCCTTTCCGCATAACCTGGATGGCAAAATCAAGCACTAAAAAAATATAGCAAATCATCAGATCATCATATGTACAGAAAATAATTATGAATATATAATGCATATAGGAAAGCAGATACTGAGCAGTGAGCACTGATAATTAATTAACAGAGAAGAAATCTCACATAAATTTAATAAAAAATATTAGAAACCCATTTATAACTTCAGAGATAGCAAGATTGCATACCTGTAGTTGTAAGTGAAGAACAGTCTCCATTATCCTCAGAGGTAGCAAAAAGCATTCTTGCTAGCGCACCAGAAAGAAGCCAATCACTGCAGAGAAAACTGTAGTTTTCACTTTTTTGTTTTTTTCTCATATCTACAGTTTCATGCAGAAAAAACCACAGCAGCTGGAAATACATAAGAACTAAACAGACTTGGAACTTTTTAAGATTAGTTTACTCCAAGCCATTTCACCGTGAAAGTTAATTTTCTTTACAGATGTTTCACAATGCAAGTTCCTTGAGGAAACCAAGAGTATAGTTGTTTCAAAATGACCACTATTTACCCTTGCAGTCATGTAGTGAAAGTTATTTCGAAATGACCACTATTTCCCCTTGCAGTCATGTAGTGAACAGGTTGATCGGTTGCAGTATGCCATTCAACAAAGGCATTAGTTGAGTATGGTCAATGTCACTGACTTTAATTAAGAAACTTTTTCTGCATGATCAGCTTGGGCTCGTATGGTGAAACAATGTTTACAAGTACAGCAGACAATGATAGTTTAGTTCAAAATGCCCGAAAGCCCATTTAACTCACTGTAAAAGGGTGTTAAAAAAAATTACACTATGCATGAAAGTATGACCATCATGACCATGGTCATCCCAATAATTGAACTTAAAAAGGTGATCCATACATAATTAAGAAGCAGTGAACTATTGACTTTGAAAAATTCAAATATTGATGATAGTTGGAAATATAGAACAACTTTTGTTTCAGAATACATAAATAATGTACCAATAAACGGTTGTATACAGCAAAAAACAAGGTATATTAGCCTATTTTCCTTTTGGACTTTTTTTCCTTCTTGTTAATATAATGGTGCGCAATTCTCCTGCGCATTCGAGGAAAAGAAAAGGTATATTAGCCTATTTACCAATTCCCGTACACTAGATTACCTTGAAGCACCACCAGATTGTGTAATGAAGAAGCCACAGTCCAACGCCACATTGAACACATGGTATGGAACACTGAAAAGACAAACTCCTTAGCCAAAATAATTTACAACAAACAGATAGTCAAGGCTTTAATAGAAGAAAAGGAATACTTCAACACTACTTATTCAAAACTGAAACAAACCAAGAGGCAAATCAGCTTACCAACTGAGCATTTCTGCCAGCATGCCAAGGGTTTTGGACATTACACAAGCATTATTAAAATCTTCCACATATTTGAAAATGGATGTGCAAAAAATTTTAGCAATATCAATCCTGAGAAGGGAAAAATATAATATATTATTCTCATTCCAAGGGATGTATTCAGCGTGAATAAATGTTTCAGACCCATATTCTCTAAAAGACAAAAGTTTCAAACCTGACATGCTTGTCAATATAACCCAAGTTCTGTGACGCTTGGACAGCTAGCGACTTGTCAGCATGCAGCAAAGCAAGGCACAAATCCTACAGAAAGTAAACTATGCATATTCAAGGCTCAAAATTAAATGGAGATAAGGCTGTGGAATACAAGCACTAAAAACTGCAATATATTCAACAGCATGAAAAACAAATGAAGATCCCATTTGTTAAGGTGGAATTTTATCAAAAGAAGGGGTAAGTAACTTAGTTCATCGTCAAGAAACAGATTTAGAAACAAGCAATTCAAGATGTAGGGTGAAAAATAAAGGATCAGTACCCTGTTTGATGATACCATCTTATATAGTAGGTCCATTATAGCACAAGCTTCCTCGTAATTGCATGCATGAAGATCTTGTGCCAAAATTACAAGCAAAAAGAGGACACCTGAATGTGGAAACTAGATAAAAATGAGCCAGCAGCTCATGTCAGATAAACAATTCAGTACATCCATTAAAAAAATTAAGCACTATGGCAGTTATGAAAGATTTTTGCTTCTCAAGGTATCAACAAAACCAAGTACAGACCAGGGACACATACATTTAAAGTAGTTCAAATTGTGCACGCCTTCCCTGATTTCAATCTATACATCCTAGTATTATATATTATTACTATATTGCAGTTGTACTATAGTTATTCATGTATACGGCTAGGCTTTCATTTCTATAGAAGACAAATTATGAAACTAGCAAGTACATATATACTGGCGAATTGTTGAGGCGATTCATCTCTTTGTTGATCCTTGTGGTCTCTACATGTGCTAGTCCCCTCTTTCAAGATCAAATGTATGAGTTCCTATTAATTGTTTTTGTTTGATGAAACATTGAGCTAAGATTGACACTATATGCAAGACATATCCTGCCATAAAACATCAGCCTCGTCATGGAGTTTACTTCTATCTTTTGAAGAAAAATCCAATACTTATTGTGATGATGAATCGGTATTACAAGGCTTTGGGTAATCCTACATACAAAATGTCATATAGGCTGGAACATCAATCTTATAGTACTCTCTAGCTACAATCGGATGGTTAGGTAGGAAGCTATTTCTTAGAATTGATTTGGTTCCTATTATGTGTCTTCGGTAAAATACAAAATTAGCTTATTTGTTAACACTTAATCCATCAGTTGTCAGGGCTTATTTGTTCAATTATCACACAATACATAAAAAAATCACCGATATTTCTCCCAAATCTATCACTCATCCTAGGCAAGGTGAACTATCTTAACAAAAATCTATCTACCTTGCGCAGTTGCACTATCTTGTCTAACCACTAACCAATCTTGGAAAAGGTCCATTTTACTCCCTCGGACTATTCTCCAGACCACTTAACAAGTGAACTATTTTTCCAGCAAATTTCAAAACCCACCACTGAACTACTAAAAAATGGCTCAGTTTACTCCATAATGGCAATCTGTTTTGTTTTTTTCTCCATAATAAAGCATGTTTTAAGCTAAAATTTTTTAGAGCCATAGATGACAACGTAAAGTATGTTAAAAAAATAAGTTCATTTTTTCCATAGCAGTTTGTATACAGTTTTAAATCTCTCCCAACCAATGCAAATAGTGGCTTAATTTTTTTTAAAAAAAAGTTAAGACATACTCCCTCCGTCCCAAAATAAAAAAAAACTAGGATAGGATGGGACATAACCTAGTACAACGAATCTGGGCAGGTTAGGTTATGTCCCATCCAATCCTAGGTTTGTTTATTTTGGGACGGAGGGAGTAAGGTACAATGCTATGTATCATCCCACAAAATATCAAAGTAAAACACAACTTACAGAGTAATAACAAAGAAAAATGTCATTAGGCAGTTAAGTGAACTGTTTTCAGAGGAGGGGGGGGGGGTAAAGTGAGCTGAAATCTAGGGGTAAAGATCTGTGTCAAAAAAAGTTCAAGGGAGTAGAATAAACTTTTCCCTTCTATTTTCAGTCATCACTACCAGTTCCTTCTCTATGGTGTTTACATCATTATAATTAAACACAGGGCACAATGAAACAAAACATGCAACTGATTTCGTTAGACAAGAATGCCTTGCTAACATTTTTTCTATCGGAAAAAGAAAGAATATCAGGTAAGTAGAATAGAGAAGGTATTTTACCTCCCAGCGAACTAATGCAACATCATCTTCAAGAACTTTCAAGATGTAGCCATGGCTTCCACCGGGAATTGTAATTCCTTCAATACCAAAAATGCTGATTGGACTATGAATTTCAATTTGATCATGGTAGTTCACATTGTCTGTATCACTCCTAGGGACTGCATACAACGTAGTCACCCCATTCATCCTCTCAAGGTAATTAAATCTGCAACAAAGTAACCCCAGAAAATATTTATTATAGGTAGAACAGTATTGCAGGTGACCAAAAAATATAGAAACTACAAGTACTGTGTGATTATGAATGGCTAAGGAATATTATAATAGTCAATTTTGTGTCACCGGACCCAAAAAATCTGTACATCACCATATAGACATCTCTTATTACAATTTAGGACATCTCAATTAGAAGGACGATGCTAAACAATGACAAAATGGTATACTGTGAACCAAAATTAATGAGCTAACAGGTTTCGGGTACCAAGTGAATGTTTCAGGTGGTAATGGTATTCAAGGCATAAAACCTGCAGGTTTTAAACGCCAAGTGTAATGTTTTAGGCAAGTTCAATATAAATATTACAAATATAAATATTCACAAAGGATCCAGCATACTTCAAACGTGTTGATTAAACAGGTATTTTCCATTGCCACATCAGCTTTGAAGCATCGTTGTCAGTTGTCACAAGTACCATGATGGTCGTTGGTTCAAGAAACGTAGGTTTAGGTGACATAACCGCAGGATTGTGGATGGGCAACCTTGCATAAGATGATCTGCCATAATAATGTTTGTTCAATTGGTTGTTGGGCCATGAATAGCATACAACTCCTTAATATTTGCAGACAAAGCTTGTTAAAATTTATTTTCATTCCCTAATGCAAGTGACTGTAACCATCTGGAGCTCAAATAGCATTCTGCAACATGCATTCTAAGTAAGCATGTGCAGAATTGACAAAATAACATTGTATTAGAGAAAGCATACATGCAACAGGAGCACTATCCACAATTCAGAACACTGGAATTGGAAAATAACAATATATTGAAATTGAAAGGTGATCATTTACTATAATCCTAAATTTGAGATAATACGATGGTATTTTTTTTCTCAAAAAAGCAAATCCACTAGAGAAATCCAGTTTTCTACTTTTCTTGTTTGTCAGCAATCAGAGTGTGACATTGACAAAAGAAGAAAAACAAACAAACTCCAATTAGCACTATTGAGATTAACTATAAACATGAACATCAGTAGGGCTCCCAAAAAAAGAAGAAAAAGAAAAGGGCACAAAAAATATTAGAGCTTTTAAGCCTGGCAGAGTAGCCAAAGCCATATCAGCAATGGAACACCAGAGCTAGGAAATTACAGGTCGATGTATTACGGTGAAAGAGGAGCAGAATGAATTAATACATACACACATTGAGCAGGCCAACTCCCATGGCAAACGGCTGATAAGAAGCGAATCAATTCTGATATCTGGAAAGGATACTCCTTTTCCACCATATGAAGAATGGACCTGATTGGACCATCAATAAAACTATCTTTGTCCCAGAATTGCATGCAGAGAGATTCCTGAACCATAAAAAGGATCACATCAACTGATTTATATTATGCAAATACATGAATAGTTCTACATCTGCACATGTTTTGTAGTCAAACCTCTCCATCGTAAACTTCGCATAGAATATTTAAAATCATGCCAAGAGAACTATCTTCTGTCTGCACAGATGAAATACAAAATTACAAATAACACAGTATGAAGGCAACCTTTTGTGGCTTTGCCAAGGAAACAATTCAATTTAAATGCACACTATGAAGAACCACAATTTACCTGATAAGAGATCTCATATGAAGCCACAAATGCTGAAATGAATGTTCTCAATATACCCCGAAAACCAGAAACAGGACCCTGAAAGCAAGCTTTGTCATGCACTTAAAGAAAGCTCTCTAAGTTAAAAAAAAAAGAATCTAGTGTAAAAATCATGAAATAAATGTGGAGCGAATAAATAGTGCAGTAACATATCCTAGATAGACTATTCGTTTTTCAGTAATCACATTATTGTTGTTTAATAGGCATGGCATAGTACTATAGTAGCATAGTACAAACAGTTCATCTAATTCTGTGTTGCATTGGGTATGTAGAAACTAAGACTGAAAATCAGGACATGGACAATTGACTAGTCAGTTTCTATACGTACTTCTTGGTTGTGTCACTGACAGATAATATGGGCCTAAACAATCCTATATATACATGGGTGATGCAGAACGCATCCAGTCCAGAAGTGAAATAGGACACATTGGCCAAACACAAAACTATATAACTATATACATATTAATATAGCAAAGTTGAATCATAGCTGCCTCAGATACATGGTCACAGCTCAGTTGGAGTGCTCACAACACATTCTGCAGCCATGTAAATTAAACAAATACAGTCAGCAGAGCCGCATTTCACTCTTTAAGTCTGTAATTTCAGTACACAACAGGCCTTACCCTTAATCTTCTTCAAGCAATGTAATCATTTTTAAATAATTTATATTTTTTTCAACACTGATGACATGAACATCTGCTGCTTTCTTTTCCAAACACAGGAGGAAACCTTTAAAGGTATTTCCAGAATTTCAGTGAATAACTGAATACTCATATTTTATCAGTGAGAATACAAAATGAACTAAGGATAATAGTATAGATCCCACATAGTAAAAGAGTTGCTCACGTAGAACATTAACCACTGTCCACCTAACGACTGATAAACTAAAAATATAATTTCCCACTGCATAGAAGTTTTCCTATCACCTTCAGATCTAATGCATTCTAAAAGAACAACAAAAATGAATGTCCAGTCATATTGCAAGCATTAAGAAGAGGAATCAATAAGTGACTGCTAGCATCTCATTTCCCATCTCAATAGTGAATAGGTTCACCAGATGCATCACCCGTGACTTACGAGAAGTCGAGAATCAACTAGGGTACAGAAACAGAAAGCTATTTTGTCTTTATAACAAAATCATATACCTCTTGAAATCATATCATACCAAAACTAGGATGAAGCCATGCTCATAAATACCCCCTCCAGTCATAAATATTTGATGCAGTTGACTTTGACCTTTCGTCTTATTCAAAACAATTATGTAATTATCATTTATTTTGTTGTGACGTGTTTTATTATTAAAGGTACTTTAAGTGTAACTTATGTTTTTGCATATTTGCACTAAAATTTTGAATAAGACGAATGGTCAAACTTCATGGTGAAAGTCAACTGCATCAAATATTTATGACTGGAGGGGGTATTTATGAGCATGGCTTCATCCTAGTTTTGGTATGATATGATTTCAAGAGGTATATGATTTTGTTATAAAGACAAAATAGCTTTCTGTTTCTGTACCCTAGTTGATTCTCGACTTCTCGTAAGTCACGGGTGATGCATCTGGTGAACCTATTCACTATTGAGATGGGAAATGAGATGCTAGCAGTCACTTATTGATTCCTCTTCTTAATGCTTGCAATATGACTGGACATTCATTTTTGTTGTTCTTTTAGAATGCATTAGATCTGAAGGTGATAGGAAAACTTCTATGCAGTGGGAACTCCCTCTGTCCGCAAATATAAGATATCCTTGGTTGTTTTGAAGAAATTAAGGATAAAGGTAAAAGGCTATATGACCCCTTATTAAATAAGGGTATGTAGGGAGTGGGAGGGTCGTTGGTGGTAGGATGGGAAGTAATTTGAATGGGAGGTGATTGATGTGACAAATTGTACTTAGGATACCTTATATTTTAGGACATTTTTTTTATGTTTTAATCTATTATATTGGGAGGCGAAGGGAGTATTGTTCCACTTGGGTCAAATTTGATTATACTGATGTCATATGAGATTTTCTAGACTTTCAAAATTTGTGAAGCATACAGAGTAGTACTTAAGAGTATCTATCATCATTCATTTATATATCATGTATGTTGTAACTACCCATAAGGTGTCTATGTATGCAGTCACTACATGAATTATCTTTTGCAGCTGCGTCCACATCACTAGCCTCCTTTTATGTTCTGATTAAAACATGGCAATATCTGTAGTTACATGGTATTAATGGTGATAGCTAGCATCAGTATAAACTTAACTCCATACGATTATCTATGACTTCAAACTATTTGGGGTAACATTGCCATAAAAACAGAAATAAGGGGGTGAACATTTATTTAGAGCATTTACATCTGATTCCTTCAAGATGTTTGAGCACAGAACTCCTTGTAGATAATTGAATGGAGCAAACTCAAAGGAGCGTTGGGCATAAGATGTATGATCAATGTCCTGAAAGCTTACGAGTGTAAGAAGATACAATGTTGCTTGCTGTAATGAGCCTAATGGCATTAGAATAGTGTATGGTTGAATGCCATCCTTACCAAATTGGTATTACTTCCTGGAAGGGACATGACCAGGCAAAGGAAAACTGCCCAAGCAAGAATAAGTGGTCCTGATTCTACTGCTGCAAATTCGGGTAATTTTGATACTTCGACGTCCATTTCAAGAATATCAACAACAGAAAATGTGGAATACCCTCCGCTGAGACCAAAAAAAAAAAACCATGTAAGCTCTTAAACAGAAGTTACACTGACATATTAATAAGATACTAATATGGCATGCTCCCATACATAAATGAAAAAGCCAAGTTAGTCATAAATACCTAAAAGGAACTTCATCACAAACCATCCGGAGTAGACTTTCAAAGTCCAAGGTTTGAATGAGAATAAACAGCAGCTGAGCTTTAGCATAATGAAACGAATTTTTTGCTTCAACAGATACAGCAAATTTTCCAACATCATAAGAACCAGATAGCATGTCCTAAAAGGATAAGTGCTCAAGAAATAAATATTGATATATCAAGTGAAGAGATCTCAGATTCCCACAGAATGAATAGACACCAAAAGGATGTACCTTAAAAATCGAACACAACATTATCCACAGTCCACCATTACACCTTGAAAGGTTATCATAGAAAAAAAGAAACAAGATGTCAAAAATCAGGTTAATTTCAATCAATGTTTCTTCCAGCCAAGAAATCGTCAATTCAGCTCCCTGCAAAATGATGAGTATATCAGTGTGTGCAGAAGACACAAAACCACAACGGCAACGGAACCGTTGGACTTGGGCCGCTCAATTGCGGGCCTTGTGGCCTTCGCATTGTGGCCTCTCAATGGAATAAGTTCACTTATCGATTAATCTGATTTTCGTCCTTCAATCGAAAAACCAAATCGGAGAAGGGAGGGGGAGGGTAGAAGAGATGCTGATGCACTGGCTTTCATGATCACGAAGCAATCTGACGAGTTCCATATGATGTCAGTGAAGCAAGGAAACATTGGGCCGGCGAGGGTGTTGAGAAAATGGGAAAGACCAGAGGGGGGTGTCGTGAAACTGAATATCGATGGATCTTTCAGACCAAATGAGCTGGCGGGGGGCTAGGGTTATGTTATCAGATATGCGGATGCGCATGTGATCCAGGCGGGTGCCGGAAACTCATCACGGTTGCAGGATGCCTTCCACGCTGAAGTTTTGGCCACAGTGAAGGGAGTAGAAGCGGCAGCTCATAGGGGTATGGCACATATCCATCTGGAGTCTGATTTAGTGATGCTGGTTCAAGCCCTGAAGGAAGGGAATCTACAATATGCAGTGATGGGGGTTCTTGTCCTAGAAGCGAAGAAGATTATAGCCTCGGCTTTTATTTCTTTTTGAGTTAGCTATTGTCCCCGTGAATGTAATAAATTGGCAGATGCTATAGCATCGATTGGATGTAACAGCCCCCAAAACACTGTACGATTGCCATATCACCAAGTTCCATGTGCCTTCTTCTCCATTTTCTCCACAGCGACGCTCGTGTTCCTCGGTCCGAAGGCAGCGTACGACGCGCACCCACCGACATAGAGAGGGAGAAGGGCGGGGGCAGCATCCATCGGGCAAGAAGGCCGGCGAGCACGCATGGAGAGGAAGGAGGTGGGGAGGCTGACGAGCGGAATAGGGAGGCTCTAAATTTGTCTCGCAATTTACATACGGAATCTGTAATTTATTTTGTTATTAATCTATGTTTAATACTTCAAATGTGTGTCCATATATCCGATGTAACACGCCAAAATGTTTCGTCTCGCGGTAACACTTGGGTATTTTGCTAACTAGGATTGCATAATTTACCCAGTCCTGAATTAGGAAAATTAGACCTTAATAATCTAGCATTTATCGTATTTTTATTTTTTTTTGTTGTAACGCATGGGTATTTTGCTAGTATAGATATAGGTTTGCAATCCGTATATTCTTGAGAAAAGAAAGTGTGAACCGTATAGTTTCCATTTTTTCCGTGCGATCGAAACAAGGTGGGAGAAGACTGCTGCAATCTGCTCTGCGATATGACTGATCTTGTCATCTCTTGTGGTGTCGTAAGATAGTATGATTCTACCTTGGTACTACCTCCGCTCCAATATAAATTAATATAATACTTGATGCTAGATTCATAGTAAAAATATATCACATCTAATATTATATTAATTTATTTTGAAACAGAGAAAGTATGTTTAATGTTTTTTTAATGTAACAAAAGGTTGTAATTATTAAACCAGTTAAAGACAAAAGGCAATGACAAAAATACCTCTACTACATAAAAAAAACTCATAGAGAAATGCTCATATAGAGAAATGCTCATAGGTGTCGATTCATTTAAGTCCGACACCTATGGACCTTTTGCCGTACCCCTGTGATAAAAAAATATAGAACCGACAACTTTAAACACTATAAATGCTGGTTCTCGAGAAAAAACCGTACTGTAGATGCAGGTTTTTAAAAGAACCGATACCTATAATATTATAGTTACCGGTTAATTAAAGAACGGATTATATGTGTCGGTTTTTTTAAATAAACCGGCGCCTATACCACGCTTTTTCTCTAGTGTTTTCTCTTTTCTCCCACGCTTCTCTCTCAAGCGTATCTTTCTTAGTCTCTCTCACGGCCGCCGCCCTGACGGCGGCAGCAGCCCACCCTCCCCTTCGCTAGATTCAGCGGGCTCCCGCGCCGGCGGCAAGCTACCCATGAGCGGTGGCGTCGGGCTCCCCTCCACTAGATCCGGCGAGAGGGAAGGCAGTGGCAGTGCCGGCGAGAGCGAAGGCGGCGGCCTCCTCTCCACCGCTGGCTGCCATGATGGTGGGGGCAGCTAGATCAACGATGGGAAGGTAGGGGAATCGATTTTTGTGATTGTGTTTGGATGATTTTTGTGATTTTGTTTGGATAATTTTTGTGATGATTTTGATGGAGCTGACTCGAGGCATCAGGATTCGTGGATCGTCAAAGGTGCCGGTTTCTAAACCGACACCTATATCTCTTCACATCTATATCACTTTTTGTAGGAGTGTACATGCATAAACCTCCCTAAAAAAACATACATAAACCAGCTATACACGCACACAGATTAGCCCTAGCTGTTCAAAGGAAACGCGTTGCCTTGGAGTTTATTCCACGGCTAACGCACGGCACAAGCTACTTGCCGTACGTCCGAACAAGAGACTCCCACAAGACAAGCAGGGCAGCAATCAGAACACCGAGAAGGCAAATCATGGTGATGACCATCCACGCATGGCCAAATAAGGCAAGAATATAGTCTACGAAAAACACAGGTATGCCGACCCAAAGCCAGCCAACGTCGACGAGTGTGTCCCGCACGGCAGCGGGAGCACTTGGCAAGAACAGGTCCATGTACTGTCTTACCACACCGACCAGCGCCATGTAGACTCCCCATAACATGACAGCCAGCAGACACCATGGGTAGCTAGCACCGTCGAAAGGGCGGATGTAGAGGTCATATGCCAAGTACGTGGAGCCGGCGATGAACATGGAGGGTAAGTAGATCGCCAGTACCCACATCACCGAACGGGATGTGCGAGACTTGGAGTTCGCTTTCCCAACCGTCAGTGCAGGAGGCACCAACTGCGTCGCGCTTCTAGTCTGATCGTTGGTAGCGCTAGCACTGCTGATCTGGTACAGCAGCTGTAGAGGGTCTAGGGTATAGCCTCTGTCTGCAAGCATCTTAGTGTATGATCTTCGCAGCCAAGGCATGTCTGCAAGTGTGTTATGATAGATCCTGCAAAAAGAAAAGGAGTATCTATGGTATGGCATCAGTTCTATCCATAGAAGAATACTGTACGTGCATGGAATTAAGTTATATGAACCAACCGCTGTACACAATATTTGCTCACGCTCTACTGACCTCTTCCTAAAAGCATCACATGTGTTCAGAATTTAAAAGGCCAGATGAACACGAAGCATGCTATAACAATTAACTAACGGTTTTCAGAAGAAGAAATAATTTTACTACTCTGCACTCAAAGAACCTGCATAGCTCCAATAAAAGCCTAAAACTGTATGCAATTGACAGCGATCTGACAGACTCCAACCTTATGTATAGAGATTGAACAAAAATATGTATTTTTTTTAGTTCAGTTGTACTGCTCAGGTACCTGACTATCGTTATTCTGTTTGCAGAACAACTCGCATTTCATATGTTTTGGTAGAAGGAAAGTACTAACACTTGTTCAACCATGAACACAACACTACCAGAACAACTTGTATTCCATGTGTTTTGGTAAAAAGAAAGGCCTGACACTTGTTTAATCATGAATACAAGTATACAGCACTATCAGAACAACCCGTATTTGGTAAAAATAAAGTCGTGATACTGGTTTAACCATGAATATAATACTAAACAGAGGAAGCTGCACTGTAAACATAATAAGAGGTTGAGACATAGCGTTCAGTCATCACAGGCCGAACATCAGGGCCCTAAAAACTGGTCATGGAGGATTACGCTTTTGTTAAATTAGACTACCCAACAGAATTATATACCACATGTAAATTTCAAAGGTTCAGCCCAGCAAGATTGGCAATGGCAGGAGACCTGGCTGTATGGATTCGTAAACTAACAGAGCATGGCCGAAATTATTAGTATTATCTTTTCTGGCGGCCGAGCAGGTGGGCTCCTCCGGCCCTAGAGCCCGTCGGAACCCTAACCCTAAACAGCAGCCGCCTCCTCCGGCGAGGAATCGACGCGTGTCGGCGAGCCAGACGCCATAACGAACATGGTAGGGGACGGAGGAGGATCATACCTCGATCTACTGGGACTTCCGCCGAAGACGGAGGGGAGCAGATTCGCCGCGTTGCGGTTCGGCGGCGGCGGCGGCAGCGAAGGAGGAGGGGGCGAGTGGCGACGGGATTGGGAATTCAATCGACACACAGTCAGCCGTAAGCCTTAATTTGGGCCGCGCAAAACGTGTACTGGGCCACAAGAAATTTGAGCTGGTCTAAGCTTTACCTATCAGGGGTTCAGTAGAGAAGCAAAATTAGTCCATTCTCTAATAGAGCAGAGAAAAATAAAATGAGATTTCGCTTGTGTATAACAATTCCTTCATTAATTGTTTTATTCCTTCCCTACAAGATTATGTTCTTCTGCAGAATATCTATTTCTTTCTAATCAAGTGATTACTTTAGTCAACTCCCTTCAAAAATTCATTTCATCATGTAAAATAAAGCATATACATATCGCAATGTACCACCTAGAATCTCAGGCTGTAGACGACATTCATTTCCTAATATATTAGAAATTAAGACAGAGTACTGAAGTTGAATCAATCATCATATCAAGCTACTTCTTTAGGAAGGGCATACACATGTGGAGGCAATACAGCCAACTAGGAAGCAGGAATTGAAATTGAATGATGGACAGTGAACCATAAAAGTTGTCGTGACTGAATAATACAAGAATGATAATTTGGTACATTGACATGCAATGGCCACATTTTCATAAAATTAGCGCTAGGGCTGTAATATAACATACCCCTTTGACAGAGAATGCAGGTGCAAGGGAATCTCGAACAATGGATAGTAGTCTCTGTTCCACCTCTTCCCTAACTAAAACTGAGGCCTCTTCTCTAACGGCATCAATTGAATCAGAACAATCATCTGCATATGGAGAAAAAAGATAGCTTGAGATGTGCACTTTAAAACCAAGTAGACCACAAGTGCCATTTGTTAAACAAAAGCATGTCTATTTTGAAGAAAGTGCCTTTATATTTCCCAGCATTTTTATATTTCATGGTTGGCAAAAAAATAAGCTTTAAGAATAGGAAACATTAACTAACATTTAGGATGACATGGTCAAACTCAAACATAAAACACCAGCCATGATTTTGAACCTTAATTCATGCCTTACTCAAAACAGCACAAAAAACACTCGCCTAAGCGCAAAAGCAAGGCGTATCAGCTAAAGTGCCTTGAGTAGCGTCAGCCGCAGAGAGGCTGGCGCTGCACCTTTAGGGCTAACCACTTAAGCACAAGGCACTGAAGTGCATAGGTGCAAGCTTCAGTCGCATCTAGCTGTCAGGTAGAAAAGAATAGAAAATAGGGCAGGGGTCGTGTAGCCCAGAATATGGCCCAGAAGGATTAAGTTGAACTTCTAAGTAAAATTATCTTCAAAGTGGCATGCTATGTATAAAGCAACAATACTTGTTCAATTGCAGTTTGCTAATCTCATATTAAGACCCATTTAAGGGTGGTAATGGGCACAACCTTTTGGCCTACAAAATGTAAGGGCTGGGTGTCTGGGTATAAAAAGGGTTGGGCTGAAATTTAGTAGATTTTTTAGCTAAAAATATTTAAGGGCTGAGATGTGTTGTGGAAGGGCCCAGGGGCCCTGGCCCATTACCACCCCTAGACCCATTATATATTATTTACTTTTTTGTCATCCTCGATAGCTGCAAGAATCAGGCATGGAGTATTCTTCTTAGGGGTAAACACTCATATTTTTATGCTCGCGCTCTTTTTGCACTTTGTGCATAAGCAATATGAGGACATTGCACTTTGAGTGCGCTTTTCACTTTAATGACACTAACTAAAAATCTAAAACACGTGCGGTTGTCATTTTCTGGACTGCAAGTGAAGAGATAAGATGTAGATGCATCATTTCCTAGACTCAAATCATCCATTAGAATTCTCAGTTTCTCACACAAAAAAGAAACACGAAATAATTTGGTTTGCTGCCAAAAACACTTTTTCAGAGAATGAGGGTAAATCCATTCACTAATGTTGCATATTGCAAACATATTTTAACCTAACTCTACAAAAACTTACTTGCATGAACAAAGATTCTTCGGATGCACTTCAGCAAGCATTGACGCTCCAGGTAATATTGTACAGATACCTTCAAAAAAGGGAAACATTATTCAAGAATAGTAGACAGAATCACATAAACAATAACAATTAATAAACCTTTCAACTAAGTTAAGATAAATCTGTACACATCCAGACAAACAGTAGCCTAAATCAGCAATTGTTAACTCCTTTAATCTAATCATGCATTTTGGAGAATTTGTCTTTAGAATGCATAAGATCCAGTTCAGTTTGAGCATACAAAATGTGCACTTATGCACAGAGTTTAAAATTAACCATACCCAGGGAATAAGGTGCACAAGTTTCTAAAAGTTCGTCGAAACCATATATCCATGAGGTGACATTATATAGTCCAGTAAAATTGAAAACAGAACACAATCAAATTTCCAATATATCAAATTGTAAAATTATCAATTTTTTTATGTCTTGAAAATGCGATTAAACTTTGACTTGAAATTGCAAGCCTATATAACATCTCAATCTATATGTGATTTCTTCTATATTAATAGTAAACTTTTATGGCTTAACGGAATTTGCGCAGCAATTTACACATGATATAATGCCTTACTTTTAGTGAGAGGATTGTCACAAGATAGAACTAGAAGATAGCAATTCAATTCCCCAGAAAGTAATTCTGGTTGCAAGATTAGAAGTTTTATAGTTTAATTTAACTTGGCACATTTCTTTCTTGAGATCTCGGATTCAAATTATTTGATGAAGTAAGAATCTATTCAGAAGTGTATTCAAAATTTTAACTATTGGTTGCTAAAGTATAACCAATACATAGATGGCTCTCAGCACTCCTAACAGGTAGTATGAAAAGAAATTAGACAAAAAGCCTCCAAAAGAAATATGCAATTGTACCATACATAATGAATTATGTTGCAGCATTTTACTTTCTAATTTTCTACAGTCAGCATTAACTGCAGTGCATAAAGAAGTCTATTTTACGGGAGAAAAAACACATAAACATACCAGGCGAAGAAACTCTTCAGTATCAGCAACAAGAGCTGTTGGAGTGTTTTCTGAAGTTCTCTTAACCAGAATGTACGATTGCACCTCATCCAAGTTCTGACAGAAGAGAACATATAAAATGAAATGCTGCAGCACAAAAGACGTGTGCAACTATTTTGTTGAATAAAAACAAATGGGCCCCAAAAAAGAATATCTTCAGACTTGAAGAAGTTGGACAGAAAGATGGGCAGGATAAGCTTGCCCAACATATGACAACATTACATCAGGAAAACAAGAACATTATACAACACTAAACATATAGTGTGCTCTTTACGATATTGTTTTCTATTATTATACATAACTCAGGAAATGTTACATCACAGGGACATGCATAAGAGAAAGGTTATGAGAGTGATTGAACTATATGACATCACAACATAGATTTCGTTGGTATTTTCTTAACCACAACATTTTTGGTACACTAGAATTTATTTGAAAAACATTTAGGTAAAGAATAAAGGCTGACAGGTGAATAAAAAGTTCATGGATAACTCACACCTACCACTGGAAGACAAGAACAGCAATAGTACTAACAATCAACGCTCCAACAACAGTGGAACTTGATGCATACACAACTACACCCTGATTATAATAATTCTCACAATTACGAGAAAAGTTGTTCCACAGACATCTAAAAGGTTCCACTAATCGCACAAGTATTGAGTTAGGCGGCCCCTGCCTTTGAGTTATTTAAATTGAGGAAGTTCTAAAACGCTACTGATTGCATCTCAACCACAGAGGCACGAAATGGTGGTAGCAGTGGTGGTGTTGGGGAGTGTGGAGAAGCAGAGTACCATGCACTTGCTCAGGCGAAGCGCGGCTGCCTTGAGCTCGGGCTTGACGGCGAGGCGGTGCTCCCCAACAAC
>CM020184.1:9543040-9564087 GCA_009805545.1 Oryza longistaminata
GCCAAGTGGGCCCAGGTCTATGTAAGCTAGGTGGGTGAGAGTGGTGAGGGTAGAAACAGGAGTGAACATTGATTTTAGATGATTTTTCAGGATTATTTCTCTCACTTATATTTTGTAACTCTATAGTTTATTTTGTGACTGGGATAAATTAGTGTGGATTTTTGTGATGATAGATGGGGATACCTAGATTCCATTTTTTTGGTTGCACTCAAAAATTATGTGTAATTTGCTCTCAGAAAATTGGACTACAGATTCACCAAGTTCACAGATAGAACAATATACAGTCACTAAGGGCTTGTCAAATCTGGTCATGGGATGGTGTATTGGCTATGAGCTACATCTCTCTGGCACATTTTGGAATTCCTACCAGCATATGCAGCTTTCAGCCTATGGTTGGTCATTTGATGATCCTTGCTTGGCTTGTTCCTGCCACTAATGCTAATTTCCTGGCCAATGCATGATATATGGAGTGAGTGCTTGTTTAGTTGTGCTAATGAAGCTCATGAGATCCATAAGGTTTCGGTCAGTGGTAAGAATGTGCATGGGATGCTGATTCCTACAGAGCTCAAATCATGGCCTGATTCACAAGCAAACACAAGGCAGTGAAGGCGTGGTGAAGTTTCTACCACCATGACCATGTTGTGGTTATAGTCGATTGGTCATTGGACATGTTACCGCTACTGCCCTGGCCACCACCTGATATATGGTGTGATTGCTTGTTCATATATTTTAATTCTGGTTTTGAGGTTCATGTGGCTCTAGTCAGTTGTGCAAGTTCGTATATACTGCATATTTCCACAGAGCTGAAGGTTCCACGGCCACCACTTGACGTGGAGCATATTCATGCATGGAGGGTGATGGCTAGAATGGAAAAATTATCTAAACACATGGTCGTTGTACTAATGTTGGCTGGGACAGAAAGGTTATCTGAACAACAAATGAGGTACAAACTAGCTTCATATGTCACTCCTACTACAACATTTGAGGTACAAAATTATTTATGCAGGATTGCAGCTACAGGGAAGTGAAGGTAGTAGTGATAGCCAGCAGGGATGCTTTTATATCAGTATTGGTATTGCTAGCAAAATATTTATGTTACTTTATGCACCAGTTTCTGACAGTAGTACATTCAAACTTAACATAAATATGCATACCACACAAAAAATTCAGCATGCTGAAGATCATTTCAATTCTTCTCTTATCAGATTCATTAATCCATAAAAACTTAACTTTTATAGCATGGTTGACACACTTGATTTCAAGCTCTCAAATTCAGACATGCTGAAGATCACTTTGCACGTTCTCTTGGCCCTTTGGGAGGTCTTCCTTTTATGATTTGAAATTTAATCTCATAGAGTGATAGATTTCTTGGAAAATCATCAGCTTAGGTTCTCAAATTTATTAATCTACTAATCTCAGAGTCATATTTGTGTTTAACCAAACACTAATCATTTCTCTTTGATTTAACTCATCAAACCTACAAGTTTTTCAATTCTTCTGTTTAACCTATAATCTTGAGCTTCATCTTTGCGGCAACGTACCAACTCCCGAGGCTGGCAAATAGTTGCTCACACTGAAATCTTTTGATCTGAAATCTGAAACTTTACTATCACTTGTTTTGAAATTTGAAAGTTTGTTCTAAATTCTGAAATTGTACTAGCACTTGTTCTGAAATTGGTGATTAGCCATTTTGTTTTCTAGAAGGTGCAACTGATCAAGATGAGGCTATAGCTATTGTCTGATTGCTACTGTGGTTACAGACTTTCTGCAGAAGTTAAGCTGAAACTCTATTTCAGAATGAGTACTTCACTACAGGAAGCAGTATTGTTGTTCAAGTTCTCAACTTTTGGAGTTATGGATATAATACAAGTATAGTTTGATTTTACCCTAGTTGATTTTGCCGTTATCAAGTAGTCATCGTTAGTTTCCAATACACTGTCCTTGATGAGAGCTGTCTGAACAGGTTAAGAGTAGCAGTCAGGTTACCTTGTTTTCTTTGCTTACAGAGGCAGGCAAGCAGGTTCAGAGTAAAAGACCATGAATCATCTATATATTTTTCTCCTGAAAAAAAGTCTTACAAGTATATGAATGAACATTTAGATAGATATTTTCCCCCCAAAAAGGTTGGATAGTTTTGCAAGTCGATGAATCAACCAAAATTTGTCTAATTGCTACAATGCTTACCGATTTTGCATAGAAGTTAAGCTGAAACTATAGTTCAGAATGAGAACTTTAGTTTCAGATGGAGTAATGTAGTTCAATTCTCAACTTTTCAAGTTGTGAATATAATCTGATTTTTCCCTAGTTGATTTTACTGAACTTAAATTGGCAAGTGACTGGGCTCCGCATCTACGGGCATGTTCATTTTGATGTCATTTTCAACCTTATCAAATTTTGATAAAGTTGTCAAAAAAGTGGCTATATTTAGTTTGCTGTTAAATTTTGGTAACTATATAAGAAATCCTGCCAAAATTTTGACAAGTTACCAAAATTTTGGTATAGTTGCCAAAATTTCGGCAATGCCAAAATTTGGTAAGGTTTTTTTTTGCAAGAAAGTGAACAGGCCCTACGTGTGTGTGGGGAAGGGGAACGATAACGAACAGCTTGGGAAGGCAACAGGTTGTGTTGTTGGGCTTACCTTGTCAAATGGGCTTTTCATGCGTAATACTTGGGCTGTTCTCACTAAGATAACATATGCATCGATATCATACCATTGAGATTTCATCCAACGGCTGCTATCTTTGTGGATGACGTGATCAACCACAGTGCAGAGAATTGGTAATAACTGTAGTTAGTGGGGATCACTTGTATAGGTATATAGGATACACCGTTTATCAATTTGAAAAAAAAAGTGCTAATAAAAACCAAGATAAAATCTACAACTTAATCCAGAAAAGAATACGGTCTAGAGATTGCATTTATGCATGATTTTTGGAAAAAAAAAGAATTTAATTGCATGTATGATGCGCATTTCGTATTACAAAACATTGAAAAATATATATCAACTAGAAAAAATACCTGTGCATTGTAGCAGGTAAATACATTTTTAATTTTATTATTATTATATGATTTAGCTAGAGTAAAATTCACTGTGGAAATTCGATTGGATATTTTTTTTTTTCAAAAAATCATGAGCTGTAATTAGGAGTCTGTATTTCAAGCATGCAAGTCTTTTCAAAATATTTTTTATACGACTCCTTTTATACTTCCAAAAGAAAACAATAAAATCCAACTCAAACACGGATCTGTATTTCCAAAAGAGAACGAACTTAAAAAACCGACTCAAATACGAATGACGTACCAAAATTCTGGCAAAAACATCTTCAATTATTATAATAGTAGAGATATATTCTAGAACAGGGAAAGTACTACTAGATTAATTATTACTCTTGCGAAATACTGGAGCATGTCTCTACTGCCGGTACATATATACAACGTCGGATGGAACTTCAGTGCCCTCCGTCGCCGCATGCATTGGTAATGGGCTTCCACCCCCTCCGCCCTCGTTCACTCACTCTCCCCTTTTATTGTCTCATGTTTTCATCATATATTACTAGTTAGGAACCCTAATTTATAATAATCTTTTAAAATAAATAGCTATTTTTATCGACTTATGTCGTTGGACCGATATTAACTATATTTGAACTTATAAAATAAATATTTTATTTTGGATTATATTCTAACTTTTTTCATATCATTTAAACAATTATTAAAAAATATGCCAAAAAACCAATGATATATATTTTACCTGTTGAAAATATTTTTGGTGAATTTTCTTTACATCTATTATTTAAAACCAATATAGGCTTTATTACTATTGAAATATCAACCAAATATTTTTGAAAAATTCCAAAATAATTTGAGAATGTTAATCTCACACGAATTAAAATTTAAATTGGATCTGCTTTAAAAAAACACAACTAAATTACATGGTTTGCATTCTTACATAGTTCATATTACCATTGTATATCTCTTAAGTAATATTTGATACCATAAAGTATATAGTATGATGTGATTATTTTTGAAAAGTTGTTATGGAATTAAGTTGTTAAGTAATACATGTCGACGTCGTCATCTGCCGCAATATATTTTGTGCTAAAATATAGCCAACATAGGTCATTAATGTAAAATCACAATAAAATAAATAGTAATTACGTATTTTTATTAGTAAGATGAATAATTAAACATATGCTCAAAAGTTAATAGAGGATAAAAGTAATATACAAATACTATAGAGATATCCTAGGTAAAAAAAAAAAGGGGTTGTGAATGGGAAGAGAAAAAAGGAATATGGGGTACGTACTACCTGCTTACGTACGTACGTGCGAGGGAGGAGTATGTACGTGTACTGAGGGATGGAGGAGTACATGTACATGCTGGGAGAGGAGAGGAAGGGCAAACTACTGGTTTTAATCTTATCTAATGGTGCAAAATAATGGTCCTACTAGTTTAAATGAAAATTGAAGACTAGATTTTCCCGTCTATTAAAACGTCATGTGGCGGTTTATGGGCATTTATAGGGGTGCGACGTGGCGGCTTAAAAGCGTTCGTAGAAAGCTTAATGGACTTTTAGTATATAATAGATAGATAGATATATTCAATGTTAGCTTTAATAAAATCAATTTGTTACTGTAGAAGTTGCTAAATATTTTTTTAAAACTTGATTAAATTTGGCTGGAAAAGAATCAAAATGACATTTAGTATATAAATATTTCTACCTCTAACGACATTTAGAAACTCCTCGACAACGTGTTGTATGTGGTTTTATATGTGAAGTCATGGGCGAGTAGTAGACCTTGTGGAGATTAAAAGGTGCCAGTTGGTCGCATTGATGATAGTCTTACATTCTGTTAGAGGTTTGCGGATGAGTTAATTTCGGTATGGGCGACAATTGTCCTAGTTGAATTTTCCGTGTCTATGAATTTTGTCCTTTCACATCAATATAAGAGTAAGTTTAATAATATAGTCAACTACTAGCTTTAAAAATTAAAATATTATCAATAACCAACCTAATAGCCTACTTATATAATAGTTAATTGTAAATATGTACTGCATCATCAATACTTAATCCTCTCATCTCTCACATGGTTTATCAAAGTTCGTGCTACAACTGACATATAAATCAGTAGACCTATTTTATTCTTTCTCATTTCTTCTCAAATAATTACAATATGCCCCGCAAAAAAAATACAATATGATATGATAAATTATATAGCCCGTTTACAACTTATTGTATTCGCTCTAACGATAAGTTTATTGAACTCTTCAAAACTTGTCTCGACGACATCTATCATCCACTAAGAGAGAGAGAGATTAGAATCCTCCCTTGCCCCCAACCACACCCCTAACCATTAATTATAATAATTGATGCACCTTTGGAGCATATGATTACAGATGGCTCTCATGGGGCCTTCCGGCTGTGGCAAGACTACCCTGCTTGACGCCTTAGCTGGTAATTACTGATAACTTACTTCTAAAGCAACTTTTATTCAACAGTCATATATAAACCTAAATAACTTGTGTGTTCATTAAAAAAAAGTAAACTTGTTTTCTTCACATGCTGTGTTAATTGATGCGCCGAGTATTATGCATGGGCCGATATATATACTGTTGGATGTGTGTCCATGTTTGTGCATGCGCTATGTCTTGTATATATATATTCCGTGGATTATTATAGACTAGATAATCTATATTCATGTAGGAGTGACAATTAATTGGAATGGGCAAGTGTACAAAAACAAATTAATTAAAGACAAACAAAAACAATGCACAAATATACCAAGCAATGCATCTGACCGTTGGATTAAATTTGTATGCTGTCTGGACCTGCATCAAAATAAAGCATGTGACACACATATTATCATCACCAAGAAGAGCTGCTCTGGAGCCATCAGCCATGGAGATGGTGGTAAAAAAATTAAGTCTGGTAGCTA
Organism: Oryza longistaminata; assembly: GCA_009805545.1. Lineage (NCBI taxonomy): Eukaryota > Viridiplantae > Streptophyta > Magnoliopsida > Poales > Poaceae > Oryza > Oryza longistaminata. The sequence continues at coordinate 9,548,974 of CM020184.1, forward strand.
AAAAAAAAAAGTAAACTGGCTTATGTGCGTGTGTACTGTGTTAGGTGGAGCGGAAAAATATAAGGCCTGAAATAAAATTCAGTGTGTCCACAGTACAAAAATTACTGTGATTTTAATTACAAGATTTCTAGAAAATACATCTGCACCAAGCTTTTTGAGCCAAATTGAAAAAACACACATATAAACAATTGCATATGTATAGTTTTTAGTACATGTTTAAGTGCAGAAGATTAAGATAATTACCTTAGCGCAATTGGCAGGCAACCGTCGAGAAGACCGCCCCTTCCACCCGCCCACACTTAACTCATTAATGCACTGACTTTTCTTCTTAATTAATACAATTGATTTGTGTCTCCTTTGTGGTATATCCAACATTTTATGTTTTAAATTAAAATATTTCAATTATCACTTAATTAAATTGAAAGTTGTATTTGCAATTTTCTGAAAATACCAACACAAATTTGATTCTGCAAACTACGTACAACACGTACGACCATATCAAGTACTGGGGTACAATACATTATGGTTTATAGCACTTGTTATATATAGTATCTGCCAAAAGGTCCCCCATCGGTCGTACAAAAGTGATCTTAACGATATCGACAGTTGATAATTAATTAATCCCTCCTTCCAAAAGTGTAAGATTAACTTCTTTTTGTCATCTAAGACTTTGGAGAAATTAACTAATCCACATGTAAAAAACCCAAAAATTATACGCAAAAATGTAACTAATGGGTATTAAGATGCTTACTTGGATTTCGATAAACAATTTAATTGTGCTTAATTTAGCACAAGACTAACAATATAACTCTATTTCACTTCGAAAAGCAAAAAATAAAATATACTTAACAGATGAAGGGAGTAATACACTGCACAAACACAGCAGAGGCTGTAATATGTGTGAGAAAAATTTGCCATGCATGGGACATCGTTACTTTGTACGTAGCATGAGTTTTAAATGTAGAATATTTATTTTAAACATTTCAGTACGTGCAGCTCACAGATTGCTGAAATAGATAATATATGGAGACAAATATATTGTATTCTTGAAAGGTTGCTGTCACGGTTAAATGCGAAAAAGCTACCGCGCGATTGGTCGTGCGCAGCGATCAGGCTCCCTCCCCACGTTGCTCCCTTTTTTTTTACCATATTACCTATTTTAGTAAGTTTATACACCTAAAGTTTGTATACCCAAAATTTATATACCTAAAGTATACACACCTAAAATTTGTATACCTAACATCTATATACCTAAAGTGTACACACAAAAAGTGTATATATCTAAAGTTTACACATTTAAAGTTTATATGTTGAAAGTTTAAATATCCGATCAAGATTATGGATTTTGACTCAAATGTTTGACATATAAATGTTTTATGCGATTTATTTTAGTTTGTAATTTTATCGTTGGGCCCACGTGGAGCGGCAACCACGTACGTAGCAGGGAAGACGCGTAGAGATTGGAGGCAAGCGGAGCGATCGTGTGCGTGGGCTGCGTAGAGATTGGAGGCAAGCGGAGCGATCGTGTGCGTGGGCTTTCTTCTGTTTTACCGTTTCCTGATTGTGCATGCGTCCATCCCACAATCACTCGCGTATCAGGAGGACCTGGTTATATGCACGTTCTTTATTTTCCTGAAAACTACTTTCTGAAATGCCCCGCATGCCCAAGACGCGTGCCATGCGTTTGAGTAGACTTGACATTCTTCTGGCTACCTTTTGTATTGTAGCTGATGTCTGGTTGAACTATCGTGCTATGATCAATTCACCATCTTAACTAATTTCGTTGTCACTACCGGAGAACTGATCTTTGCTCCGATGAAAGATCTTTAATCCTGGTTGATAACATCAACCCATATTAAAAATTGATCTTTAGTCTCAGTTGGTGATACCAATCCGGACTAAAGATATTTTTTAGTCCCGGTTAGTGTTATTAACCCAGACTAAAGATGTCTCCATGGTTAGTTTAAAAAGAAAGCATCTCTATCTAAGTCAGATGTGTGTAGTAGGAGGCATGGTAACGCGCGTGAGGGCTGAGATGAGAGATCTTAAATTCGAATCCTACATCGATCCCCCACATTTTTTTTTTGACTTGGTATGCATCTTTACTCTCGTTTATTTCAATTGAGACTAAAGATGGATTGTGCATCCTGGTTGCACAACCGAGACTAAAAACGGTTGTAAACCGAGACTAAAGTTCCTTTCTCTAGCACTGTGTGTTCATTAATTAGTTAGCTGTGAAGTTAATTTAGGTGCATATATACAGTAAAAATAATATGATCAGACTTTGTCATTTTCTGTCTTAAAAATTTTTATGCATAAGTGGTCCAGGCTAGATATAGTAATTGTAAGTACTATGCTTGTTCAAGGGAGAGAGGACAATATTCAATTGGATTACTGTTGGAGGCATGTAGGATTGCTATCAACCAACCGTTTCAATGTTAAGCTGTTATGGATAGCTATATAGTTAAGAGTATTGTCTGGACAAGATAATAATAGTACCTATTTTGGCGTAATTAAGTACATTTTGAGGTTGGTACGTATGGAAATATACATATTTCCAACAATATCGATGTAGCTGTCTAGCTAGCTACAATCTAATTATAAGCTTTAAGTTCAGTAAACAGTGGCCAATTAACTTATAGTCTTATTCTGCATTCTGATTTTTTTCATTACACAAAAAAGAATTAAAAATTTACTACTACACATACTCCCTCTCATATTAACACAAGGGCAGGAGACAGCAATCCATGTTCAACATCCGCGTGAGCATACGAGAAGACCATGCAGCCATGCTTGGTATCTGATAAAATATGTGTTTCAGAAGTACGCACGTATGGCATGCATAGTTCAGAGGGACTGTCCATAATTGCCAATCACTCCACAGGCTGCAGGCTACAGCCTGCACGAGATGGATGGAGCCTCCGGGCTGCAGCTATCTCCTTCTCTCTTTTCGTCATCTAATTTTATTTGCAAACATTTCACAATTATCATTTTTACTGGTTATTGTGAGTAGATGTTGTATTGTGCAAAAACTTTCAAGCTTTCACGCTGCAGTTACTACAAACGGGGAAAAGGAAATATTAATTTGTTTATATACATAAGCGCTACTCAGAAAGAGTATAGTTTTAGTTTCAAAATTGTTTCTCAGAAAGTGTGTTTTTGGGTGAGGTCTACTAATTGACATGTTTAATACTTCATATCCTTTTTCTTCTCGTTTTAACCATCGAACCAGTTGTACTCCCTGAACCCAACACAACCAAAACACACATTTTTTTAATAAAAAAACACATACAAAATTAAAAGGATTATGTGTATACAGACTTAATTAGTATAGTTGAGTATCAGCATATGGCAACGAATTAATGTTGTAAGCATTAACACTAATTAAATATTTGGACCACTTCCTCTTTTGCTTTTTGAAATGTGGCCAAGGTTACCACCAAGTGTTTAGATTTGGCATATCAGATGTGAAACTTCAGATCCTTAAAATACATTTCATTTCATATAGATGACTGTTACGTGCAGGTTACTTTCTTGGTTGTTGATTAATTTAATGCTTGCCCTCCTAGTAGATTAGACATTTTAACACGTATCTATATATATGTTTACAGGAAGATTAATTAAACAGCCCATGCATATATATAAACATGATAATGCATCTGATTAATTAGTCATCACTCATTTGCACAGGGAGGCTGAGCCCCAACATGAAGATGAGAGGAGACATCCTGATGAATGGCCTGCGAGAGAAACTTTCGTTTGGAACATCCGTACGTTTTCACATAAAATGCGATCTCGAATGATTTGAAACAGTGTGATCTTGACTTGACACATAATGTTCGTACATGCGTTAATGAAGGCCTACGTGACCCAAGAAAACGTGCTGATGGCGACGCTCACGGTGACGGAGGCCGTCCACTACTCGGCGCAGCTGCAGCTGCCGGACTCGATGCCGGCCGCCGACAAGCGGGCCCGCGCCGACCGCGCCATCCGCCAGATGGGGCCGCGGCGCTGTCGGCGGCTCCCGGATCGCGGCCGGGTGTGCAAGGGCATCAGCGGCGGGCAGCGGAAGCGGGTGAGCATCTGCGTCGAGCTGCTGGCGTCGCCGTCGCTGCTGTTCCTCGACGAGCCGACGAGCGGGCTCGACAGCGCGGCGTCGTACCACGTCATGAGCCGCATCGCCGGCCTCGCCAGGAGGGACGGGATGACGGTCGTCGCCGCCGTGCACCAGCCCAGCACGGAGATGTTCGAGCTCTTCCGTGGCCTCTGCCTGCTGGCCACTGGGAGGACGGTGTATTTTGGAGCAGCTTCAGATGCACTCGAGGTAAAGCACGCGTATATATTGGCATTGTTTACCATATAAAAGAAGAGGTAACAGTTTGACATGCGCGACTAACCGTAATACCAACATCAAGAACCTCATGAGCTAGGGATTTCAAGTGACAATACCTACGTATGTACCCGCGTAGAAATCTGCTTACTAGTTTACTTATCATATCGTTATATAAAATTTGAAAGAAAAAAAAACTAGAAATGAGATAAACGAGCAAATCCTGCTTACCGGGCGACTCCACTTGCATCCCTAACCCCAGCTCCTTAGTGCTTAGGCTAGGGCGATTCTTTAAGACTATATATATACTACTCCCTCCGTCCCAGAATATAAGCATTTTTAGAGTTAAACACGGTTATTAAGTAAGTAGGTAGAATTAAATAGGGGAGGGTTGTAATTGGATGAGAAGTGGATGTAGGTGAAAAATTTGAATGGTGGAGGGTTATGATTGGTTGAGGAGAGAATGTTTGTGTAAAAATTACTATATTTTGAGATAAATTCTAGAGGCTAGAAATTGTTATATTTTGGGACGGATGGAGTATCTATTTGTCAATTGGCTAATTTTATCTTATCATCAATCTTAGTTTCAATTCAGTCAAATGTTGAAAGTTCTCTATGATCTATATATATACATAAATAAAAACACATCTAGATTCATTGAACTAATACAAAAATAAAGCAAAGAACAAGTTGCAGGCCATATGTGACGCCGATAAATGGGAAAGCTATAATAACTTATCATTAAATGACTGTTCAATCCTTTTCGAAATGAAAGAGGGCAGTCCTTGTTATAAAACAATTACCACTCTCAATGGAAGTTTGGGAGTTAGAATTCCTTAAAGGCATCGTTACCCTTTCTTCTTTCTGATCTACAGATCCTTCCCTTGAAAATGACAACTGATAGAGATTTGGTTTTATACAGGTCTGCACTGCAATCAAACATACATTTTAAAAAATTAATTTGCTGAGTGTTCATATACATATAATGTTAAAATTCTTTACAATATATACGATATATAGTTACACATATAAATATCTATAATGCAGCTTTTTTGTGAAAATTTTATTAACACATATAGCCACTCCTTTTACGATGTAAAACCGACTTAAATTTATCAGTTCTATATAATTTCAGTTTTAGGTTAGCTCAATCTGAGGAATTTCAAGAAAGGAAGACCGGGTTTTAAGTGTGCATGGGTTATACAGTCTTGGAAGCCATATTTCAATTCACCCCTATATTCTGAATTATTCTTATTATTATCTTCTTGGTGCACATAATGAAGCTTGAAATAAAAAAAATATTAGTTGCTATCAGATTTTTTGCAAAAAAAAAAAAACAGTTCCGGTCAATTTGAACCTATTTATACACATTTAGAGAAAAAGAAGAATGGCATTGTCATTAAATTTTGTCGCCTATTTACAATAAACAATAAAAGGCCAAAAAAATTGGATGTGACACATGGATTAATTTAGCGCTTTCTTCGCACACTAACCTAGTTTGCTAGGAAGAGCAAAAGTGAAAAAGGAGTGGCCTTCACCATCCAGCTGCCATTGATTTCAAGAACAAAACTTAGAATGGAAATTTTATTAGGTTGTATTTAGTTCACACTTAAGTTTGAAAGTTTGGTTGAAATTGATACGATGTGATAGAAAAATTGTATGTGTATGAAAGGTTTGATGTGATGGAAAGTTGGAAGTTTGGAAAAAAAACTTCGGAACTAAACAGGGCCTTAGTCTCGTATTAAAAAAATTGGATTCGTAATCATGATATGCCAACAATAAATTATTAGTAATACATAGCTGGGTTAATTGAATTGATGGTTTATATAATTGTTATACTAATAGTACACCCCTATTTGGCATCCGAAGAAGGTATACAAAATTACAAATTAAAACACATTCAATAAATTTGTTGCGCCATGGTCCACTTTTGCATAATCAAACATTTATATTAATTAAATTGGCTTTCTGGACTAGAATAAATAATTTTTAATTATCATGTATTTTTTTTGCCTAAAATATGAACAGGATGTCGCATCTTAATATATACTCCTATATAATCTCGCTCAAAAAGAATAAATGAGAAGGGGGAAGTATTTCATTGTCCATATTTATTTGGCTTTCATCGAATCGCGTGGTGCTTTACGGTTCACTGAAATTTGACGAACAAATTAACAACTGTCAACTACAGTATTAAGTTTCATCCAACGTCGAGGAGGCCATTTAAAAGCTAGCACCTCTCTCAAAGATCGGTACGTAGTGGAGCACAAATTAAGGTCAGAAGAGCGTAGTACGTACATTTTGCTTTTTCAGCACACATCACCATCAACATTGATGTGTATTATGAGGATGCCGAAACATTAAAACGGCAGTACGTACTCCCTCCGTCCAAAAAAAAAAATCTTATTTGAAAAAATTATGAAAAAAAATAAAAAGACAAGTAACGCATAAAATATTAATCATGTTTTATCATCTAACAACAATAAAAATACGAATTATAAAAAAATTTCATATAAGACGGACAGTCAAAGTTGAACATGAAAACCTAGGGTTTGCCTTTTATTTAGGACGGAGGGAGCAACTGGCTAGTAGATCGTTGCGAAACTTGGTCAAATTAATCTGAGGCCGTAGAGAGAGAATATATCTTTACGTAAGGTTGTTATACGTACTGTTGGTAGATAGGAATTTATTCCATGGGCTGAGTGCAGCATATTATTTCTTTGCAACGGAATAAAAATGGCAGAGTGATAGACACCGCATCTACTACCTTACCATGTCATTTTCCTGACGCTGATAGCATATTAATTATGACAACCAAGTACATAGTAGCTAGGATAACTATTAATCACAGGGTAAATCTGTGTACGCTATTAGCCACCCCACCATAGGGTCGTTGTTGTGTAGTTTTGAAACACGTTCGTAAATGGATAAGAATGGATACCTTAATTTATCTTTAGTTGACATGCTAAAGAACGGATGCTGTATTCAGTTCCGTTCTTAAAAATAAAACAGATGCAGTGTGGTAAAAGTTTCATGTTTTGACCATGAAGTGATCTTCTAATATTTGCATATGACCGAACGAAAAACAAATAGGCACGTTACATAGCTAAATAAAATGCGGGTGCACTTAATCCAGTACTAAGGGCCTGTTTGGGGGAGCTTTAGATTCTGAGAAGCAGCTGTTTGGTAGCCAGCTTTTGAGAATCTAGAAAAGCTCTGAAACCCAGCTTCTCCAGTTTCTGGCTTCTTAGTTCATTTTTCAGACTCTATTTCTAGTTTATAGTGGATAGCCCTCCATATTGTTGAGTACTGAAAAGTTCTCCAATTAATTAGCAATCTTGCATATCAGATAATAGACTTAAAATTAAATACGGTTCAAGACATTATTTATGTTCTTTCCAAATCAAGTTGAGTGTGAAAAACAGACAGAGATTAATTAATTTGAGGTGAAAGTTGGAGTTCAAGAAGAAAGTTTGATTGGCCAAAATTTGGATATATATTACCATTTTTTTATAATGTTCAATTTGGTGTGTGTCAAACACAAATGGTAGTTCAATTTTTTATATATGGAGTTATAAATCAAAATGGAAGAAAATCCTAATCAATAATTACTGAAGGCACCTTGTAAATATTTTCTGTAGATCACTCACTGCATGCTTAAATAGGTCCACTGCTCACGATTTGACCTTTCTTTGTGTGTTTTTAGTTCTTCGAATCTAATGGCTTCCCATGTCCCTTGAGGAGGAATCCTTCTGATCACTTCCTGAGAATGATTAACAAAGACTTTGAGGTATAAAATGAATATAGAAGCTTTCTCTATCAATAAAATTGTTATACAGCATTAATATGTATGCTATATCATTAGTATGTTTCTTGACACTAACTACATGCCCCACTTGGATTGGTGATGTATGAATAGGAATCTGAAGAAGGATCTACCATTATTTCTCCACGTGCTGCCGAAGTGATCCAAAAACTAATGGGTTCTTTCAAATCTTGTGGTACCTTAAGGACAGAAAAGGAAGCATGCGCAATGATTAATCAGGTTTTTTCTCTCTCAAAAGAGTACACAGTCATGAAAAAAGGGATATTTTTTTAAAAGTAAGTTATTGTTCTGAATTTTAATTATTTTCAAACAATTATTTGTGCAGGGTGCCTCTCCAATTCCTCAAAGGCAGGCAACATTCTTGACCAAAACATATGTGCTAACTAAAAGATCAATTGTTAACATGCACAGAGATGCAGGCTACTATTGGTTGCGATTTGTTATCTACATTGCCATTTGCTTAAGCATTGGTACAATTTTTTTTAATGTTGGCTCAAATTTTGCATCAATCCAAGTAAGTGATCTCAATATATATGAGGTAAAGTTGCAGAAAGTTGGAGTATGTGACATATATGGGCTTCTTCATTTCAGGCAAGAGCTTCCATGCTAATGTTTACATCAACCCTATTAACAATGATGGCAATTGGAGGTTTTCCATCCTTTGTTGAAGATATGAAGGTAAATTTCGAAATTAAGTCTGCACGTGCAGGAGCTTCCATTGATGTGTGATTTTCATGGTTCAGATATTTCGAAAAGAACGGATGAGTGGGCATTATGGTGCAACAGAATTTGTGATATCCAACACACTCTCCTCAATTCCATACCTAGGCCTCATCTCCATAATTCCAGGGGCAATAGCCTATTACCTGACAGGGCTTCAAAGAGGAATAGACCACTTCATCTACTTTGCTGCAGTTTTGTGGGCCTGCACAATGCTGGTAGAAGGATTGATGATGATTGTTGCAGCAGTTGTGCCAGATTTCCTGCTAGGGATAATCACTGGCTCTGGTGTACAAGGTGTACTGATGCTCAACGCTGGTTTCTTCAGACTCCCAAGTGATCTGCCAAAACCAGTTTGGAAGTACCCAACATACTTCATCTCCTACCACAAGTATGCAACGCAGGGACTGTACAAGAATGAGCTGTTGGGCTTGGTCTTTGACGATATTGGCGGTGGCGGGCTCACGATTAGTGGGGAATACATCCTAAAGAATTACTTACAGGTGGAATTAAGCTACTCTAAGTGGGTGGATCTTGCGATATTAGTTGCAATGATCATAATTTACAGGGTGCTTTTCTTAGTTATTATAAAGATTTCCGAGATTGTGAAGCCAAGGATGCTTCACTTTCTCTGTGCTTCAAAGGTATAGCATTATTAGTTGTTGTTGAGTACAATAGTATCCATGGAACATATGTAGATCCTTCTTATATATCTATCAATAATTTATCGTGATGATCAGAACACCATCATGTATAATTGTATATTACTGAATCAATGAAATTATCTCTCCTTTTATCCCCTGAAAAAAAATATCTCGTCATTTGATCAGAAGTTCACTTTACTGAGCTTCCCTTCTATTTCAAGGCAGAAATGTTTGTGAAACTTGATCTCACGGGGCACATTTTAATGCACTATCAAAAAAAAAAAAGAATGCATGGTATTATTTTACTAACAAATAGCACAAAATAGATGCCAGTATAATTGAGCTTTTTCCCTATAAAATTAGCGAGATTTTCCTATCTGTGTGGCAGGCTACACGAAACCAACAGCAGGTAGCAGAGTTGGATGTGTTGTTAATTACTCTTGCTGCCTACGGTGTTTTGGCTTAGTTTAGTTTCCTCTGTTAATTTTCTGTACTCTTCAACATTTTCTTGCTCATCATTCTCGTTCACTATGGAGTCTCGTTTGTTCGTCCAAGTCTCACACGCGGCACGATCTGGCGTATGGGATGGCACACGCTGTGATCTAAGGATCATGAGATTGCGGACGATGGCCACAACTTGTTCCCGTTTGAATAAAAGGGAGAAGAAACCACATAAATTCTGTTGGAAGGCATTCTCTCCTGATTTTCGGCTGACACGATGAAGCGATGAACTCTGGGCAAGGACCCATGTTGTGATTGAGATCAACGAAAGGACCGAATAAGAAAAAAAATTATCAGAAAGAAGAGGTGGATCCAGTTGTAGGGCAGCTAGGGCTTAAGTCCTAGGTCTGGGTTCTATACCCCATGTAAATTTCATGTAAATTTATAAAATTTATATGCATTTGTATATGAATAGAACCAGGTAATGGGAATAAGCCCTAGGGGTAAGGGTGCAAGCGGCTACCCGCAAAAACCAACTTATAGATTAAACTAACTCGCGAACTCGCTTATTTTGAACTATAAGTGGGTTTACGGAACCCACTTGCACCCCTACCTAGGGGTGGGCTCTGGCTGGCTCGGCCACCGCTTTTCACTAACGATAAGAAGAAATTGAAAGAGAAAGGATAGCTTGCAAAGTTGCAATGCCTCACTGAGAGTACATGTGCATCATCAAGAGTTCAACGGAGATATAAGAGATGTTCAAGTCGAACACGAATTGTTCATCAGCAAATTTTCAAAAATTAGGGGGTTCGATATATTCTTAGGCCGCAATCCTTCCACCCAGCTCCCAACCCCTCTCCCTCCTTTTCAGCGCGCACGTTTTTCTAAACGGTACGTTTTTTATAAAAAGTTTATATACGAAAGTTGCTTAAAAATCCATATGAATCCATTTTTTTAAAAAAATTGACAAATACTTAATTAATCACGTGCTAATGGATCACCCTGTTTTCCGTGCGTAGGAGTTTCTGTTCCCATCCTCCCCCAGCGAATACAGCCTTAGTATGTTCCTTCTCATGCCTTTGCGAAATGATATGCCTTTTGATGGTAAACTTGTCAAATTGCCGTAAACAATTGTCAAATTTTTACGGTAATTTGACAAGTTTACAATAACTATTCAAAACGATGATAAATTTGTATACCCCTTTGTTCCACTTCATTTAATAATCACATTAGTAAACCAGTGCCACGTCCCTGCACTCCTCACCTGTTATGTACTACCTCCGTTTTTTAATAGATGACGCCATTGACTTTTTCTCACATGTTTGACCATTCGTCTTATTCAAAAATTTTATGCAGATGTATAAGATATAAATCACACTTAAAGTACTATGATTGGTAAAACAACTCATAACAAAATAAATTTAATTACGTAAATTTTTTGAATAAGACGAATGGTCAAACATGTAGAAAAAAGTCAACGGCGTCATCTATTAAAAAACGGAGGTATATATTGCAATATCCTCATGCTTTTACAAACCATATATATTAGGTCTGCCAGTGTCAATTTCTTCATGAGTACACCGATCGTACGTCCTCTGTTCGGAAAGGATTACTTGAGGTCATTCGTACTCAAAATAAATACCATCTTGCTGAGAAGAGAAATTTAATTATCTGATGGTGCATACAACTAACTGCTGGCCTGGAATATATGAGGTCCACAGGTACAAGAGGGCAGACATAACACTGTAACGGTTATCAATGTTGACGATAACACAAAAGGCATATGTAAATATCCAATGGCGTTTGCCTCTTTGAATATGCCCCTGCAGGCTTCTGTCTGGTTTCCAAATAAATGTTCCCCTGTCCAATATTTCTATTCATGACAGCGAAAATTCGTTGATGTGTACGTCATTAGTGTAGGCTGTAAAAAGCGATATTTAGAACCTGTGTACATAGATTAAGCTTTTCCATGGTTGGATAAAAATTAGTTGTCTAATGAAAGACTAGTTTATTTAGGCTGTGTTCTTGCCAGTTTATTTAGGATGTGTTCTTGCCCCCCCCCTCCTCCCCCCCCCCCCCCAAACTTGTCCAACTCCTATCTTCTCATTTTTCATGGCACGGCTTCCCAAGTGCTGAAAGATGAGTATTTTTATTTACCAATGTTTTCTATAAGAAAGTTATTTTAAAAAATATATTAATTTAGTTTTCAAGTTTTATTAATCGATGCTTAATTAATCACGTATTAATCAACCGCTTGGTTTAGCGTACGTGGAGGGTTTTAGTCCTTTCCACCAAACACATACTCCCTCCGTCCTAAAATATAAGAATTTTTTGTTGGATAGAACACATCATAGTCCTACTAGGATGTGTGATTAGGATGTGTTCTATCTAACCAAAGTTCCTTATATTTTGGGACGGAGGGAGTGCTTAGTTTTGTTCGCTACTTTCTTGTCTAATTCGGCTTTATTCAAAAAATAATCACTTTTTAATTATAGATAAGAGATAAGGTGGTTTCTCCCAAAAGTATTTGAAAACACATACATAATTAAGAATTTCAAGATTGCTTTAGATAATTTGAGCCACATTGCCATATCACTAGCGAGAAAACAGAGTAGATAAATGCGGATACAATTCAATACGGATACAAATACAAATACTAATAGTTTTTCCTGGATATTTATACGAATATGAAGTTGAAGCTTCTGACGGATATGGATAATAATACTAATATCAGGTGAACAGTGTTATTGGAATATCTGCCAAAGGAATAAAGCATACCCTATTTCTTACTAATTCTAGATCTTCAAACTACATCTTTAAACTTTAATACTAGCCCACATCACTAGCACTAGTCCACATTATTAATATTATTTGAACATATAAATATTTTTATAAACTAGATTTATATGTTATAATATCAGTTATGCTTCCATATTTTTCGGTAATGTTATATGCGTTAAACTTAATGGACACTGTTTACACTTTAATGAAACTTTTTATATGAAACTAGCTAATTATTGTGTGATGATATATGTTTCTATAATAATTTTGGTGGTTTTATTGTTAAAAAAATCCTTATTTGTATTGGAGATAATTCGTATTTGGTTTCGTATCTAGCTAAAATATGAAAACGAATATAGCATAAGTATTACCCATCCGTATCCGTTTCGTTTTCATCCCTGCATGTCAGTGCCACATTACTGGATACCACTTTGTGTGTGGCCCAAGATTGAAAATGATTTGTTTTGAGTTTTCACAATTTACTGCTGAATTCCACAGGATTGTTTTTTTTTCTAGATGTTAATAAATATTGAGTTTGTAAAATGGACTCTCCTAATTCCAAACATACACCATGCAATGCACAGGAACTAAATAATAAATTTTATTCGTTCCAGGATTCAAGAGCTACTCGATGGTACCAGACTTTTTATAAGAAACATATTATACAATGGCAGTGTGTTTTGAAGTGTGATAATAGAATTGTTATTCGGCGCAGAAGAATCAGAATATAATATCTTTAAACTCCAGACTGTCTATCCCACACTCCCACCAACCTGACAATGGGCCTCATTAGTCAGCCACACCCACACTCACAGATACAGATGGCCCATGCACGATTGGGCCTAGGCCGAGGTTAGTTGGGCCGGCATGGCCTAACCTACACGTTGGATGGTGCCATGCCTGCCCACGAGCTACACACACGGCCTGGAGGCACGACAGCCATAGTACTTCTCCATAGAACAAGTCATTCCCGAGAAAGCTAATTAGCGCGTACGCGTTGCCGGCGTGCACGCGGAGCGCTTAGGGCTTTTTTTTCTAGTTTTTTTTCACGGTTAGGTTTTTTTTTTCTTTTCATGATTTTTCTTTCCGCGTATAACTAATCCGATTAGTCTTATTTTAAGATTTCTTTTAAGTAACATATTGAAAAGAAATCTATACGTGAAGTCAAATTTGAAAAACTTTCAACCCAAATTTTAAACTTTCAACCCAGATTTGAAAACTTTCGACCCAGATTTGAAAACTTTCAACCCAGATTTGAAAACTTTCAACCCAGATTTGAAAAAATTTTCGACACAAAATTTGAAAACTTTCAAGTCAAGTTTAAAATCTTTCAAGTCAAAATTAAAAGCTTTCAATTCTACATTTGTAAAGAGGTGTGTGAAGATTGAAAAAAATTGAAAAGAAACGAGAATAAAAGGAAAGCGTGCGGCCAAATCAGAGAAAAAAGTACAAAAAAAAGAAAAATAGCGAGAAAAAGGCACGGGGAGGGGCCCGGCTGACGCGGCGCCAGCGAAATTGCTGCGCGTATGCGCCCATTAGCACCCCACGTCTATTCCTACCTCATCTCTTTGGGCTGTGTCTTATATGGCTGGAATAAGTCTATTTTTTATCCCTCTTCTCTTTTGATAGTGCCTTATTAGTTATAAGGATGAATTAAGTCTATTTCGATACCTCGACTAATTTTATTTTGACCGTGCTGTGCCGCGCCGGCCCCTGTGCCTAGGCATGACCCAATTGTTGGGCTGGCCGGCACGAGCTTGAAACCAGTCGTGCCGTGTCTGTTTGGGCTGGCCATTTTTTCTCGGGCCTTATGGCCATCTATACTAGCAGAGTCCCCTCGAGTCCTCTATGAGCCCAATATCCCAAATCAGGTCTCTTGCCGGTTGCACATGCATCATAGGAGAGCTAGAACAATGATAAGTTGATAACATGGCCGGTGTGGCTTGTGGATCGAAACAACGCGGGCGACGAAGCGATCAAAGGTTGAAAGTCGGGTGGAGGTTGCATCCGGATGTATGGCACCAGCACCAAGGTCCACTACGACATCAACACTACTAGAAAAAGCATTTTTCTCGACGTGGAGGTCTTATTTTCGCAGAAGACATAACCCTTAGAGCCAATGACCACCTACAAAAATATAAATCGGGGTGAATTTTGATGTCTGCCTGCGAAAATAGACTTGAATATAAATAGACTTGCGGGCGCTATTTTTTTCTAAGTCTCGCACCTCTCCTCCCCTCCACACCTCTCCTCCTCTCCGCTCCCCTCACCTCTCCTCACCGGCCTCTTCTCTTCCCCTCACCTCTCCTCCTCTCCCCTCTCCTCACCTCTACTCTCCGAGCCGCCGGCTGGAGGCGGCGGCGGCGGCGCGG
>CM020184.1:9573894-9676119 GCA_009805545.1 Oryza longistaminata
CATACCTATCGGTGGCCTTTATGCTCATCCAGGCATGCAGATCTCCAGCTTTGGGGAATCAGCTATATGTTCACACTTGGAGGTGGCGCTGTTTCCTGGAAGTCTTGCATGCAGACCATCTTATCGAGGTCAACAATGGAAGCAGAACTCACAGCTTTAGATACTGCCACAGTTGAGGCCGAATGGCTTCGTGTGCTCCTGATGGACTTGCTGGTGGTTGAAAAACCAGTATCAGCAATCCTGATGAACTGTGATAATCAAACAGTGATTATTAAAGTGAACAGTTCGAAGGACAACATGAAGTCATCCAGGCATGTTAAAAGAAGACTGAAGTCTGTCAGAAAGCAGAAAAACTCCGGAGTGATAGCATTGGACTATGTCTAGACGGCTAAAAATCTGGCAGACCAGTTTACCAAGGGGCTACCACGTAATGTGATAGACTGTGCATCGAGGGAGATGGGCTTGAGACCCACTTAGAGTTGCACAATGGTGGAAATCTGTCCATTGTGATCGGAGATCCCGTGAATTTGGATGGTGAAACAAACTATTGTGTAACTGAGAGAAGAGACCCTAAAATAGGCTTATCTTCATGATGCACTTCTCATCTAATCTGTATGGTAGGATGGTATACACCTTAATGTGATCCGAGTGGCTTTCCATAAAGCAGAGATGTTGGCCTACAGAACATCTTAGAAGGAACACACCTATATGAGTCCGACTGCTAGTCACAGTCTATGAGATCTGGGTGATCTCTAGATACTCATAAAAAGGCCAGGAGTATGACTTATACGCTCCAAACAGAGGGGATGCAAACGGCAGCCTAGTACCAGTTAAGGGTTTGAGTGAAACCTGAATCGTACAAGACTGACAATTCAAGACATAGTCCATTGTTCAGTTGTGATCTGGTGTAGCTCTTTTCCTAGGTGGAAGTTCAACTCAACAGTCACCACCGAAACACTGGTATAACAAACAGGATTAGAATCGAGAGCATTTCCTGTGAGCCATGAAATTTGGTGGGGATTGTTAGATTAATGGGCTAGGCCCAATTAAATCCTAATAAATTCCATTGGCCCACATTAAGTGCTATGGGTAATAATACCACCTTGGAAATCTAAGTGAAGAGGTCTCAACTTAAATACGGAGCTAGTGGAGAGTCTCTGTTGACCGGTTGAGATGGTGCGCGGACAACCAGGCAGGGCGAGGCGAGGCGAGGCAGACAGTTGCTACTGCGCTCTCTCGTTTTGTAACGGATGGTAATAAACACGGAGAATTGATTTCGTATCAATGAACGCGTCGGTTACGGAATTAAACGTCGTGAATTGATTCCGTATTAACGAGCGCGTCGGTTACGAAATTAAACACCGCGGTTGATGACTCCGAACGTTACTCTCGCGCTCGCATATATATACTCCGCAGCGACCAGAAGGACGGGCGAAGTTCTTCACGACTCTTGCACTTCGAGCTCCTCCTCCTCTGTTCCTGAGCTGCAGAATCCTTCCCTGGTTCTGTTCACTTGCGTGCACAGGTGTACAGGACGAGCAGGTGCCTCCGGAACTCCGTTCGCTTGAGAACTTGCACGGGTAGGCGGGCGATCAAGTTTTTGGGCAGCACTTCAAGCGCGACTGCTCTTGTTCTTCATGGCTACTGCTTCTGCATCGGCGCCTTCACCAAGATGTCAACGGAGATTGGAGACAAGAAGATGAACGACATCAACGGAGGCAATATTGCCTCAAAATCCAGCGGTGGGACGTTCTCGGGGTATACTTTCATTCTCCCGATTCTATTAGATGTTTCTTTGTTAATACTCTTCGCAATGGCATCATTGTGTTACTTTGTAAATGTTGATGCTTATTTCATATTAAGCATACTCAAGTTATATACATCTAGCACTGTCACTAGATCTACTCATATTGCAAATGTCATGTTTATTGTCTTAATATTTTGGATTACAATATGACGAATTATGACCAAATTTCCAACAGGAAGTTGAGCGCGACGACGGCGCCAATGAGCATGAGCCCGGTCAGGAGCAGGAGGACGGCGCAGAAAACGACGAGCATGAGGAAGCCGACAACCTGGGTGGAGTTGGGTGCGTGAGTTTGCACTTTGCACCCGCCGGAGCAGCATCGTCGACGACGAGTCTGGTGCCGTGGGCGCGTACCCATGGCGCTACGGCGCCGGACCGTGCGCGTGCTGCTGCCGATATGCCATTCTCGCGGTTGACCTAGGAGGATGGCAGCTCAAGTGCGGGGCCGTTGCCAGCGCCGCCTCTCCCCTCCCCCATCTGCCCCCGGCCGCCTCCCCCTCCCTCCCGTGCTCGTCGGCCGCTTCTCCCCTCTTTGCCACCACCGGCCTCCTTGACTGGCTGAAGGGAAGAGAAGAAAAGAGTAGAAAGAAGAGATGTGGACCCCACAATTTTTTCTTTACACGTGGGTCCATAATTTTTTTATTTTTTATATTGCTGACTAGGATGTCACGTCAGCGAAACCAGAGATCCATACTGCTGTGGAACCCCAATTGCACGGTTTTGTATAGTTAGGGGGCCATGATTTCTGGTACTGAGAATTAGGCATGTTATATAAACTCGATGTAAAGTTGAGGGATGGCTGGTGAACTTATTCCCGTTAGATAGCCCAACAAGGTTTCAACCGGAGTACCAGCATTGCTAACCTAATTTCACAATGCTGAGGTAAAAATTGCGTAACATTGGTTTTCGGTTTGCAGCGTGCGTGGACCGTGGTTGATCTGTTACTCGGAAAAAAAAAAGAATAGGTTTACCACGAGCAAAGAATGATCAGTTTCTTAAAGACCAACATTTCTTTGAGCTCCACCACTTCTCTTGGGCCTTAATTCTTCTTTGGGCGACACGTACTCTATTTGGTTCCTCATTTTACATACTCGTTTTTAATTACCGTCGACTACGGTTGATTTCGTTATTTCTAATCCCCATTTCTTAACCAGCTGCAAGCCTGCAGATTGTATATCTGATATTTTCCTTAGCTTTGTGCAGAAGAAAAATGATTTTGACTCCAAATTTTGGATATAAACTAACAAGGAAAAAATAGCCTCAAGTGATACAGTGTTGACCAAACCTGTTCGATAGCAAGGCAAACCCGTAACTGTTTCTCTCATGTCTAGGCTCATAACAAACAAGGTGTCAAGCCCAGTAACTACTGGCCCATTTAGGTATTAGCTAGTAGGTTTGTTTTTATAGACGGTACAAGGTAGCCATGCTACATGTGTCTACTTCTTCCTCAACAGTTAGCTCTCCTTTTGCTTCTTTAATTTGGTTGCTGTCCTGCTTCGAGCAATTAGTTCGTATGCAGGTAGGCACAATTTTCCTCTGCTGGTGTAGAGATTATAAATACCATATACCAACATAGATAACTTATCCGACTAAAAATAGAAGGTGGGTCGAATCCGTATATTATGTATTAGATAGGGCTTTGGAAGTTATGTTGTCTTGCACTCCACGGTACAGTCCATAAGTGTTAGTCCTATACAGTTATGTAAATATATAAGAACATTTAAGTCGTATTCGGCTTGGTTTTCCTTCTCGTAACCCTATCCTCAAACCTATACAAGGAGCGCAGGGAGCCCTCCAAGGGCATAACTACAACTAAATCATCAGGTCAATAATATATTCAGCGGATACTATCCTCAAACAGGAGTAGGGTATCATCTCATATCGAAAGGGCCTGAACCTGTCTAAATCCTTGTCTTCACATCCATCCACTTTTCGTCCCCGTGCGCTACCCTCTTTTATCATTGCCGATTTCCAGAATCGACAGTTGGCGCGCTAGGTTGGGGTTGCGTCGAGTATTTTGCCGACAAGTGCAATGGGATCAACTTTGGGAGCCGACGACTTCGCCATCCCTTTACTTACCACTTTGGCAGCCTTGACTTTGTTACCTACAACATTTGCAGATCTTTCTCCTCGACTCGGATTCGAACCAGTCGGAGAAGGGCCACGTTGTCTCGTCAATGTTCAACCTCCCAAACGCCTCCGATACCTACTCAATGGCGTTCTCCTCTTATGTGACTTCAAACTACTCGGGGAGATCATCAATGTCGACTCAGATTCGTGACACCTCCAACAACACCACAACTTATCCATAGATCACCTTGCGACTTCCTTTGCTCCTCGCCATCCTCCCTAGGGTTTGATCTGGACATGCTTCATCAAAGTCCGGACCAGGGCTCAGGGATGTAGGCGTCATGATCTAACCGATCGATTCCTGCAGCGTTACTGAAATCGTCAATAGCTTCGACTACACCGACGACTACAACGACTTGGACACCGAAAGCGTCAACAACTCTAAGCAACCTCGGCCGCTGCTTTTCCTACCCCAATTGACGCTTGAGCTGTGGCTTCGCCGTCCATCCGAGCCACCACTGTGCACCACCCCCTTTGGCCGCCTTTTGCCATCGTTGCGGTCGCTGCTTGGCCACGCCATTGACGTCAATAGATTTGTTGTGCCAAGGAGCTCCTCAACAGCCTCTTCCCCACCGTTGGGAGCCGCTAGAACCACGTTCCTCGTGCGTGGTAAACCAACACCTCATCGTCGATCTCTGGCTAGCATTTTCTCGCCGTGCCTCGACTCCTCTCCCATAACTCATCCTTCTCCTTCCCTGGTCACGGCCGTCCCTGTCCGCCACTCCCCTCTTGCAGATCGTCGACGGAGCACCGCTCGTGCTACCGTCCCGAGAAGCGCCACCGCCTTTACTCCCTGTCGCCTCTTGTCGCTGGTACGCCATCGGTGAGCCTCCCCTACCCCTCATCGTCTCCCTACGCCACCTCTCGTGCATGTTGCCGTGCCGACGGGCGCCGCTACCTCCGCTCGTGGCTGTCTGATCCACCCTTAGGGGATCTGGGCTGTCCACGCAGCCGTGCCACCTTGGCATGCCGAGCTATTGTGGCCGCCACATGGCTACCACGTGGTGCACGCACACCCGAGCCACGATGGACCATCCTCCTTTGACCTAGCGACTGGTGGGGCCCACTTGTCGTTGCAACCTTCCCCACGGCTCATCACAAACCTTATTAATTAGGCAATAAATCGAGTTAATTTCCAGAAATTCATTTAAGTGGTTCAAAACTTCTAAGATTCACAACTAATTCATATGAACTCCAAGTTGAGTCATTCAACTTGCAAAATTCATCTAAAATTGAGCTCTACTTGTTTTTTTTTTGTTACTTTCCATGTACTGTTTACTTGGCTTTTATTAAGGGTTTTCCTCGTTGTCGTGCTAGCGTGTAGATTCTGTCTTTTCAAAAGATCGTGTTCGCGAGGAAAAGAGGTTGGAACATTTACCGAAGAAGCAAAGAAGTCACACACCCCCCTGAGCATGTTAACCCTACTTTGTAAAATGTTTTACCGTTTGCAATTGAAGTGCATGTTTTTCTTATTCCTATCTGCTTGCTTGTCGCGACCGGAGAAAATTGCCTTTTCCCGAACGCTAGTGTATTAATCCCGGCCCAGGAAAAGCCGGGGTACACCAAACAAACATGATACAAAAGACACATCTTTATTAATCGATAATATTTACATTATTACAAAGGCACTTCAGGCCTGACAAACAAAAATAAACAGCAGCGGACTAGCGGGCCTACGGCTCCATCTTCACAGGCGCTCAACTGGGGTATAAGCCAGGACTCCACCTAAGACTTCTTCTCCAAAGCTTCTCTTACTGAAGGGGGGGAAAGATAGAGCAAGAATGAGTACAACCACAGTACTCAGCAAGTCACACAGGGAGATGCATGATTAATGCAAGGGGGTACAAGGGGATAATAATATAGGGGTTAAGTCTTGCAGTAAATAGCATTTAAAAGTCACTTGTTGCCCAAAGCTATTTTGTAAACACGATCCTAGAGCTACACAGTATTATTAATCAAGGCCGTGAACCCACACGAACCTGCCTTAACCCAAGGCCTACGATGATTCAGACCGAACTGGCAACCCGACCCTGGTCCCAGCTCGTCCCAAGCCAACCAGGCCAACCATTCCACATTTTAGTTATTAAGCAGGTTTTAAGAATTTAAAACACTAACTTGGGTACATTGCTAGGCTTGCCCATAACGAGGGCGCGGCTATTCGAATAGGTTTTACTCTGATCAGAGGTGTACATCTTTACCACAAGACACGTCTTCCTCACGTGCAACCACGTGCCACATACCACCACGGCATATGGACGGAAGACATGACATAGTTTCCAACCCATCCTAGCCATAGACAAGAGTACCGACCCAACCCACCTACGGCCGGAACCCCCGGACAGGCAGGCAGAATTGAGCCCCTAGCAGCAGGACACCAGCCCTGTGCCATGACACTCGACTACCGGCCGAGCCCGTGTAGCCTTCATTTGTCTAGAGATGTCCATCGACCCCGACTTCGTCCATCTCCATCCGTGACTTTTGTTTATAACCAGACTGAGCCACAAACTAAGCCTTACCCATTAGACATGTGGAAGTACGGTAGTGCTTTGCAACAGAGGCCCGAGACCGGTCCTTATGTGGCCGAGGTGCTACTAACGAAACCATGCACCCCGAGCCCAGCCTAAAACCATTTGAGGGTTTTGAATAGAGGGGGAGGTGTGCATCCAATTCCACAATATCCAACCATTCCATAGTGTCCAAGTGATATGAATATTCCCAAAGTCTAGAGTTTATAAAACCGCCTAATGTTGCCTAATTAATCAGCGAAGCATCTACCTAAATTCATACTAGTGGAACCATGAATAGAGACCCACTAGTTGGGGTTTTATTTGCCTAGGGTAAGCAAGGTGATAATAACAATTGCAATAATAAAGCTATAACAAGGATTAATAGGTAAGCTAAATAAAACAGTGATAACGCAGGAATTTAAATAAAGCGATAATGCTTAATTTAAATCAAATAATTTTATAAACTGGGATTCAATATGCTCAAGGATGATGTGACTTGCCTTGCTCAGAGAGAAGCGCCTTCCGAACCTTCGGCGACGACCGCGAACCACGCTTCGAGAACCTCCGGAACGACAGAAGCTACGCGAAGCACACAAGCAAGCTACAAGCCTATAAAGAAGCAATAACAATACATAAAAAGAAAGCACAGGGCTTTAGGTTATAACAAACATTAGGAGACTTGAACGGGTCGATTCAGAGTTCGTATGACCAAGATATGATCATCCGAAGTTTAATGCTGTTATATGGAGATTTGCGGATTATTATAATTAGGTTTTTCAACTATAAAACATGTGGAAGCGCTAGCCCGGAAAAGACAGGAAGGCTGCGCTGTTGACATGCGGACCCCACATGCAACCTAAAGGACCACGGTAGACCGAGTACACAGAGACGGTCCACGGGTCGACGGAAGCGGACCCCATATGTCAACCGAGGCGAGTGGCCGACAAACGGACTCCACTAGACACCACGCGGGCTGCACACGTGGAAGCCACGCGGCTACCGACGGACACACCAACACGGTCACCACACGCACAAGCGAACGACTACCGACACCGATACACGGATACCGGGGCCGACAACCGCACAACGGGCACGGGCGACACCGAAAGGACGAGGAGGGGCAGCGAGAGGAGAGATCCTTACCACCACGCGACGAGGCGTGGGACGACAACGACGAACGGGCGCGGCGGAGACAGCTCGGGGACGACGGAGGCGAACGGCGAGGGAACGACTTCGGCGGCGATCCTTGGACGAAGGCGAGACGCGGCTGGCACAAGGCTTGACGACGCGGAGCCGAGGACGAAGACGAGGACGGAGCTGCCGCGGCTTGCTTGACGGATGCGGACGACGGCGAGAACGGCTCGACGAGGGACGAACGCCACGACGACCGGAACGACGAGAGGACGACGACGACGACGACCGGGGCCGGCGAGGAGGCGACGAGGGCAGCCGGCAGCGGCTGCACAGATGCGAGGACGGCGTGGAACACGCCGCAGCGATGACGATGACGGAGGCGCGCCGCGAGACGACGAGCCGTGCGACCGACGGGACGTCGACAACGAGAACGAACGGAGACGACGATGATGGACCGCGGAGGGGTTTGGATGAAGGGAAACGATGCCGAGGACGACCTTGCCGCTGCGATGCCGGAGGTGGAGACGGCAACGTCGGCCGGCGCACGGGCACGGCGGAAGGGGTTGCCGAAGGAACTCCGGCGAGGCGGAGGGTGAGACCGCGGCGGGCGACGGCGTTCCGGCGAAACTGAGGGCAGCCGGGGGGAGGGCGACACGGTGACGTCGAGGAGGATGGCGACGACGACGGCTGCCGCACCGACGAGGAATAGTAGCCGGCTGGAGGGAGTACAGTGGCACAATGCCACTGGTTGCCGGCGGGGCACCGTTCCGGCGAGTTTCCGGCGAGGAGACGGTGAGGCGGTGAGGGGACGGTGTTGCAGAGCCGAGGGAGGCGACGGCACAGCGGACGGCGCGCGGGCGAGGCGGAGAGGCGGCTGGAGGCGGCCGGCGGCGGGAGAGAGAGAAGGGAGGCGGGGGAGAGGTGGTGCGGCCACGGGAAGACGCGGGAGGAGGCTAAAACGATAGAACGCAAAGAGGTGGTTCCATTTTATAGGCGCGGAATGGGAGCCGGCCACGGGAGAGGGCGAACGGCGGCGGAAAAGACGGCCGGCGGCCATGGAAGGCGGCCGGGAATGGCGCGGCCGTTCCGGGCGTTAGAGGGCACGAATCAAGGGGGAAAATGGGG
Organism: Oryza longistaminata; assembly: GCA_009805545.1. Classification (NCBI taxonomy): domain Eukaryota; kingdom Viridiplantae; phylum Streptophyta; class Magnoliopsida; order Poales; family Poaceae; genus Oryza; species Oryza longistaminata. The sequence continues at coordinate 9,582,598 of CM020184.1, forward strand.
AAATCAAAGAGTGGAAAGGATTAAAAGCCCCCACTTAATTTGGAAATAAGGGAATTGATTTGCGCGGATTTCAGGGAGGAAGAAACTAGGGTTCACGGATAGAGAGAGAAGCTGGGCGGGAGAAGGACGACGACCGGCGGTGGACCCACGCGCGGCGCGCGGTCAGCGCGCGCAACGGCGCGCACGCGCGCTCACGTGCGCGGCACGGGCGGAGGGCGCCGCTCGGGTTGGCCCGGAGGCGGCCCAGGTGGGAGGGGGCGGGAGGCTTGGGCGAGAGGCGGCCCAGGAGAGAAGGAGGGCGAGGAGGCCCGGGAGAGAGAGGGGAGGGAGGGAGCTGGGCCGGAGGGGGAGGGAAGGCCAAGAGAAGGAGGAGAGAGTAGAGGGAGAAAGAGAGGGAGGAAGAGAGGACTTTGGCCGCGGGCCGAGAGAGAGAGAGAGAGGACTTGTTGGCCAGACTGGCCAAAGGAGGAAGGAGGATTATTTTAGGTTTTTCTTTTAAAAACTTTGATAATTGTTTTTGTTGCTTAATAATTATTTCCGGTGCTCTGAAAATTCAAGTAAAATTTTGAGGGCTCCTTTTAGACCAAAGAGAATTTAACAAAAATTCTCCGGGCCACATTCGAATTTTTCTTGTACGTATTTTAGTGTTTGCCAATTTCTTTTCGAATTTTAATTAATTCTATTATTCCTTTTAGAAAATGATTTAATTCGGATGAATTTATCAGGACGTGACATTGCTTATGCCATGTTTACTTGATATCCATCCTGTGCCAAACTCTGGTGATAATTGACTAGCTTGCATCATTACGTGGACCTAGGCAAAATTATATATGCTTAATCATACTTAAATTACAACTAGCTTACCTAATAGGATAATCACATTACTTATATTTAGTATCTTGATGAAGCGGATCCACCTACGCCGTTTCTAAAATACTAAGGATGGATCCAATGATAAAGATAAATAGCACAAAGCAGGGGCGGACCTAGCCTAAAAATCGAGTGGGGGCATCTTATTAGAATCGATAGTGTGCTCAAAATTCTTTACTAATTACACATTAGTAATAACTAAATATTAAATTTGAGTGGGGTACGTCCTAGGACCCCACTCCACATACTGTGGATCCGCCCCTGGCACAAAGCAAGAACTCCAAAATGAAGCAGAATGCCACGACTCCCACGTCACTCCTAGGGCAGGGGCAACACGGGTGGTGACCGCCGCCGCCACACCACCACCCCCGCCTCCTTCTCCGCCTCGCCGCCACCCGAGCAGGCGCTGGAAACCGCGCGGCCGAAAGGAGACAGCAGCAATGCCTCCTTCTTCTCCCCGAGGGCGTTGGGTCGTAGCCACAACCTCACCTGGTTCTAGGGCGACAACGGCTGCGATGCTGGGCCGATGGCTGTTACTGGTGGCGTTGACGGCGGGGAGAGCGGCAATGTAGAAGGCGAGGCAGAGCCCGTCGGAACGACAGTGCAGAGGGGTGTCGACCAGGGCGACGACGGCAAGGCAGCGCCATCGAGATCTGGCGTCCCCTAGCCAGATCCGGCCACCTCACATCTGGATCCAGCCTCCACGACGCGGGTGGCAGGCCCCCAGCTAGCTGCGGTAACAAGGCGGCGGGGTGCATTTCGGTGGCGGGGTGTAGATAGAGAGAGGGGGGCGATGGTGCGGGAGGCAACTCCTGAGCCGGCACAGAGGGACGAGGCAGCGGCGTGGGTTGCGATGTGGTAGGGCGAGGAAGGAAGGGCGCGGCGGTGCAGCGGGAGGTGGGCATGCTCGCGCGGTGTCGACGGCGTTAGGAAGGTGGAGGCGACGAGGGGATACGAGGAGCTGGGAACATGGCATCGATGGCTCTGCCGACTGGGCTGCTTGCTGAGGGTGACACATCGCGAAAGTGCGCCGCAGCTACAGGGATAGGCCGGCGTGGGGTACAGAGGAGAGCCGATGGTGACAGGGTTGTGGGAGGCTGGCGCACCGAGCGACTGGCGACGAGAGTAACGGCAGGGAAGCCGGCTCGGCTAACTGCATGGAGGCATGCGGGGACGGCGTGAGTGCCATGGCATGGCGTGTGGCAGGAGCTAATTTGGAGGTAGCAGGACGGATGAGGCGGCAGCAATGAGACGGGCAGCCTGTGGCGGCGTGGTTAGCCCGGCCGAGGCGGCGACGTCAGTGTTGCCGTGAGGTGGGCGTGGTTGGCCTACGACAGGTCCTTATCCAGACTCTAGTCCTCTTGTGGTGGCTCCTTGCCGCTACAAGATGGCCACGTTGGTAGGCTAGTGCTGGAGAGAGGGAATCATCTCTTCTCTCTCACCCTCTCCCTCTCCAACCTAACTACGTGGATGGATTAGAGCATGTCGGATATCGAGCACCTACTTGATGGCCGGCGACGATGGGGGCGTTGGTGCAGTGGCTACGCGTTGAAGGAGTGTGGTGTGGTGGCTTTCTATGTCCAGTAGGAGACTCGACACGAGCGTGCAGGAAGATTACGGGCAAAAGCTTGGCCTCTCTAGGCTAGCAACGGTGACCTTGCGGGCGCCGTTTTCCACTTGGGACGTTGCTGATTGATCTTTCCTGTCCTCTGATGGATTCCTCTAAGTGAAAACCATATCCACAAGCCTAGGACGAGCGGTGACGGCACTCTTGTGTCGTACTCTTTCTTAAGGCGTTGTTTAGAAGATCCTTTCCCTTCGGGATGTCGTTTCCATGTCTTTTAGTAGCAGGTTATGGTTGAAGACGCGTAGAGTGGTTGCATTTTTTCTTTTCATGGCTATAGCCTTTCAGGACTATAACTTGTAAATTTTTTTCCTCTATCAGTACGAAACCTCGCACTAGCTTGTGTATGTTGTTTAAAAAAAGGAAAAAGTACACCGAAGGTCCCTCAACTTGTCATCGAGTTACAAAGTCGTCCTCCAACCGTAAAACCAGATATCCGGTGTCCTAACTAATCAAAAACCGGTCACAATAGGTCCTCCGTGGTTTTGATCCCGGTTTGTCCTATTGGCGGCTGAATCAGCGTGGGCCCCACCTGTCAGCATGCCACGTGAGCACCCTCTCTTTTCCCCTCTTCTCCCTTCCTCCTCTCTCTCTCTCTCACTCTTCTTTTGGAAGCCGTCGGCGGCTGGGAGGAGGCCACCGGGCGAGGTGGAGGCCGGTCCTCGTCGCGACGCTGCGTTGCCGCCAGCGGAGAAGCGTCCCACGCGGGCGGTGCCACGGCTGTTGGGCGCGGAGGCCGACGAGGACGTGACGCGGCGACGACGCTTGGCGCGGCCGGCGGCCAACGGGAAGAACTGGCGGCGGAAGAACTGGGCGACGGTGTTGGGGAGGGCGCAGAGCTGGGCGGCCTCAGCGACGCCCGACGCTTCCTTGGCGATGGAGAGGCCGTTTTGAGCTGCTGTTGGGTGAGGCCCATGAGCGTCTTGATGGAGTGGGAGTAGTTGGAGAAGGTGTAGTTGTTGCCGGAGATGTACTGCACCCACACCGCCGTCAGAGCCCCAGCCACCTCCCCCACCTCGTCCCGCCATTGCGTCCAGTGCCGCCGCCAGCGAGAGTTTGCATGGCCCATGCATCTCATAAAAAACCAGCGGGCTAGCTTCTTTTAAAATGAATAGTAATCTTGTTTGCTTAACGTAAAATGACAAAATATCATCAAAATCCGTCACGGAGCAGAACACGAAGCGGACGTCCACATGCGCGACGCCGGGCACCGCCGCTGCAGCGCGTACACGATCGAGATGGACGATGTTGCGACGCTCGTACCGCTTCGGCGTCGTCAGCGTCCCCACAAGCGTGTAAGTATATCTGATGGGAGATGTGCTGCAAGCTCAGGCCACACCTCGTCGGCGGAGGAGGTGGGCGGCGTCTGGCCCGGCGAGCTCCACGAGAACTTCATAGGCGAGCTCCTGACGAGGCGGCGACGAGCTGGTCGCGGAGGATGAAGGCGCCGCGGGCGAGCAAGATCCAAAGAAGGACGCCGAGTCGAGGCGGCGGCCGGTCGCGAATGGCGTCGGCTGCGTCGCCGCCGCCGACGAAGCCGCCCCGCGAGAGCCGGCGCCGCGGCTCCCGCGCCACATCCTCCCTCTCTCCGCGTGCTCGCTGTCGATCTCCCCACCTCCTCCCTCTTCGCACGCGCTTGCCGTGGCGTCGGTGGATGAGGATGAGGAGGACCAGTGTCGTCGCCGCGTCACGTCCTCGTCGGCCTCCGTCCCAACGCCGCGGCGGCCGCCCGCGCAGGACCGCTTCGCCGTCGCGGTGACGCAGCGTCACCGCCGCCATTCGCCCCCGCGGCCTCCTCCCAGCTGCCGACGGGCTTTACCAAAAGAAGAGTGAGAGAGAGAGGAGGAAGGGGAAGAGGGGAAAAGAGAGGGTGCTCACGTGTCACGCTGAAGGTGGGGTCCACATGGGTTCCACACTGACTCAGCCGCCACGTAGGAAAAACCGGGTCAAAACCACCGAAGACCTATTGTGATCGGTTTTGACTAGTTAAGGATGGATATCTGGTTTTCGGTTGGAGGACGATTTTGTAACTCGATGACAAGTTGAGGACCTTCGGTGTACTTTTTCCTTAAAAAAAAAGATAAGATTAAGAGCTGGAGCCAACCGGTCCTAACTATCCGGAGTGGTCGCCATGTCGCAAGTGCAACGAATGCGACGATTATCGTCTTCACTTTCCAAAGAGGTGGAAAGAAAGGTGACTGGGGGACTAGAGGTCCTTAGACAGTTACATATAGAGTAAACTGCTGTTGACTAGTGGGCATGGAGACCAACATTACGATCCTTTTTAATGGCACGCTGATAACTACTGTGCAAACTGATGGCACGCATTGTTCGCCACTACTGATGTCGCATTCACGTAGCAGGCGCCTTCCAGTGCTAGTTTAGAAAGTTTTCTAGACTTATTAAACGAGTCAATTGTAATTTAGACTATTTTTATTACAAATATTTTAGTTTAGGACCATTGTTTATTAAAACATTTCACTTTGGCATGGGCCAGATAATAAATGTGATATACTTGACACTAGTACGAAAACGATTTTTTCCGTGCGGTCGAAAAGGTTTTCGCGTGCGGATCTCCGCCATCTGCACCAAGTGTCTGCAAAAATCCAATTTTTTCGTGCGCGCGACACACCCGCACGAAAAAATCTGATTTTTGCGTGCAGATGACTTATGTCGCCCGCACGCAAAAAATCCAAAAAAAGAAAATCCAAACCCTAACCCTAGCCATCGCCCTCCTCGTGGTCGCCATCATCGCCGTCTCGTCGCGCCGCTATCGTCGTCGTCGCCGCCTTCCAGCGACCGGCCGCCGCGGCTGGCTCTCAAGCCCGCCGCTGCTCCTGGCCACGTCGCCGCCGCCACCGCCTGATCCGGGTGGAAGAGGGCGCCGCCTCCTGATCAAGGCGGGCGAGGGGCGCCACCGCGTGCTGGGGAGCGCGCGTGAGGCCGCTCTGCCGCCGCTCGCTGGTGCCGTCGCCCCGGCCACCGCCCGCAAATGAGGTCGCGCTGCCACTGCCGCCGCCGTTCCGGGCCGCCCAGCGCTCATCTGTCCTGTGCCGAGCCCACTGCTACCCATGAGAGACGAGGGATGAGAGAGAGAGAGAGAGAATGAGGATAATATGGGTAGGCGGAGAGGATAAGATAGAAGTTTTTGAAGTGGTTGAGAGGGAAAAATGCGTGAGGGAGGGTATTTTCGCGTGCGGTGCTCTTAAGAGGCCACATGCGAAAATCGATTTTCGCGCACGTTCTCTTAAGGGTCCACGCGCAAAAATAGAAGGATGATTTTGCAGACGGCGGTCAGTTATGGACCATCTGAAATCTAACAAGGGGCTGTAAAGGAAAATCGTTTTTTTTAGTGTGATACAGAGCTTGGGTCATACAAAGTAAAAAAAAAAAGAGTAAATTACTCAGTCTAAAATGATAACATTGGTTAAAGGGTGGACTAAATCACTCACAAGTACAAGGGGTTGCCAAACTGTAAATTACTCAAATGATAAATTTAAGAGATCGATTAATCCCATGTGTACATGCATTGTAAATTGTAATTAATAGAAATATAAATACTAAGTAGTTTAGAGGTTATAGCTTCCTAGCAACCTAAATGGTGCATTTCTTTGAAAAAAAAACATTTTATCAACATTCCTTTTTAATTATTTAAATCAATTTATTAACTCTTAAAATTTAATTCACTCATGTGAGCTCTTAAATAATAGTCATAACTTATATTCGTCATTCGTCCATTGAGAATGTTCCTTAGAGAGCGGTTTTTTAATTTAAGACAAATGTATCTGTCAAAGTTACATAATTGCCTTATCCGACACTAATCGTTACATATAACGAATACTACATTTTTTCAGATTAATTAAGTATATTCCCCGCAAAAAAAAAGATAATTAAGATATATATGGATATCTCATGAAAGATACAGAAAAAAAAAACAAGGAAACCTAAAACAAAATCAATTTACAATTCATCATACTCGCCGAGGTTTCCTGTAGCCACCAATGCACCATTGCTTTCCAGTTGTCTACTTTTGACAAACCGTGCAAATATATGCTTTACTACCGGAACGCACTAACTTAATTGATCAGTGGCTACAGGCGAAATATCTCAAGAAAAAATAAAGATGCTGCGCACGTCATTTTCACCCTCGCCAACAGAAGTTTCCCTATAAATAATCCACGCATCCTGACCAAGACTACACAAATCACACAAAATAATTACTCAAACCATCATCAGTAACAACCAGATTTACAGTATCATTCCCAAACATACAAATCATATCCATGGCCAAACAGGCGACAGCCGCGTTGCTCGCCGTCGCGCGTTTGGTGCTCGCGGCGTCGGCGGGGGTCGCGCGAGGCATCTGCAACCTGTCCGACCGCGGGCTCCAGGCGTGCAAGCCGGCGGCCGCCGGCGGCAACCCGGGCGACACGCCGGTCGTCCGAGTGCTGCGCCGCGCTAGCCGCCGCCGACCTGCCGTGCCTGTGCCGGTACAAGGGCTCCGCCCGCCCCGCGTGTGGGGTGAGGTTCTACGGGATCGACCTCAACCGCGCATGACGCTTCCGGGCAAGTGCGGCCTCACCTTGCCGGCGCACTGCTAGTGCTAGCTAGCTGATGGCAAGCACAAACTACACAGTGCGGCGACCTCGATCGCCATGTTGCTGCAATTCAATTATGCAGTCGTGACACTAGCGCTACCAATAATAGCATATATATATGAGGAATATTAATATATAATTGTCATACTATGCGATCGATGAGCCCGGCAAGGGGAGATGAATAAATTTGGCAACATATATATATGTATTTATGCTCTTCTTCAGTATCATCAAAAGATAGGCGTGTGGATGAATAGGTTGGTGTTTAACCAATAACTAGGAATGTAGGCCCGCGCATTCGCGCAGGGCATTTATTTATATTATAGTTTGTTCCATAATATAAATCGGAAAGGAATATCGCACAGGATCGCACGGGGCTCTTATTTGTTATATTAAAAAAATGCTAAAAGGAATATACATCACATATTATGTTATACTGAAGAGAATTAGATTATCCTACAATAGAAAAAGAAATATATTACCGTAAAATAGATCGGTAGATTTTAGTATACTACTGATGTGTATAAGAATCTCTTAGATTCCTCAATAAAAGTCACATTCTGTCCTCGCTGTGTTTAATGATGCACGTCAAATAAACACGTTGCCTGTTGTCACTCGTCTACTGTACTATCATTTTGTTATACAGACCTCGAGGGTTACCGTGTGCACTCTTTCTCAACTAAACATGAAAAACCTGATTTGCTAATTAGTATCACTAAAACAAATGAACCCAGATTATTAGTCTATTACTCTATAAAAAATCATCTACCTTACATAATCCCGGTGTTCATAACTTACTTTCACATCTATGTATAATAGTAGCAATATTACCTTATATATACACCAATAATTCAATACCACCGTTTCAAACAACATTGAATGGCCTCTTTTAATGGGATGAAAGTGCGACGTTCCTAGCACTCTGCCGAACTAAATGCTTCGCTATGTAATGATGCCCGTGAACATATGTGGCGCTTCCCCTCGTCGATGTAGCCATACCCCTAAAAACATCCTACGAGACAATTTCAACCTTAGTTCAATACGCTTACAATCACAAATGATTATATGGTAATAATGTCACTTTATGTTACATTGCCTGATGGTGGCCTTTCATGGAACAACGCACCTTAACACAAACATGTACATGCCTATGCATATTGTACAATGGTATAGCAAAGTACTGCACCCTGCAATTTGAAGGACAAAGAGGACATAAGGAGGAGGTGATTGAAAATGTTTTTTTTTTAAGGTGTGACTCGATTTGTGTATGAGAAATAGGTGCAAAAAAGTGTATATGAAGTTAATAATAAGTACCTTCTTCAAAGTTTTAATGAATACATACAATATTATGTTTTTCAAATGAGGGGGTAATCATTCAACACTACTTAATGAAAAAACATAGCTAAAGAGACGGACCACCATGAAAAATATGCAAAAACACCTATCATATTTATATTTTGATAAAGACTTATACTTTAGCGGTAATTTGTTGTCCATCAATGTTGTTTCAACTATATGAGGGACTCATTTTACTAATTTCTTAAAGAATGTACTTATTCACAAACTTATTTACACCAACAATTCGGCTAGAGTGCACTTACAGTTTAGGATTACGGTGGTTTATAACATTTGTAAACCCATCAATCATACCCGGATATTAGAATTTTAATCAACCATAAAAAAATACCATAAGTAGTTTTATGGCTTATTTTATTTATTTTCATGTTTTGCCCAATACTACTCGGCAATACGTAATTCTCGTGATGAATTAAGGGTGTATGTAGCAAAATAAACTGTTTAAAATCGTTAGTTAGCTACTCTATCGAAGAAAATCCTTATAATGCCATGAATGTTTTCACCCGGTTTCGCATATTGCCATTGAAAATTTCGCTATTCCCGTATATCCACTAAATGATTTTTTCATTTCTCTCATTATGCCACCAGCGTATCTGGACTATTTTAGTTGGCATGGGAAAAGTAAGAAATTATACCCTTAGCTTGCTTTCCTTCTTTGTCTTAGTTTTCTTACCATGAACAAAAAAAGTGATGCATTGTTTATGATGTTATATCAACTAATGTCCGGGTATCATGACAGTTTACTTTACACCATTGTGAGACTAAATTAAGGCACTTAACCTTTGCGAATAAATTAGGCACACAATCAGTTGCTAAGCGAGAGATTATTTTTTTTCTAAACTGAATGCTTACATGCCAATAGATACATTTAATTTGACTAATTAAAGATTTTCTTTAGTTGCGATTTAAAAAAAGAATACAAACTATTTGCTTTCTATAAATCTATAAATAAACTATATAAAATGGGAAGAGAAATTAAAACTTTGCAATCCAGTTCCCATTGGTAAATTAATTATGTGTTGAATCAATAATGATTGCTAAAGTTACTCATAGTTTTAACTGCAACACATCCTGATTTTTCTACATAGCAGGAAAGGAGTTCCAGGGCAATTTTGTCATTGTTTCAAAAAGACTAACACTATTTCTACTCTTGGGTGACCGTGGATGGCTAGTAGTGAGCGAAATTTCGTTGATGGCATGTACCTGGGAATACTAATTCGATGCATATAAGGAAACCAGTGAACTCTTTATGGCCATATAAGGATATCTATCTATCAAAGAGTATGCACTCATCCTCAAGTAGCAATAAAAAAGTTTTGAAAAATTTCAGATGACTGATAGAAATCTCCAATCTCAGCCAAATAAAACTTCAAAAGATCCACTTAAAAATTTACCAAATCTAAATTCTGTTATTTTATATCACTGGGTAAACTTTAATTTATCTTTTCTCGATGAAACTATGTAATTGTGCTTCTCAACAGCTCAAATAAGAAAGTTTGAAATTCGAAATACTTGAGAATTTCATTCTTCCCCGAAATTAAATAAACCTGATAGATCATGTATACTTAAAAAAACAAGTTAGGGTTTTTATGTTAATTATTTACATATGTAGATTCAAAATTAACGGTGTGTATAGTTGTCAAGTGAATATTTGACACCATAAAATTCTGATATTGAAATTATTGAAACATTATGATCGCATTTGCTATTACATGTGGCGTCATTTGTCATAAATATTTATCACTACAATAAGTAAGTTTAACTGTGCATATCTGTAAGTATTATTTTTAATAAACATCATGATTAAAGGCTATGACCACAAATCACAGTGCCGGCACTGATGATTTCGCTTAATTTAGTATATCATCCCCATTTCTACTGTAACGTGCTAGGGGTGAAAATGGGTGGGTATGTCCCCACTCGCCCTGCGCCCCGGTCACACACTTCGAGGACAAATTCGAGGACCCGGACTTTTTTGGCGGATATTGAATCGGGTTTCGGGAATGTAGTATCGACGGAACGGATTATCGTTTAAAAAAAGCCGGGTAATTACCCGGATAATTATATAGATATTACACTATAAGTTTTCTGTGAGTACTTTTGGTATTAGTTTATTGTTATACTATGATGTATTGTACCCTATTTGATTCCTAAGGTCCTAATGACTAATATAATCGTTATTATATGATATATGGAATGTAAATGTGATTGGCCTATATGAAATTAAGATTGTTCTCGACTTGATATCGGAATAAATATCCGAACCGATAGTGTAACGTATCTATTTTGATGTATTCGTTCCGTATTTTTTCCCGACATTATTCGAGTTTCTATCCGTAATCGCACTATCCGTTTATCCCGCTGTCCGACCGATTTCAATTATTAAAATATGGTTAGGATATGGAGAGGGTGAGATCCTACCGAACCCGACCCGTTTTCACCCGATATATGTGTGCATGTTTCTTTTTATTTTTTGGCTTTATCTGTTTCTCGAGTCGTAATATGGTGCAGGTATTTAAGTTTTTTTTTCCAGGTGGGAGACGATCGTACGACGTAGCCGTTATGTTTTTTTTTTAGATAGATATTAGCAGCCATGGGAATTTAAGATCTCTAATCCATGTTAAAATAACGGGTCCACTAATTTAATTGAAAAATAGCGTTTGCAGACAATTAACAGATTTTTAGTATATATAGATTTCTGAGGATTTCGCTAATTTACTGTAAGAGCACGCAAGTGTAAAGGGCATGTGTACAAAGTTTAATGTACTTTTAGTATATAATAGATAAGATTTGGAAGAAACATTCATTGAATATTTATTAACATTTTAATTTAAGCTAAACATATTCATATTTGTGAAGTAATATAGTTTATTTTTATATTGTAGAAAATCATATTTTAAAGACCATGATTTTTTTGATGAATGTATGTTTTCCCTGTCTGTTAAGTACGATGTTGTATTTTTTTTCTTCCAGTGAAGATTAGTGAAAGCATTTATCGTTTTGTTTTCACAAATCATGTACGTTTGTACGTACGGAAAATACAACAGTTAACATTTGCATCGTCAAATACATGACGGACAGTAGTTAGCCTTGTACGTTATAAAGCATGAGCGAATATATTTTCAATAAAGATTCCTATCTAATGTGTTAAAAATTAATGGGTCCACCAATTTTAGTGAAAATCGACGGTGAGATTAGATTGTGCCACGTGGCGACTTAGGAGCGTTTTGTAGGAGTGCCACGTGTGGCTTAGGAGCTTTATAGGAATTTAATGGACTTTTAGTATATAAATAGTAGATATATTTGTAATGATACTGATTGAGTAAAAGAGGAGTCTTCTATACTTTCAAAGTCGCGGACACAATTTAACTGCTGCCTCTTTTATATATTATTTTTTACTTATATAAAAGAATTGCCCGTCTTCTTATCCACTAAGACATTTTTGGTGGAGTTAGTACGTGGAACTCATTGTACACCAGTTAAAAAAAAAAAGAAAAGTAATCAAGCTCTTTGAGTGCCGGTTCGCTTGGTCCGGAAGAGAATGAGTATCACTCTAGACATTGACCAGAGCATCCTACTGGATTCATTATAGCGGCAAAAGCCGACGGCCCGACGGCACAAGGTTTGGCCCATCCCAGCACGGCACGGGCCAAAAGATCAGGGAGACCAAATAGACTATTCCAGCCATAACAAGCAGAAAAAAGTACAATGGAAGACCCTCACTTGTCATCAAGTTAAAAATCATTCCTTGAACCGTCAAAACCAGATACAGGTATCCCCTAACATATAAACCCAGCGCAAAAGCTAGGGTCCCTCGGTGGTTTTGATTCCGGTTTGACCGAGCGTGCAGCTGCTTCAGGCGTGGGGACCACGGGGCTCCGAGGACGTTAGCCTCTTTCTTAGTGCCTCTACTCTCTTCCTCACAAGGGTTTAAATGGAGAAATTTTTGTCTTGAGTTAACACCGCAATTTGCCTTCACGGAATAGGACCACGACGTAATCTTCGTTCTAAAAATGAGCGTTCAAATGAGCAACTCGACAAAAGCAAGACCAAATTATTATTTAGTCTTTCAAAGTAGGTCAAAAACATAAATTTTCCCCATTGCAAAGTTAGTTGTCAACCAGGGTTGTCTCGAAGACTGCTTCAGCATTAGTGAATTAGTCCCTCCATCCCAAAAAAAACGAATCTAGACTAGAATGTACATATTCTAGTACAATGAATCTGACAGAGGTATGTGCACATCCAGGTGCTAGGGTGTTTTTTGATGGGATAGAGGAAAAGTAGTGAATAGTTTTGTTCTCGTTTGGACATCCTGTCATGGTTGTCAGTAAAATTCGCACCGCCAATGACAATGATGAATTACAAGTAGTTGGTTCAATTGATGTGTCTTCATCCACCTTGACATCTAAGAAAAAGGGTAAAATATTAAAACTGACACCTATAAATGTTTATATACCGCACATATATAAGGTTCTGCGTTAGATGTGCCATTTATTAAAAAAATAATATATAGTAAATTATAGATGCCGATTTAAAAATGCAACACAAATACTACATTAAACCGTCGAGTCGAGCCGTCTTGGTCCCTATGGTCTCACTTATCTTTTTCCCGGCCCATCTGCTCGCTTTTCTCTCACTTCCTTTTCCCATAGTCCTTGTAAAATCAAAGAGTGTTTGATTATTATTTTGTGATAAGCTATTGTTGATGAGAAAACATGGTGGCCTGGGTCTTTTGCTTAGCTCAAGTGCATATCCAAATCTTGCTTTCGGGTTCAGAGCGTGCCAGTTGGTTTGATCCAGCAATGAACAAGAATAAACAAGAAACCAAGTTAAATTCATGTAAACCTAGCCGATGCGACCTGACTGAATCAGCTGTTAGGTGTAGAATGAATAAAATAAAACGAGCCTAAAATATGTTCCATCACCTGTAGATATAATTAGTCATGTAATCCATAATTCACTCTTTCTATGAGATGCGAGCAAATGTATAGATTAAATGAGACTTTGTAGATTGCTCCTAAATCAGATCAAACGAATTAAAGATTACATGTAGCTTATATCGTAGCCGATGATAGATACCGTATCGGCTAGTACTCTAATATAGCCTTATACAAGAATATGAACCTAAGTAAATATATCTAGAGCAAGCTTGATATATTTAAATAGTGTGCTACACTTGTATAAGGGGCAAATACAACATGAAAAGCATGATTAAAGAATTTAAACACAGCTAAAAAGTTATATTAGGTAAGATCGGCTAAAACCTTGATTCTACCCCTATTAGCAATCAAGAAGCGGTTTAATTTCTATGATTCTAAACATGACTAGGGCTGATGCAGCACAAAGTATGAAAAGAAGCATAAAGTCTAAACAATCAAGCCTTTAACTGATTTTCAGGGTGGTGGATACCTTAGCTAATCCAAATTGACAAAACGATTTAGTCGACATTGGCAAAACCCTAGAAAAGGCATGGCCGATATAGCTAAATCGAGTCATCATGTTAGATTAGTTAAGATATATGATAACCAGTAGTTCTAGAAAATAGATTAAAACATCTAAAGCGACACCCTAATCCGCCAACGTAAGCCGCTGAGACAAGTCATACCTCTTGTCGGAAGATCGAAGTCGATGCCCTAACTCGAAGCAAGAACTCGTTGAAAAAGTAGAAAAGTAATAAGGTGGCGATGTGTCGAGAGTATATTGAATGGTTGTTGTTGTCAAGACCCTAGGCACATATTTATACCTGTAGTACAAAACTTGTCCATATCGGAAACGACTCAAACTTTACAAAATAAACACACCATCCCATTGCGGACTCTAATACAGATTTCTAAGGCCCTGTTTGGATGGGAGAGACTGTCCCTCCCATCCAAACGGCTCCTAAAACGCTTCCTAATTAATATATACAATTGCCTTGAAAGGACTCTTCCTTGTTTAGCAATATCTCTAAGTCCTCAATCCGAGCTCAACTCATACTTGGAAACTGTCTATATCAGCTGCCTTGTCCATATTGGCTAACTGAGTCCGATTCCAAATCGGCCGATACAGCCCCCAGGCGATGCGCTGCGTTATTCTTTCGAAACCAATCTAATTTCTTCAAATCAGCTTCGAATCCATCTTCACCTTTGAGTATCTTGCCAAATTTTGTTGTTAACAACTATTGGCATCTGAGATTATTAGTTTTGATATTTGGATATTATTGATGAAGTGGTTTTGGAGATAATTGATTTTCAAACAATGAGCAGGATTGTATTGCTTTGACGGTCGCGGTCAAACCAATAGGATTGGGCCAGTTGGACTGGCCAACTCGACGGTCTGACCGGACAACTCTATGTTAGTTTCAGTTTAAGGTTGCTCCTTTGGATATCTGTGATTAATTCATATTTATGGTTTCTAGGTGGATACTATGCGTATGTAATGTTGTTGTGTGCTAATTGTTGAGTCAAGTTGGTGAGAATTTGTGCTCAAATATGATTTCTTTGTTGGTGCAAGTGTAGGTGAGTCTTGATGCCTCAGGTGATCTTTGCCGGTGATGGATTGGGAGTCAACTTGGGAGAAGATGACGTCCGGATGATTAGGATATCATGCGGGATGCTTAGGCTCAAGATCAATGCATGTGGTTGGTGAAGATTGCATATGGCAATGATGGAGATATTGTGTGCATATGGGATGCGAGTCGAATTTAGAAGGAGTCCAAATTTGATGTGATTGGAGTTTATAAAGTTTGTTTCTTGTACAAGAATGTCTCCTATGGGATTAGGACTTCTTATATGAGTTTGGTTCTTAACTTTAGGCTGCCTACCTCAGGTATAAATAAAAAGGCAGGGTGAGGCCTCTCGGTATCGTTTTTAGAAAGAGTTGAGTTTAGAAAAAGTTAGGGTTTCAAGTTTAGTTGAGATTTTTGTGAGAAGTAATGTTATTGCACTTTGTAAACACAGATAGAAGTAATAAAGTATCAATCTACTTTGAGAGATCTTCAATTTGTGTTTGCTCAGGTTCAACAATCCAATTGGCGAGACACCGACGGTCAGACCGGATCAGCCCGGTCAGACCAACAACTCCACGATGGTTAGACCTGCGTTGGCGACAAGCAACATTGGCGAATCTGGCGGTCAGACCAGAGCTACTATGCCGGTCAGACCGGAGGTCATCGTGTAGTTAATTAGACTGATGCAATAAATGTTTCGAGGGTAACCTTTAATTCCACTAAATGTTTTGGTTTTTGGGAACTCCAACCATTCACTCCCTCTAGTTGGCTTAGTTCTTGCAGTGCGATCCTACAGTCCTCACCTTCTTCCTGTCTTACCTCTCTTTCCCCTCGTCACTTTCTGTCTCCTTCTGTAGGTGGAGAGGATAAGATAGAAGTTTTTGAAGTGGTTGACAGGGAAAAATGCCTGAGGGAGGGTATTTTCGCGTGCGGTGCTCTTAAGAGGCCCACATACGAAAATCGATTTTCGCGCACGGTTCTCTTAAGGGTCCACGCGCAAAAATAGAAGGATGATTTTGCAGACGTGGTCAGTTATGGACCATCTGAAATCTAACAAGGGGCTTGTAAAGGAAAATCGTTTTTTATAGTGTGATACAAGAGCTTGGGTCATACAAAGTAAAAAAAAGAGTAAATTACTCAGTCTAAAATGATAACATTGGTTAAAGGGCGGACTAAATCACTCACAAGTACAAGGGGTTGCCAAACTGTAAATTACTCAAATGATAAATTTAAGAGATCGATTAATCCCATGTGTACATGCATTGTAAATTGTAATTAATAGAATATATAATACTAAGTAGTTTAGAGGTTATAGCTTCCTAGCACCTAAATGGTGCATTTCTTTGAAAAAAAACATTTTATCAACATTCCTTTTAATTATTTAAATCAATTTATTAACTCTTAAAATTTAATTCACTCATGTGAGCTCTTAAATAATAGTCATAAACTTATATTCGTCATTCGTCCATTGAGAATGTTCCTTAGAGAGCGGTTTTTTTAATTTAAGACAAATGTATCTGTCAAAGTTACATAATTGCCTTATCCGACACTAATCGTTTACATATAACGAATACTACATTTTTTCAGATTAATTAAGATATATCCCCGCAAAAAAAAGATTAATTAAGATATATATGGATATCTCATGAAGATACAGAAAAAAAAAATCAAGGAAACCTAAAACAAATCAAATTTACAATTCATCATACTCGCCCGAGGTTTCCTGTAGCACCAATGCACCATTGCTTTCAGTTGTCTACTTTTGACAAACCGTGCAAATATATGCTTTACTACCGGAACGCACTAACTTAATTGATCAGTGGCTACAGCGAAATATATATCTCAAGAAAAAATAAAGCTGCTGCTCGTCATTTTCACCCTCGCCAACAGTAAGTTCTTCCCTATAAATAATCCACGCATCCTGACCAAAGACTACACAAATCACACAAAATAATTACTCAAACCATCATCAGTAACAACCAGATTACAGTATTCATTCCCAAACATACAAATCATATCGATGGCCAAACAGGCGACAGCCGCGGTGCTCGCCGTCGCGTTGGTGCTCGCGGCGTCGGCGGGGGTCGCGCGCGGCATCTGCAACCTGTCGGACGCGGGGCTCCAGGCGTGCAAGCCGGCGGGCCGTCGTCCGAGTGCTGCGCCGCGCTGGCCGCCGCCGACCTGCCGTGCCTGTGCCGGTACAAGGGCTCCGCCGGCGCCCGCGTGTGGGTGAGGTTCTACGGGATCGACCTCAACCGCGCCATGACGCTTCCGGGCAAGTGCGGCCTCACCTTGCCGGCGCACTGCTAGTGCTAGCTAGCTGATGGCAAGCACAAACTACAGTGCGGCGACTGTTGCTGCAATTCAATTATGCAGTCGTGACCACTAGCGCTACCAATATATAGCATATATATAGTAGTAATATTAATATATATGTCATACTATGCGATCGATGAGCCCGGCAAGGGGAGATGAATAAATTTGGCAACATATATATATGTATTTATGCTCTTCTTTCAGTATCATCAAAACATATGCGTGTGATGAATAGGTTGGGTGTTTAACCAATAATATATTTGTAATGATACTGATTTGAGTAAAAGAGGAAGTCGTTCTATACTTTTCAAAGTCAGCGGGACACAAATTTAACTGCTGTCCTCTTTTATATATTATTTTTACTTATATAAAAGAATTGCCCGTCTATCTTATCCACTAAACATTTTGGGTTGAGTTAGTACGTGGAACTCAATGTACACCAGCAAAAAAAAAAAAGGTAATCAGCTCTTTGAGTGCCGGTTCGGCTTGGTCCGGAAGAGATTGAGTATCACTCTAGACATTGACCAAGCATCACTACCGATTCATGTATAGCTGGCTAAAAGGCCCGAGGCCCGACGGCACAAGGTTTTGGCCCATCCCAAGCACGGCACGGGCTAAAAGATCAGGGAGACCAAATAGACTTATTCCAGCCATACAAGGCAGGAAAAAGTACACTGAAGGACCCTCAACTTGTCATCAAGTTACAAAATCATCCTTGAACCGTAAAACCAAATACAGGGTATCCCCTAACATATAGAACCAGCGCAAACTAGGTCCCTCGGTGGTTTTGATTCCGGTTTTGTCCGACGTGGCAGCTGACTCAGCGTGGGACCCACGTGGGCTCTAGACGTTAGCCTCTTCTTATCCTCTACCTCTCTTCCTCACAAGGGTTCAAATGGAATTTTTGTCTTGAGTTAACACCGTCATTTTGCCTTCACGGAATAGGACCACGACTAATCTTCGTTTCTAAAAATGAGGGTCAAATGAGCAACTCGAAAAAGCAAGACCAAATTAGTAGTTAGTCTTCAAAGTAGGGTCAAAAACATAATTTCCCCATTGCAAAGTTATATGTCAACAGGTTGTCTCGAGATATGCTTTCAGCATTAGTGAATTACTCCCTCCATCCCAAAAAAAAACGAATCTAGGACTGGATGTGACATATTCTAGTACAATAAATCTGGACAGAGGTATGTCACATCCAGTGCTAGGTTGGTTTTTTATGGGACGGAGAAAGTAGTGAATAGTTTTGTTCTCATTGTGGACATCCTGTCATGGTTGTCGGTAAATTCGCACCGCCAATGACAATGTGAATACAATTATTGGTTCAAATTATTTCTTCATCCACCTGACATCTAAGAAAAAGGGTAAAAATTAAAATTGACACCTATAAATGTTTATATACCGCACATATATAAGGTTCTGCGTTAGATGTGCCATTTATTAAAAAAATAATATATAGTAAATTATAGATGCCGATTTAAAAATGCAACACAAATACTACATTAAACCGTCGAGTCGAGCCGTCTTGGTCCCTATGGTCTCACTTATCTTTTTCCCGGCCCATCTGCTCGTTTTTCTCTCACTTCCTTTTCCCATACTCCTTGTAAAATCAAAGTGTGTTTGATTATTATTTTGTGATAAGCTATTGTTGATGAGAAAACATGGTGGCCTGGGTCTTTTGCTTAGCTCAAGTGCATATCCAAATCTTGCTTTCGGGTTCAGAGCGTGCCAGTTGGTTTGATCCAGCAATGAACAAGAATAAACAAGAAAACCAAGTTAAATTCATGTAAACCTAGCCGATGCGACCTGACCGAATCAGCTGTTAGGTGTAGAATGAATAAAATAAAACGAGCCTAAAATATGTTCCATCACCTGTAGATATAATTAGTCATGTAATCCATAATTCACTCTTTCTATGAGATGCGAGCAAATGTATAGATTAAATGAGACTTTTTAGATTGCTCCTAAATCAGATCAAACGAATTAAAGATTACATGTAGCTTATATCGTAGCCGATGATAGATACCGTATCGGCTAGTACTCTAATACAGCCTTATACAAGAATATGAACCTAAGTAAATATATCTAGAGCAAGCTTGATATATTTAAATAGTGTGCTACACTTGTATAAGGGGCAAATACAACATGAAAAGCATGATTAAAGAATTTAAACAAAGCTAAAAAGTTATATTAGGTAAGATCGGCTAAAACCTTGATTCTACCCCTATTAGCAATCAAGAAGCGGTTTAATTTCTATGATTCTAAACATGACTAGGGCTGATGCAGCACAAAGTATGAAAAGAAGCATAAAGTCTAAACAATCAAGCCTTTAACTGATTTTCAGGGTGGTGGATACCTTAGCTAATCCAAATTGACAAAACGATTTAGTCGACATTGGCAAAACCCTAGAAAAGGCATGGCCGATATAGCTAAATCGAGTCATCATGTTAGATTAGTTAAGATATATGATAACCAGTAGTTCTAGAAAATA
The DNA here is from genome assembly GCA_009805545.1 of Oryza longistaminata. Classification (NCBI taxonomy): domain Eukaryota; kingdom Viridiplantae; phylum Streptophyta; class Magnoliopsida; order Poales; family Poaceae; genus Oryza; species Oryza longistaminata. Next base: position 9,602,340 of record CM020184.1, read on the forward strand.
GATTAAAACATCTAAAGCGACACCCTAATCCGCCAACGTAAGCCGCTGAGACAAGTCATACCTCTTGTCGGAAGATCGAAGTCGATGCCCTAACTCGAAGCAAGAACTCGTTGAAAAAGTAGAAAAGTAATAAGGTGGCGATGTGTCGAGAGTATATTGAATGGTTGTTGTTGTCAAGACCCTAGGCACATATTTATACCTGTAGTACAAAACTTGTCCATATCGGAAACGACTCAAACTTTACAAAATAAACACACCATCCCATTGCGGACTCTAATACAGATTTCTAAGGCCCTGTTTGGATGGGAGAGACTGTCCCTCCCATCCAAACGGCTCCTAAAACGCTTCCTAATTAATATATACAATTGCCTTGAAAGGACTCTTCCTTGTTTAGCAATATCTCTAAGTCCTCAATCCGAGCTCAACTCATACTTGGAAACTGTCTATATCAGCTGCCTTGTCCATATTGGCTAACTGAGTCCGATTCCAAATCGGCCGATACAGCCCCCAGGCGATGCGCTGCGTTATTCTTTCGAAACCAATCTAATTTCTTCAAATCAGCTTCGAATCCATCTTCACCTTTGAGTATCTTGCCAAATTTTGTTGTTAACAACTATTGGCATCTGAGATTATTGGTTTTGATATTGGATATTATTGACGAAGTGGTTTTGGAGATAATTGATTTTCAAACAATGAGCAGGATTGTATTGCTTTGACGGTCGCGGTCAAACCAATAGGATTGGGCCAGTTGGACTGGCCAACTCGACGGTCTGACCGGACAACTCTATGTTAGTTTCAGTTTAAGGTTGCTCCTTTGGATATCTGTGATTAATTCATATTTATGGTTTCTAGGTGGATACTATGCGTATGTAATGTTGTTGTGTGCAAACGTTGAGTCAAGTTGGTGAGAATTTGTGCTCAAATATGGTTTCTTTGTTGGTGCAAGTGTAGGTGAGTCTTGATGCCTCAGGTGATCTTTGCCGGTGATGGATTGGGAGTTAACTTGGGAGAAGATGACGTCCGGATGATTAGGATATCATGCGGGATGCTTAGGCTCAAGATCAATGCATGTGGTTGGTGAAGATTGCATATGGCAATGATGGAGATATTGTGTGCATATGGGATGCGAGTCGAATTTAGAAGGAGTCCAAATTTGATATGATTGGAGTTTATAAAGTTTGTTTCTTGTACAAGAATGTCTCCTATGGGATTAGGACTTCTTATATGAGTTTGGTTCTTAACTTTAGGCTGCCTACCTTAGGTATAAATAAAAAGGCATGGTGAGGCCTCTCGGTATCGTTTTTAGAAAGAGTTGAGTTTAGAAAAGGTTAGGGTTTCAAGTTTAGTTGAGATTTTTGTGAGAAGTAATGTTATTGCACTTTGTAAACACAGATAGAAGTTGTCAGGGTTACGGGTTAGGCATACCCTTTACCCTTCGATATACGTTACATATCGGTATGGCATACCCACACGCATACGGATATTTCCCGCGTACACTAAGAAAATCCTTCACGAAGTCTACGGATGGGAAGAGTCTTACTCGGACAATACTGGGTCATCAATGTGTCGTATAGGGTCTGTTATCTCCGAGTTCTACTTGGAAACCGCCTGACCTGCGATATAAAAGGGACCCCCCGGGGAGGACCTGGGGCATCGAATCCCAGAGCCAACACAACCCTCACAGCCTACGAAGTCGGAGCCTACAAGGAGCCAAATCGCCGGGGATCTAGTCGAACCAACTCGACCACGATCTCGCCGGATCCGTCAAGTTCCATTGTTCCCTTTGTAACCTGTGTTTTCCACCATATAATCCCACATCAACTGGATTAGGGCTATTACTTACCAAGGGGCCTGAACTAGTATAATCCTCGTCTTTTGTCTGCTTGATGTCGCTCCCCAATCTGACTGTGATCTTTTGTATCTGAGCTATGGTGAGCGGTAGCATCTTCCTCGGCCTCAAGTGAGTAGCAGCAGACCCAGTGGCCTTAGCCTCGGGTGGTCGGTGGTGGCCTTTGTCTCTGGTGGGATGAGGCAATGGAAGGCTTCCATATGTTGATTTAGTTTTTTTTCTCTATGAATGTCATTTATGTTATTTTTTGAGATGATTCTAAATTATTTTTGTTGGATTTGTGATGATTTTGTGATTCATTTTCTGTATGATTATTGGCTCGAAGCATCGGCTCTAATCAAGCTGATATATTGAGCCGGCTTTTTTTCTTCGAAATATCTTAAAGCTGATGGTTCCTAAACCGATACTTTATATTCTTCCTATTAGTAACGTTAATGGGGTGCCGGTACCTTTAGAAGTACCCAACCGTTATCCATGGACCATGGGTGTTCTGCAGCGACTCGCTGTGTGACAAGTGGCAATGATGACTTGTGATGATTGTAAAGCATGGATTCAGGAAAACGCCATAACTTCTATCACGATATATATGTGTGGCACGTGGCAACAACTACAGTGTGCAGCAAAAATCTTCCACTATATGTACTTGGTGAATTATATGTCCAAGCCACATTGAATTGATGCATGACAAGCGGTGTGTTTGAGGAGAAGAGGATTGGGGAGATTGGGAAGAAACGTAAAACGAGGTGAGCCATTAGCACATGATTAATTGAGTAACTATTTTAAACTTTTAAAAATAGATTAATATGATTTTTTAAAGCAATTTTCCTATAGAAATTTTTTTTGTAAAAACCACACCGTTTAGTAGTTTGAGAAGAGTGCGCGCGCAAAACGAGATGCTTTCTCTCTCAATCCCCCAGATCGCCCAGGAACGAACTAACCCAAGATGTCATGCGATAGGCATAAGCCTTGTAGAGATCTTTACCAGCAGTAATAGTGGATTCAGAGCGGGTATCGTGTTTTACACGACGAGTGGAAACGATGACACTCGATCTCCATGGACGACCGTGCTTGTGGATCAGGCAGCCGGTAAAGTGTGTGCCGCAATGCTAATAGGCTACTGTTAGGGCTTAGTGATTTGTCTTGTAAGCCCTTTGATCTTAGTGTTTGTCTCTCTCCTTAATAATTAAATTGGACATAAGAGGAAACCTTGCCCGTGGTACACGGTATAGGTGTAACTCAATGCAATAATTTGCAAATTGAGCAAATTGGTATAACAACTTTAACATATATAAATGACACGTCAGAGTTAGTATGTATACTTTTCTAAAAATAAATTGAATTCAAGCCATATAAACGCAGAAAATCAAATTTCCAAACCTTCTAAACCTAACTGATGCTTTAGTGAACTTTTTGTTCTACACACCTTATATAGTTAAGCTACAAGCTGTCACTGAGAGCCCACTTGGTTCAGTTGTGAATTATAATATAAAATTGATTTTTTAGATTTTGATTTATAATAATATTAGGATTTCATGATCAGGTAAATACGTAAATAATGTACCTAGTTTTTTTTTATATAGAACTTCAAATTTCCAAAAAGTTTAATTTCAATTCCAATCTAAAGAGTAGTTTGCTTTACTACCCCATTCTTATAGATTATTTACCTTGGGTTGAAAGCGTGCCGTTTGATCACGCCATAGCTATAATTTTAGACCGGGTATATCATACTGGCAAGAGAGGAACGGAATTTTTTTTCCCAAAATATCCTACCTTCTGAAGGTTGTTGATTCAGCTGTTTCATGAAGGAAAATCTTCTACATATGTGTAGGATGAATGAATCTCTTAGCTCTTGTGTTTTTGCCTGGTTATAAACTTTGTGAATTCTGTGTTCTGTTTTCTGCCCTATGTAAATTAAATATTCTATTGTGAATTTTGATTTTATAATTATATAATTACTAGGTAAGGCCAGTAGTAATTTTAGTAATAAAAAATATTTGATAACATCTGTACCGAACAGGTCGGTTTTTGCAAATATTTGATTGATATAGACAGTACTTTCCTATTTGCTAGTTTCTTTTTCATAATAATCAAGTAGTAGTGCTAGTTAACATCTGTGCCAAACTTTTGCAGTTCTCAAAATAATACGTTGTCATTATAAAGGAATGCACGAACCAGGCCACAAACATCATGATGCTAGCGCGGGCGCTCCATAACATCTTGCACTACTACTCTGGTGTCGGCAAAGTATCTTCATCGTGATCGATCAACCAGCTGGCCGGTTCGTATGGCCTGAAATTACTCCGAATGATGTGAAGACTATGGATTCATCCATATTTACATATGTATATGCTTGGTACTCACGGGGGGCTAGCTTTGCTTCTGAAAAATCTACAATTAACTTTAAATCAGTTTTGCTACAAAAATTGTGCTATATTTTTTCGTGATTTCAAACATTTTTTTTCAACTATATCTCTTACTTAAATATGTTTCTATATTTCCTATCACCTCTTTCAAGTAGGTAATATCGTAATGAATTATTTTTGTCCTAATAATCTAATATAATGGGTACTATAAAAAAATATGTTGTAAGTTATGAAATTTACGATGTAAGGTTTATAATTTGCAGTGTGTATGTATGAAATTTACAGCTGTTTTTTTTCATAAAAATATGACACCGTATAATATAAATAGTCCCTATATATTTAATTTGAGGGCTACTAATTGATCTTAAAAAGTTAAAGTATATAACACCAGAGTCCAGACAATAACCTCTGATAGGGCAGTTTACGAGCCAACCACATCTCTCCCCTTTCGAACATCAGACGATCTAAGGTCTGGGGCCTCAATTCCAACCGTACGTTCAAAGCCACAACTTAGCACCATATACACCTACACAACTTTAAAAAAAAAACTAGCTTTTTAATGGGTAATGACCATCCAATAGTAGCAAACAGCTGGAAATCATATTGATCAACATAGCAAGGGCTGCTTTGCAAATAACCGGACACTATAAATAGGACCCAAAACCCAAAGCTTCTCCTCACACAAGCAAACCCAGCTGTAGAACTACCTGTCTAGAACCAAAAACCTCCAAATTTACAATCCGCTAGCCAAGAGAGTTAAAACAGTACGTTGATCAGCATCTATCAGCTGAATGGCGGCCAAGGCGCAGGCGGTGCTGCTGCTCGCCCTGGTGGCGTCCCTCGCCGCGGCGCGGGGCGCGGACGCCATCTGCAACATGTCGAACGGCGACTTCAGGCTGTGCCAGCCGGCGGCGGCGGCGAGCGACCCGACGCACGGCCCGTCGGCGGAGTGCTGCGCGGCGCTGGGGGAGGCCGACCTGGCGTGCATCTGCCGGTACAAGGGCGTCGCCGGCTTCTGGATGAGGATCTACCACATCGACGCCGCCCGCGCCATGGCGCTGCCCGGCAAGTGCGGCCTCACCATGCCCACCAACTGCTCCTGATCGATCCATCCATCGATCTAGCTCCGCGCGTCTCTGCATTATATTATTTCCGTCACGACACTAGCTTTGTGTGTGCAACGAAAAGTATGCTGGTTAAATAATTAACGTGCTGGTGAACTTAAACTAATCACCATGCATGCTCCTAGCCGATCGATCTTACTGTTGTGTAATTCATCCACAATTCCACATGTACTGAAGTGTGCATGGTTCGATCTTGATTTAGTATATGTAATTGTGTAAGTGTGTCGGCAATGCAAGAAGCCAATGTTAGCGTCCCGTATAATGATAAGTTATCAGGGCTTGTTATTTGGCAATTAATAAACTGTTAAAATATGTACATCTTTCAGACTTTCTATTTCATTTTCTTGAAATATATATCCATTATATAAAATACTGTTTCGGGTAAATTCAGCATAAGTTTATTACCAATATTCATGCATCATTATAAAAAAAAACAATATTCATGCATGCATATAGGTTTCAGGTAGAAATTGGAAAACTTTATGTTCAAGTTTGAGAATAACATCCAAGACATGGATCATAGTATGTATACAGAGAAACACCTAGGGGTTTTCTGGCTAGCTCCACAAGACGGTTAGGCTAGACGACATGGGTTCAAAGCCTTGTCCATTCTAATTATTTGATATTAGGTCATTCCTTAATATTCGCGTCTTGTTTATGTATACATGCAACAACCATAGTATACTATATACATGCATAGCATAGAGTTGATCCAGAAATTCTCCTACTTTGATTAATTTGTCTACTTTGTATACGAAGGCAAAGAGATCTTAAAAGAAAATGTACGCGACATTAATTTCAATTCAGGTAGAGTACATGTATGTACATCGACAAAGCATACAATCGATCACTTGGTCACGGAAGGCACAGTATACATTGCAACTTCATTTCTTCTCCAAATGAGATTGTCGAGCTCGTTCTTACGAACTTATGAATTTCTAGGAATTTGGAAGCAGTGGATAGGATGAACACTACATGTGTATATCGATAGATTATTTGTAATTGTAGCATAGAAAATGTGAATACATTTCTTGGGAACAAACATAATTCATCAGATTTTCCAAAACCGGAAACAACAGATAAAATGTTTGTACCTCCTCTTATTTAATTATTTCCCTACGTGAAAGCCACACCGTGATACTTTGGCAGCATATATGCCTATATAATTAACTACATGCCGCATAGGGGAACATACGTGGTGGAAACATAACTTAGGTGAAAACTCGTGCAAACCTCAACTAAAAAGTCATTTAAATTCATAAAAAAACAAATCACACAAGTATATAGGATAGTATTGCACAGCCAAGTAAAAAATCTCAACCAGACTCAACTTTGTTGGTGAGATATGAAAATAACAAACTTCAAACCACAATGAAGTAGAGTCTGAATAACATTATTCTATGGTTGTGTAACATTATTTTATCTGCATGTCAAAAAAAATTAATTTAAATGAATTTTCAGTCAGGGTTTATACGAGTTTTCATTTAAGTTATGGTGTTCATCATATATTTGCCCATACATAGTACTAGCACTTTTGGGTGCACAAATGACCATGTCGTTTACATCTTACGTGTAAATCGGACAATTAGGATTTTTTTTTCTTTTATGGACACACATGGAAATTTCTATATTTTTATTAATGTAGAAACTTGAAGCTTTTTATATCTCCTAGAATTAAGGACGATGCTTTTAGGAAAGCCTTCATATTGTACAAAAACAATTCATGCATACCCAAGATAAGGTCATGAAAGAGCCAACTTCTATCATGGTCATGATTCATGAACTGCACTTTGCGGCGTCTTGATGGCGATTTATCAGTGTGCATTGCACACTTTAATTTTCATGCGAGTGTGTGTTGGTGCGCGCTCAATAAACTATTTTTTCTCACGCGCTCTGCAAAGAAATACGAGTACTTAGAACACTACGAGATAAGTCGGCAGGTGTTCTTTTTGTTTCTTTCTGCTCACCCTTTCGATGAAGATATTTTTGTTACACACATGGTAGTCCCTTTCGTTCAGCAATACAGGCTGATCCAGACTAAAGTGAAGGCCGAATTGTGTACCCCGGCGCTGTCGCGCATGCTTCTTTTATAGAGAATACAATAAATATCAACTCCGGGATAACTACGGAATACTCCACTACTGGAGAAACCTTTCAAAATCTCGATTGGGAACCCCTTTAGTCCCGGTTTTTCAACCGGAACTACGAATCCGGTACCTTTAGTCCCGGGTGGAATAATCGGGACTAAAGTTAGATCTTTAGTCCCGGTTAGTTTCTTTTTTTTCATTGTTTATTTTGCTAGTGATTTTCTCCCAAATCCAGTGGGATGTATATCCCCAAATCAAACTCCGAATCCCCAAATCAAACTAACATCCCAAATACCACAAATCAAATACATCACAGATTATACATCTTACATCCATGTAATGAATTACATATTCTTCATCTCAATCAATACAATGAATCAAAGATTAAAAAAAAGGAGGACAAATCTCCGGCAGAGGGATGCCCAGCAGGCCTCCATGCGCGCACACCTGGAGAGGTTTTTTTTTAAGCGAGCAGTACGTATGGGTTTATATCCGATCGGAATATACTTTAATTTTTCTCGTAAAACTTTCTCATGTATAAAGCTTATACGTTATGGGTGTAGCAATGACTTTTCAAGTAGATCTAATCTAATGGTGTAAAATAATGGGCCCACCAATTTAAGTGAAACTCAACGGTTAGATTGAAAATTGCCATGTGGCGATTTAGGAGCGTTTGTAGGAACGCCACATGGCGGCTTAGGAGCGTTTGTAGGGAGATTAATGGACTTTTAGTATATAATAGATAGATAGATAGATATGGATTCGCTACCGATACCACAAGATAATTTTATAAACAAATATAGTGTATTGTAGAACAATTGTGGGCTACAAACATTAACTTTAAATCTAAAATTAACTTTAAATCAGTTTTGCTACAAAAATTGTGCTATATTTTTTCGTGATTTCAAACATTTTTTTTCAACTATATCTCTTACTTAAATATGTTTTTATATTTCCTATCACCTCTTTCAAGTAGTTAATGAATTATTTTTATCCTAATAATCTGATATAATGGGTATTTAAAAAAATATGTTGTAGGTTATGAAATTTACGATGTAAGTTTTATAATTTGCAGTGTGTATGTATACAATTTACAGCTGTTTTTTTTAATAAAAATATGACACCGTATAATATAAATAGTCCCTATATACTCACTCCGTCCTAAAATATAAGCATTTTTAGCATAGTGACAAGTCAAACATTGTAAACTTTGACTACTAATAGCAAAAATATAAAAAAGATCAATCAATGTTACTAGATTTATCATTGAACAAACTATCTAAATATATAACTCTTTTTATTTAAAACACCCTACTTTTATAGATATTGTTGGTCAAAGTAGCATCTCGGAGACCATGTCAGAGTCCAAAAATACTTATATTTTGGGACGGATGGAGTATTTAATTTGAGGGCTACTTGATCTTAAAAAGTTAAAATATATAACCACTGTTAGGGCAGTTTACGAGCCAACCATCTCTCCCCTTTCGAACACCAGACGATCTTAAGGTCTGGGGCCTCAATTCCAACCGTACGTTCAAAGCCACAACTTAGCACCATATACACCTACACGGCTTTAAAAAAAAAAAAACTAGCTTATTAATGGGTAATGACCATCCAATTGTTATATCACGCTTTTCCATCATCAACTATCCAAACACCGTCTTCTCTTTGTTCCTTAATTAATTTGGAGCAAAAGTAGCAAACAGCTGGAAATCAGATTGATCAACATAGCAAGGGCTGCTTTGCAAATAACCGGACACTATAAATAGGGCCCAAACCCAAAGCTTCTCCTCACACAAGCAAACCCAGCTAGAACTACCTGTCCGCTAGCCCGGCACGAGAGAGTTAAAACAGAATGGCGGCCAAGGCGCAGGCGGTGCTGCTGCTCTCCCTGGTGGCGTCCCTCGCCGCGGCGCGGGGCGCGCACGCCATCTGCAACATGTCGAACGGCGACTTCAGGCTGTGCCAGCCGGCGGCGGCGGCGAGCGACCCGACGGACGGCCCGTCGGCGGAGTGCTGCGCGGCGCTGGGGGAGGCCGACCTGGCGTGCATCTGCCGGTACAAGGGCGTCGCCGGCTTCTGGATGAGGATCTACCACATCGACGCCGCCCGCGCCATGGCGCTGCCCGGCAAGTGCGGCCTCACCATGCCCACCAACTGCTCCTGATCGATCGATATATATGCATTATTTCCGTCACAACACTAGCTATGTGTGCAACGAAAAAATATGCTGGTTAAATAACGTACCGGCCGGAGATGGTGAAACTAATCACCATGCTCGCTCCTAGCCGATCGATCTTACTGTTGTGTAATTCATCCACATGTACTGAAGTGTGCATGGTTCGATCTTGGTTTAGTATATGTAATTGTGTAAGTGTGTCGGCAATGCAAGAAGCCAATGTTAGCGTCCCATATAATGATAAGTTATCAGGGCTTGTTCTTTGGCAATAAACTGTTAAAATATGTAGATCTTTCAGACTTTCTATTTCACTTGAAAAATACCCGTGCAACGCACGGGTGAAGGCTATTTTAATCTTATATATTATTGTTATACGGTTTAGATAAGGTGAAATTCACTGCGAGAATTTACTTATATATATTTTTCTATAAAATCATGAGCTGCAATTACGAGTCCACTCATCTTTAGTTAACATGTGAGTTGTTTTAAAGAGATTTCTTATACGTCTCCTTATGTATTTCCATAAGCGAACGAACTTAAAATCCGATTCAAATATGGATTTGTATTTCCAAAAGCGAACGAACTTAAAAACGACTCATACATGGATGACGTACCAAATACCGGTAAAAGCATCTTCAATTTTTATAATAGTAGAGATTTGCTTAATGAAATATCGATTATATAAAATATTGTTTCGGCTAAATTCAGCATAAGTAAATAAGCCCTATCTATTTAATTAACCAAAATTCATGCATGCTTAGGTTTCAGGTAGAAATTGGAAAACTTTATGTTCAAGTTTGAGAATAACATCCAGTAGGTCTTTTACGGTGCTTGGAAGGTACCCCACGTACCTACTTAACGAATTGTTATCCACCGTTAATCTTCAAAAGGTAATAGGAATAAAACTTTTTATTAACAAATCGGCTAACATTCAAGATTAATCCTAATCAAACGAGCTAGCACGTGCGACGGCGGCGACCGGCTGGCGCGACGGGCTCGTGCGGCGGCGGTGACGGTGACCTGCTGCTACGTACATCAGCTGCGACCGGCGGGAGCTACCGGCGCGTGCGACGGCGGCGGTGGCGGCAGCGGCGATGGTGTCCGGTTGCTGCTTTCGTACGCTACGACCGGAGGGCGCGTACGGCGGCGGCGAGCGGCGGGCATGTAAGGCCTCGGCGAGCGGCGGACTTTTACGGCAGTGACGACCAGCAGGTACTTCATGTAGGTTCCTCTCGCACGCGTTCTTATTCTTCCTCTCGATTTTTTCTTCCTCCTGCTGAAACGTTTGTAGCTTCTCTCGCTTTTGCCCACCGAAAAATAATTTAATGAAAATCAATTACCATTTTACCCTTTCACCTTCCATACTTGGCCCACCCTTTTAATACTTTTTTCAGGTACCTTCTCTCTGTCCGTTCCGCCCGCGCCATGGCGCTGCCCGGCAAGTGCGGCCTCACCATGCCCACCAACTGCTCCTGATCGATCGATATATATGCATTATTTCCGTCACAACACTAGCTATGTGTGCAACGAAAAAATATGCTGGTTAAATAACGTACCGGCCGGAGATGGTGAAACTAATCACCATGCTCGCTCCTAGCCGATCGATCTTACTGTTGTGTAATTCATCCACATGTACTGAAGTGTGCATGGTTCGATCTTGGTTTAGTATATGTAATTGTGTAAGTGTGTCGGCAATGCAAGAAGCCAATGTTAGCGTCCCATATAATGATAAGTTATCAGGGCTTGTTCTTTGGCAATAAACTGTTAAAATATGTAGATCTTTCAGACTTTCTATTTCACTTGAAAAATACCCGTGCAACGCACGGGTGAAGGCTATTTTAATCTTATATATTATTGTTATACGGTTTAGATAAGGTGAAATTCACTGCGAGAATTTACTTATATATATTTTTCTATAAAATCATGAGCTGCAATTACGAGTCCACTCATCTTTAGTTAACATGTGAGTTGTTTTAAAGAGATTTCTTATACGTCTCCTTATGTATTTCCATAAGCGAACGAACTTAAAATCCGATTCAAATATGGATTTGTATTTCCAAAAGCGAACGAACTTAAAAACGACTCATACATGGATGACGTACCAAATACCGGTAAAAGCATCTTCAATTTTTATAATAGTAGAGATTTGCTTAATGAAATATCGATTATATAAAATATTGTTTCGGCTAAATTCAGCATAAGTAAATAAGCCCTATCTATTTAATTAACCAAAATTCATGCATGCTTAGGTTTCAGGTAGAAATTGGAAAACTTTATGTTCAAGTTTGAGAATAACATCCAGTAGGTCTTTTACGGTGCTTGGAAGGTACCCCACGTACCTACTTAACGAATTGTTATCCACCGTTAATCTTCAAAAGGTAATAGGAATAAAACTTTTTATTAACAAATCGGCTAACATTCAAGATTAATCCTAATCAAACGAGCTAGCACGTGCGACGGCGGCGACCGGCTGGCGCGACGGGCTCGTGCGGCGGCGGTGACGGTGACCTGCTGCTACGTACATCAGCTGCGACCGGCGGGAGCTACCGGCGCGTGCGACGGCGGCGGTGGCGGCAGCGGCGATGGTGTCCGGTTGCTGCTTTCGTACGCTACGACCGGAGGGCGCGTACGGCGGCGGCGAGCGGCGGGCATGTAAGGCCTCGGCGAGCGGCGGACTTTTACGGCAGTGACGACCAGCAGGTACTTCATGTAGGTTCCTCTCGCACGCGTTCTTATTCTTCCTCTCGATTTTTTCTTCCTCCTGCTGAAACGTTTGTAGCTTCTCTCGCTTTTGCCCACCGAAAAATAATTTAATGAAAATCAATTACCATTTTACCCTTTCACCTTCCATACTTGGCCCACCCTTTTAATACTTTTTTCAGGTACCTTCTCTCTGTCCGTTAGATCATTGCTGATCAAGGGTCCTAATTAATTCCAAGCATTGAAGAAGATCTCAACATCCAGACATGGATCATACCTCCTCCGTTTCATAATGTAAGACTTTCTAGCATTACTCACATTCATATAGATGTTAATGAATCTAGATCTATATCAATGTGAGTAATGTTAGAAAGTCTTACATTGTGAAACGGAGGGAGTAGAATATATACATGCAACAACCATGCATAGTATACATGCATAGCATAGAGTTGATCTCGAAATTAGCCTCCTTGGAGTAATTAGTCTACTTTGTATACGAAGGCAAAGAGATCGTAAAAGCAAATGTACGCGACATTAATTTCAGGTAGAGTACGTACGTATATCTTTTGTTTATGAAATCGACAAAGCATATATATACAATCGATCACTTGGTCACGGAAGGCACAGTATATATTGTCGAGCTCGTTCTAACGAACTTCTGAATTTCTAGGAATTTGGAAGGAGTGGATAGGATGAATACTGCATGTATCGATAGATATTATTTGTAATCGTAGCATTAAAAAATGTGAATACATTTCTTGGGAACAGAGATAATTCATCAGATTTTCCAAAACCGGAAACAACAGAATGTTTGTCCTCTCATTTATTTTCCTATGTGAAGCCACCATGATACTTTGGCAGCATATCATGCCTATGTTGCTCCTAATTAACTACACATGCATGCATAGGGGAAAATATGTGGTGGAAAACTTAACTTATGTGAAAACTCGTGCAAACCTCAACTAAAAATTCATTTAAATTCATAAGAAAAACAAATCACACAAGTATATAAGATGATGTTGCACAACAAACACTAGTGAAGAAACGATCTTTTAACACCGGTTGGAAACCCTCTTTAGTACCGGTTGTAGCAACCGTGACGAGTAAATCGGGACTAAACATCTCAATCTTTAGTAGGTGGAAATAACCGGCCGTACTTAAGATGTATATATACCAAGTCAAAAAGTTTGTCCTCTTATTTATTTTATCTGCATGTCAAAAGTTTTAAATTTAATTGACTTTTCATTCAGGGTTTATACGAGTTTTTATTTAAGTTATGGTTTTCATAGTATATTTACCCATACATAGTACTTAGTAGCATCTTTGCATGCAAAAATGACCATGTCGTTTACATCTTACGCTTAAATCCGACAATTAGGATTTTTTTTCTTTTCTGGATTAACATGCAAATTTCTATATTTTTATTAATGTAGTAACTTGAAGCTTTTTATATCTCCAAGAATTAAGGACGATGCTTTTAGGAAAGCCTTCTTATTGTATAGAAAAATTCATACACACCCAACATAAGGTCATGAAGAGGCAACATCTATATCATGGTGATGAACTGCACTTTGCGGCGATTTGATGGCGATTTATCAGTGTGCATGTGAGTGTGTGCTGGTGCGCGCCCAATAAACTATTTTTTCTCACGCGCTGTGCAAAGAAATACTTAAAGAACTACGAGATAAGTCGGCAGGTGTTCTTTTTGTTTCTTTCTGCTCACCTTTTGATGAAGATATTTTTGTTACACACATGGCAGTCTCTTTCGTTCAGCAATACAGGCTGATCCAGACTAAAGTGAAGGCCGAATTTTGTACCCCAGCGCTGTCGCGCATGCTTCTTTCGTGGACAATACAATAAATATCAACTCCAGGATAACTAAGAAATACTCTGATCTAATTATAGAAACCAATATCGGATTGAACATATCTAATATTGTCTAGTAATTTAATATAGGTTATGTCTGATCTAATTTTAAATTGTTATATTTTAGAACGAAGGGAAGTTAGTACAAGAGTGCTTCACCGATATGTATCAGAGAGATGGAGGACGTCATGGTTGAGGGCACTACATAAAAACAACTTTAGAGGTCTTGTTGGGGAGAAACTATATTTCTTTCCCTGTCAATTAATTATTTTGAACTAGCTTTCTGCATATGTAACAGAGATCTGGAGTAGATCATGGTTGAGGGGGCAGTACATAAAAACTTTAGAGGTCTTGTTGGGGAGAAATTATATTTCTTTCCCTGTCAATTAATTATTCTGAACTAGCTTTCTGCAGTGGCACACGTAATTGTTGATGTAAAAACTCTGTGTACTGTGTATTTAGACAAAACCATCACCACATTAGGAGATTAATTATATATATGAATGGCATTACGAAGTTCGGTGTGTCAGATATTGTATTTTAAAACAATATTTGGATTATGGGGCAACGTTGTCATATCAATAGAACATCCAGCATTAAAACTAATTCGAGATAAAAGAGTTCGATTTGCTAAAAGAACAAGATTTTTCAGACGCTTCCAGCAGGTTCTGATGCGAATACTATGTCCCGATCTTCCGATAGATATTGATCACATGATCCGGCTTCCGATTAAAACGATCCGAACCTAGGAATCGCAGCACCACGTCTTCTCTGGTTATCAACCGTGCCGAAATCAGGCTGACCTCGCCGAGAAGGTTTATCCCGGCATGCGAATCGAAGAACACAAGTAAGAACAAGGTAGATAGCAACTCAATTGCATATGAATAATTAAGCGCTCGAATTTGGGATTCCACAAATCGAACAAGAAGCGAAACTGCAAAGTTAGAAATAATCTAAGCAAAACACGATTCTAAACTATGACAGCTACTAAATAAATATGATTCAGGACGCTCTAGAGTTGCTCTAGGTCGCACACCCTCTTGAGCTTAGCTCACGACACAATTACAAGTCCCAAGACCCAAATCAGATCCGGACTTGAATAAGGTATGTGGCTTGCTTTGCAGATTCCCGACAGTTTGGTAGGAATTTTGATGTGAGACCAAAACCATCTAAAACTAGACTCCATAAGCTTTCAACAAGTACTCATAGGCTTCGCAATTCCTTCTAGATCAGCGGCTAAGTCCGTTTGAAGTTTATGCTGTCAGGAGGCCCGAATCCAAATACAAAACATGTAGAACTTTATCCCTTGCTTTCTATGGACCAAAAGTGACATGGTGGGATAGGAGTGGACTTGGAGAAGATCTTGGTTTGGTCCCTAATCATCTTTTTTGACCACCCATGCATTCCATATGCTCGGCCTCTTTTCCTTCACCCAAGCAAGTACGTCTGCAAACAAAAACACGCGAAACTTATTATGTAGCAACGTTTGTTCAAATATATAACAAGTAAATCTAATGTAGAACATATGCACCTTTGGTTAATGAATATATAAGGTAATCATGGTCATATCCGAGCTAGTTATGTCCTCATCAGGTTCCATCTTAGAACTTCTGGTCTAAAAATTGGTCTTTTAGGCCTATTTATTTTAAAAGTTTTGGAAAAACATGATCTTCCGATAGAATTGGAACTTCAAGTTTTTGGTATCAAAACTCAAACCCAAGTCAGCTTGGCAACTTTTAGAAAGGATTTAAGTCGGTTTTATGATATCTTTGGGCCAAGGCCAATTGAAACCTCTAGAAATCTGTTGTCAAAACCAATCTACTACTTTTCCGTTCTTTACAGAATTGTCATGTAAATCAGTGATCCCCATCAACAAAAATAATATTAACCTTCATTAGTTCGTCCCGCGATCTTTCGTATCTCCATGGAAGAAAGAAGGTTATCTAATCATGCGAATTGATGAGTTTTTGCTGATCTCAAGCATTCTAGCTAGCAATTGGAACTTCCGATTAACCTAAATTTCTACATTTCACTCAAGTACTTAGTTTTGGTGTGCTTTGGCATGTACCTGTTTTTTCACATCATGAGATATCAGTTTAATGTTTATCTATGCTTTACTTGGAAGTTCATTGTGATATTTTGTGTAAAAAAACCCTAAAACCAAAGACCAAATCAAGGGTCTCTTGTTTTTATTTTACTATTCTTTGGCCTTTGGTTTAAAGTTTTTAATTAAAGTGCAATGAACCAAAAGAACAGTATAAACCCATAACTGGCCACTACCCACTACCTACCCCTTCAGCAATCCTCAATCCTTCATATTAAGAAAAGCAGAGCATAACGCATAGGTGCCTCTTGTTATTTGTGGTATGGCGTACAAGGCGGCAGTTGCAGCATGGGAGGCAAGGGCCTAGGGCAGAAGCTGAAGGTGAGTGAGGGTATGTTTGGATGGAAGGACAAGCTCAGATAGGATATGGCCATCCAAATTTTCGAGGTGTTTGGTTGGAGGGCAACACTGGGATATGGCCACCACATAGGGAATATTCCCTTCAGATGTTGGCTTTGTGCATCCAGCTGATTTGCCCGGATGAGGCGGCCCAGGGACCGCACGACTTGCGCATGTGAAGGAGAGCGCGAGCACTCACCTCCCCCATTCATTTCTCTCCTTTTTTTTCTGCTCTCCTCTCACTGGTTCACCCCTTTGCCAAAAGCCAAACTCTGCACCCTCCTACACCAATCTCCTCCGGCGGTGCACCAGGCGGCGAGGAGGGCCAAGGTGCCAAGCAGGAGGCTGCGCCAAGTACGTGTTTTGGCAGTGGCATGGGTGTTGGGTTTCGGCGCAGATGTGGGTATTCGAGGTGCAGCAGGTCTCAATGGTGCGGGTGGCGAGTCTCAGCGGTGCGGGCAGCGACTCTTGGTGGCATGGGCGGCGACATTCGGCGGGAGGTTCAAGGGGGCAGCGAGGCACCTCAACACCTATTTTCTCCTCCCACTCCTCTTCAAATCAAGCTATACCCCAAAATTGAACATACTTCTTGTTGTTTGGGGATGGATTTGTTCATATCTGAGTGCTATAGTAGTTGGATCTAGTCTCTAAGCATGAGCAGGAATGGTTACAGAGTGCTATGCTTGCTGATATAAATTATACTCTTATTTATGTGTGCATGATGATATTAATCAATATGTGATAAAATCAAGTTTCAATTCTGAAAAATACTGTACAGTTCAAATGCCCCTCATATTTTATACATACTGTCTACATGCAAATAAGTACACCATGTGAGGTCTTATTTGCCAAGGAGGTATTCTCACCATTTCCATCCAAAAAGTGATCACAACACCCATCCATCCAACCAAACAAAAAAATGGCTCACCATATCCACCTTTTCTCCCTCCAACCAAACAAAAACTAGATTCATCCCAGCAGCCCAACCAAACAAAAAAATGGATGGCCATATCCCATCCATCCTTGACCACCGTCCAAACACACCCTAAGATGGGGCCTCGGCCGAAATACCAAGAGCATGGCAGTTGGGGGGCCATTCCTCGTTGTCTGGGAGCTCGGCAGCAACACTCCCTCCTCGGGCAAGATTCAATAGTGGGGTAGGAGTGGAAAGTCTCACAATGGCAGAAGTAGGTTCTAAGTAAAAACCAACAGACGTGAAAATTGAGCCAATTTTCTTTGGGTTTCACTACTAGGATTATAATTTTTTTGGAACTGTTTTGGTGTAAGTAAAAAGAAGTTAAAAAAAAACAACAGGTGAGGTTATAATTGAAGTGTGAGTTGTTAATTAACTACTTCTGTGAATTTTCTCAGTTTCCTTGTATCAACAGATGGCTTAGAACCAGATCCATGTAAGGCTGCATTAATTACCAATTGTCCTACTCCACATATACTAACGGAAGCTCGTAGTTTTCATCAACTTGCTTTTCTGTTTATCAGGATATCATTTGAAGTTTCAGTATCATCATGATCCTTTTTACTGATTGCATGAGGAGAAGTGAAATGAATCCTATCTTACTGTAAAGTTATCCCCCACAATCTCCTAAAGCTTAACATGCAAAGATGCCATATCATCATCCACTAACAAGATGCCACATCATCATCCACTAATTAATAAGATATCACATCATCATCCACTAACAATCATCACATTTAAACATCATGCAAACATGCTATATCTTTATAGTTTTTATAATTTAAGAGCTTTCCAAATACAAACTGTTTACACCCAAATTTGGCACCTAGATTTAAAATAGGAAATATTGCCAAAATTTGGAAGTCTACCGGTTTCCTTCGAGGTGGGCCGGTCTGACCGCCGTATGTTGGGTGGTCAGACCGCCGGTTGAAGGCCGGTCAGACCGGCGGTATGTGGCCGGTCTGATCGGCAGGCCCGAGTCCGATTCTGTTACGTTGGGTTTCGAGGTTTTCTTGCTCGGGAAGACATGTTTCGGGTTTCCTTTGGTTTCTACCCCGAGTTGGACGTGGAGAAGGGCCTATAGAGGGCAAGACCAACCCCTATATAAGGGACAAGGCCGGTTCATTGTAAAAAGCAATCTACAATCAATCAATCGAATCGTTCTTTTCATATTGCTTTTAGTTTTCTCTTAGTTTGTCCATCTTTGTCGGTTTGCGCCGTAAACCGTCCGCCGCCGCTGCGAGAGTGCGACACCTCTTTGCAGGTTTGTCCTGAAAACCTTCCGTTTTGCCCACGAGACGGGTAGTTATCTAGAAATCGGCTCCGCTAGCCGGTTTAGTTATCAAAACCCATCTAGGTTTAGCTCTTTGCTAGATCGAGGTGGTTGGCGACTCTAGGATCACCGCAAGGCTTAAGGTGCTGCGATCGTGCTTGTCAACTTGTCACAAAAAGTTGCCAACACAAACATGTTAAATTATCATCCAACATAATTAACATAATGTTTCAATGTATATCTTTATTATGTTTTATGATATCCTATATACTTATATAGTTCATCCTCACTTAATTAGTGCTAAAATGATTAATCTATGGTCCAAATTATCTTTCTCCTTTTTTCCTCTAATTAAGTCATATCACATCAATTGTTTTTAGCCTTTAGATGATTAATCTATGGTCCAAACTATCTCCCTACTTTTCTTCTATAAGTCATACCACCTTACTTTTTACGTTTGAATCACCATTCTGCATACTATTTAAATTTAAATTACCATAAACCACATTAATTTACTTAATCTGATGTTATCTAGCTATCTTACACGTTACTTTTTTTATTGTTATCATACTAAATTCCCGCAGCAATGCGCGGGGTTTCACCTAGTATACTAACTAAAGACATGCGCATGAAGCATTTGAGGAGATTAACACCATAATTGCTTTGGTGGGTTATCTAGCCTTACCGGATTTTGACAAGTAGTTTGAATTAGATTGTGATGCTTGTAGAATAGGGATTGGTGCTGTTCTTAGTCAAGGTTCTCAACCCTGTGGCTTTCTTCAATGAAAAATTAACAGGCGCACAACTTTGATATTCTACTTATGAAACTGAACTCTATGCGGTAGTTCGAGCCTTGAGATTAGATGCATTACTTGTTGCATCAAGAGTTTATTCTCTATGGTGATCATGAAGCATTTTAAAATATTCGAAGTCAACCTACATTCAGTCGAAAACATTCACGATGGATCAACTTTCTTGAAGAATACAATTTTGTTTTAAAGTACAAGCCTGGAGCATGAAACAAAGAGGCTGGTGCATTGAGTCGTACAGCACATTGCCTAAGCATGACTAGGATTAAAGTCATTGAATTTGACTTTCTTCCAGAGCTCTATCCTGATGATGCTTACTTCGGCGTAGTTTATGACTCTGCGCAAGCCAAGAGGTTCGCTCAATATACTGTCCATGAGGGTATTCTCTTTCGTGAATCTCAGCTCTATATTCTCGATTGTTTTATTCGGGAATCGACTATCAAGGATATTCATAATGAAGGACAACATGGTAGGGATAAATCTATTGAATTATTGCTACGACAATATTTTTGGCTTCATGTTCACAAATATATCGAAAGGTTTGTTCAACAATGTTATATTTCTAAGGTTTCAAAGGGAGCATCTACAAATGCAGGCTTGTATATGCCACTGCTAATACCTGATGGACTATGCACATATCTCAGTATGGATTTTGTGTTGGGTCTACCACGTACACAACACCATGTAGACTCTATTTTTACGGTAGTTGATCGTTTCAGCAAGAAGTCAATTTCTCATTTGTTCTTTTGCGAGGTCATGTGCCTCCATGGTATTCAACGAAGTACGACTTCTGATTGAGACACTAAGTTCATGTCTTATTTTTAATGAACATTGTGGAGGCAAATGAGCACAAGTTTAAATTTCAAATATGGCTTATCATGCCCAAACGAATGGTCAGATAGATATGCTATGGGCTTATCAAGTTGTGAATCGGAGCATGGGCAATATTCTATGGGCTCTTGTTGGTGACAAAACAAAATAGTAGGACTATTTTATCTTATGTTGAATTTTCTTTCAACCACACGGCAAATCGTTCAAGAAAATGAATTAAATTTGAAAAATATACCTTTTTTACAATAATTTGCATTTATATACCACGGAGAAAAAGTTTTGCAGAAATATACCTTCCCCGCGCGCTGGGAAAGCGGGAACGAGATGGTAACGCAGAGCGGCGGCGTGGGAACGCGGCGGCGCTGATTGGGGATGCAGGATCGACTCGGTCACGCGGACTGGAAGTGCGGAACCAAGTCGGTCCCGCGGCACGGCTGTGCGGGATGGCTTTGCCCGTGGGACCGAATGGCTGGCAGGATCGGACCGCGAGCCCCAATGTGCGGCACCGAGGAGGCACCAACGCGGTCTCGTAGCCCACCCCCGGTAGCCTGGTCGCGCAGTTCGGAGGCGAGGGACCAAGGCGGTCCCGCAGCCCCATTCTGTGGCACTGAGCCAACGGTCCCGCGGCCTCATCTGCGGCACCGGCTCCCTCCATCCTATTTGTGCAACGATTCCCAAATCAAGTGCAACGATAATTTTCTGTGCCCAAATTCGATGGTTATTCTTATTTTAATTTTTTTATAATTTATATTTTTTTATTATTAGGTGATAAAACATGAATAGTACTTTATGTGTGACTAATGTTTTCAATTTTTTTAAAAATAATAAGGATAATCAAAGTTGGGCACGGAAAATTTTGGTACCCGTTTGCATTGCTACTCCACGCGTCCATTCCGCGGGACCGCACCAAAAGTTGTTTTGTCCACCGAAAGTTTTTAATCCTCTCGCTCCATGTGACATGCTCAGCCGAAAACAGAGAGAGAGTGATGCTAGCTTTTTTCACGTGTTGTCCGCCGAAAGTCGGTTGTCGTCTGGTTAGAGAGCCTACTCGTCAAGTGCCTATAAAAGAAACGTTTCGAAACGAAAGAAGCAGACTCAACTATATCAAATAACTAATATTCGTAGAGTTTATCATTGGTGTAAGCTTCAATAGGTTAGTGTGCTTGGCAAATTCGCAGGCCCTATTGGCGATGATTTGCACTGCGTACTGGGGGCTTAACATAAGATAATGCCGTGAATTTGCCAAGTGTTTAAACATACTAAAGTTTTGTGTGAAGGTAAATATTTCAAAGTGTTCGTGCAGGAAAGGCAGGCAAATATTTCGTTGTTTCCCTGTGAAATGCTAAGTCAAACAATCTAGCTCCACGTGAGATGCTCAGCTAGAAACAGAAACAAAAGAGAAAAAGAGAGAGTGATTCTTCCCAGCTTTTTTCATGTGCTGTCTACCGAAAGTTTGTTGTCGTCTGGTTAGAGCCTACTCGTTGAGTGCCTATAAAAGGAACGTTATGAAGCGAACGAAGCAGACTCAAGTATAGCATATCATTAGTGTAAGCTTCAATAGGATAGTGCGCTTAGCGAATTCACAGGCCCTATCTTGTGGTATGAACTGAGTACGCGATGATTTGCTCTGCGTATTGGGGGCTTACCATAGAGAAAATTGCATATCTACCATCGCATAAGATTGGCTTCGTAGAAATACCATCACTTAAATCGGCTTCGCTAGAATACCACTCCCAACTAGAACGGCTTCGCCAAAATGCCATTTTGGACGAAAATGACCCTGGTTCTTCTCCCTTCCTCCAATGCCGGAGGAGCTCGTCGGCAGCCATCGGTGCCACCTTGCCGGCGACGATGGGGGCGCTGCCCTCCTCGTCGTCCCCACCTTTTCATCCTGCCCACCGCGCTAGGAGGCCGCAGCCGATGTCATCAACATTGATGGGGCCAAACTCATCGGCGACGGAGGCGGGGCGGACGAACTCACCGGTGATGGGGTGACGCGTCGAGGTGCGGCGGAAGAACTCGTTGAGGATGGGGGAGGTGTGTCGAGGCGGCAGATAAACTCGCCGGCGACGGGGACGATTTGTCGAACTCGCCGGCGACGGAGGCGGCGCGTCGCGGAGACCGAAGGTGATGAGGGCGGCGCAACTAGGTGAGGTGGATGAACTCGCCGGAGAAGACCACCGTCGTCCGCTCCTCATCTCACCCACCGCTACCGCGCCGCGCGCCATTGCCGTTTGCTCGTGCTGGAGGTGGAAGGGAGAAGAACCAGGGTCATTTTCGTCCAAAATGGCATTTTGGCGAAGCCGTTCTAGTTGGGAGTGGTATTCTAGCGAAGCCGATTTAAGTGATGGTATTTCTGCGAAGCCAATCTTATGCGATGGTAGATATGCAATTTTCTCCTTACCATAAGATAATGCCGTGAATTCGCTAAGCGTTCAAACCTACTGAAGTTTTGTGTGAAGGTAAATATTTCAAAGTGTTCTTGAAGGAAATGCAGGTAAATGTTTCGAATTTAGAAATGTAGCTGACACATTAGAAAGTTTTAACGCACAACATTGTTCTCCGTAGGACTGTGTGCTGCCGGCATATCCCATCATTTGTTCAGGGTTGTACATTCCTACAAAACATTGAATGCAAAGTTGTAGCGTACACACATACTGGAAATAAAATATTTTGTAGTAAATTATAATTTGTACCTATTGTTTGTGGTTGCATGATAGGTGGTTGACTGAACAACCAATCTTCATGGCCTAACATATAAAAAAAGTTGGGTCCTCGTGGTTGTGGTACACACAACCACAAGGACATGTGTGTTTATTCAACTATAGGAAAACGCTCCTTGGAACTGCAAGCTTCCATCTTTTGTATGCATGGGGGAACCATTTGGCTGGATCCTGCGAACCACGCAAACCCTCCCTGCCATTGACCAGTGGTACTTGCATGCGGAATAGAAGGGATCACTGCTGTACTACCTGCAATAATCTCTAGATTAAATTAACAATGGGTACAACAATTAATTCTATAAGTTAGGCTACTGTACGTAAAAAAAACTGTACATGCAAAAGAGCTAAATTTTTGGACAATTTTCATAATAATACGCACAGCTTTTGGTTTAATTTAGAGAAAGGTTACCATAACTATAATGATTAAAAATAGCACCTAATATAATTCATGCAAAATCATATACATAAGAAAATATTTTGTGAAACAGTTTCTACTCGGTACCGATGTGAACCCTTGATGCCACTGTGATCCTCCTGTTGTAGTTGGTATAGGCCTAACCACCTGCGTGCTACCTGTACATAATCTTCTATTTACTACGAGTTAACAAGTAGTATGCTCGAGAATTACTTGTATCATAATAGGCTTTACCTACATTGTCCGGTCGGATTATCGTAAATGGTGCTACAGGCCTTGCCGATGGTGCAGGACGCGTGGAAGCTGATGGTCTTGCTGATGTGAAAGCCCTAGAAGTGGAAGGCCTGGAAGAGGTAGACGGTCATTCCGGTAGGGGGTCCACGAACCTGTGTCCTATGGGACGGTGGACATCTGATGCATGCCTGCATGATGCTGCTCGCATAATACGTTTGCATTTCTAGCACATTTGGTCCAGAACAGACATCATCTCCTTGCGGGACCCATCTATATTGTGACGCCACTTCTCCCATAGTGAGGTTGTGTCAGCATATAGTTCCTCTGCAATATTGCCCTATGAAAATAAACGTTACAATGATTACAGGTTGCGGTAAGATTATTATTTCCATTAAAAATACTAGTTAAAGTGTGTTATCGTCAGGTGGGTAACTGGCGCTCCCTGCATAGGGTACAACGTGTCCACGTCAGCAATTTCAGGAATATATGGGTTCGCTATTGTCACAAGCCGTATGTGTGTTTGTGCGGTGTACCACCGCATGTACAACGCGTACGTCCGACGGTCGTAAGGTCTGGATTCGTTAACAATATCGAATGTTGCCCTCGAACATTGTTCGACCCAAGGGGTCATCTTACCAACAATATTTCGCCGCACGCTAGCATCTCCCTTCCTCTTTTGCCTGCAAAAAAAACTCATCATTAGGTGTTGAGTTAACTACTATAATTCGGACACACGGTAATTAATGGGAATGCTTTTAAATTTAACTTACAAGTGTACTTTGGGGGGACTGTTTCACCAAGCGGGACAGACACTTCTTGGTAAAGGCCAAATTGCCTCATTACACGTTGCGGACTGTACGCCTCAACGGCTATATCTTAGACAAGCATCTTTTTCGTCAGCCAGTAAGACGAGTCATGCAAGCAGAGTGTACTAAGGCCGGCAGGGGCACGACGTTGTGTTTCCTCTTCCATGTATGGATACCACTTAACGTTATCCTCCTTAAGAAGATCGAACGCCTCGGTAAAGTACTCGTACGCGCTTCGAACCTGAACGTTCGCCCACTATGGCTGCATGTTTTGAAATAAATAGTAAGATTATAGTTGTATGAAATAAATGCAAATGTAAAAAAATATATGTACCGGTCCCCAGCACCAATGCATGCCATAAGTAGGCCTATCAGTGTTACCAAATAAGCTAGAATCAGCCACAGTTTGAGGCATGTACGGTCGTCCCAATGGGAAGCGTTCATAGGACCATAGCATGACCAACAACGGACAAACCAGTGAACACAGGTTGCTTGAAGCTTGTCTTTGTGCATGCTTCACAAAGACCTCGTTATGTTGCCCTGTGCAATAAATCTTGCTAAGTTAATCATTCTTGCATCCACTGTGTTTCCGTGTCCACTTGTGAACATACCCATCCAAAAAGCCATAGAAGGTAAGCCTCCAAATGCAATTCCACATGGTAATTTTCTACGTTGTCTCTGATGTAACCAACCTACAAAAGTACATAGAAAATTTCAGTAACAAAACATAATATCATCAATGCAAAGTTGTATGGACGAATTAGTTTTACCTCGAACTGGCTGAGCTAGTGTAACGTAGGGCCATGCGCCTCATCTTCAGAGAAAAAACCTTTTATCTCTCTATCACCCTCTAGAACAATGCAAGCATATCTTCCAATTATATCATCCCTCCAATCCACAGGTGGGTTGGGGAGGACAATTGCCTGTCCTGCAAGTGGCAGCCTTGTAAGCACGGATACATCTTGCAGTGTAATTGCCAAGTCTCTACATGGGAGGTGGAAAGTGTGAGTCTCTAGCCTCCATCTGTCAACCAATTCAGCTAGAAGTCCCTTGTCTATATTCTGGTGCCGTGTGTCTCTTCCACCACATCTTCATCTTCCTCGTCATCGTCTTCCCCTAGATTTGCTCTCTGTCGGCGTGCACTTTGTTGTCTTGCTACCATGTAATCATAATGCCCTCTAGCCTGCAACATTCTAACAAAAGGAAGAAGGCCTACGGCGGACAACCTTGCAAAACGATTTGTTGGGTCAAACAAAACTAACATTAATTGAAGTAAAAAAAATATCACCAATAATACATGTTAGGCTGTATAAAAGTTAGTTACCTTGGTACCCAACGTTCGTCGACTCCCCACATTGGGCAAGTCCGCGTTATGAAGACTGACAGACCACTTGGACGGCTGGAAGACATTTGTCGTGCATGGTGCCGTGCATCGATGTCTCTACTGAGTAACGGGTAGGGCCAATCGTCCACCATACCTGAAAATTTCAAAATTAATCAGTACACATAAGCATTAAAAAATGAACATCTGTGAAATATAGCACGTAGTAAATGAGCATTTGTAATGTAATGACATAAGCATTAAAAAGTAGTATAGACTTCGTAGACATAATTTACAAGTGACATTTACATGAGGTATGAACAACATTTAACGAAAGACACTAATAGACTTTTCCATTAAGTTACAAACAATTTTAAGTACAACATTAATATTACACATGATAACAATGGCGTAGTGTAACAGAAGAACTATTACACCATGACACGAACGAACTTTATTGTAAGATACACATCGAACTTTCATAAAGTTACAAAATACTTTAAATACGACAATACTAGCTGACACCATCATGGAGTGATCAAAGGGTGGTGCCTTCCGGTGTGTTGTGTGCGGAACCCGTTCCCCTTCTTGTCCTCCTAGCGCGTGTAGCATGTGATGATTCCCTGTTTATTGGCCTTCCTAAGCTATCGACGAGGTACCATCATTGTTGCTCGTGCAATCTCTAGTCCGGTGACCATACTGCAGACAAGTTTCACATCTCCTAATGGGGCTACCAGCTTCAAACTCATCCATGTCATTTCTTATACATCTTGTTTGTCGTCAGCATTTACCACCCTTTGACAGATCTAAGTCGGGAACCCACACAGTATCGTCTCCACCTGTTCGTATGAGGTTCTGATGTGCCCAGTAGCCGAGTATATCTACTGACCAAGCATGCAACACTCTATCCTTCAAGTAGAAAGGAGAGACATACGCTGTGTTGTCCAACCCTATTTTCATGCACACGGCCAAAACATGTGAGCATGGTACGTGCAAAAGCTTAGGTTTATTGCACTTGCATGAACATGTATTGTTATCTTCGCTTTCCAATGTTACCTCGTGAGTTACAATGCCAGTTGAAGACCCAAATCCACCCTTAGTTCGGCACATCACTTCCCACCGTCTTTGCACGTTGCCTGTAATTATAACTGTATGAGACCTTTGCTTTCTCAGATTTCCTCTCTAGGATCTTGGCCATCTTTTTGCAGAAAGGAGTTTGTCATGATCCCACTGGCTCTGCCTCAATCCAATGTGTGAAACACTTGATGTTTCTAGCCGACTGTCGTCGTTTACCATTGGAAGTAATAAGACCGTCCATAGGTTCTAAGGCCTCCAGAGCGGGTTGGTCATCTTTCTTGGATTCCTTTTTTGACTTAACATGTGCTGCTGTTGCGTCATCCAGCTGCCTCCAAAGATCTTCGAACTTCCATACCTGGTTTTGCCTACGCAGCCACTATTGACGGTTGTTATCGATCAGTTTCGACCGTCAATATTACCAAAATAGAGGAGAACTAGTGATGCTTGCAATGCATATATCTGTTAGAACAATAAACTTCCACTAGTATTAGGTACACTAACCTCTTGCAGGGAATGACACTAAAGTGGAGGAGAATCGACATCAACCCAGACGATAAATCAATCGGACGATGTCGAGAACCAGACTTGTGTATGAATGGGCCAAGAACTCACAATTGACACGATGAATTGGGCCAAAATTCACAAGTCTGCGGAGAAGAACAACGGAAAAGGCTGCCAGCCGAAATTGGGCTAGATTGGGCCAGCCCTAGGTTCGGCTGAACCTGGTGATTCGGCCGAACCTCCCTCACCTCCGTTGGATCCAGGTTTTGGCTAGACGGTTGAGATGAAGCCCCGATGGTGGTTGGAGGGTATTACCGACCATTCCAACCGTCACAACCATCATAGTTCAGCTATAGGACTTCACCTTCTCACTTCACTCACACACCTCAAGCAATAGCTCTCTCAGTTCTCTCAAGTTTAGTTTAGTAGTATCTAGCTGGTGGAATAGGGATAGAGTAGAAATCAGGAGTCCGGAAGACTTCGGAAGAGTTCCGGTATGGCTCTAGCAGCTTTCCTTTCCTCTTTTGTAAGCTTTGTACTTTTATTAGAATACTCTTCTAAATACCATTTATGGTATTGAAATACTTTTCGAGTATATGAGTACCTACTTTACATTATGTTCATGTTATACTGAATATACGGCTAGCTTATCTGGGAGATGCTTTGGTGCGGGTATAATGTTTGCTTATGCAATTACTCTATGTTATGACGGTGATATTAGAGTAGTATCTGGTAGTTTACGCGTGGTGTCTAAATTACGGGATATCATTATTTGGGGTTATATATTGCGGATGAGAGGTGGGCCGCTGATGGTGACAGCTCAGTACGGGTATTCCTCCGCGCCGGTATATAATCCTAAGTTAATTTCCTGGGGAGGGTATTCCTCCGTATTTAGCCCCGGTTGTGTGGTCATGATGAGCTGTCATAAGGAACTCAGCAGTCAGGGGTGGCTTCTCGAAGTAAAAGGAGGGCATTGGATAGAGGGTACTAGCTAGTATACCAGTTAACTAGAATGTATGTATACTATGTATATTAGAAGTATAGGAATATATTTTCTTTCTTTTTTCTTTCCACCTAGCTAAGATAATATATTATGAGAATGAGTAGTAATGCTTGTGTGTCATCCTACCCTTGGATTATCTTAACCTCTGCTTAGAATATGATTATCACAAGTAATATATAAATTATTAGTCAAGCTCTCTCTACATGATCTTCCCACGGGATAAAATAAATACGATACCCTTGGAATACTCTCGGGTGAAATGCTACAATGGTATATCCGTGCGCTTGCGGATAAACTCTGTAACCATAATATATCAGAAGTATTTCTGCGCCATTGCTAGGAATTATATTTCTAGTAATGTCGTTAAGAAATACCAACAACCGCTTGAACATTTCCGTTAGCCTTTTGCTATGGAACTGTTTGAAAAAGTTTGCACCCATGTGACGCATGCACCATCGGCTATGCAAATCCAACCAGTAGTATGCTCCGTTCTCATCCTCTTTTAGCTCCTTGATTGCCTTCAGCAACCCAGCATTCCTGTCATGAATAAGGCATACATTTGATCTACTTTGCACCACAACCTATTTGAGATGCTGCAAGAACCACAACCAACTATCGTAGTTCTCGCTCTCAACAAAAGTGAATGCAACCGGGATTATCTGGTTGTTCGCATCAGCACCAACTGCCCTGAGAATAGGTCCATGGTACTTGCCTGTAAGAAAAGTACCGTCCACGCATAGAACGGGTCTAGACCATTGAAATGCGTGAATGCAGGCTCCGAATGAAAAGAATGCCCTTTCAATAACACGATAATTCGGAGGTCGCACGGGATCCCTGTCTTGGACAGCAACATAGGTACCCGGATTTCTCTGCTTCAGGATATCTAGGATCTGTGGCAATGTGTCATATGCCACCTCGAATGATCCATACCTTTTCTCCATCACCTTTTGCTTCACCCTCTAAGCTTTATGGTAACTAATAGTATACCGTTCACCACTCTCTACTGCCTTTATTTTATGCCTCACAGGCAGGTCGTCCGCTTCAATAATTTGGTTGTAGTACTTGTTAGCAACATACGCTGCAGGGAGGTTGCGGTGGGACGACCTTGTGTTCCCGAGCATACAGTTGTGCTCCTCCACTCTCGACATGAGCCAGTATGACTCGTACTTTGGCACATGCCCATGAACCCTAAAATTGCACCCTTCCGTCTCACACACCACGGTGTACACGGTCGGGCTTGATTTGAGAACTTTGAACTGCCTATGCATCTTTAACGACCACGACTTCACTGCATCCTGAAATGCAGACTTGGTCGAAAACATTGCGCCCTTGTTGATTGGGCCATCGCCATAGAACCATACTGAGTCATGCAACTCGTTCTCTCCAATATATCCAAGATCTTCACGTTTCCATGATGCTGGAACAGGTTGGACTTCATACTCTTCATCATCTGCATCCTCATCCTTCCCCCGAGCCATGTTAGCTTCTATCCTCACGAGCATGCCTATTAACCATCTCAATCTCATCCACTATAGCATTTATCTCTTCCCCTTCATCGGCTTCACCCAAACCATGTTGTTGCACCGTGCTCGGCACTTCCGTTTGTTGAACTTGTTCGATATGAAGGCTCTGCATGTCAATGCCGATATTGTCTTTATTATGCTGGGAGACTCTTCCACATTAAATGCACTCGGACTGACCGAATGAACTGTTTGGTTGAGCTCTCCTTGGACAAGCCTGCACCAACATGGCCATCTCGTATCCTCGGCATCTGCAACCTTGCAACCAATCCTTCCATGATTGACTTCGGGTTACTTCTTTTAATTGCCATTGGATGTTCGTGCCTGAACGACTCCATAGCAGACTGACATTAACACTATAGACTTGTGGGTCCAATGAGAATGAGCATGTCAATCAGTACCACACTTCGGGCATTGTAAGATTGTCCGGATTTGGGTGATACAGTGTGCACTGACTAAAGTTGCTCAAGTCAATACCCATTTTGTTCGACATAATTTCCCCATCGCCATAATATACTATAAAGTTTGACATTCCTAAACAAATAAACAATTGCATTACGTACGACCCAACCCTAATCACACTATAAGAAATCTTATGATATTTTACTAAAAGTGGTAAAGTTAACTCTTAATCAAAACTATAGTAGTGAGTATGAGGTTGATGAGAATGATACTAATTGAGGTATTTTCTTTCCTTTTATGTTTTCAATAATTACTGAAATTATTATTACACTTTTAAAATTACCAATATAGCTCCGAAAATTTCACGAAAATTCCATACAGTATTTTAGTTCATGGAGAAATTCAGAAAATTAACTCGCACCATGATTTCTTAAGAAAATTTATTCCCTTGTTCATTTCATTACTTTAAATAATTTGCACATTTAATGAATCCCTTGATCAACTTTTAATTTCGTATTTCAAAGGTTAAGCAACAATTAAAATACTATATTAATATATGTTCACTGGTTTACTATCCAAATGTAACAAATGGTTCATGGATACATATTAATGTATTCCGATTTTTTTACATTTCATTTTTCACGCAGCGCGGCTCTAAATACTATTGAAATTTATCCACGTATTATGCACAATAAAACATAATACTAAAATAATTTTGCTAGAGATGACAACAAATTTAACAACATAATAATAATTACCAAATTTAAACACATAAAAAAATATACATGCTTACCTCTATGTCTCCTATTTATTTCTCGTCCTTCTCCGAACTTGTAATTTATAAATTTAATGCACCACGTTCACACTTATAACCTTCAAAATAATGAAGATATGTCAATAATAAATCTTGCAAAATCCATACTATTTATATCAATCCCAACCAACATGCAAATTACCTCTAAATTTTCTTCTTTCTTTTGTCTTATTTACTCCCAAATGGTACACTGAACTAAAAAAAATTCTTACCACATTCAATTATTCACACGGCGCAGCTCTAAATACTAGCTAAAATTTTCCCCAACCAAAAACATAATACTAAAACCATTGCATCTTCATGCTAAATGAATATATTTTTAATTCGTTTCTCTATCTCGTTCAGATATCATACACACAACTAAATTTTTTTTGATATATATACATTTCTCCCCACGGCCTAACACACTAATAAAAATTTATGCACGTCTTATGTACAACAAATATAATACTAAACCCATTCTATATTCAAACTACATTCATACTTCATATTTATCAACTTCTAACTTAAGCGCTACCTAAAGTTAAACATAACTGAACTATTTACATGTAATATATGAACACTATCTAAATTATTATTTATCTAATACACTAATAATTACGTCTAATACATAAGCCATCGCTAAACCTGTACTTAATAATATCTATATTACTAATTTACCTCTATTTCTTCTCTTGCTGCAAGCTCATCAAAATGTTTCCTCTTCTGTGCAATCTCCTGTCTTCTGTACGAGCAGCAGCTCTCCTCTCTTCTACAATGCTACTCTCTCTTCTACATGAGCAGCATCTCTCCTCTCTTTTGCGCAGCTCTTCTATCTTCTGCAGACGCATCTGGGCTCTCACCCTCCCTCTTCTCTTATGGTGTGAGCTCCAAACGAAAAGAAACGACATGATTGACGTTTTCCTGTATTACTGTATTGACGGCATGGATTCTTATCTTGTCTCCCTTTGAAGCAGCAGGCATCGTGGACAGAGAGGACAGAGGCGGTCAGGCGCGGCACGGTCCCGCGCGCCCAATGTGTGGGAGCGCAACGGTCCCGCTCGACCGCTCCGCGCGACCACGCACATGCACCGTGAGGGTCCCGCCTAAACCACACGAATCTCAATGCTTCATTTGTTGTAACTGTGTGCAAAATTAAGGAGTGATTGGAAACAAAGTTCAGTATTGTTCGCAAAAGTTCAGGAGTGATTGTACCTAAATTCGAGGAGTGATTGGATTTGTTTTACCGGGAAGGAGAGCGGTCACGCAGATTGGATGTGCGGCACCATGGCGTGCGGGACCAAAGCCCATCCCGTGCAACCATTCTGCGGGACAAGCCGGTGCCGCTCACCCGTTCTGCGGGACACCGAGCCGGCGCCGCTCGGTCCCTCAAACCACCGCGGCGCCGCTGTACTGCCGCGCGGGAGCGCGCCGATGCTGCTTGCCCTATATGCGGGTCCGCATCGGTCCCGCACATCCATCCTGCGTGACCGGGACGACCACCGGTCCCGCTTCTCCAATCTGCGGTTACTCGTCGCTCCCGCATCACCACGCCACGGGTTAGGTATATTTTCGAAATTCTCTCCCATGCATGTATATAAACGCAAATTATGAAAAAAAAAAAAGGTATATTTTCAAATTTAATTCCAAGATTTTCTCCATTTGAGGTAGTATGTGGTTGAGTTCCGAATGTTGTCCTTGAATTAACACCTTTGCCTTCTCTTGGGGAGAAAAATCAACATGTTGATGTTCTAGTTGGTGAGTTAGGTGCTGACGGCTGTTAAGTACCAAATTAACGCCATCAATACCAGCGTAAGATCATAAACATAAAAGATCCAACATAATGGTAGGGCTTATTTCTAACAATTTCCACGAGTGTTGGTGTATATTCATATGCAGGTGACAAACTACCAAAGTTGAGAGGTCAAGGTTGGTCCGCTCCCACTGTGTTTCTTCCGTTGCTTCTGCATCACCTTTTTGCTTACATACCCCCAATTTTTATTGATCCAATAATGGTTAATGGTTTATGGATATGTATTTGGGCTATGTGCGAAAGGAATAAATTCAGGTATGTATCTGATAGTTTCAGAGATTTGATGGTGAAATCTGTCAAGCAATGCTAATTTCAGCTTGAAGTTTTCTTTATAACTAATATTGGCCAAGTAAAGTTGTTGGTTGCTGAATTTTCACACTAATCTTTAAGTTTTACATGGTTAGATAACATATATATATATATGCTCATCTCTTTGTTTTGAATCATATTGAGTCAAATAAATCTTTTGTTTTTGGTGCTTCCTGTTTCATGTGTGCAAGTCACTGAAACAGCTAGCTCTGAGAAATTAAAGTTTATGGTGGAACAAACATGATCAAGGTGAGCTTTTTTCTAAAATCATATTAGCATTTCATGAACGATTTGAGAAAACCAATTTGTAGATGACCAAGATGTGTCCGGAATTGGTCCTTCAAAATTGATTGTACTTTTCTATGGGCATGATTTTATAGGACTTAGAGTTGTTTGGTCTGATCAAATTGGCACATTTCAGTAGCTAAGTGTAATTTGTTATTACGTGCTTTACTCTAATTGTGTCCTAACAAAAAACATGTAAGAGCATGAATGGCTAATTGTTTTTCAGTTGTAGGTGATATACCTGTTTAAAAAACAAGACGTCTTTCGGTGACTAACTAAATCGTAAAAATATGCTGGCCCTATCTCTTGGAGGTGCCTCATAGAGTTAGCGTGTGCATATGTGTTTTTACAGGGATAAGTGTGTGAGTGTGTATATGAGTTTGTATCTTTTTGTTGTTGTCCAATTTTTTATCCTGATCCTTTGGCAACAAAATACATGTTTTAGGGGCTGTTAGATTTCACTGAATTAATAGATCTGAATTTCACTTATCCCAAATCAAACACTGGATTTGAGGAGGCGTGCAGTAGACTCCAACCTAACATGAAGCAGGAGAGAGGAAGCGAGCGAACAAAGTATGCACAGGATTTAACATTTCCCTTTATTAAGCAGAGATATTAAATTGTTGTACTAGATTACGAGTGGGTACACTGTTGAAACATTTGGTAGCGAGTATTTAAGTTTGCTATATCGATTCTTTCTTTTTCTCTCTACCTATGGAATTAGTTTATTTTACATGTAGCATTATCTTCACTTAAAACATCATCCATACGAATTTCATCCAAATTATTTCTACAAAATCCTGCAGCAACGTGCGGGGTATTATCTACTTGGTATAACTTAGCACCAATTTCGATAACGTTGAGCCAACGATTCATTGTTACAATAAGTTTTTGGCACGATTGATTCTTGAAATAAGTTTTATAGAGGGTTAATTTGTCAAAATTTCGACTGTTACTCGTTGGGACTATGGACTTGTTCACTTTATAGCTATTTTCAACCTTTTCAAAATTTGGCATAGCCAAAATTTTGACAAGTTAGTAACATTACCTTTTGATAACATGTTGTCAACTTCTCTAGGCATTACCAATATAAATAACAAAATAAATACAACTATACATTTTATCAAATATTGGTATGGTTTAAGGGCCTATTCAGATTATAGCAAAATAAAGCTGGCAAGTTAGCAATATTGTCTAAATTTTAGCAGGATTTTTTATGTATTTAGCAAATTTAAAACTTTTTTATAACTTTGCTAAAAAATAATATGGTTGAAAATAACATCAATCTAAACAGCCCCTAAAATGACACCGGAATAGGCCCTACATTGGTATGGGCCATTTTAAAGAGGGGAAAAAGAGGAGGGCTCGAGAAGGACCTGAAAGCTCCGGGCCACAGGCCACAGGCAGCCCATGGCCGAAAAAGCCCAACGTCCCCGCCATGGCCCAAAAAGGCACCCACCCGAAAACTCTCCCGAAACCCCTCGTCCTCCTCACCGTCGTCTTCCCCGCCGGCCGCCGCTCCCCTCCTCGCCACCGCCGCCATGCCTTTCCACTTCCAATTCCCATGGCTCCCCAACAACCCCACCTCCTCCTCCTCCTCCTCCCCAACGAAACCACCTAGCCCTGCAATCCCCAACCCCTTCCTCCCCATCCAGGCCGGCCTCGCCTCCTTCCTCTCCTCCCTCCCGCTCCCACGCGCGGCCTTCCCGCCGCCGCCCTGGGCTCGCATCTCCTCCGCCTCAGCCTCCGCGGCCTCGGCTCTCCCGGTGGCGGAGATCGAGGAGCGGCTCGCGGGGGTCCCCGTGTACGCGCTCGCCAACTCCTCGCAGGAGTTCGTGCTCGTGTCGTCCGCCCGCGGTGGGGGTGGGGGTGGGGGAGGTGCCCGGGCGGCGGTGCCGCCGCCGGCGCTCGGGCTCCTGTGCTTCCGGAGGGAGGACGCCGACGCCCTCCTGGCGCAGATGGACGGGGACATGGCGGCTGGCTCCACCGTCGTGCCCGTCGCGCTAAACAAGGTCGGTTGCTACTCAACTTAGTTAGTACTCAGGTGTTGCTCGATCGAATCCTTGAATGCTTGAATTCGAAGGAGATCATTTCTGTACTTTAGAGTACTTCGTGCAGTTTGGAAATGTGATTATCTTATGACGTTGGAAGAAAATTTCATCAGTTTCCTGGTTCACATAGTTATCCAACTTCTTTACATTGGAAAATTGTTCATTTTCCTGGTTGCTGTTGCTGGCCCCTGAACTTGTCGGGGGCTCGCAGGCCGAGATTTCCTCACTGCCTTGGAAGAGTATATAGGATAAAAAGAAAAAGGAAAATTTCCATTTTACTCTGCGAACTATTTCGTGGGAACACCTAACCCTTAAACTATTTCTCAATCTCATTTTACTCCCGGAACTACTTAAAACGTCTGCCTTTACTTCCTAATTAAAATTATAATTTTTTGTTTCTCCTTATACAAAACAATTTAAAATTTGGTAGAACCATACATGATGTAACTTACAGTTACAGAATTTTTCATGACAGTTTGCATTTTGCATGCTGTTATTAGATTCTTCTAACCTATGCATATAGTGATTAAAAACTGTAAAATCACAGAAAATATCGTCCTACAATATGACTTACATAAAGAGAGGAAAAAGAAAGAGAAATGTCACTAGGGAGTAACTGGGTCATTTTCATTTGTTTAGGGAGTTCAATGCTTGGTCACACTAGTTAGGGAGTAAATGGACTTCTCCACAAATAAAGGGAAATTATGATCAGCAAACTGTAGAGAAGACAACCAAAAGTGGCAAGGCAGCAATTAGCTTCTATGGGGGTGGCAAATAATAGAGTAGCAATGTCAGGAGTGGTACATGACAATTCTCCCACCTTATATATGATCTCCCTTTTTTCAGGTTATCCAACTTAAGTCCGATGGTGTGGCATTTAGATTTGTTCCTGATTCTTCTCAGGTGGCAAACGCAATGAAGGTAACATCCTTTTCAAGTACATTCAACATCATTTGATTTTGTGATACCTGTATAAAAGAAAGGAAATTGTGTTGCCAATAACAACTGTTCTGTTAGCGGGCAACCAAATTATAGAATCAAAATATTTTTTTTGCCAGTGATTAGTGAACTGATTTTCTACCATCGATAATGTAATAAACAGGTGCACCAGTTGAAGACATATCAGTGCCTAATAAGTCTTTTTTTTTTATGAGAAGCTTAATAAGTTATTATATTATAGAATCAAGATATTTCTTGCCAGTGATTAGTAAGTTGATTTTCGACCATTGGTAACATAACAGGTGCACCAGTTAAATGCATATTAGTGCCTAATAAGTTATCAGTTTTTTTACGAGCCTAATAAGTTCTCACTATACCAGTTTATTTATCTTATTATGTTTTCTTATGTGACGTAGCAGCTATATGTATCTTTGCAGTTAATGGAAAATGAAGGCCAGTATGTGAATGATGGATTTCCAGGGGTTCCAGTTTTTCAGGTTTGAAATTATTGTGAACTATGTATCATTCAATAGGATGGAACTGATATTAAGATAAAATGTACAGGACATATTTGTTATTATTCCTTAAGTTTATAGCAGTGAGAGATGAACAAGTATATAAAGTTCAAGCATATTTGGAAATTATACTGTAACCTCGATAGAAATTTAGTATAGTATAAATGAACTATCAATTGAAAATTTACGTTTCAGTTAAAAGATGTACCAGATATAGTGTGAGGATAGGCAGTAGACATTCTTTTGAAATAGTTTCTACGCTAGATTCCCATCTAAATTAAAACATTACAGTGCTAACATTTTTGAAGATAAGATACATCTTTGTACTTGGTAATAATAAGAACCCAAGCAAAAGGGTGTCACTAATCAAGGATAACAAAAAGGAAACTTTGAAATGCTCATGATTTAATCCTGATTAGGTGCTGCATGATTGATAAAGCCCATGCATAGCACACATTCCTTTTTTTCAGACAAAAAAAAAATATTCCAGATAACCAGATTCCTACACTCCTCTACATTTGTTTTTTTCATAATGATGAGCTCCATTATGTCCAGGGCCACCATTGACACCTTAGTTCTCTGTTTTACCATGTTATCAGACATTTTATGCTACATGTAACTGTTTTTCCATCTGACAAAAAAATCCATCCTTCTAGAGCATTGCCTTTTGGCTAGCTACCATTTCTCTTGGAAGTTGAGGTATTGTTTGGTTTGGGGAATGTGATGTTAGGGGTGATGTGGAACAATTCCTGTTAGGTGTTCCATAATTCCATTGCGTGGATTGGATGGCTTCATCAAAGACATCCACATGGTCTGCCTCTTTTTGGTTGAAGTTCTAATGCTTGTGCTTGCCAAGACAGTGACAATGGACAACCGGTTCTGCCTCCACATTCTAGAGCATCATCTGAGTTGTACATGAGCCCAGGGCATGAGTTGGATGAGTTTGTCCAACAGAACAATTCAGCTATCCCATCTGTCATTTCTAGGGAATATACCATGAAGTGGAGCCATGACCCATTGCTTCTTGGCCCAGGAACCAAACATGGGGTTGTCCCATCTTCCTGAACCTCACCCATAATCTCACCCTGTTCCAGCTCTCGTAAGTTGTAACATCAAATGCTAGGTTTGGGGACAGGTTACCTGTTCGGGACTTGTGTCCTGCCCCTTATTAGTCACAGTGTGCTGTGTCCATCATTTATATCCTGTTATCAACAAACATATTATATTTTTGTACTATATCTCATATTCTTCTCGGGTTGATCATGACAATAAACTAGCAAACTAATGACCAATGATCTATCTCTTCATATTTCAGTCAAGGAGTCTAGTCCTGATGAGTGATAACAAGAGATATCGTCCAGTTTTCTTCAGAAAGGTCAGGGATAATTTCTCAATGTTTCCCTTGTGAACATGGGTTATTCTTCTTTTCTTGCTTCAAAGTTCTATGCATGTTTAGGAGGACTTGGATAACTCACTACATCGAGCCTCTCGTGACCAGCAAAAGCCTAATCCTGCTGTAAAAATGGGTGACATTCAGGTACCACATTCCTTGCTTACTTCTGTTTTGTAGATTGAGTAACAAACTTTTGGATTTACAGTATATGGATTTGCTTCTTTTTTCCAGGTTTCTTCTTTGGAGAATATCATCAAATCTATGAAGGTAAATGTTAACTGCATTTCAGTCAATCTTTTTCTTTTTCAAATTATATTGTCGTGCTGAATACTATGGTTGGATCCTTTTTTATTTAAATCTATATTGTTACTGTGAACTATTTAAAACCAGAGTCTTGAGTTTGGTATTCTGTGATCCCACCTATGTTTGCTGTATGAATGTGAACACGTTGTATGATTTTGATGAAAATTTTATTTATTCAAGTTGATCTTACCAAAATTAATATGATATATTTGCAGGATAGCTCCTCTTCCAAATGGGATGATGCTGTTTTTATTCCTCCAGGATTTGATCTTGCTACTAGTTCAAAGCAATCGAATCATGACAACTAGATCTTTATTTATGTTGAAGCTGCTTAACTGCTCTTGTCATGGAAATGCTTACATGAACATATTGAAGAAATAGAATACATGTTCATACCATACTAGCAACTTGATAATGGGTAATGCAATTATAAGTTTGTCGTTCCTTATCTGAGCTGTATGCTGTGCAATGTTAATTAGTGAAACTGAAGGAACAACTGTAGCTCGAAGTCCCCTCTAATAAAATGTTGTCCCATATATTTTTCTTCTAAGGATAAAAAACTATGATAAAAAATGATGCTACATAATTTCAGGATTGTAGAATGTAGAGATATTGTACACTTAGTCATGTAATCTGTACGTCTGCCAACTAGTTTTATCCCAGTGTGTAGTGTCTACATATATATACTTCTTGATCCTCCTTTCCCATTTCAGTATCTTGGGAAAATCTTTACCGAAGGGTCCAATATTTGATGTCTATGCCTTGATATACAAAATAGAAATATAGTTATGCATTATATATTATTTTTATTAAGAAGTAAGCCATAGGATGAAAAATCCAATCTGCAAGCGATATTATTGAAATCATAGTAGCACATAATAATGGATCACATCAGATATAAAGTAGAACACAGATATTTCCACATAAGAATCAACAGCCAAGATGCTTAAACATCGCTCTTCACTGAAGAGCTATAGTCATCTTGGTCATCGTAGTACTTGGACCACAGCATGATGCCTCCGTATTTCCCTGAGCTCTTGATCACTGGAAGCACCTGTGACTTGAGATCATCTGCTGGGATGAAACCGCTCCCAGCCGCCTGGGGAGATGCAGGAAGGCCAAGAAAAATCTGCTTTGCTGGGACTGAAAGCCACTGCTTCCATGCATCAGCAAGATTAGAGGTGCTGCCTGAACTGTACTGGCAGGGAGGGTTGTTGTAGAACTGCACCCAGACATAGTCGAAGAGGCCAGTGTTGAGAGCATCACCGATCCAGGCATCAGGGAATGGGCACTGTGGCGCAGCCGTCAGGTATACCCTCCTTCCAGAGTTACTGTACCCTTTCAGGTACCTGGCAAGATCATCCCAGTGCTGGTTGGTGCCGCCCTCAATGTCGAAGTCAATGCCGTCAAGGACCGCGTCACCTAGAGGGCGAGAAGACGACTGGCCTCCCAGGAAGTTGTTCCACAGGTATGTTGCGACATTCTTGGCATCCTCTGATGATGAAAGGTAGTAGCTTCCTGCCCCTCCGCCTATGGAGAGCATGACCTTGACTCCGCGGCTCTGGCACGACTTGATGTCGGAGCTCTGGCTGGCGCAGCCGCCATTGGTTGGGTCACAGTGGCCTGCCAGGTTGAAGACTGGTGGCTGGCCATTGCCGAAGGCCGCGAGGAAGGCGATGTTGACGAACTTGTAGTTGCCAGTGGCGCAGGTGTCTGCCAGTGTGCCCTCGCCGTTGTTCTGGCCCCAGTAGATGGCAATGCTACCGGCTTGTGAACTGACGAATTGCGAAGCAACTGCTGCGATGAGCAGCAGCTGTAGCAGGGATGATTTGTTAGCCATTTGTTCAGAAGAAGCAATGCTGCTTCTTCCAATCTGTCTGTCTGCTGATGGCACTTGGTGGTTTGTTTTGCTGTTTGATGAGAGCGGCTTGAAATGTTGCTCTTAATATAGGGAAGATGCTGGTAGCATGGAACTGTTTGCTCGCTGTTATTTTCGTTATAGTTTATGTGCTCTGCGTTTTCTGTTGGGCAGATGAGAAACTCCGTGTACTTTCTGTTGATAGAGATTGCTGAACACATATGAATGTGTTCAGCTAGCAACTCGGAATTAACGGCAACGGTGGTTCATTGCCTGCGCTTCGGTTGTTCAGGATATTATATTCCTCATACTTGAGCATAAAAACTTGTAAGGCGTATGGCCATGGAAATGCGAGAAACGAACGTGTGATGAGTCTCCATCAAAGATATCAAGGAGAAGGGGTAAATATATGACGCTTAGGGCAAAGCTAATTAGACAAAATATAGCTTAATTAGCTTGTCTTAAACGTCGTATACTATAATGCGGAGGTAGTAATTATTTGGACTTCAGCTGTACTCTCAGCTCACATACTTGTGTGCTGCCGTGCTGAGTCTCTGTTGTTTTTTCTTTAATTTAACTAGCGTCAGATCAGCAGAACATCCACGTTCAATTAAAATTAACAGGAAGTAACTGTGTTCGGGTATCCTGGTTCCCATCCGGAATTGTAATCATGGAAAACGGAGCGGTCGATTAGTACGCAATTAATTAAGTATTAGCTAATTTTTTTTCAAAAATTGGATTAATTTGATTTTTTTTAAACAACTCTCATATAGAATTTTTTTTGCAAAAAACACACCGTTTAGCAGTTTGAAAAGCATGTGCGCGGAAAATGAGGGAGAGGGGTTAGGAAAAGAGCGTGCCGAACACTCCCTAAAGCTAAGCTGAAGCTAGGAAGTATACATGAACGATGCTTTGGTTACTTTGTTGTCAAAATTAGCCTTATTAAATTTTGGTGCTATCGAATTTCGGTAGCTTCAGATTATTTAGTTTGATGTCTTTTCGAATTTCGGTAGCTTCAGATTATTTAGTTTGATGTCTTTCAATTTTTTTAATGTTTTTATGAGAGGAATGTTTTGTATCGGACTGCCAAAATTAGGATGGTATAGGTGACATCATGTTTAGTTTATTAGGTATCAAAAATTAGTCACTTCAAAATTTGGTAAGGTTGAAAGCGGCAGTAAATCTTAACAAGCTCAATATAACCTATTGACCCAGAGTGGAAGCAAAGAGAGAGCAATCGAATGAAGTAACAGCAAATCAAAGCTTGCAACAAAGAAGCACCACCAACCTCCT
Source organism: Oryza longistaminata (assembly GCA_009805545.1). Classification (NCBI taxonomy): domain Eukaryota; kingdom Viridiplantae; phylum Streptophyta; class Magnoliopsida; order Poales; family Poaceae; genus Oryza; species Oryza longistaminata. The sequence continues at coordinate 9,644,391 of CM020184.1, forward strand.
CTCCGCCATCGCCACTTCCCACCATGCTAGCGAAGAAGAGGAGGGAGATTAGAAGAAGCTTCTGAGTCAGAGAACAAGCTCTCGTACAAGAACGCAGACGCACCGCCGCTGCCATTGGCGCCGGCCGTGGGTGAGCTGATGGTCGTGTACCGTGAGATTGATTAAGTTTGCATAATGATTAGATTGATAATAGTATGGAGTGCATATAGGCACAAAATAGAACTGGGAAAGATATTGGGAGGATTAGCTAGAAATAGAACATACGATACATGCCATATGCATGAAATGTGCTTACATCCCCAACCCCGAGCAGTGTTATCGTCGGCTGATCAGACATTGAGACGGGAATGGAACTCTGAAAAAATAGCACTGGGCAAACCTTTGGCGAAAATATCAGCATACTATGAAGTTGTCGGAACATGGAGAACACAAACAAAACCAACAACCCCCTGATCACGGACAAAATCTACATCGATCTCAACGTGTTTGGTGTGTTGGTTCTATACTAGATACGTAGAGAGGTAGACGCGCTGACATTGTTGCGATAGACCAGTGTAGCACTCTAGCTTGGTTGGTAGGGGCATGTAGCTTATGCAATAATTGGCGAAACCAACATGTCTACGGAAATATGGATTTTCACATGCTGGCAACCGCACACATGCGATAATGTAATTTTGCAGGCGGGTACGTTACGACACTCGTCTACAAAAAGATTTTTGGCAAAAAAAATAACTCCCAAAAGATTCCAGAAACCCTAGCCTCGATCCCCAGCCAAAATCACAAAAATAGTTGACATTGCTGTCATCTTCACCATCCACTGGTCATCGGCGCCGGCCTTGCATCATCGCCGTTGACCTTGCTTTCTGAGCTAGATACAGTGGTTCCACCACCACCCCTCCCCACCCATTCGCCACCTCCGGTAGATCCACCCATCATGGGGTTGGCCTAGCTCCCTCTCTTTGCTGCCCACCAGCCAATGTCCACCCTGGTTGACAAGGAGGGGCCGATGCACCACCACCCTTACTCCCTCTCGTCATCGCTTGCCGGCCACTCCCTTTGTTGGCCATCGAGGAGGGAAGAGGGAGGAGAGGAAATGATGTCGATAGGCGATACCCACATACGATAATTTGTAGAATATGGGGATCGTTGGAACCAAGATATACACGGGATCGGATCTAGAAGATAAGGAACAGGGGTTTATACTGGTTCGGGTTCTCAAGATGAGTAATAACCCTACTCCAATTTATATGTATATATGGATGGGAATACCACATGGATTACAATTAGGGAGTAAGATGACTAATCTAATCCGCCAAGTAGGACCTGCCGAATAAATATTGGCTATGGTTGGTGCTAGAGTGGGAGGTGGTGTTTAATGCTTAGAAGACCAAGAGACGAGATTGTCGCCAAGAAACATGGCATATCCAGAAGTGGATTTTCTTGTATGGAGACAACCAGACCAATTAGTGTCAAAATAGGCCACTAACTCGATTGGAGTGGAGCACTGAAGATTAAGTCCATGATCTCGAGTGCCACGTGCATACCGAAAAATGCTCTTGAGAAGAGCCGGATGTGGCTATCAAGGATCATGTATGTGAAGACAGACCTTGTAAATATCATATGAAATGTCAGGCAGAGTGAGAGTAAGGTACTACATCGCACTGGCCACGAGAGCACCATCGGTGAAAGATAACATGGAGTTTGTGTCAACCCGTGAGGTAAAAGGTTTGCAGTTTGCTATAATAGCACGTTCAAGAATGTCAATGCAGTATGTGTTGACTAAGAAGAAGGCCAGAGGGGTGCCGACTCACACTAATCCCAAGAAAGTGATGCAGACTACTGAGATCCTTCATGGAAAACTCCAACTGAAGGGCGGTAATGGTCTAGCGCAGAAGGGCAACTAGTGTCAGACTTAGCCTCAATGAATCCGATGTAGAACAAAATAAAACTGACAAACTGAATGTACATGCATGAGGAGCCTACTTCAACTCGTAGATAGACTTGTTAGGACGAAACACCATGTTAGACTTGGTAGGATCAACAAAACCAACAGGTTAAGTTTAGTAGATTGTCTTCTAAAGTGTGACATGCAATAAAGCGGAGTTCCTAGCCTCAAAATCAAGGTCCCACACTAGTAAGAGTGGCCCCGGTGAAGGGAGGTTAGTGTAGGAGACCTAGCGCCTGGCCCAAGAGGTTAGGAGATTAGCTCACCCATGCCTAGATTGTGTTGGCACAGGGGTTCAAGGGAGTTGGCCAGTACAAAAACTAGCATTGGGCCGAGCCGACAATGTGCTATTGTCCCCTAGTAACCTGGTTGCTAAAGGTGGCAATAGAGTTGTTGCCCCCCGGTTTCTAGTGCCTTCCTCTTAGTTGATAGCTTGGCGAGGCTTGATATCAATCGAGATCTGGCTCCTTGGAATCCCTCAACGAAGAGTAGGATCATTGAGATCATAGCTTTGGTGAAAAATCGTTATCTCCTTTTGTCCCACTTTGATTTCCTTGTGATTTCATATCCTTGTTCACAGCAGTAGTTTGCATACGTATTTATCGCTTATTATCCTTCCATCTAGCTATCACCTCTCTGTGTTCCATAAACACGATCGTTGGGAGGTGTTGTTAGGGGCCAGAATATCATGTATTTAAGACCGAAGTGCAGAATGTGTCGTCTAGAGTCTCCGATGTTTGGGCTGGATATTTCGGTGGAGAATTGAATTATGCTATGAGTGATTTTCAGGAATGCCTATTCACCCTTCTCTCTAGGAGACATCATGGTTCTTTCAATCTTCTATTCCCACTATTTCTCATCTCCAAAGTTATTTTCACCTTTTTTTTTTATCTTCTAATAAAGAACAGGGTCACAAGAATGGATCAATGAGAAGCTTGTAATCTTGAGTTGTTGGTCGGGGTTTGACAGCCTCCTGTCAGTGACAATTTGGGATTTGTAACTTGTATTGTTCTCCCCAAAATCTTAATGAATTTGGTTGGCCTTGTCTTCATCCAACACGTTTAAAAGAATTGATCGAAGATGAGAACTTTGAACTTCCGTTTCAGCTTTTGGCATTGACAGTGTGCTCCTGAGCTGCACATCCTTTGTATAGAACTTGACGTCTAGCATGATATGCTTCTATACTCTTTTCTAACATTCCATGTACTAGCCACCATGCCCGCGCTTCGCAGTGGATTATCAATTTGTAAATTACTATAGTAAAAAGTTTCTCTGAATATTATTGGTTAAGCTACCTTGGATTGTATTAATCATAAAACTTGATATTTGTGTGTGATGGTATTTTCTTTGGTTTGTCTGAATCTGTTTACTTTAGTTGCCACTGCATGTGTTTTCTTAGTTTGTAATGAGACGAAACCATGTGGGACACATTGCAACAAAGTATAAATTCACATAAAAAGTGATTAATTGTTTGCTCATGTACGTAGATTAGATAATTATAAATGTGTATATATTTTGTTTGATATAGTAAACATAATTCAGCAATATAAATTATTACTGTCACTTTCAGTGAAAACCTAAAGAGCATTCCATTGGTTTCAACTAAAAAGCCTTGGGGAATAAGATCAATGTGACTAGGTCTATATGCTCTATGTGAATTATCATAGTAAAAAGTTTATCCAACTAAAGTATTATATTTGTTAAGCTACTTTTGAATATTTGATAGCACTAATCATAAAACATGACATTTGAGTGTAGTGGAGTTTTCTTTGGTTTGTCTGAATATGTTCCTCTGAATATGTTTACTTGAGTTGGCACTGCATGTACTTTTTTAGTTTGTAATGAGATGAACATATGTGGGACACATTGCAAGAAGTATAAATTCACAGAAAAAGTGATCAATTATTTGTCCCTATACTAAGATTAGGTAATTCTAAATGTATATATTTTTATTTGATATAGAAAAAATAAGTCAGCAAAATAAATTATAAATCACTCTCCACTGCTAGACAACAAAAGTTAGCTATAGCCAGTCTCTCAGGAGAAATATTACATTTGTCTTCCCTTGTCAACATTTTGGATCACAGAATTACACCAATCTTAATAAGCGCACAAGGCAAGTATGAGGAAAATTAAACATGTGCCAGTAAGAACAAGAGGGGAAAGGGAAAAAAAAAAAAAAAATGTTTACATTATTGTCATATAGCTGACAAAAGGTCAAGGAAAATTTCCAGTATAAATGGACAAATATGTTATGCTTCTCAAAACTGCAAACCATCAACGAAATAGTTTAACCCAAAGTCATATTACAGCCCTTCCCCCTAGGAGATTTGAAATATTCATTTGTACGAATATTACTTCACATTTCAATGACCAAAAGGAATCTCTTTAGCTCAATAAATATAAGCCCTTCACTGAAAAAAAAAATCCTATTGAAAGAGTACAGACAACTAAAAGTCCATCACCAGAATGTTTCTATAAACATCTGTACAACCTTTTAAGAAAGGAAAACAGGAAATTGGTACTCATTTTCTTTTAAAAGTTAGCAGAAAGGGTTGAAAGCAGTTCACTAAGTGAGAAGGCTCCAAGCAGCCTAATAAAGCTATAGGAGGCATGTTCAGCCGTCCAAAAGAATGGAAGGTAGGCTAACTATTATTTGTTGGTGCCACATGTGGTGCACATAGGGCCTCGATTTGTTGCGTGGACTGGAGGAAATCAAAGTCATCTAGAAAGATACCAGTGGCTTCTTCCCCACATATCCATCCTTAAGCTGGAACTAGCTACCTGATCAGGTGGTTTCAAAATTCTATGGTTGGCATTGATGATTGGGCATCAAAGATGGCCAAATGAGACAGTGATTTTGAATGTGCTTGAATGGTCAAGTGATAAGGTTATTCGATCTGAGGTTACCAAATATCCACAAGGAAGAATCCTGTTTGTCATGTTCACCAAAAGATTTTTCACCAACTAATCTCATATGGAGACCCTCATCTTGAGTGTTATCTGATCTGATTATCTTATTTCAAATGTGAGCCCTGCCCTTTTTAACAACAATGAGCGCAACTATACTATTCGACATTTCATAAGTAATAGTATTTTAAATGTTTTTAGTTAGTACGTACGAATCAGTGTTATATTTATCAATTGAAATACTTTAATAGTTTTATTTTTGAAGTATTACGAGTTTAATGAGAGACAATGGTTAAAGTTGAATAATAAAGCTAGTGGTGGTAGTTATTTGAAAACAGAGGGTGTACCATCTAGTGAGTGCATTATGCAGCCTCATGGTGTTGCATGGTATGTAAAAGACATGAGAAGTGGTGCAACTCACATGCTGGAAGGTTGGACATGTCTGCAGTGACAGAACAAGAAATCCCCAAATTGGTCAAGGCACCTCTTATTATCCCGCATGGAAAGTACAGAAGCATGCTTGTTGTTTGGGCTGCGCTATCACCTAGTGCTGTAGAATCATTCTCAGTTGCATCCATGCTCTCTACAGATGGATCTACAGAAACACGAGTAAGCCACCGGAAACGGTTATCTTGAAGAACAAATGTGCCCTGCATATACGGAAGTCAAGTAACATCAGTTTTTTCACAAGTGCAAAATAAGGTATGAATTTTACATTCATTACCCTATGATTAGTCTTCAGATTGTCAATTTGCTTCTTGAATAACTCTGACCAAAAGTCTTTGCAGATAAATTTGATTGCTTCAAGATGATCACTAAATCGAGGGCGCTCCATAGTATATCTGATTTTGAACAGAAACTTTGGTTAACTTTGCAGCACTGGCCTGGAGGTAAGGAACCAATATAAAGAATGCAAATATTTCAGTGAGTAGTTATATTTGTGCTATAGAGTATTATACTTCTCAAAACAATCACCTAATGGCCAAGGAAAATAAAAAGACAACAAATTTAACTAGCTGTAAAAATAAAATGAAAAACAAAATTCATATTATAAAAAGAGGCAAAAGCATCTGCGTATCTGAACATTTTTTTTTAAATGATACAAGTAATAAACTATAATTAAAATTGCCGGCATTTTCTTGTTTCACAAATGATTAGAAAACTATGAACATTGTAAATAGTTATGTTCGGGTTGAACTCTTTTTATAATTAGCTTCAAAGTTATCTGATCAAAGGTTCAAGAAAATAGTCATAAACAAGTGCTCAGTCATTGATCTTACATACCCTGTGCTACACACAAGACTATTAACCCAGGATGTCAATGGTTACTGAAGAAATGAATTTAATAATAATGGCCAAACCAATTGACACAAGAAAATGTGTGTATGATAAATGTATCAGGATAATGAACTCTCAAGTCTTTACTAAAGAAGCATTATCAACCTCTGCTGTATACGGACCAAAGCATGGCAACAAAGTTACTTTTAACAATTGTTCCAGCTTGTTGAGTACTTCAAAGTTATGTATACCACTATACCAGGAACTCAACAAGTTTAGGAAATATATCATTGATTCCAAGAAGAATGCCAGGGAGTAATTAACTCCAGAATGCTATATGCCATCTAGATCTCCAAAGCTATATCATATGAATCTCAGAATCTGTACACCATGAATTGGAGAATATACTGCAGCCCAAAAGGCAAATGTTTTCGTATGTACTAACACCAGGTATGCAGTAAAACGAGTTGTACTATTTAAAATAAAATATTGTATGACTGTGAGCTTGTGATCACATGGTATATTTGTGACCCTATCTGGAATAGCTTGGTGCTGATGAAAACCAATTATCAGATGTATTGAACTATTGGTAAAGACTAACATTCAGTAAGTACAACAATGTCATTCACGAGGGGATAAATTGTTTATAATCATGAAGTTGTATAAACAGTTAAACACCAGAAAATGGTTAAACAAGTGCCCTGTTCAAGACGAATGGATATCCAAGTTCAGTTTCATTCAATCTACTGATGTAAAAAAAAAAAAGATCAGTGGAATTTAGCACTATCTTGCGAAACTAAACTGATTGCAACTTAGCTGCACACCACATCAGCATTTTCAGTAAGTTCTGCAGACAATTTTATAGCCCCTGTAATTCAACGGCAAGTGGCCTAGATTAGTAAGAACCTTTTCAGCATCAGGCTCAGGTACAAATTAAAGTAGTACCACCATATTTTGGTATTAAGGATAATAAAGTGGAAATTTCATTGCAGGCAAGGTCCTGTTCCCAGAGACCAGAACTTTTCTACAGTGAGGTTAAGGCTTGATACTATAGTCAAATCTGATTAACAAACACTTAGCTCAACCAAAAGCTAAGAGTTCTAGAAAATAGTCACAAACAAGCACTCAATCATTGATCTTACATATCTTGTGCTACGCACAAGAGGATTAACTATGGACGCCAATGGTTAGTGAAGAAATATATGAATAACGATCAAATACATTGACATGAGAAAATGTGTGTATGTTAAATGTATCATGCTAATAAAATCCCAAGTCTTTACAAAAGAAGCATATTTATCAATTTATGTCGCATACAATGATACAAACCAAAGTATCACTACAAAGTTCCTTTAAACAATTATTCAGTTAGTTGAGTCCATCGAACTCGAAGTTAAATATTCCAGGAACTCCACGAGTCCAGGAAATATATCATTAATTTCAAGAAGAATGCCTGGGAGTAATTAACTCCAGAATGCTCTATGCCATCAAGATCTTTAAAGATTTACACAAACCTGTGCACTATGCATTTGAGGATGTACTGAAATCCAAAACGCTCTACTAAAAGACAGGTACGCAGTAAAATGAATTGTACTACTTTAAATAAAATATTCTGGTATATTTATGCCCCTGTCTGGCAGAGCTTTGGTGCTGATGGCAACCAGTTATGAGATGTATCGATAAAGACTAATATGCAGTAAGTACAATAATGGCGTTCATGATGAGATAAACCGTTTACAATCACAAAGTTATAAACAACATCAGTAAATGGTTAAACAAGTGCCCTGTTCGAGATGATAGACATCTAAGTTGAGTTTCGTTCAATCTACTGAAGTTGAAAACAAAAAAGATTTCATTGGAATCTTGAAATGTGTATCCTAAAAGATTGCTCCTTTAGCATCACCAGCCACATCGACCTTGACAAGGCAGATGTGCTTGTGCAGGCTATTTTATAGCCCCTGTAATTCAACGGCGAGCAGCGTAAATGAATGAGAATCTGTTCTGCGAGTTCAGGTACAAATTGAATAAGAATCGAGGATCATGGAATCAAGGAAATAAGGTGGACATTCCATTGCAGGAAAGGCCCTGCTCCTAAAGACATGAAGTGCTCCGCGATGAGGGTCAAGGCTGATTAACATACCCTCACCCAGGTCAACTAAAAGCAAAGGTTTCAAGATGTATCGGCGTCAACAAGAATCGAATGAGAGGCTAGTAGGACGAGCGAGAGGGATTCGTCAGTGTGGGTGGGGGTCGCCGGAAGGATCGGGGAGGGGGGCGAAGCAGAAGATCCATCCAATCCAAGAAAGAAACTGAGAGACAGAGACGGGAGGGGGAGAGAATCGTTTGCGGTTTGTGTGGGTGTGCGTGGTACCTCTCGGTGAGCTGGTGGCCGACCTGGAAGCCGATGGCCTCGATGCGACGGGCGGCGAGCTCCGGCTTGGCGGCGTAGAAGCCGCCGCAGTAGGCCGCCACCATCTGCATGACCACCCCGTCGACGCAGCTCTCCGCCACCTCCCGCCCCATCCCTCCTACCTCGCCGGGGAGAGGGTGCGAGAGAGAAAGAGGAGAGATCCAGCGAGCGGAGCCAGGAGGGGGGAGGAAGGAAGCTGTTTGGATTACTTCAACTTCTCCTCATATTGTGACCTCTAGCTTATATAGTTCTTGTTAAAATTTAAATTTGAGTAAATTTCACAAAACTATAGATACTTAGGTCAAATTATCATAAAACTATAGATTTAAGAATGTGTAACGTCAAACTTTTCTTGAAAGTACAGATTTAATGCACCATATACAAAACTACATATTTAGTGATGAAGTTATCAAAGAACTACATATTCTAGAGTTTAGATAATAGCACTATTAATTATTTAAAGTTATAAAGTCTGTAGTTTTGTGATAAAATAGTTTTTAAATGTGTAGTTTTGTGATAAAATAGTTGTTAAATCTATATTTATGTGATATAAAACCTTAAATCTGTAGTTCCGTGATAAATTTGACACTAAATCTATAGTTTTGTGAAACACATTCTTAAATATGTAGTTTTGTGATAATTTGATCAAAGTATCTATAGTTAAATTTTAAATTTTATTTTTGATGATTTTTTTATCGTAGTGCACTTTTCAGTATTTGTTTAAAATCACTAATGACGTGTGTGTATAGAAGGTTTACCCACAAATTTATGATTGCACAAAATTGCTAGTTGCTAGAAATTAATAATGGTCAACAATGTTTACATTATTGTCATATAGCTGACAAAAGGTCAAGGAAAATTTCCAGTATAAATGGACAAATATGTTATGCTTCTCAAAACTGCAAACCATCAACGAAATAGTTTAACCCAAAGTCATATTACAGCCCTTCCCCCTAGGAGATTTGAAATATTCATTTGTACGAATATTACTTCACATTTCAATGACCAAAAGGAATCTCTTTAGCTCAATAAATATAAGCCCTTCACTGAAAAAAAAAAATCCTATTGAAAGAGTACAGACAACTAAAAGTCCATCACCAGAATGTTTCTATAAACATCTGTACATCCTTTTAAAAGTTAGCAGAAAGGGTTGAAAGCAGTTCACTAAGTGAGAAGACTCCAAGCAGCCTAATAAAGCTATAGGAGGCATGTCCAGCCGTCCAAAAGAATGGAAGGTAGGCTAACTATTATTTGTTGGTGCCACATGTGGTGCACATAGGGCCTTGATTTGTTGCGTGGACTGGAGGAAATCAAAGTCATCTAGAAAGATACTAGTGGCTTCTTCCCCACATATCCATCCTTAAGCTAGAACTAGCTACCTGATCAGGTGGTGTCAAAATTCTATGGTTGGCATTGATGAATGTGCTTGAATGAGACAGTGCTTTTGAATGTGCTTGAATGGTCAAGTGATAAGGTTATTCGATCTGAGGTTACCAAATATCCACAAGGAAGAATCCTGTTTGTCATGTTCACCAAAAGATTTTTCACCAACTAATCTCATATGGAGTCCTTCATCTTGAGTGTTATCTGATCTGATTATCTTATTTCAAATGTGAGCCCTGCCCTTTTTAACAACAATGAGCACAACTATACTATTCGACATTTCATAAGTAACAGTATTTTAAATGTTTTTAGTTAGTACGTACGAATCAGTGTTATATTTATCAATTGAAATACTTTAATAGTTTTATTTTTGAAGTATTACGAGTTTAATGAGAGACAATGGTTAAACTTGAATAATAAAGCTAGTGGTGATAGTTATTTGAAAACAGAGGGTGTACCATCTAGTGAGTGCATTATGCAGCCTCATGGTGTTGCATGGTATGTAAAAGACATGAGAAGTGGTGCAACTCACATGCTGGAAGGTTGGACATATCTGCAGTGACAGAACAAGAAATCCCCAAATTGGTCAAGGCACCTCTTATTATCCCGCATGGAAAGTACAGAAGCATGCTTGTTGTTTGGGCTGCGCTATCACCTAGTGCTGTAGAATCATTCTCAGTTGCATCCATGCTCTCTACAGATGGATCTACAGAAACACGAGTAAGCCACCGGAAACGGTTATCTTGAAGAACAAATGTGCCCTGCATATACGGAAGTCAAGTAACATCAGTTTTTTCACAAGTGCAAAATAAGGTATGAATTTTACATTCATTACCCTATGATTAGTCTTCAGATTGTCAATTTGCTTCTTGAATAACTCTGACCAAAAGTCTTTGCAGATAAATTTGATTGCTTCAAGATGATCACTAAATCGAGGGCGCTCCATAGTATATCTGATTTTGAACAGAAACTTTGGTTAATTTTGCAGCACTGGCCTGGAGGTAAGGAACCAATATAAAGAATGCAAATATTTCAGTGAGTAGTTATATTTGTGCTATAGAGTATTATACTTCTCAAAACAATCACCTAATGGCCAAGGAAAATAAAAAGACAACAAATTTAACTAGCTGTAAAAATAAAATGAAAAACAAAATTCATATTATAAAAAGAGGCAAAAGCATCTGCGTATCTGAACATTTTTTTTTAAATGATACAAGTAATAAACTGATGCTAGTGGTACCGAGAGTGGTGGTGGTGGATGGTGGTTGGTCAGCTTGGCAGCGTTCTAGGAACGACGCCAGGCTCAATAGCGGTGCCAAAAAGGTGGAAAGAAGGTGGTGAAGGTCAGCGATGAAGATGGCATGGCAATGGTGGCTTCCCAACAAGATAGGATGTGTTGACAGCTTGAGAGAGGTGGTGGTATGCGGCGACGATGGCTCTCTAACGAGATAAGCTACCTAGCTTCGCGGAGGTTGTTGATTGCAATGTCAACAGCGTGGCGGCAGAGGTTCTCCTATGAGATAAGCTTCAGCGGCTCGGTGGAGGTGAGGTTCTGCGGCAACGACGGTAGGGCCGCAGGAGCTTGTTCGCATTGCAGTGCGATGAGTACCATATTATGTGACGATGATGGCTTAGTAGTGACAACTTTTGGCTAAGATAAGCTGCAGCAACTTGGTGGAGGTGGTGCTCTATGGCGGCCACAACATGACGCGATGGACTCATCTAAGCTACATGATTGTGGGTTGTTTGGGTGGTAGGGTGGGCTAGCTCCGCGCATCTCTATGAAGTTTGAAGGTTTGATGCGAAGAGGAGAAGCTTGAAATTTAGTCTTTTAGTCTTTTTTTTTAGTTGTTGTTTTTCTTGTATCTCAGTTTTGAGATTTGGAATGTATACACTTGTTGTACTAGCATTTGGCTATGTATATCCATTTTTGGATATAGAGGACGGATTTATATCCATTATTAAAAAGAAGAAATTAACCATGACCAGTTCCTCTTTGTAGCCATTAGGCAGTTGATTGTTTTATTTTCTACCATTTGATTCAAGCAAACAATGGTGAACATCTGTGCTACCTGGATTTTTTTTAAGTTTTGGTCCTTTTTGAAAACTTATTTTACAAATAGATTTTGACAACATCTCAGCACCAATGACGCTGGCACACTCTCGTAGGCGAGATGTAGAGAGGTCAACGCCAAAGATACTATTGCTGATGACCTATTTGTAAAATGAATTTTTTGAAAAGGGCCAAAATATAAATATTGTTTTAGAAATAGGTCCTCGGTGCTAGTTTCTTTGACGCCGACCCCTTTCGCATCAGCAACTTAGCTACCACAAGAGGGCTAGGGTGCCAGCGCAAGTGTTATTGGCATCGAGACATTGAACCTTGACGCCAATGATCCTGCCCCGAGAAACGGGTATATTCTTGGAATAAGTTACCTGGTGTCTGGTATGATCATAATACCTGATGTGGTTTAGTAAAATTTTAGGACCTTAATATCTAGGGTTATATAACACATGCCAAAATCTAATTAGATCACAATTGGTAGGTAGGTTTTTATGAAATTTACTAGTTTTTTAAGTATTTTGCAAAATCTAATACCAATCTCCCTTCCTCAGTCCCTCTTGTCAAAAATAACAATTGGATAATCAATCACCTCTATAAAAATGCCTTGAATTAGAGAGCTTCTGATGCTCTGCATTCTATTCAAGTTACCAATTTTGCCTCCCTCTGTATCACCCAAAACCGAATCGTACTCGCCTGGTTAAGCTGTCACAAAAAGAACATGGAGCAACAAAGACATGACAAATGATATCTTACAGAGATCTGAGCTAGTAAATAAAATCATAGCAATCCAATCCCCCTTTTGTAAGAGTATGGCCATCACACAAGTTGTACATTTGCAGACTCAGCTTCTGAGAGAAAGAACCTGTGTCTGTAATATCTGGTTATCTTCCAATAACCGGTCATATTCAAGCAGGAGCTCCTCAGATTGCTTTTGTAGGGCATTGACATGTGCTTCGGCCTCCAATCTCTGCCTTTCATGCTCCTCCGATTCTGATTTTAGCTTCTTCATCTTTTCACTAAGGCTGGCTAATTCCGCACGAAGCTTCTTGACTTCCTTGGATTTATCTTCCTTGCCTTGGAGCTCAATTTGTAGTTTCTCAACCTCCTCCCTGGAGGTGTTTGCGGTTTTCTTCAGTATAGTCAGCTTCCGGTGGTAGTGGTGTAACCGATCAATGACAAATGCAAGGAATAGTATGTACCCTGGAACATCAAGTAAACCATCAAATTCACTTGTATCAAATCAAATGGCATACAAATACGTGCAGCAGGGTTAAAGGATCCTTCTACCCAGACAGTTATTCTGGTTTCCTGATTGGTTCCAGACAAATCTAAAGTCTATACACTAGAAATGATCCTAGTCTCCTTGTTTGTCTTTCCTTTCGAGTCTATAGAATAAATTTTGAGTACAAAAGGAAGGTCATAAAACTCGCCTGTAGATAAGCAACATGTCTACCACACACAGTATTATCATTACTTCTTTATAAGTGCGACACAGTGAATATCACACAGACTACTAATATTTGTACTTTTATCAATTTTAAGGGATCAGAGTATATAGCTTAGTAACAGAATGGAACGCTTCCTCATGGGGAATGCCATTATATCTCAATATCTATTTAATCATATCCAGCATTATTTCTCCAATCCACATTACTGCTTGCGATTTCCCAGGGGAAAAGCGCCACTACATCGACAGATACAATTGAAGGCACATAAGTTCGAAGTTAATATAAATGATTGGTTCAGGCCTTCAGGGCTTCTAATCTCAGATTGAATTCTCAAATTTAAATGCAAAATTTGAATTGAACTGGTTACCAAGCTGCTCACACACTCAAAGTCATTATTATATGTCTAGTTGAACAAAGAAAATAAATTGATGTCTTATCAGCAAGGATTATTTCTCAGGCACCAGGTACCCACCGCAGTTTACCAATGGAATCAGACTATATAAAGCTTCTCCCTACAATAAAAGGACTTCCTTGACAAACTCTATGTAGACATGATATTTTGATCTGGTTCTATAATTTGAATCTTAAGATGAAAGAGGATTTTCTTGAGTGACTCTAAATTATACGGTTAGAACAAAATTGCACCAACTCCGGTATATAGCATTATACATAATATATATAAAAAACATTTCAAAGAATAATACGGTTTTGCATTTATTTTAGATAATGGAAATGGATTGCACTCCCAGCCCCTGCTGTTAGGCACCCAGCCAACAATGCAGTTTTACATAACAGTACTGCTTTGAGATTTGTACATTTTGGTATTCAGAAGAGCGTCAAAGCTATTCATGATTCAACCAGTACGACTAAAGAGTAAAGACCCTATATCAATGGGAAATATCAACTACCATCCTTGTTTATTTTAGCGCAGGCATTTTAAGTTTAACTCTTTACAAAGTTAACTTCAATGCCCTGTTCTCTAAATTCCTTGTATGAAAATCCTAAATGTACTGCAACAATGCATACCTAAGCAATCGTGTGAATCGCAGAGCCACCAAGAAGAAACATGAATAATCACTGCTTACTACAATATTCATAAGTATTATCCAAACAAACCTTCAAACCATTACTAAGATGTTCACTTTCACAAAGTTCAATTTATTTGCTCACTGATATCATTTTTTCCATTTCTCTATGAACCTGTAAGGATGTTTGTCATCAGTTCGATTGTATGGCATACCAGTTATCAAAATGGACACAGTGACAGACCAATTTGAATAGCCTAGCACCCTAGTTTATTTCATGACCTAAGTTCTTAGTCCAAGTCAGGGGAGTGGAATTTCGCAGTCGTAATATTTGGAACTTTAGACATTGAATAAACAGTAAAAAAAGTGCATCAATTCTAAGACTCCCTAAGACTAAAGTACAAACACTAGGACAAGCAACATACAAATTTGTCGCACGGACTGCTAGCTTTGTAAAGCATACAATTCCTGCATCTGAAAATTTGTGTTCCTGAATGAATAGGTGTATAAGAATAGACCTAAAAAAGCTTATCATTTTTTTCTAAAAAACTGCCAAAGTACAGAACTGATGAGTTCATATTGTGATCTGAAGTTCTGAACTTGTGCATGTTGAGACCTATGTTTCAATTCCATAGTCGACAGATCTTTTTAGTGGTTTACAGCTTCATAGCCTTTACATTCCATATTGGTTTCTTGCTAACTGGAGCTATTGAAACTTAGTGCTCATATGCTTCACTAAGATGTAGATTTGGAATACGCAACATTCATTTTCTTATTTTTCATAAAAATCGAGAAATAAGTCATGGCATTTGGTGGTGTGTGCCTTGGATCTATTCTCTCTTTTTTTTGAAACAGTGCTTTCAACTTGAAGATACAGCACACACACACACCACACACCACACAATGAGTTCAAATATGAGGAAAATAAATCTTCTCTTTAGGACACTCCTTACTCAAACTAGAGTACTAGACATCATTTTCATTTTAGCAGCAGGAGGTTTCCTAGCTAAGCACAGAACAGGAGCTTCTACTGGCTGCTGACATGACCAATCAAATTTAGACGCAAGATGGGTAGTATTTATTGGTTCGAGTCAACACAAACTTGCTACTACTAGCAAGTTAGTAGCTTAGTAAGCAATCAATCATATAAAAACCTGAAACCACCATTATATATTCTAAACATGTTGACCAGCAGATCTAGATGCATTAAACAACACATATCTAGACGAATTCAGGCTAATAACAAGCAGTCAAGAAGAGATTGCCCAACAAACATTCTTTCAGATGAACTGCTCTCTTAATTACCAAGAAATCAACTAAATCCACCCCTAAACCCCAACCCTAAAACCCCAACCATTGCCACCACCTACAGTTGTACAGATTCCACCAAGTGGAGGTAAAAAAAAAAGAAAATGGTAAGAGACGAGGAAGAGAGGGGGGTACCGATGAGGGAAGCCTCGAGGAGGTGCGTCCGCCATAGCACCTGGTCCATGGGGCTGACGGTGCCGAGCTTGATGCCGCGGTTCTGGATCCGGAGGATGCTGGCGACCCTGGACATGAAGATGACGAGCAGCGTGCACGCCAGCGTCTTCACCGCCGCGGGGCCCTTACCGTCCTTGGCCTGCTCCACGCCGCGCATCGCCAGCTCCCGGAGCGGCCCGATCTTCACCATCAGCAGCAGCGCCGCCGCGCCCTCCGCGAACAGCACCAGGAACAGCAGCTGAATCATCCTCGGCCACGCCCACCGGCGCTCAAGAAAATCTTGGCCTCCTCCAAAATGTTGTGCTCCAGAAGAAGGGGGATTCCTTCCAAGAATCTCCTTGCACCGATTGGTCACTTCGCCGCGGTTCTTGGCGGCTACAAGATATCGATCCCGCGAGCAATCTGGGCGTTCGGGACCGTGCCTGCAAGAATGCAGATGCTATGCCGACCTGGGGGAGGAAGAATTGAAGGAGAAACTAGAAGATTGGAGGGTGGGGAGAAAGATTGAGGGAAAGAGGAGAATCTTTTTGACTAAAGAAATGAATTTGGGACGAATGAGGGGAAGAAAAGCGGCGTGCCCATCCAACCTTTTTTTTGGCCTTTGCTGCTCCCCACGAGATGATTAGGCGCGCCGCACGCGAAGAACACGAGTCACGCGAATCTGTGGGGGTTGCGGCGGATGGGGATTGGGGAGAGGAGGAGGGCGAAGAGAGAGCTCGGGTGGGGAAGCAACGAAAGCTCGCTCAGCTGCTCGGTTAGCAGAGTATGACCGTATGACTGAGAGCACAAGGTTATTGCTCTCCTTCTTTCTCACTTTCTCTTTCAATGTTTTTAGCGTTAATTTGATGGGTTAATTAGATTCATGCCATTATTAATTTGATAATTTTAAAATATGCTATTATAATTCATGAAATTGAAATCATGTCACTAAAATGTAATAGGTTTTTAGATATGCCACTACTTTTTTTTTTGCATTTTTTAAAAAATTATGACCAAATTACCCTTATCTTCTTCCTTCCCTCCTCCTCTCTCTCTCTCATCTCACCTCTAGCATGCTCTCGTTGGCCACAGATGGGCACGGTGCATGTGCGTGCATACTGCTAAATCCAACTAGCCATTAAGCTAGCAAACCTACAGGAATGGAGAATAGTTAGCTCACCGCATCATTCCCCCATCTTCTATTTGTTAATTTCATCGTCGGATGGTTTAATACGATATGCTTGAATGCTTGATAGTGTGACATTCTGGCCCAGTGCTTAATAGGATTAATAGAATATTCATACCAACAAGTTGCAACTAAATTGCTAGATGTAAGAGGGCCCGGCCTGGGAGAGGCGGGGCATTTGCAAATGGTATCAGAGCAAAATGGTTATCAGAGCCGACTCGGCCCGGCCTCTTAAGGGGTTGAGGATGTGACATCCCGGCCAGGGCTTAATAGGATTAATAGAATACTCATATCTACAGGTAGCAACTTCTTTTCCGGAAGCTGATTTATTCTTCCCGAGTGCGCACGAGTGAGGACAAAGTGTGCGCAGAGAAGACTTGGGTTGGTCTGTGAGGGCAATCTATGACCTATAAAAACTGCCAGATGTAAGAGGGCCCGGCCTGGGAGAGGCGGGACGTTACAGATAGCTAACCGGACACTACAACGGCACCAACATGCCCTGCATTGACCACCACCTCCTGCTAGGATCCCGCCTACGCCCGTGTCTCGCCAGCTGACACCTCCAAGGGCGTCGTGTTCTATGCCACTGACACCGAAGCCGTCCCAGAAGCGTCCATTCGGAGGAGCGCGCAAATGTTGCTACCCGCTAGCAATGGCTGTCATAGGGGGCCGCGGGCCCCTATGGCTGCCGCTCGGCGTCGTCCTTCCCTACCTTCTTCAACTCTCAGTCTCTCCCTTTTCTCCACTAATGAGCATAACTGGAAGACGAAGGCGGAGGCGCTCATAGCGCTCTTGCTCGAGTTCCCCATCGACGGGCTCCCACGCGCCACCATCGGCTTCGCAGAAAACATGTGCTACAAGAAGAGAGCATGCAAGAGGTGAGAGGAGATAGAGAGGGGAAGAAAGAAGAGGGGAGAGGTAGAAGACGAGGACAATTTGATAAAAAAAAGTATGGAAATTGCATCAAAGAGATATGTAGTGGCACATCTCAGATGTCTGGCAAAGTATAGTGGAATGGTTCTAATTTCATAAATTATAATGGCATATTTCAAAACTAGCAAATTAATAATGGTATAGATCCAATTAACCCTAATTTGATCCATGTCATGTTAATTTAGATAAATATCATTACTATTCATGTCATCCGAATACATACAAAATTAGAACCATACCATCACCATCACGTTTTACATCTTCTTTCCCATCTACACATGAGACCCACATATTAGATTCATCATCTTCCTTTCAACCTCCCTTATCTTCCTCCTTCCCCATCTCGCTGCCGCCGCTGAAGCAAAGCGCCCCGACGGATCTTGGTCGCCCACAGGCTCCCTCTCAACACCACGCCGAACACCGGATACCTTTCAGCTTCGTTTTCTCTCTCAGTGTTGACGTGCATGCGCTCCAGCTCTCGTACGGCCTTAGCCTCGCCTTCGTCATCTTTGTCGGCACCTTCCTCCGGAGGCTCAGTCACTGGAACCCTTCGACGAGCTTGACGGCTACCTCCTCGGGAGCTTCTCCTGCCTCCCGGTGTTCCTACCGTGCGTGCGTCTATGACGAGTTCTACTTCACTTCTGCAAGCACTACCCGTGGCATGGCTCCACTACCATGTACAACACACTTGCCAGTGACCTCCACCTTCGATGCCACCTTGTACCACTCCTACATGTCGGCAAACAAGAGCTTCGTCGCCCGCGTTATCGAGGTGCTCTCCATAGAAGACAGTGACCTCATGTTCATCCACGATTACCACCTCTGGCTCCTCGCTTCCTTTCTCCACGTCGCAACTGAGAGATAGGGAAGAAAGAAGATAAGGGAGGGTGAACAGAAGAAGATGAATATGACGGGTGGGTCTCATGTATTGATGAGGAAGAAAATGGAAAACGTGATGACGAAGGTATGGTTTTAATTTTATGTGTATTCGGATGACATGGATACGAATAGATGAATAGTAATGACATTTATCTAAAATGGCACATTTGTAATGGCACGGATCAAATTAACCCATTTTTTAGGGCGAAAGTCTTCTTGGTCGCCTTTTGGTTCTTCCAACACACAGGATCAAGGTTTTCCGCCATCCAGGTGTGGTAAGGAGAAAGGTCCATTAAACCTATCAAATTCAAAATTAAAAAAAGTAAGTACATCTACCCTATAATTCACCAACTGATTCTTACACCTACATTACTCATTCATCAAATCCAAATCGAACGAACCTAGTCGACTCCACCTCCCTTCTCTTATTCCCCCATACACTCGCCCCTCCCCTGCCCCTAATCCCGTCGCCCTCCTCCGCACTCCTCTCGCCCTCCTCGCAATCTCCTCCGCAACACCACCTTTCTCCACTGCCCCATCATTGTTGCCCCGACTCGTTGGTCTCCTCCATGCCGCCACCGATTCCTCGCATCCCCCTTCCCAATCTCGTCATCCTCCAACCTCCTCGCCTCCTGGCGTAAACCCTAACCCTAGCCCGCCTGGCGTCCCCTTTCTCCCCGTGCAGCCTACCCACCACCAAGGTCGCGGTCATCAAGATAGATCTCGCCGAGGACACCGCAGCAGTTGTGTCCATGGTTTCCTAAATCACTGGTAATCGTGGGGTTTGATAAAATTTGTTAGAATTCAAATTCTAAAAAAAAGAAAAAAAATCCCCCAAAATCCTTAGATGTAGTACATGATTTATAATGATATTTAATTATAATATTTTTGAAAAAAATGCTGAGCTAACTCAATATTTTGTCATGAATGTTGCTTCAAAATAAACTTTGATCCATGTGGACATTATATTGTGGACACTATAATCTTTCTAGCTTTCGACATTATATTATGGTGTTTATATTGCTGTCAAAAGTGATTTTGTGGTTTTCTTTTTCCATTTAATTGTTTAGGAGCCACGTGGTTTTTGGTAGTCACCGTTGTACTCGCCAGTAACCTCCCAGCGGATGGTAGAGGAAACCAATGGTGCGTCCTATTTTTAGTGCAATAGTCTTCTCTTCCTATAGTACTTTTATATCTACAGTCATCACAACCAATCCTTTACAAGCATTTCCCCTTATTTCATTGCAGCGTACATTTATCAAACATATGGCCAGTTTGCCGCTATGGAATGTTCAGAAATTACAAGTAAAGGAGGCCGAAAGCCATTCCTAATCCGAAATTTATTGTTTGTACATTAAGTTATTCATTCTACATACATTTTTTATTCAATAAATGCATATAAAACCATGTGAATAACACAAAATAGTTTTTATTTTATTTGAAATGGATAATAATACTAGTCCCTTATGGTGATCTCACTGTCCACCCTACTATCAATGTTTCATAGGCACAATCAAAAGAGGAAGTTTCTTCCGAAAAGCAAGCTGGCCTATTTCGTCCATATCAATATCTTCTTCTTTCATTCCCTTCGGAAGTTGCCAATCAAAACAATACAACAGATTGGCTACTACAAGCTCCACATTGGCCACACCCATGGCAATGCCAGGACAAATCCTTCGCCCTGACCCAAAATGATGCATCCAGCCCAGGTGGGGTTGGCCGAGGCCCAATAAATTAAGGTTGTCCGGACCCCAACAGTTCTTAGGCACACCCACTCGGAGAAATGCCTAATCTCCCTAAAAGACAAGTCCAATAGGGGAAGGGTGGCTCTCCCATTTAAGGTGGCTTCCTCCTCCCAAGCTAAGCAAGGTGGGATTATTCAGAGGCTCACACGGTCACCGCCCGACTACAACTGGACCACTTGGCCCCTTGTTGCGTCTTTGCTAGCGGTTAATAGTGGAGGATGTCCTCATCACAAAAGTAAGGAGCTCAAAATGTGACCCTCTGAAATCAATTCCTTTGTCCTCAAATCTCTCTAGATAGAATTGTTCTGGATTGTCTCATATGTTAAGATCTCTCCACATTGCCCATACATTTACATATATTCTTGTTTTTGATGGCACATTGTATCCACCAATTGTACATGTTTTCATGGTATGTCTAGGAATCAGCAGGGTCCCTGGTGGATGCAGACTGCAATTTTCTTTTATTATCATCTTAAGGTACTTCATGTTTTGGATATCTTCTTCATATACTTTTGATTTGTTTTTCACAATGTTATGAACTTCAGCTTGTGCTTTTTGCATTACCCTTGGGTTCCTCATAAGTTCGGACATAATCCAAGTTGTAGTTACAACAGTTGTGTCGATTCCTCCCGCAAATGCATCCTGAAGTCAGATGTGACATTCTGATTAATTTATAGGCATAAATAATGCATTTTTTAGAACAAGGTGTGTGTTGTTTATGTACATTATTTAGTTACACTTTGTTATAACTGTACATAATATTATAGTAGGTATTGCAATATTTCCAACACACAATACATTTTTTATTCTAGTTCTATACATATCCCTGTTACTGATATATTATAGAAATTAGTTCTATAATATTATGTACAGTTGTATAGTTACCTTCAGATAAGAGAATGATTGAGTTGTACGAGCCATGTAGCCATTTCAACCTTTCTTTAAATTTAGAACATGCAAAGTATATAGCATTGGGCTATGATTTGTGAAATTGTTGTACTTTGTTGAAAATAGTGCAATTTATGCAAAAAATAGTACAATTTTCATACTTTTTTTTAGAAAAAATAACTTTAGACAACGACGCGATTGAATTGTATGAACCATGCAACCATTTCAATTACTTGCTAAAGGCCTATGCTTGCAACGGATATATAAGATATAAAAGAAAAAAACAAAAATTATAAGTAGTGCCACTACTTCTCAATTTATTCCCAGTTTTACAGTGGAACAGCGATCACCACGTGATACGTTTGCACGAGTGCAAACTCATTTCTGCCAATGGTGTCGGTTTTGACTGTCGACCGGCATCTATGAACTCTCAGGTGCTAGTTTTTATTGAGAATGGCAAAAAAAAAAAAAACCGATACCTATTGAACCACACTCATAGGAACTGATTTAGTATAAGAACCGGTATCTATATGATATTTATAGGTGCCGATTTATTATAAGAAACAACACTTATAATTATCGGTGTTAGTTTTTTATGGACTGGCACAGATGACTTATATATAGGTGCTGATTTTTATTTATAGAAAAAAAGATGAGGAAAAATCTCATATGTGTTGGTTTTTTATGTAGCGGCATCATGCCCCTATTAGGGTTTATTACTAGTGTCTCGTGTCTTCACATATAATAAATTACATAGAATGATAATTATCATGGGACAGAGAATCCTCATATATATCGAATTATAAATAATTATAATTATTGGAACGGAGACTGTAATAAGTACCAAAACCTTAATTATTCGTCTAGTATGTGTTTTTCATTCGCCTGGAAGGTGAGCCGTATGTGAAAGGGAATTTGAACACATGATAGAAGCATGCTGCAAGGACACTGTGCTTCAGCGGTTCAGAAGTCAGCAAACGGCGACATTGGACGGTGAAAGGCTACAGCGGCTGGCTTGATTTTGGTACGTCGTTGTTAACAATCTCTTGAGGCCCAAGTGTTCATCTGCTCGACCAGTTTTCTTCGTTAACAATTGCAGTCTCTAGGACCACGCTTTCAGGAAATTAAACGGACTAGTAGATACTTCTGCTGTCCTTGTTCACTGTCCATCTCAGTTTTTGGCAACGAAAATCATATGCGTTTCGGTGCTTTGAAATGTGTCGATGACACACGAGATTTGGTCATTTTTTTACAAAACAAATTGTTTAGCAGCAATAACAAACTGATTTACCTTGAAAAATGCTACCTTTCTTGTGCCTATCATGGATTGAAAAAACAATGCCAGCTTTAAAAAAAACGGTGTTTTGGCTATTTAAAACATGAAAAATCTGGTGTCTATAATGCTTTACTTCAAAAAAGTAAAGAAACGCTATGCATATATTATCATGAAAAATACTATTATAAGACTTCAATTTATTAGATGTTATAAGCATATTTTTAGGATTGATCAATAAATAAGGGGTCTTTGTTTTGTGTGGGCGACTATTAGCTCGTGTTTCCTTCAACTTTGTTGGTGTGTTTTTTAAGACTTGTTTATGTGCGCTAGTTTGCATGAAGTTGTACGTGTAATAATTAGTTGTAACTCGCTGAGTAAAGGTCTACATTTTATTCTATTATTTTAAAAATAAACATATTTTAATTTTATGCTGATAGTCATAATATTATAAATTCGATCGAGTCTCACCCTAAATGTCAAATTTGTGACTGGAGAAACTAACATATACATGTGGAGCTACATATCGGCAAAGCATGCCGTTTCAGACGAGATGAGAGAAGTGCTATCTGCAAAACCAGATTCCAAAATATGAAAACAGAAAGGATAAAACATACGAGCATACGAGCATATCTGCGTAAATATATTTTCTCATAAATGGTTCTTGATTCGCCTACAAAATCCAAGATTTGTGCATGTCCTTTATAGCAGGCAGAGCAAAAAAAACACCGTAAAAACTCCTTGTGTGACGAATCCTGCACGTAAACTTAGGCTTCGTTCGTTCCTGGGCAATCTGGGGGATTGAGAGAGAAAAGCATCTCGTTTTCCGCGCGCACGCTTCCCAAACTGCTAAACGGTGCGTTTTTACAAAAAAATTCTATAGGAAAATTGCTTTAAAAAATCATATTAATCCATTTTTGAAGTTTAAAATAGTTAATACCCAATTAATTATGTGCTAATGGCTCACCTCGTTTTGCGTATCTTCCCAATCTCCCCAATCCCCTTCTCCTCAAACACACCCTTAGATCTCAGACTTTAACACCTTCTGTCAAGATCAACCGGGAAAAAACCCAAGAAACCCTGAAGGGGTACCTTGCTATTTATAGAGGTGGGAGGACAACTAAGGGTGCCCTAGGGTCATGCTCCACCAGATTGGGGAGCACCTCACATGGGCCCCACTTGAGCCGGGTCCCAGACGAAGTTACATGCCCCTAGGCCCACTATTGGTGACGCTGCACCTTGTTTCTTTGATTGCGGCAAAACGATATGGAATTCGGAATTGTGGCTAGATCTATTGGAAAGAGGAATCCGAGAGCTTTCCATCAAATACTCACGGGCCGAAAACGGATGTCGTATGTAGATTCGGTGGCCATTTGAAGTCAGCAGTGTAGCAGGTGGCCGAATCGGATCCCAGCACTTGGAGGACTTGATCTTGAAGTCTTCTTGTTGATCCATGATGTGAGCAATAGTTGTATCCATAGTAGCGATGGTCACATCATCTATACTTGGAGAATTAACATGTATGCAGAGATTATACACCAAAGTGAAAGAGAAATGAGACAACATGCAAAGAAACAAACCTCCGACAAATCACTTGCAAGCACACGGATTGAGGTGCCCACAAGTCAGCTCAAACGGACCTAAAGTTGGGCCAAACCACAGGGAACTGCCATAGGGGCCTACCTGTCAATTCCCTGGTGAAAGGCGGTTGAGAGGGGTGAGGCCCAGGGTGGTTCGGCCGAACTGATCTCACCACCTCTGATCTCCATCCTCCATGTGACACCTCCTAGTTGCTCCCCGATGACGGTTGTGAGGGTTACTGACCTCAACTTACCGTCATAAGCAGCCTATTTAAGGAGTGGAGTTTCTTACTTCATAACACACACCTTGAGGAGTTATTCTCTGTACGCTAGATTGTATCTTCCATAATATTAGTGGAAATACGCTTAGAGTATCTTTAGTCCTAGAGTTTTCTCGGAGAGTTTGGTATGTCTTTAGAACTTTCCTCTTCTTGTAAGATTCTCGGAGATTCTCGGAGTTTTCTCATAGAGGTTTCCTAGAGATTCTAGTTGAACTAATAGAATTATCTTCTTTACCTTTTTGTGTTCATATTTCATATACTGCTTTAGTAGTTATATGCTTTATAAATAGGGAACATTCTTTATTCATATGTTTCACTTGATTAGGCTAGTCTATCTATGCTATGGTAATGGTCCAATGACCTTGATGGGTTGCCCTTGCTCTAGCTTGTCCATCCGTAGGGTGAGAGTCCCGGGGGAGTTAGTGTCATTATTTACTAGTGTAAGCATGATGCTTGGGTTAGATAAATGTCGTTGGATGCAGATATGCCCCATGAAAAGTGAGGTAAGCGACATGTGGTGACAACTCTGTCTGTTCTTTGTATTGTTCTTTGTATTCCTCCACGTCCAAGTATGACGTAAGAGTGCATATTATAGCGGCCCCATTTGATTTAGATTATTCATTGGATTATGGTGAAGATTATTGATTTGATTATAAGAATTAATTAAATATTTTTGGAAATATACTTAACAAATAAATTTAAATAGGTAGTTTAAAGAATGCAATAGGAGAAAGATTTCTAAGAAAACATACTTCTTGAAGAGTAATATTTTAATAATCCGGTGATTAGGTAAAAAGAATAGGGCCTAAAAGAAAGTACATGTTAATTCAAATGAGCTAATTACTGATTTCAAATGCTGAATTATGTTAATAAATGCTAAGTTGAGAATCGGTAAGCCTAGACCACTTGTCTTCTTTTATAATCATTCTATAAATAATTGTTCTAAATTTTATGTGTTTGAAATTAATATGAGAAACATTAATATTGCCAAGAAATTAATCTCTCTGTTGGGAAATATAAGACATGGTTTGACATGGCATAGTCTTCAACATAAACCTAAACCATCAATTTCTTCCAAATTATACTGTGATTGGTAGTGAAACCAATACATCCAAATAGAAATACAGTGTTAATACTTGATTAGACCAATAGTCAAAAGGCATGTGTGCCTCATCAGAATAATGAAATGAATTATTTGTTTCATGCTTCAAAACATATGTTTTTTTTTAAAACAAATTTCTTCTACTTCACTTGTTTAAAATTTGTTTATAAATTATTTCTCAAAACATTTAATTTATCCTTATAATCAAGAAAATAATCCACGATAATAGTCGCTCAACAATCTTAATCAAACATGCGTACATGCATGACTTCTCTAGAAAGTATGGATAAGAAACGGAGTACTAGTATCACTATACATATCAAACTTATTAACCTGATATTTTAGCATGTATCTCATGTTGCGAGATTTCTATAAAATAGCATGCATCTCATGTTTCTTTAAAATAACCTGATTTAAGTGTCTTTCCGCTTAAACAAATTCAAGTGACAATACATTTATATATATCAGAATTATTTGCGATATTTAATATAGCGAAGTAGTAGCCTCTCGTGTTGTTACATGTAAAAAAAATATTTGCGAGAAGAGTAGTTATACTAACCTTTTTCGTCAATAAGTATCATGTCAGGCAAATTAACTCATTGCTATTGGAATTTATGCTTTCCCAAACTCTAGTTACCCTAATATTTACTTTCCTTGTTTCTTTTGTAATGTTGACTACTTGAAGCATGTCATATATGAGAGCATGCCCAATAGCTTCCTTATTTTATTCTCTATCGTCAGATTTAGGAAATTTTGGTCAAAAAATCATCTCCAACAGAATCCCTATCATATCTCTCAATAGATCAGGTTCCCATCTCCGGATATATCGTACATCACTTCTGGGGAGCGATTTTTTATTCCCAATCGTGGTCAACTCTCTCTCGTGGGCGCATGGCGAAAATTTTCTGTGATATAGTTTATGTACACAGAGTGTGCACGAAAGGTTTGTGTGCATAGGATATGTTTCCTCCTATCTGGTGCTCTAGGTCAATTAGAATAGCTTCCTAAGGCATATCTCTGCTAGGTAGAGTGAGCAAAGGAACAACTCCCTACTTATTACTATGGAGCTAGCTCGGCAACCAACAAAGTGATCTGGCTGTGCATGTCCAGCAGCAGTTGTGTCCGGGGTTTCCTAAACCGCTGGTAACCATGGGCTTTGATAAAATTTGTTAGAATTCAAATTCTAATAAAAAAGAAAAAAACACCCAAAATCCTTAGAAGTAGTACATGATTTATAATGATATTTAATTATAATATTTTAAAAAAAACGCTGAGCTAACTCAATATTTTGTCATGAGCATTGCTTCAAAATAAATTTTGATCCACGTGGACATTATATTGTGGACACTATAATTTTTCTATTTTTCGACATTACAAAAAAGTGATTTTGTGGTTTTCTTGTTCCATTTATTTATTTTTAGATCCAAGTGGTTTTTGGCGGTCACCATTGTAATCGCCAGCAACCTCCCAGCGGATGGCTGAGGAAACCATTGGTGTGTCCTATTTTTAGCGCAATAATCTTCTTTTCAATATTAGTGGAAATACGCTTAGAGTATCTTTAGTCCTAGAGTTTTATCGGAGTTTGGTATGGCACGAGAGATCGGAAGGAGCAGGGCCTCCGGAACCACACCTTCGCCTGAGATCTGCACCAGGTAGGCGGGTGATCAGGTTTTTGGGGAGTGCTTCCCGCACGACTGCTCGTCCTCGCCATGTCTGCGCCTGGAGCCGGAGCTGCCGCCGGCGCCGCTGCTGCTGCTGGAGGAGATGGTGCGCCTGGAGCCGGAGGTGGTGCGCCAGGAGCTGGAGCCGGTGCCGCGAACAACAACACCAACGGAGGCAATTCTGCCTCACAATCCAGCGGAGGGCCATTCTCGGGGTATATCCTTCTCCTTCTCCTGTTCCTGCTGTTAGCGCTCTACTGCTTTGTTCCTGTTCCTGATATTCATGATGCCTTTATGATGCTATTGCGTTACTGCTATGTTCCTGTTCCTGATTATTCAAGATGCGCATGATAGTATGCTACTGGTTATGTTACATGTTTTCACTAGATCACCCTACACTGTTTATGCCATGATTATTGTCTTAACATTTTGGATTAAAATATGCCGATTTAGGACCATATTTCCAACAAGAAATACTAGTTCTCCCTTTATTTATTATAATAGTTGGCAGTCGAAATTGATACTTAATGACCATCAACAACCATATCTCCAATTGGGAATAAAACAGAGCCTATGATTGGGAGTACCACACACTTTGCACATCTTTTTGATCCTCCTTTTGATTTTGCAACTTATGTGATACAAGTATTCCCACATCTTTTATCTCTACCCTGAACTCCACATATAAACCTTTAGAGGTAAGATGATAAAGAAACAATATTATGCCTTGGTGCGGAACTATACACATTGAACGATCGAGAGTATCATTCGAGAAACTTTGTTTTAATTGCAAAATTCTTGAAAACCTCCAGAAGGAAAGTTGAACAAAAGAGTAAGTGATTGGTGCTCTACGATCCGTTCTATCTTTCAACCACCTAAGACAAGGAGAAGCTAAAAGTCCCATGTGGAATAAAGTAATAAAGGTGAAAATACTGTTGGCAATTGCCAACTTATTCAAATTCAAGGCAGAAGGATATGTTATAAGCATAGTACTGTTGTGAAATAAAACATGGTGGTGTTGATCAACAACCTAAGTTTTATCTCTACTGGGGGACGAGCAAAGGTTTAGCTTAGGGGTGTTGTTGACAGTCGTTAAGTATCAATTTTGACCACCAACTATCATAATAAATAAAGGGAGAACTAGCATATCTTACACGTATATCAATAATAAATAATGTAGTTCAACTATTGATGAACCCTGAGTTCCACTCGACACTCAAGGCTGTTGTTTGGCCCGATCTTTTGGTGAGTTGAGATAACTACGATTTGGAAGAAACGTTGACGATCCAACTACAACCGTACAAGATGTTGTTGTGTTGTGCCTTAGCGATCGATACACCTCTCCGTGGGTTGTTGATCTTGCCGATGCAAATCAACCTTATTCTTGCAAGCCAATCGAAGAAACAAGTAAGAACAAGATAAAAGCAATCTGAATTGCAAATAGGAATTCAATACAAACGATAAGTTGGTGTTCCGAATAACAGGAAGACGGGCAGTCCAGCCGATACGCACACTGCAAGCAAGTAGCAATGGCTAAACTTTAATCTAAAAAAACCCAAGAAACCCTGAAGGGGTACCTTGCTATTTATAGAGGTGGGAGGACAACTAAGGGTGCCCTAGGGTCATGCTCCACCAGATTGGGGAGCACCTCACATGGGCCCCACTTGAGCCGGGTCCCAGACGAAGTTACATGCCCCTAGGCCCACTATTGGTGACGCTGCACCTTGTTTCTTTGATTGCGGCAAAACGATATGGAATTCGGAATTGTGGCTAGATCTATTGGAAAGAGGAATCCGAGAGCTTTCCATCAAATACTCACGGGCCGAAAACGGATGTCGTATGTAGATTCGGTGGCCATTTGAAGTCAGCAGTGTAGCAGGTGGCCGAATCGGATCCCAGCACTTGGAGGACTTGATCTTGAAGTCTTCTTGTTGATCCATGATGTGAGCAATAGTTGTATCCATAGTAGCGATGGTCACATCATCTATACTTGGAGAATTAACATGTATGCAGAGATTATACACCAAAGTGAAAGAGAAATGAGACAACATGCAAAGAAACAAACCTCCGACAAATCACTTGCAAGCACACGGATTGAGGTGCCCACAAGTCAGCTCAAACGGACCTAAAGTGGGGCCAAACCACAGGGAACTGCCATAGGGGCCTACCTGTCAATTCCCTGGTGAAAGGCGGTTGAGAGGGGTGAGGCCCAGGGTGGTTCGGCCGAACTGATCTCACCACCTCTGATCTCCATCCTCCATGTGACACCTCCTAGTTGCTCCCCGATGACGGTTGTGAGGGTTACTGACCTTAACAACCGTCATAAGCAGCCTATTTAAGGAGTGGAGTTTCTCACTTCATAACACACACCTTGAGGAGTTATTCTCTGTACGCTAGATTGTATCTTCCATAATATTAGTGGAAATACGCTTAGAGTATCTTTAGTCCTAGAGTTTTGATACCCAATGTAGGCCTCGCAAAGATGCACAAAAACGCTAAGGAATGCAATGGAGTTGGGATTCAAATGCAAAAGTGAAAGCCACATAGAAATTCAAGACTAGCAAAAGGAATTCAGAGGGAGGAGGAAGAAATCCGCAGAGCAAGTAACTTCGATCGCAACCATGCGACCTAAGAGGGGCTATGGTTAGTACTCCTGCTTCCCTTTCCGGCCTTGTCGCGACCAGGAAGGGCGCCCTCCTCCTGGAGCTTCTTTCAGGGTCGCAGTGGTGGAAGTTGATTTGCCAAGATCCATCGCCGCTGGGGGATGGCGGAGACGGACGAAGGTTAGCGAGGCTAGGGTTCTTTGCGGTGGCGAAGAAGGCAAGAGTGCTATGAGCAGTGTTTTGCTGCAACGAAGTAGGCGACCTCAAAACTCACACCCAATCTTTAAATAAGCGCACTCCGACGGTGCGAATTCCAAGGAACAAGAAAAAATCCCCGCCAAGATTTCTAGGTCCGTGTGCATGGCGGTTTTGGAACTCCAGTTCAAATTCACCTCGTGACCGTGGGCTTCAAACGGTGTGCTCGACTACACGTCATCTCCGTGGTTCTCGATCTGGAATGACAACGTATCGCACTGAAGTCGCAAATGGTCGCGCAGAGTTCATTTTTGAGCAGAAGTCGGGAGCTTACGAGGGTTACTGGTCCAGAGCATACCTCTACCCCTCGATATACGTCACGTATATCGACAAGGCCTATCCACGTGTACACGGATAAATCCTTGTGTCCTAAGGAAACTCTTCGTAAAGTCAATGGACGAGGAGAGACCTTCTCGGACAAATTGGGTTACCTTCGTATCGTGCCAAGGGCTGGTATGTTCGAGTCCCACTCGGAGAGCACCCAACCTACGGTATAAAAAAGGGACCCCCCGGGAGGGCATAGATCATCGAATCTCAGAGCCACACAACCTACACAACGTACGAAGTCGAGCCTGCAAGGAGCCATAGTCGACGAGCTAGTCGAATCATCTCGACTACAATCTCCCGGATTCCCCGAGTTCCGTCTTTCCTTTTGTAATATGTGTTTTCCACCATATAATCCCATATTAACTGGATAGGGCTATTACCTATCAAGGGCCTGACCAGTATAATTCTCGTCTTTTGATTGCTCGATGTCGTACTACGTAGATCCTTATACCAGCGTACCCCAGTACCCTCTATATCCGTCTACGGGTATCCCCCGTCGACAATCTACACCCTTAACAATTTTACTTTGATCTACTATACATGAGTTCTAGACTTAGCTGAAATACATGGGTTCTTTTATTAATTAATACAATATTGTAGCCATCACTGGTGGGAAAACCATCTTTGGTGGGTCTGGCAAATTCCACAATAGTCCCTGGATACTAAAAGAACCGGGCTAAAGATTATTTTTAGTCCCGGTTATAAAAATTTTGATCTTTAGTCCCGGTTCGTGGCCTGTCAGAGGCATGTCAGGAGGCCGAGGATCTTAAGTCTCGTTGGTAACACCAACCGGGAGTAAATATTTCTCTTCCACATCTAATCGGTTAGATCCCAGACCAGCTCTCCTATCTCTCAGATCAGATCTGGCTACTTCATCTCCTCTCCTCCCCCTCCCTCCTCCTCCCTCCCCCCTCCTCCTCCTCTCTCCTCTCCTCCTCACATCCGAGGCTGGCGTCGGCGGTGGCAGCGAGCGGCGGGGCCACGACCCGCGCGGCAGCGGGCTGCGGGGCCGCGACCCACGCGGCGAAGGGTGGCGGGACCGCGACCGCGCAGCGGCGGCGGCGGCGCGCGTCGGCGGCGGCCGGCGGGGT
>CM020184.1:9676144-9709154 GCA_009805545.1 Oryza longistaminata
ATCAGATTGTGGTA
Organism: Oryza longistaminata; assembly: GCA_009805545.1. NCBI lineage: Eukaryota > Viridiplantae > Streptophyta > Magnoliopsida > Poales > Poaceae > Oryza > Oryza longistaminata. Next base: position 9,676,159 of record CM020184.1, read on the forward strand.
TGTCTTTAAAACTTTCCTCTTCTTGTAAGATTCTCGAGATTCTCGGAGTTTTCTCTAGAGGTTTCCTAGAGATTCTAGTTGAATAATAGAATATCTTCTTTACCTTTTTGTTGTTCATTTAACATATACTGCTTATAGTATTATATGCTTTATAAAAGGAACATCTTTATTCATATGTTTCACTTGATTAGGCTAGTCTATCTATGCTATAGGTAATGGTTCCAATTGACCTTGATGGGTGCCCTTAGCTCTAGCTGTCCATTCCGTTAGGGTGAGAGTCCGGGGATTGTGTCATTACTTACTAGATGTAAGCATGAATGCTTGGGTTAGATAAAGTTCGTGGTTGCAGAATATGCCCCATGAAAAGTAGGTAAGCGACATGTGGTGACACCTCTGTCTGTTCTTTGTATTGTTCTTGTATTCCTCCACGTCCCAAGTATGACTAAGGAAGAGAGTGCATATTAGCTCCCCATTGATTTAGATTATTCATGATTATGGTGCAAATTATTATTGATTATTAAGATTAATTAAATATTTCTAAAAGTACTTAACAAATAATTAATAGTAGGTTTAAGAATGCAATAGAGAGAAATTCTAAGGAAAAATACTATCTGAAGAAAAAAAGAGGTATAGTTTTAAATAATTCCGGGTTATTAGGATGGAAAAAGAATAGGGCCTAAAAACAAGTACATTGTTATGCAAATGAGTAATTACTGATTTCAAATGCTGAATCTATGTTAATAAATTGCTAAGTTGAGAGAATCGTTAAAAGCCTAGACCACTAGATCTCTTTATAATCATTCTATAAATAATTGTTCTAAATTTTATTGTTTGAAATTAATATGAGAAACATTAATATTGTGCTAATTAGAAATCATTAAGTGAACTCCTTCGGCTAATAGGAAATATAAGACAGTTTGACTGAGGAAAGATTTGGCTCATAGTCATTCAACATAAACCAGAAAACATACTTTTCACATCAGATTTCTTCCAAGTTATAACTAGAGTGATAATAATTGGTTTAAATGTTGAGTGAAAACCATCAATACATCGCATCATTAATTAGAAATAATGTAATACTTGATTTAGACCGAGTAGTGCAAATAAACGCATGTGTGCCTATCATCAAGAATAAAATGAAATGACCTAAATAACGTAAAGACATTTTAATGGCTTAATGTAGGGACTAATTACTGATCTTTCCTAAAAAATCGATTATTCGTTATTTTTTAAAACAAATATTGTTACATTAAATTGCGTACTTATAACTTGTTTAAAATTGTTGAGATGATTCATAAAAATTATTTCTCAAAACATCTTAATTATCCTTATAAGGCAAGACACAATAATCCTAACCACTTGCTCTGCGTTTGTATAATGCACTAAATTCACGTATAATCATGAATTTCGTCAAACAAATCTTGTATAATAAACATGTGCGTTTATCATGTGAAAGAATGTACTATCTCTAGAAAGTTAGGATAAGAAATACGGTGAGGAACATATCTATTCTAAGCAAATTAAATCTCTCTAGAATTGTGGAAACTATAGATAAACTATCACTGATGTAGCATATCCAAACTTATTAACCGATTATATGACTTTGGCAGTAAGCCTCAACTTGATATTCAAACCTGCTTGCGATACTTTCATAACTACCAGCATTTACTTTCCATCAAACCTTATGTTGTCTTTTAAAATAACGCTGATTTAAGTGTCTTTCCGCTATACTGTGTTAAACAAATTCAAGTTGACAAATACATTTTATAGATATCAGAATTATTCTGCGATATTTAAGATATCAGCGCTTAGTGATACCTAACATCCAATAGAAAATAGTAGTAGTCTCTTCTAATACGTGTTTTGATGTAGACATATAGTCTAAAAAGACATGTGATTGTCCCGCAAGTAATGAGTAGTTAAATAATACCGTGATATATGCGAGTCAATAAGTATCATGTTAGGTACATTATGTTAATCTCGATGTCTTCTAAACTAAAATGATAGTATTTTTTTTTAAAACATAGACTTCTTTTTCCCAAATCTGTACACTTATCCACTCTTGTTTAACAACTATTGATATTTTATCAAATTCATTGCTTCAACATCTATTATAAAGATTTGACTGCTTTGCCTATATGCAATATCCATAATATATCCACGATAATAGGAGTCGAGGCCTCAACAACTTAATAATCAAACCCATCGAACTATGATCATACGCATACTCTATTCTCATAGAATGCATGAGTAGCGTACAGATTGGAGGAAATTTTGGTCAAAAAATCATCTCAACAGAACCCTATCATCATCTCTCAATAGATACAGGTTACTACTCCAATCTCCGGATCAATATACTCGTATATACTATCACTATACTGCTTGGGAGCCGAATTTTTTATATCCTGATAATTCTGTAGTCACAGTACTTCCTTACTGCTCTCGCCGAGATTTCCCATGATTAAAACTGCAATGCATCTAAGGTTTCTAAATTTTTTAATACTATACGCTGATTTAAGTGTCTTTCCGCATTAAACAAATCAAGTGAAATACATTATATATATCAAATATTTGCCGATAATTATATAAGCGCTGATATAGATTTAGTACAACAGAGTGTGCACGAAAGGTTTATGTGAGATAGAGTAGATCATCGTCTGTGCTCTCTACTACATGCTTTAAAATAACATCATAGGTCAAGTAATTTGTGAATAGCTCCTGAAAGCAAAGATATCTTATGCTATGGATAGTATGTGAGCCAACCTCTTTCAGGAATCAAATACATCAGTCATCATCTAGTTTTAGGCAAAATACTATACATGTGCGAAGCTACTATTCCCTAGTGTGGCTATGAGCCAACATTCCAGCGAAAACTCCTTGCTGCATGATACTACAAGCCCCATCAAAGATATGTTGAACCTGTTGCTGTGCCTATTATACTGCTCGGTATATTGTATCCATTGCACTCTAGAATGAAATAGTAATATTGGAGTAGAGCGATTCAAATTCTAATAAAGAAAGAAAAACGAACCCAAAATAGCTCCTCACTAATAAATTTTATTCAATACAATAAAAATCTGTTCTTATGTATCGTTAAAGTGAAATTAGTACTAGGTTATCATATATAAGATAATGATTTCATTCTTCACAATACAGTTTAAATACAATCCTATCATATTCTCAAAAAAACGCTGATAATTAACTCACATAGTTTTGTTTCATGCCCATCTCCGGTCAATTGTATATCGTCTACAATCATTTATAATGAGAATTGAGGATGCCGCACATTTTTAGTTCGACCATAATCTATGTTGTGGACACATAATCAATCTCTCTCACTCTTTTTTGTACCAGAGTGCGAGTAACAAAAGAGACTGATTAATAAGTTTCGGGTTGTTCTTAGGTTTCTATTTATGTTTAATTTCACTATGAAGATGTCCAGTGCTGGATATTTAGGTTTGCATGACCATCATGTATAGGAGATCGCCATGTTGTCCTCCTAAATCCTAGAGTCCTCCACTCGGTAAGGTGCGAATCTGATAGGAGAATAAAGAACTCATTGGCCTAAGGCTATAGGTTTCTCTTCTCACTATTTTGTTAGAGTTAGCAGCAGACATAGGAACAACTCCCTAACTTATTTACTTGGCAGATAACTCTTTCTTAATGTCTCGGCAATATACCACGAACTAAATTTAGTGATTCGGACTGTTGCTATAAATGTCCTCAGCAAGCACAGCCAAGTTCCGTTTAACCACACATTTCCCCTTAGTTCCGGTGGCATTTTGTCGAAGCCGTCGTACATTATCAACATGAGGTGACTACCATGTTGCTTTGCGTAATAGAAAGTTCAGTATTAATTATCAAGTAAACGGAGGAATTCTAATAACAAAAAAAACACAAATTCAACCTAAATACCGTATCTTGAGAAAATGTATTAGTTATATGAGTACATTATAGTAATTTCAGTTATGCTATACTATACATTAATTTTATCTTGGGGCAGCGCGCGGCAGCCGTGGCATGCAGCCGATTCTCCCCCCTTTTTTTTATTTGTGATTTGAGATATGCATAATTTCTTCTATTACAATTTGTGATTCATTGCATAGATCTGAAATGTATAATCGATCTGTGATGCATTTTATTTGTGTGTAATTTGTTTAAGATTTGTGATGTTTTGTAAGATTTAGGATTTATATTTGGGATGTGAATGATTTGGGATGTTACGTTGATTTGGGGATTTGGGTATATGCATGGCAGTTAGATTTGGGGATTTGGGGATTTGTAGTGTGATTTAGGTATATACATCCAACTTGATTTGGGAGAAAATAAAAGAAAATAAAAAGAAAATGGAAACTGCCCTAAGACTGCCTTATCGATATTTAGTACCAACCGGGACTAAAGAGAGAGATTTTTAGTCCCGGTTGTTTCACCCGGGACTAAAGATAACGATCTTTAGTCCCAAATTGGTAGTCCCGGTTTTCAAACAGGACTATAGGGGGTTACGAACCGGGACTAAAAAGCAACTCTCCACCAGTGCATCTAAGCACTACTAGAAACCATATTACCACTGACGGTCAAAACCCATCGTGAAAATTTTTCTTGACGTGTCAATGTCATGAAATTTCCTTCGGGACTAGCTTGTCAAAGAAAAATAAAATTATCTAACGGACAAACATTAGGATTAATTTCTATAATGTGCATTTACGTCGGGACTAATTTGACGTACGCAATTTGAAGGTTTTTCATATAACCTTTATCATTTCTAGAATTAGTATTTCTGGGCTATTAAGATATTGTGAGAACCTTATGCTTATAGGCTCACATGTCATTTTGTGGTGTTGAAAGCAAACTCGGACACCACCACTAGTATCAAATTAGTATAGAAAATTTGATTTGGTGATCCAAAACTTTCACGCTACTCACGTAGAAGTTTTTTTATGCCTTATTATACGCGAAGTCCTTATTAAATTTGCATTAGCCAAGATTCAACCTTATGTTTGCTGTAACAAAATCATGGGTTTCTTACATCTATTGATGTTTAAAGGTACTCATTCCAGTTTTAAACAACAAATTCTACATATGCTACTTCTTGAGATGTGAAAAACGTACGTGATGTTCCCCCTTCCAGTACATATATGACCTTCTGGCCCAATTAAGATATGACTTGTGTGGCCCATGAGAGTTGTGTGCATGTTTAGTACCACATTCCTAGTTTAGCAAGAGCGGAACCAACTTATAAGGGCTTGTCCCTCCAACCATATCATTCCCTTTTACAGAAAGTGAGGATGAAAGTGTAAGTGGGGTGGTGTGTGTAAGTGGGCTCACCCGTCGGTTGGGTTGCGCTACGCGGTTTTGGAGGGTAGGCTATTACAAATGGTATTAAAGCCGACTCTCGCGGTTGCGCGTACGGGTCAGTATGCGGGAATATGACGTGTGGTGCATGTGGGCTCTATGTGAGGCATATGGCATGGCATATGGCATCGGCACTAGATGTGCCCTAAGAAGGGGCGTGTTCCTGGACATTTGCCTATATGCATGTGTCTATATAGGTAAGTTGGGCCGACGGGGATGTCGGGTCCTTTGAGAGGGGGGAGGGGGTGATTTTCTGGCCCAATGTGTGTGAGGCATATGGCGTCAACACTGGACGTATGGACGTGCGCTAAGAGGGGCGTGTTCGTAGACATTTACCTATATGCCTGTGGCTATATGGGTAAGTTGGACCCGACGTATGGGTAAGTTGGGCCGACGGGGACGTCGGGTCCTTTGAGAGGGGGTGCGTGACATTCTGGTCCAATTAGGATATGGCGGCGCATGATGCATGTGGGCTCTGTGTGAGGCACATGGCATGGCATATGACGTTGGCACTGGACGTGCGAACGTGCCCTAAGAAGGAGGGGGGGGGGTGTTGCTAGACATTTGCCTATATACCTGTGTGGCTATATGGTTACATTGTCCTTTGAGGTAGGGTGTGTAACATCCTAGCCCAATTAGGATATGGCCTGTGTGGCTCATGAGAGCTGTGTGCATGTTAGTACCACTTTGCTAAGAGTGGAACCAACTTATAAGGGCTTGTCATTCCAACCATTTCATTTCCCTGTTAACCCTATTTACACAAAGTGAGAATAAAAGTGTAAGTGGTGTGGTATGTGTAAGTGGACCCGCCCGTTGGCTGGATTGGGCTTCGTGGTTTTGGAGGGTAGGCTATTACTGAGATATATCTTTGTGGGGATATAGAGATAATTATCGATTTGTAGATTGGGTGTTTATTTGTGCATTTATACTTAATATTTCTAATCTATTTGCGCATATACAAAACCAAATTTAAATTCACTCGACAAAGTGTAACCTCCACAAAAACCCGAAGTATTACTATGCAAATTGAACAAATTAATGGGCACATCTAAAGTTTCATACTGCTGTCAGGGTTACGGGTCAGGCATACCCTCTACCCCTCGATATACGTCACGTATATCGACAAGGCCTATCCACGTGTACACGGATAAATCCTTTGGTGTCTAAGGAAACTCTTCGTAAAGTCAATGGACGAGGAGAGACCTTCTCGGACAAGAATTGGGTTACCTTCGTATCGTTTGATATTTTTACTTTTTATTTTCAATTTCGGTTGTATCTAAATTCTATTCCTACTTCGACTCTCTTTTTAATTTGCCTAATTTTAGATTTTATTTTACTTTTTATTCCGAATTTTAATTAATCTACTATTGGGTTCTTATATGTACTCTTATTTTAATATTGCTTATATTTAATTCCGAATTTCAGTTAATTTTAAATTGTATTCCTACTTGAACGCTTCTTTTCTTTTCTTTTTTCTAATTCCGATTTTTTTTCCTGAATTTTAATTAATCTCGTATTAGATTCTTGTATAGACTTTTCTTTCAACATTCCTTATTTTTAGTTCCGAATTTCAGTTATTTTAAAATTGTATTCCTAATCGGACTCTTTTTTTTTTTGCTAATTTCGGATTTTATTTTATTTTTATTCTGAAGTTTGATTAATCTCGTATTAGGTTGCTATATGGACTTTTCTTTTAATATTGCTTACCTTTAATTCTGAATTTCAGCTATTTTTAGATTGTATTTCTACTTGGACTTTTTTTTCCTTTTTCTCCGATTAATGTGGGAATTTCTAGCCCCCACAGTGAACGTGGTGCCTCCTTTCAAAGCTGTTTTAATAATATAATAGATAGATAGATAGATAGATAGATAGATACTACTGCTTTTATATAATAAACCGTCAAATACAACCTAAAAGCAGATTAAATGGCAGATCATACTAACTCTCTGTGCACTATCATTGACTGAAAACTATAATCGTGCACTACAAAATCATATAGTCAGTAGCTACAGGCTCATGCGTAGTTTCAATGAGATATGTCGTTGCACCCAAAAAAATACTGGCTGCAACTCAACTGTGACAACAATGGATGGAACAAGTAGTTCTATGGCTGCAAGCAACCTATCATCATATGAAATTCCCAAAGAAAAGAAGGGGTCAGAAGCATGAGCTGTCGTACAGCAATATTCAGTAGGGAAACATGAGACATCTATGGCTAACTACAAAGGAAGAAAGATGGCCATGGAAAGTTGGAAACCTAAGCTTTGACCATATATCTAACGACGAAATACCGAGGAGAAGGTAAGAAGTATGTATATATAAGAAGGCGACATACTATCATCGCAAGATAAAGTCGAGAAGAAAGTTATGCACACCCATCGACTTAACAGATAGTAAAAGGAACAAATTGGTCGTTATAACAATTGTGACCATTGTAACTTGTAACGTCTCTCTTTTGCTACTAATACCCAAAACTATAGGGGGAAGAAGGGATCACTTTCACTATATGCACACAGCACAGAACCATCTAATTATATAAAAAAAATGACAAAGGTAGGGAGGAACTGCAGTTGCACACACATAAACTTACAGGGGCACACATATACCATATAGTATCATGCAAAGAATTAAACTACCAGAGAAATATAGGAATGCATAACAATAAAGAAGAAGAAAATACCTTCAGCACAAAGGCAGACCGAACTGACAGGAAGGGGAAAAAGCAGGGAAACCAGAGCAATATCAACCCCTAATTAAACAATAGACTGAAACAGCAAGCTTCACAGCAAGGAAAGAGAACCAACACTATCTTGCGCGAATAAACAACCAGAGCTGCATGGTACAAACATCATGGTTAGACACTAACAAGTTTAAATCTAATGCGTAACAGTAGAACAACTCCTCAGAGAAATGCCAGACTGAACGGAAGGATGAACTGAAATTACCTGCCAAGTATTTCCAGCAGCTCTTGCACGTCTGACTAAAAGTAATTAAGAACCTTTGAAGCTCCGATGCAACCCATGCAGATCTTCTCCCCTAACAAAATAGGAAAGATCAAAGCAAATCAATAAGCAATCAAGATTGAACACCATCGAAAGGAAGAGCAGAAATGAATCTTAATTTTTGAGGATTTTACTTTAAAAAAATATGCTCCAATAGATTTCCTACTCGGATGCTAAACTTGTGGAGTTTCTATCCCGTAATATTCGCTCTCAATACTGAGGCTGAGTGAGGGCTCCTCTCCCATTCCCAATCCTACGCTCCCGCGTCTTCTCAGCCTGCGAGGAGCGAAAAATCATCTTCTTCGCGTGGCTACGTCAAGGCGTCTCCAACCAGCGCCGCTGATTCGATCTGGTCAGATCGAGCGCCCTCCGTCCAGGTCTCCACTGCTAGCATGGAGCCTCATCTCATCGGCCCTCTCTCCATGTCCACTGGGCCTGCGCCGATCTGGACCCGCCTTTTTCCCTAACGTCACGCTAGCCTCCTCCGCCTCGTCTCTTGATTTTCGCCGCCGCCTAGGTCTGCAGGCCTTCACCCCGCCGCCGAGGGGACGGCGCCTCCTCGTCGTCGGCCGGGGAACACGCCTTCTTCCTCGTCGCTACTGGTCGAGACCCACCGCATACGGTCGTCACCATCAAATCGACTCCGCCGCCAGCAACCATGTCCCCTTCGCTGCCTCACTCCCAGTGGCAAGCACTCCAGGCCAGACACCTCGAGCGAACAGGCCTCCTGCCGTCCTGCCTCGTTGGTTCCTATGCTATGAGACCTTTTCTTTCTCTGTTTATCTGGTAAGAATGAGGAGGAAGAGAGGGTCTAGCAGCCTAGCAGGGTGAGAACTGAGAAGGGGTTGACTTGTTTGTGTGGTTATGCTAGCTTGGAACCTGCTATGCGTTGGACATATATCAAATTATTGCTACTGTATCATTTTTTTTCTTGCTCAGAGAGCATTAAGTCACCCATAGTCTCACTCTCATGGACCTCTACACGTCAACAACATCGTCGGCACGCAGCAGGACAAATAAGTTGATTTCTTTTAGTAGCTTTACATCGAACTCACTTTTTGGTTTTAGGGATTTAATTTTACCTAATCTCTTGGAGGAATAAAAAAAATTTACACATTAAAATTCATTTAGGATTCCCAAGATCAGTTTTTTTGGATGGAATTTAACAAAACTTTTGGTGATGCATATGTACAAGAATGAAAGAACACACATCGAACCAACTTTTACCTTGCCATGATGGATGGACGATTGAGTAGAGGCAAAATGGATAGAGCTTTGGCAGGAAATAAACGGAGAACAGCAAATGTGAAGAAACCGATGAGACAGGAAAAGCGAAAGGGAAGGAAAAAATGAAAAGCAAAGCAACAATCTTGTAGTGCCGTGGAGCAAGGGGAAAAAAAATAATTCCGACCCTACAAATTTACACCCACCAATAAGTAACAAGCACCTAAGCGTCCAATGGCAGACCGGCCCACCAATCAGCCAAACAGCTGTGTCTACTCAACTGTAGCACCGAATAAAATCGGTAACATACACTGTAGCATATATCATCCCTAGACCAACACCAATGGAGTAGAACACAGCTCGGGCCCACAATACAGAGATGAAGGATGTATAGGCAATGTCCACCATATAGGAACGATATGACCGAGGAGACCAGGAGTAATTCAGCCAATAGCATCTTGCATACTCTTGCAGTAGTGGAGTGGGCGCACAGTGCTCCCACTACAGACGTGGTCTTCGAAGCACCCATTAAAATCCACCCATAAACCAAAAAAAATGCTGTCACACAAGGACAAGGGAACGGCATGAACATATTCTACCACTGTGTGCATCAAACACTGGCTGGCTGACACAGCAACAGCGAGAGAGAGCCATACACCACGCCCACCCAAAAACAAAGCAACAACTTAGTATTAGCTGCTTGTGTTTTTCGTCGCCTGCTTGCGTGCTCTTTCGTCAACCATCCGCCTGTCAAGGTGGGCCTTGCTGAGTCTGTCTGCCATTGGTCCATTGCGGTGCTCGTATCGATGATTGCCAGAGCCACACGATGATGATCGAACGGCGTATGAACCAAGCAACCACATAACTCGAAACCCAGCCAAAATCCAGCGCCGGATGACGTGTCTGCACCCAGCGAGGGCCACGCCAGGGCAAAAGCCATTTCGAGCCGCTAATCCCAGCTGGTTTGAAGTATTTAAATGTGTATTAAAAAGTTACTAGGTGATTTTTGAGATTTACAATTTTATTATGATAAAACTTTGAAATAGTAAAGTTACTTGTGGTTTAGTATTGTAGGATCTCTTCCCATTGCCCATACATTTACATATATTCTTGTTTCTGATGGCACACTGTATCCACCAATTGTGCATGTTTTCATGGTTTGTCTAGGAATCAGCAGTGTCCCTGGTGGATGCAGCCTGAAATTTTCTTTTATTATCATCTTAAGGTACTTCATGTTTTGGATATCTTCTTCACATACTTTTGATTTGTTTTTCACAATGTTATGCACTTCAGCCTGTGCCTTTTGCATTACCCTTGGGTTCCTCATAAGCTCGGACATAATCCAAGTTGTAGTTACAGCAGTCGTGTCGATTCCTCCCACAAATGCATCCTGAAGTCAGATGTGGCGCTCGGATTAATTATAGGAACCTTTATTTTTTTCAAAACAAGTTGTGTGTTGTTTATGTACATACATATGTGTTTCTCCTACTCCTTCATTCCCAAATTGATCATCATATAATGGAATTTAAAATTTCTCAAATTGATCATCATATAACCATATGGACACGGATTTCATCATAATACAATTAATGTAGCATGGGAGAACGTGTGTATGCTAAGGTGTAATTGGCATGGTGTTTTAGTAGATGCATATATTGTGGGAGAATGTGTGCATGGTTTCTTGATTGATGTGATTTAAATTATCCTTGGTCTTAGTGCATAAACATATATGATGATCAATTTGGAAAGAAGGGAGTATAATATTATGTACAGTTATATGAACCATGTAGCCATTTCAATCTTCAGATAAGAGAACGATTGAGTTGTATGAACCATGTAGCCATTTCAACCTTTCTTTAAATTTATAACTTGCAACGTATATAGCATTGGGCTATGATTTGTAAAATTTTTGTACTTTGTTGAAAATAGTGCAATTTATAAAAAAATAGTACAATTTTCATATTTTTTAAAAAATAAAATTAGACACGAAATGATTGAATTGTATGAACCATTCAACCATTTCAATTACTTGCTAAAGGCCTATGCTTGCTCCGCATCTCACGCCAGTAGGCGCTGTAGGGGCTGACGCCCACGTCCAGGTAGTTGTAGCTCAACATCTGTGGACCTGATCAATAGATGAACGGTTAACATGCAGACATCGAGCACTACATACTACAAAATGATTTTTCCATGCGTCACCTCTTTTTTTTCTCCGATGAAAAAAAATAAACGTCAGCAAAATACATCGATTTTCGCTCATAAAATCCTTAAAAGGACCGCTTGTAAACATGACCCTATTTTTTATAGACGCCCCTCTTAATATATAGTACCACCAGTAAAACATTGAAGCCTTATAAAATAGTCCATGAGATACTTTCCACCAGGGTTTCGTTTACCACCGGTAACCGTGCTTACCGCAGGAATACGGTAAGTGTTATCAGTGGTAAGGGTTTGGTGAATTTTAAGCAAATTCAAAAATTCCAAAAAATATCGAGAATATGGAAAAAAATCATGGATGTATTTCTTGATTTGTAATGACACATGGTGAAATTTTTTTTTGAAAAAGAGTAAGATAAAATCAAATTTCAGGGCAAAGTCAATAATAGTTTAGGAAATGGAAAAAAAAGTACTGGGCCTTCATTTGCACCGTCTAACCGGCCTATTACTCTCTCCTCCTTTCTGTCGGCATGGGGTTGAATGTGCTATGAGTTCTTGCATTATTATGCTATGAAGTCCATAATATAGAAATTCTTGCACTATTATGCTACAAAGTCTATAATATAGAAAAGGTTATACTAAATTTTTGTATTTTACATCCACAAGTTAGGTTTGCAAGTATCCTAATTCTAATTATCCCCAATTTCTGTACACATATAAGTGTTTTTCATTTTTTTCATGTTTCTGCCAAACATGTCGTGGTTTTTGAACACGAATTTCAAATGGTTTTTGGCGGTTACTGCGGTAACCGCCTTACCACCCGAGGGGGGGGGGGTAACACCCTCCCAAACTATAAGGTAAAGCCTGCTTTCCACTCATTCTCGTCCCTCTGTCTCACCCGTTGTCTTCATCCTCACCCGTTCTCATGCATCTCCCTCACTCGCTCCACTCCACTCTCTTCCCTAGCAACTGTGATGGTGGGATGGCTGCAGGGTGGCAATGGCGGCCAATCTTCGCTCGTTCTCCCCCCAGCAACTCCTTGAGCCAACAGTGGGATGATGATAGCGGGGTAGCCTCGGGATGACAACAGCAGTGGCGGGCCTCGACGGTGGATGGCTTGGCAACAAGCATGAAGGTGAGGACTGCAGCTCGGCGTGACCCAGAACTACCGTTAGGAAAGAAGGATCCATCCATGCCTTCGCCGATGGAGCTCGACATGACGAAGACTGTGATGGCTCTCCACATGACAAAGACGATGACAATGTTGATGTTTCTATTTGTTGATATTAATCTATTGATGTTGATGTTTGTGTGTTGTTGCGAAAAATGTGGATTTGAACCAAATCATGCTGTAGTGAAAAATGTTTTTATTTCTTTTTTTTTTTCCTAAATATCTCTTTGCTGGCTGTGACATAAGGGTGCTGTCGCTGGTGGCACCTTAAAAGATCCGCTAGCAAAAATCAATTTTTGTTGACGTTGTTTATCCACCTGTCAAAATCCATGATTGTCTCTTACCTTTGGTTGTTGGCAATAGCCCAGCCATGTCCAAATATATATTGGTTTTGAACGAGTGGAAAGATTAGTTTTGTAGTAGTGTTAATCACTACCACGAAATTGGTGATCCCGGTTAATCGCAGGGTTAACGTGGATCAGACACAATAAGACACACGCGTGATTTCAAGAAATTTTTTATCCTGGTTAATCGCTGGGTTAGAGTGGATCAGACACAATAAGACACCCGAGTGATTTGAAGACGCGCGTTTTATGAACCTTGTCTTTGATGATATAGACTATATATATTCACTTCTGGACTTTTTGGCTGTGTGTCTACGGGCAGAGGCCGGAGATGTAACCCATTTTCATTATCTAAAAAAAAATATCGCAGGCGTGGAAGACCTGCATATGAACACTTCATTCGGTCGTTGGTTGCCAAATCTCTGACTTTCATTCGGTCGTTGGTTGCCAAATCTCTGACTTTCATTCGGTCGTTGGTTGCCAAATCTCTGACTTTCATTCGGTCGTTGGTTGCCAAATCTCTGACTTTCATTCGGTCGTTGGTTGCCAAATCTCTGACTTAACTTTCCTACGTATATATTTGGTTATAGCCGCATCTGTGACTTAACTTTTTCAGGCATAAAAATCCCTAGTCTAGGTTATTAGTAAAACGAAAAGCCCAGTTTTTTACAAATTAACTTGCCTGGCGAGGACGGCCGGCTGCAGCACTGCAGGTCGTTCGTCCGGAGAACGTCCTTGGCCGCCTCCGGCGAATGGACCACCACCGTACGGACACTGCCGAGCTGCACCTGCACCACCGGGCCATACCTCCGCGCGACGGCCTGGAAGTAGCGGTGCGGCCGGCTGCCGATCTGGAGGAGGTTGCCCAGCACCGGCAGCTGCCGAGGGGGCCCCGGCGGGGAAGGAGTAGATGCAGAATCCATCACCCCGCCATCGCCGTCACCCTTGAAGAAGAGGAGGTAGACAAGAGGAAGAAGGAGGAAGAGCACCGCAGCTAGTAACTGAACAAGTGGTTGCCATGGTAGTAGCTGGCTGGCGAGAAGCTCGGTAGCCATGGTGGTTTCGCTTGCTGGAGTGCTGGCTGGACTTGGACGATGTGTAGTGGTGGATGCATGCTTATATAGGGTAGGAGTAGGAGATGCGTTCTTCTACCGAGAAAATTAACATTATGCCAGGGTAAGAGTGGGTTTCACCAAAATAATACTTTACATATAGGCTTCATTAAATTACTATTCTCAAACGTTCATCAATGCTAGAATATTTTCTTGGACAAAAATACCCGTCTTCCCCACCTTCACTCGCAACGCCAGTGTGCTTGCTGGTGAATCCGTGGGAGGCACACTACACCGGAGCTAGTTACCTGTGACGGGCCCTAACCATCAACTTTGACGGGTTTGGGTCTGCTCAGAGACTAATGGTCACTGATAAGTACCAGTCACCTCTAACGGCCTAGTATTTCCGGCCCGTCACAGATGAGAGTCACCTGTGACGGTTGGCTATTTCCAGCCCGTCAGAGGTGTCTATCACCTCTAACAGGTTTAATTCACCACCCGTTACAGGTAGGAAAAATCACCCAAAAAAATTCAAAAGCCCTCAGCCCCCAGCAATATCTCGATATGCAAGAGAACAATTCAGAGAACATGACATGATAACTTTGTATTTTATTCATAGAAACTTTGCATTTTATTCTTAGCTCTGTTAACATCAGAGAACAACAACATATGAAGCACATCCACACAAGTAATATATATCACAGATCTCACAACTTAAGTAACAATATACATCACAAAGTAATGATCCCCATCTTAACAAACTACAAATCCACACAAGCAATCAAGATATAGCCCAATCTGAAATTTGGCAATGAAAATTAGCAATGAAAATAGCCAACCGAATCGGAAATGGTGGCGACGCTTGTGGGTGAAGGAGACAAGGAGGACGCAGACACTAACGGTTGGGGATGGAGGTGGCAGCTTCCGTATCCGCGTCACCCAATCGTTGAGTAGCGGAGGACGTCGGGGGGAGGCTGTTTTTTTTTTTGATGGCAGGTAGATTAATACCCAGCTTTCGAAACGAAAGCCAACAGGAAACAACATAGTCGTTTTACAAAAACGAAAGACAAGAACAGAAAAGCATTTAAAACGCAGACCATGACCCGCATACATGTTACTGGAAAGAGACCAGCAACCAGACAGACAGCACTCCTCCGAGAAACCAAGGCAGCTAAAACAAAAACCCGCTACGACACCATTATAGAGCTACCCCTAACCAAAATCTAAGTCATCAGGCAGTCTCCCCGAAGGCCGTAGTTGTTGAAGCTCGATCATCATGTCCTTAATCAGTTGCTCCAAACGGGCCTCTTCTTTTCTTCTTTGAATGATCCTCCAGTGCTGGAAGCAGTGAGATTATCCTGTAAACCACCTGCAAAGGAGATTTTAGCAATTTATTCTCAAAGACCCAGTCATTTCTAGTTAGCCAAATACCCCAAATCCAACTTGCAAAAACTACTACACCCAGCTTCCCTCCCAGCTTTTGTTTCAATAACCCTAAGCCTTCCCAAAAGGATACAGGAATCACAGAGAAATTCAGAACCTCCTTGATCACACACCAAGCAAATATCGCAATGGGGCAATTGAACAGAACATGGTTAACATTTTCAGACGCCCCACACAACTTACATTTGTCATCACCCACCTTCCAGTTTCTCTTAATCAACTGAAAAGCACAAGGAATCCTCCCCCTTCCTGCATGGTAAACAAAGTGTTTTATCTTCAGAGGGACTTTACTTTTCCAAACCCCCTGCATATCTATATCCACTACCCCCCCAAAGGTCAAGAGTCTATACGTTGATCGAGAGGTAAACAGCTTTTTCTTTGCATGAGGCCACACCACCTTGTCATGTTCCTCTTTCAGAGCTACACTTTGAATTTTTGACAACAGCTCAGTTAACTGAGCTCTCCCTTCCTCATTAAGGTTCCTTCTGAACCTCAGCTCCCAAATCCCTTCCTGGTAAATTTCTCCAACTGTTGCATTTTGTTGAGAGTTCACAGAATACAACTCAGGGAATAAGGTCCTTAAAGGACACCTGTCAACCCGGACATCATTCCAAAAACTAGTTGTCAAGCCATCCCCCACTTCTTTCTCATTCCAAAAACTAGTTGTCAAGCCATCCCCCACTTCTTTCTCAATCAGATTTCTGACCCACCCTTTACACTCATGTAACCCCCTCCAGAATTGAGAACCCCTAGCAGCTGTAGACTGAAAAAAACTCTTCTGCCCCATATACGTCTTCTTAAGAACCTGGATACACATATCTGAATTATTTGACTCCAGTTTCAGAATCCACTTACTGAGCAAACATATATTCATAACCCTAGTATTCATAAAGCCCAAACCCCCAAAGTCTTTTGGTCGACACAAGGCTTGCCATTTGATAAAATGATACTTCTGTTTCTTAGCAGTCCCTTGCCAGTAAAACCTCCCCCTCAGACTGTCCATTTTCTTGTGAAAGTAACCTGGCAGGTAAAAGAAACCCATGTAATACAAAGGAATGCTGGATAGACAAGAATTGATCCTAATTTCCCTCCCCCCAAAGGAAAGGTGACCACTATGCCAGGACTCAAGCTTTTTCTCAGCTCTCTGCATCCCAGGAGTCAGATATTTCTTTTTCAGTTTGTCAGCCCCCATAGGCAAACTAAGATAGACAAAAGGCATTTTAGCAACGACAAATGTTTGAGAATAGCAATTTAACGAAGCCCATATAAGAAGTGGTATTTTAGCAAAACCTACTTTTGACAGTGGCATAATGTTAATTTCATCGCTTCTATCAGCGAGTGTGGCTGCAATGTGCAAATATATTTTTGAAGATAATGGAATAGGATAAAAGAGTAATGGAATAAAACAAGTTTAGATACCATCTGTGCGCTTCACTCTAAATAGTGGAAAGATTGATTTCTACTTTTGTACTCTGTCTTAGTATATTCATGTTCCTCGTTTAAAAAGGAGCTTTGAAACTTTAATTAAGCATGTCACTTTTAATTTACACTATATTATGTTATAATAATCTCCTGGTTTTTCTTAAACAAGTTCAATAAAGAAATCTTTACTTATGCTAAATACTAATTGGACGCAGCCTCAACCTCATCAACAGCCCTGCAAAATTAAAAAAGCTAGAAAACAGAAGATATGACTGTTTGTTTATGGTCAAAGTCATATGCACAGTTATGATTAATCTATATGTTTTTTGATAACGGAATAACGAATGGGCTAATGCTAAACAATATTATAGAAGATAAATTTGTTACTTTGACTCATCGTCAATTACAACAAGGGGACTTTTATTCGGATGATTCAACAAAATGCAAGCGATTAATATAGTAGTATGTAAAGCTACAAATGGCAATTGTAACCACTATACGGATAAAGCCTACTAAACGACCGATACGACCGTTTTCGAAAACAATATAGACATGCACTGCATTGCATAGACTATTTACTCTAATAACCTTTTTTTCTCTAAGCCTAAAAAGCAGTGGGTGAGAAGGTTAGCAGTTAGGAAGGTGGGGAAAGGGGACCATGTACAGTTCTGGGATGATGTTTGGTGTGGAGAAGTGCCTTTGAGCGTGATTTTCCCTAAGTTACATAACATAAGCAGAAATCAGGGGGTGTCTGTAAGTGAAATGTGGTTGGCTGGTGGGTGGAGATGGGAGTTTAGAAGACAACTATCTATATAAGAGACCAAGGAGAGTTAGCTGAGCTGGAAGGGATGTTAAGGGAGGTAGTGTTGTCTACAGAACTTGCCCAGGTAGTTTGGCCTTATGAAAAGAATAAGTGCTTCAATATCAGATCAATGTATATACATTGATATGAAGTTCGGAGGGGTCATAGATGGGGAGATGATGTGGCTCTGGAAAGCTAAGATACCTCTAAACATAGCACTTCATATACTTGGCTGGAAGGGGGAGGATTCCTTATGCTGTGCAATTAGTGAAGAGGAATTGGAAGGGGGGAATTATCTGTGCAAATTCTGTTTGATAAAAAGAGTCGTCTAATCATGTTCTCTTTAATTGTATTATAGTTCATTTTGCTTGGTGTGTGATTAGAGAAGCTCTGAATCTATCTAATATTCCAAGGAACTTTTGGGATTGTTGTTGTTTGCTTAAGAAGAAAAATGCTAAGATTGGTCTTTTTCGTTCCTTCTAAAATAAGATTGGTCTTTTTTTGGGGGCTGCTATGTGTTGGGTTTTGTGGTTTACTCATAATGGATGGGTGTTTGAAGATATCCTGGTCAAATCTCCGTTGCAGGTGGTGTATAGGACTATATCCTTAATGCAGCGGTGGCGAATCATGCTAAAGGGGGACATGCTTGTTATGGCAAATAAGTGGATGGAGGAATTCATGATCAAGCTACTCCAACTCAAGCTGATCAACCTTCCTGAAGCTTTCTGATTTGGGGCTGTAGCGTTTCCAGGTTTACTGCGGAGGAGGGAAGAGCTTTTTGTTCTTCTGTTTTATTTGTTTTATGTATCGGACTCTGTACCTGTTTTGGGCCTGCTTTTTTAGGCTGGGGAAAGTAAAATTACCTTATGTAAAAAAAAAGGTACTCCAAAAAGGGTACATTAAATGCTGTTATCAAAGGTAGTAATATAAAGTGAATGAAGCCTATGAGAAAGGGCTTCTCTCTATGCCAATATCCACACCATATGGTTTCCCAATAATCCAATATGTTGATGATACTATGCTCTTTTGAAAGCTTCTTGAAGAGAACTTTTTTTTAAAGGCCTTGTTAAATTCTTTTGCAGCCAATACAAGTTTGAAAGTCAATTTCCATATATGTCCTGTATGATCCCCCTGAACGTAGAAGCAGAAAAATTGAGAACTTAGCTGCCTTATTTGGATGTTCCACTGGTACTCTGCCATTCACCTATCTAGGCCTCCCTCTAGACACAATGCCAAGGGTAATTGATTTTCAACCTTTAGTGGACAGAGTAGAAAATCTAGTAAAAATTTTCTGGTCTTGTGGGATAGAGTCTATCAGCCCAAAATGAAAGGAGGCCTAGGTCTAACCAACACAAGATTGCAGAATAACGCTTTGTTGATGAAAAATATTCTCAAGTTTTGTAACAGACTGCCATGGGTCAAACTCATATGGAGCATTATCTAGATAAAGTCCCCATGGGATCTCTCCTAAGGGCTCCTTTTGGTGAAGTTATGTTTGGGGAGCTTAAAATTATTAGAAACAATATATGTTATGAACTTCATGTCCATTCAAACCCCCGCTTACCACGAGTCGATCTGGAATAGCACAGGTATAATGAAAGTATACAATATATTACAATATTATTTGTCACATGCAAATGTATTCAACCCCCTTCTATAGTCATTTGAAGTTAATACAATATTATTTGTCACATGCTATCAATATGGATATTCAAAGTATGATTGACCCATCAACTCATCCATTTTTTAAAGTAAAATTCAAATATTCATAATAAATACTTGATGAGTTACAATAGTGGCACAGAGTAGAGCATGTGTGGAACTTTGTAGCTCGATCCACTCTTAAATATAAAGTTTTGAAGATATATTTGTAGTGATGACAGTGTAGTGCTGGCATGAGAGGGTGGTATTTGGGCCGTATATGATATATGAATGGACACGCAGCGCGCCCGGTATACATACATGTTGGGAGGAGTGTTTGTAGATAAATCCCTATATGGTCCTTTAAAATGAAGGATTAGAAACTATTGAATCTAATAAAATATGTAAGGAATGCCTCGATCTATATAAGTTTTGGAGGATTTTTTAACATGACCTCATAGAAAGTTTCCTTTAAGTCTAACTCACGTCCAATTCCTATATTTTTCCTATGGTCCAATTAAACAATCATAATTGTATTTTACAATTAATTGTTTTGCACTTATATTCCTATAACAACCCAACCGGTTTGAAAATTGTAGTGGTATGGTTTAGGGTTCACCACGCCCAGCTAGCCATGGGCAGCCCCATCATTGCCTGGTGGAAGGCAGTAAATGAGGTGGGTGCAATAGTCAGCCATGTCCCCATTTTCCCATACTCGTGTTATGCCCGACACAAGTAAAGTGAAGGATGATAGCTGCCGCAGTTGCCGCTCTGTCTTCCATCCTTCCAGTCCCAGGTAGATAACTGTTGTATCGGACATAAATGTGGCAATGTTTGGACCCGAGGCTAGGCTGAGCATGCGGTTCAGACTCCTACTAAGGCCTCGACCCCTCCGGACATCCCTCACCCTGAGCGGTACGCTCTTCTTGTTTTCGGATGGGCCACGTGCCACCCTTATTTCGATCCTCAACGTAGATCCCAGTGACATGGTGTGTGCCGACTGCTCGGGAGATCCTAGTTCGTAGGTCACCGACACCTGGGTTAACCGTTTTATGCGGAAGTTTAAAGGACTTACTATGTGAATGTGGGCCCACTCAACATGTATATAGCAAACCAATGCAGATTTTAGATACAAGGTGTGGTATTGAGCATAATCCTTTCTGTGTGGTTCATGCACAATAGGCCATGGTCTGTACTAGAGAGTAGTTTTAGGCCTCTACCATGTGTGCGATGAGTTACTGGAGCGTTAGCCCTTACAAGGCGCGCGCGTGGGGGGGTTGGTTGCCTGTAACACTTAATCCTATTTGTAGCCTGCATTATTTAATGATATGGGGGACACGCGACCTTATTGACGTAGTACTGAAACATCAAACAACCGACGAAGTGGATGACCAACATGCAGCCAGTGTAGCACACCTTTCATCTCACTATCATAAAACCACAGGAAGCGGAAGATAATTGAACCCTCTATCCGAGCGGAAAACAAGCATGATCTTGATAGGATTATCCTATTCCCCTTTATGTGGCTATGCCAAATCATAGGAAGAATGGGTAACGAGTCCCTCACATGGTTATAGCTAACAGCTAATTATTATTCATAATATCAAGTCTCTCCTATTATGGACGCACAACTATTACTTATATAGCAATCCTAAGACCGCTAAAACAAGAAACGAACTGGTTACCTAACTTGGACACAGAAAAAAAAACTTATGTTGCATCAGCCATCGGCTGGTTTGGTAAATAGCGAATAAACCACTAGGAATCGGAAAGTGAGACCAAATCTTTGACGTGGGCCATCAAACTAGCTTTCCAACAAATACTCAAACATCCAAAACGGAGTCCGTATGCGAAATTCACGACCGTTTTACCGCCGGAGTGTCTAAGCTGTCCAAACTGAACCAGAACTGAATCCAAACCACGGTTATGCAACTTTTTGCCAATTATGGTTGGAGATATACAAATAGACTTCAATAATTGTGATCTCCTTACGTTAGGCTGGTTTCTTTGTTTTTCTCTTCAGTGTGTTCTATTCATTTAGATTTACACTATGTTCTTGAAAGCTACTATGTAATAATTGGCTGTAGCTCTTTTGAGTTAAGGCCTATACATCTTCAAATCTCCCCTTTGGAAACAATTCTCAATCCATGTAGATGAGATACTTGCCAAATTATGGAGAGTCTTGGAATAGATAGAAACCATCTAATCACGTCGTAGAACCCACAAACCCTTCTAACTAGGCAATTCTCACGAGTCATCTTTTCATCAGCTTGCGCAACCTTCACTAAAATTGTCACTACTTTTAATTGGAATATCCAAATCATGTGTCACTTGATCCATTGAAAAGATGACTTGATAACCTTTCTAAATATATGATCTTTTGATACCTTGAATCCCTCTGATTTTATGCGTAACTCTTTAGAGAATTGACGACCAGTACTGCATCCTATCCAAATCAGCCTCACTACTAGACAAATTATACTTAAGTAGTTCTTGATATTGATCTGGTATTAAAAAAGCGATTGAGAAATTAGAAAAGAAAATCAGTAGCTTCATTGTCAATGTCAATAAATAGTATAGGTTAGGCAAATCTCCGTAAACAATAGTACCAATGTTCTCGATGTTAGAGCAAGTTCAATAGTATAGCCCACTACAAGCTCCAATTTATCTATAGCCAATCTAATAGCCAATTTATACAATAGTTGCTTACTATACTATTAATATATGGTCCCACATGTCATACACACACTGCGTTTTGGAGTCCGTGCTGCAGCTGGCTACAGATCTGTAGCACGCTGCTCTTCTCTCTCATCTTTTATCTTATTAAAATATGTTTATAGCTGGCTAATAGCCTGTTATTGTACTGCTCTTATTGTCATGAACGTACACAGATACTGCAGCCTGGCAAATGGCTTAATGCAAACAATATGTATTCCCAATGCATTGATTGTAGGATCGAAACACAAGAACTAAGCTAACCAGAGGGGGGTGAATGGTTGATATACCCAAAAACTGAAAACTTTTAGCGGAAATAAAAGTTACCCTCGAAATCGATGGATCGCGGTCTGACCGAAGTAGATGCACCAGTCTGACCGCCTGGATATCATCGGTCTGACCGAGGTAGTAACACTGGTCGAACTGTCGAGATCAATCGCCAGCTCCTGTAGCCGCCGCCGGTCTGATCGCCTCTCCTCCGTCGGTCTGACCGCCGCCTGCCGCCGGTCTGACCGCCGGTATGTCGCCGGTTAGACCGCCGAACCTGAAGAAACACAAATCGAAGAACTCTTAAAGTAGATGACAACTTTATTGCTTCTCTCTGTGTTTACAAAGTGCACTAACAGCACTCCTTACAAAAATCTCGACTAAACTCAAAACCCTAACTAAACTAGCAACTCAATTGCTCTCAAAATCGATACCGGGAAACCTCACGCTCTCCCTCTATTTATACATGAGGTAGGCAGCCTAAAGCCATGAACCAAACTCATACTAAGAGTCCTAAACACCTTAGGAAACCCTCTAGTACAAGAAAGAAACTTTACATAACCAATCGTACCAAATTTGGACTCCTTCCAAATTCGACTCCGCATCCCATACGCACACAATACCTCTATCGTATGCCATATGGAATCTCCATCAACCACGTGCATCAACTCTAGCCTTAGTATCCCGCATGATATCTGACCACCACGGACATCGTCTTACCACCAAGCCGACTCCCGGTCCATCACCACAGATACTCTCCCGAGGCATCAAGTCACCTACACATGAAACAAACAAAGAAACCATATTCCGAGACCAAGCTATCCCCAACTTGACTCATTGTTAGCAAACAATAATATTACATATGTATAGTATCCATCTAGAAGCCATAACCACGAAACAATCACGGATATCCAAAGAAACAACCCGAAACCGAAACCGACACAGCGTCGGCCGGTCAGACCGCGGGCCTGGCCGGTCTGACCGCACACATAGCACTGGTCTGACCGGCAACCTCCGCCCGGTCTGACCAGTCCCGACAAAACAACAAACCCTGTTCATCACCTGAAAATTGATTATCTCCAAAACCACTTCGACGATAATCTCCAAATATCAAAACCAATAATCACAAATGCCAATTGTTCATCACAAAATAAGAATCAAAACACACTTTGATCTTACATTGATAGTCGCCAGACATGACATGATCGTGCTTGAAGGTTGAAGCATGGACAAGCATCGTGTGAAGGGAACTAGTTGATCAATCCCAAAATAGTTACTCCTATCTTATGATTTGGAATTTGTTCTGAAATAATTATCACTACATGTCTCATCGATCACTTACTATTCAAAATTTTCTCGATCTATCTTAAGCCTCAACAGCGCTTCTACTCTCAACTATCCATCATTAATAAGGGACATAATAGTCTTTTATTCTCACTACTACAGAAAGTGGGGTGGGCGTGAAAAAAAAATCCAAAAACTCACAAGATTTTTGCACCAATTTTCACATTTTCACACGCATATGGATTGAAGGGTTCAAACCAGCAATCTCTCTCCACTCAAAGTTTTCTTTCTATCTCACCTAAAAACACTGGTTATCTTATAACCAAATACTACTATTCTTTTTTACACTACTCTCATCTGAAACTTATATTTAATATTTAACATCATAAATAAGCTCAAATGAAAAATTTTGTCAACTGTAAAGTTATAAAGTCATATCTCTCATCTAGATCAACAACTTTCGTATAGATTTTGTCTTCATCCGAGATCATTTAGAAATTTTAAAAATTCACTTATCCAAATAGGTTGGAGAACTTATAATATATTTTTGGACATCTAAATGACCTCAAACCAAAAAGTGATCAACTACAAAGTTGTATATCTCCTCGAGGTATACAAATTTGGTATAAAGTTTATTTCCGTCTGACTTCATATGAAAAAGATTGATATAAAATACAAATATGAGTAGTGTTATCATTCGTGTTGGTTTTGATTGTCGACCGGCATCCATGAATCACAGGTGCTAGTTTTTGTTGAGAATGGCAAAAAAAAAAAAAAAAATGATACCAATTGAACCACACTCATAGCTACCGATTTAGTATAAGAAACGGTATCTATATGATATTTATAGGTGCCGATTTATTATAAGAAACGACACCAATAATTATCGGTATCAGTTTTTTTTTATGGACTAGCACAAATGACTGGTTATAGCTACTGGTTTTTATTTATTGAAAAAAAGACGAGGAAAAATCTCATAGGTGTCGAATTTTTATGTAGCGGCATCATGCAGCTATTACGGTTTATTACTAGTGTCTCATATCTTCATATGTAATAAATTACATAGAATGATAATTATCGTAGGAAGGAGAGTCTTCATATATAACAAATTATACAGAACTATAATTATTATAGAATGGAGAGAGTAATAAGTAGCAAAACCTCAATTATTCGTCTGGCATGTGTTTTTCTTTCGCCTGGAAGGTGAGCTCGCCTGGAAGGTGAGCCGTACGTGAAAGGGAATTTGAACACACGATAGAAGCATGCTGCAAGGACACTGCTTCAGCGGTTCAGAAGTCAGCAAACGGCGACATTGGACGGTGAAAGGCTACAGCGGCTGGCTTGATTTTGGTACGTCGTTGTTAACAACCTCTTGAGGCCCAAGTGTTGATCTGCTCCACCAGTTTTCTTCGTTAACAATTGCAGTCTCTAGGAACACGCTTTCAGGAAA
The DNA here is from genome assembly GCA_009805545.1 of Oryza longistaminata. Classification (NCBI taxonomy): domain Eukaryota; kingdom Viridiplantae; phylum Streptophyta; class Magnoliopsida; order Poales; family Poaceae; genus Oryza; species Oryza longistaminata. The sequence goes on from CM020184.1 coordinate 9,701,485, forward strand.
TTAAACGGACCAGCTAGTAGATCTGCTGTCCTTGTTCACTGTCCATCTCAGTTTTTGGCAACGAAAACTATATGCGTTTCGGTGCTTCAAAACGTGTCGATGACACACGAGATTTGGTCAATTTTTACAAAAAAAAAATAGCATCAATAACAAACTGAGTTGCCTTGAAAAATGCTACCTTTCTTGAGTCTATCATGCATTGAAAAAACAATACCAGCTTTGAAAAAAAAACGGTGTTTTGGCTATTTAAAACATGAAAAATCTGGTGTCTATAATGCTTACTTCAAAAAAGTAAAGAAACGCTATGCACATATTATCATGAAAAATACTGTTATAAGACTTCAATTTATTAGATGCTATAAGCATATTTTTAGGATTGATCAATAGTTAAGGGGTCTTTGTTTTGTGCGCGCAATTATTAGCTCGTGTTTCCTTCAGCTTTTGTTGGTGTGCTTTTTCAAGACTTGCTTATGTGTGCTAGTTTGCACGAATTTGTTTAATAATTGGCTGTAGCTCGTTGAGCAAAGTTCTGGATTTTATTCTATTATTTTAAAAATAAACATATTTTAATTTTAAGCTGATACTCATAATATTAGAAATTCGATCGAATCTCACCTTAAATGTCAACTTTATGACCGGAGAAAGTAACATATACATGTGGAGCTACATATCGGCAAGCATGCCGTTTCGGATACGAGATGAGAGAAGTGCTATCTGCTAAACCAGATTCTAAGATATGAAAACATAAAACATACAAGCATACAGAGACTGAAGATATATATCTATATGCGTAAATATATTTTCTCATAGATGGTTCTTGATTCGCCTAAAAATCCAATAATTGTGCATGTCCTTTATAGCATGCGGAGCAAAAAATCGCCCGTAAACGCCTTGTGCGACAAATCTTGCACGTATGTGATACAAGTATTGCCACATCTTTTATCCTTACCCTGAGTTAGACATATAAACCTTTAGAGGTAAGATGATAAAGAAACAATATTATGCCTTGGTGCAGAACAATACGCATTGAACGATCGAGAGTACCATTTGAGGAACTTTGTTTTAATTGCAAAATTCTTGAAAACCTCCGGAAGGAAAGTTGAACAAAAGAGTAAGTGATTGGTGCTCTACGATCCGTTCTATCTTTCAACCACCAAAGACAAGGAGAAGCTAAAAGCCCCATATGGAATAAAGTAATGAAGGTGAAAATACTATTGCGAACTTATTCAAACTCCAGGCAGAAGGATATGTTATAAAACATGGTGGTGTTGACCAACAACCTAAGTTTTATTTTTCCTAGGGGACGAGCAAAGGTTTAGCTTGGGGGTGTTCTTGATAGTCGTTAAGTACAATTTCAACCACGAATTATCATAATAATTAAAGGGAGAACTAAATTTCTTACACATATCTATACCTATACTAATTGGGCACTTTCTACGAGCTCTCACGTTAACTAGAGATAATTGACCGTTGATTAGATTGATCTTAGAATCAGAGCCGTAGATCCTGTTTGATTTAACATTGTGGGCCAGTTTTTTTCTACTTTGTGGGCCCTTTTTAAAGCCTATCAAACGCTCCAACTGCAACCGTGTTTAATCGGATTAACAGTTACATATACTAACGTTATCGCGTATCCAATCTATGCACGCAGCTTTCTTATTTTTGTCTTATGTTGCATCTCGATCCAGTTTCCGCCATTGGCCATGCTAATATCGCTCGAATGCACATTGACGAGGCTCAGAAGCAGCCTTCTATTGATTGTGCCCGAGTCGTCGTATCAATCTCTGCTGCCGTGTTCGACTCTGCCGGCGATCAGATCAGGACACGGCAGGCTATATGTCGATCTCCCTGACCCTGCACCCAAGGATTTTTGTCAACCAGACGCACTGCGACCGCTCACTTCTCCTATTCTGGTATTACTTTATCCATCAAGATTTGATCCAAGTTGATCTGCAGCTACTATAACTCTATTTTAATGCAAGATTCATTTTTTTACAGGTTACTCATCTAAAATTTTGTATAAATTAATCTCAGCTATTGTGATCTTGATAGCATAATTTTGAGGGAGTTTGTAAGGTATATTTATTTGCTATTAAGTTTATTTCTCCCATGTTCTCTATAAGCAACCAATTCGCTTTACTGTCTTTCATGTTTTTCTTTTTTGTCTTTACTTTACAGTATCAATATCAACTTAATTCTGAAATTCAAAATTAATAGTTAGCAGTACTGAGCTGCTCAGGTACGTACAGTTCTATTTTTTTTATTAACCAAGACTCTCAATTTTAGCTTCTATTGTACTTTTTTATTTTCCAATCAAAATTGGATTCTAATTCCGTTCTTCCCTCATCCAAAATTTGAAACGATACGAATCATTACTCGCCCCAGCCATCATATAGCTCTATGAGTTTCGGATATTAGATTAAACACAAACCAAAAATTCACTTGCATCCAAGAAGATCTATCAGTGATAGTCCAATCTACAATCTACGAAGGTATTCCATCAAAATCATAGGTCACATGTGACCTATTTAAGAATAATTTTAGGCAGAGAACATATATAGATAGTATATATTGTCTATATATATGCACTACGTGGAGTCAGTGTAACATTCATGGTCAATTGGTCATGTCGTTGGATTTTTATCCTCCTATGTCAAATTTACTTAATAAGTAGTCCCAGTACCACTAATAAACCAGTTGCTTCATCTGGAAATATTTGTTCTATTTTAGTAGATCAATACGTAATTTATTTGACACAAATAATTTAGCATGACTAATTAGCATTTGATATCGTTACACACTTTTAAAAGTCCTTTAATATGGGTTGTGCCTACTACTCGCTATCTGTCGTTTATAGCATGTTTACGTAACTAATAAAACACTCCCGTAAAAATCATGAATGTGGACCATTAAATTTAGAAATTAGAAATTAACAAAATAAATATTAGAACGGATTATATATAATTACTAATTTTGGTTTCTTGGAACTTATGTTTAGAACATTAGTACACATAACTTACATTAAAAAGATTTTACTTATAAATTTGACATATTCAACATATAATTAAATTAATTGATGTTTATGACACGTATCGATAAATAGCGTGCAACGCACGGGTTGACGGCTAGTTAAAATAATACGGAGGGAGTAATTCAACTCCAAAGTGGAGTCGAACTCAACAGACTACCCATACCCCTTGGCACAAGCAGGCAGCACAGTTATATGTATGTGATTGTAAAATGCATGTGAAATGAATATGGGGATTCTGAGGCATGGATGCATGTATGCAAAATATATCTTGGGATTCAAAGGACTAGTTATGTGAATATATATATATCTCTATTTCCGTCATTTTTTACAGGCATAACTAACAATTCTATAAGGCTATGCAATAAAACGATTTTTTTAAAAAACCTCATCAATAATGGGTTACAACCTAACCCCGTCACAGGTAAGCCCCACCTGACGGGTTAGAACAACATCCTACCATCGATAGTCATCCGTAATGCACGCTAACCCATCAAAGGTGTAACAGATGTAGTAGAAATAAACCTTCTCCATTGGATCTAATCTAATGAATGGCTCACCGCTCACGTACATTCAACAAGGGTATTAAAAAAAATCCTACCGAACATATGTGTAGTGTATTCTTGTATCTCAGTGTTACCAAGGATGGTGATCAAGAAGATATAACGCCACCGTCACCCCTTGTAGCCGTGAGTTGCTAAATTATTTTATAAATATTGCGCCATGTTTTGCATAGCTTGGTTAATTGATCGTTACCGTAGCTTGTTTTCAATTCTATGTAAATATTCAGAAGTACTGATATGTTGAAATCATTTACACTGAGGTCCAATTACTTCGTTTAGACTGAGTTTCAATAATTCCTCCCCTCCATGTTCAAAAACAAATTTTATTTTACTTCTTGGAATCAATATATGTATATACAGTAGCAATTTTATAGCTGGAGAAATCCAAATAGTCCCCTAAAATTTGATTAAAAGTCTATCTAGCTCTCTAAACATCCGCACTAAAGTTCTACAGTAATCTATTATCTATCTATCTATTATATACTAAAAGTCCATTAAACTTTCGAGAGATTTTAATATATGCAATATATATATACTTTTGTTATGACTTTCAAATATTTTTTCGTTACTTACAATTTCATAAATAATTCAAGTAATGCTATTTTAGGATTTAGAATAGTACCTATTTTTATATTATTTCCTTTTTCTCTTATTGATTTGGCAGCTTGAGAGAACTTTCACATGGTGGAGAAGTGGTTTTTCTTCCCAGGTTCGTAACCCCTAATACTAGTCGCCGTTTTTCAACCGGGACTTTGAATCCGGGACAAAGTCGCTATCTTTAGTCCCGGGTGAAATAACGGGAATAAAAATGATTTTTATCTCGGTTGGTGTGACACTAAGGACTATAGAGGCAGACGGGTTGCTTCTTTATTCTTTTTCTCTCTTTCATTATTTTCATTATTTTTAATATATTATATTCACCTAACCTACCCGGTCCTATTCAAAACAATCATCCTCAAATTGCTTCAATCCAAAATGACTCATTCAATACATCCAAAATCTAAAAAAAATTACATAACACTTCTAAAATTCAATCACTATTTATATCTCCACAATCAAACACATCATACAACATTCAGCTCAGATTCTCAAAAAAAAACAAAAGAAAACACTGCAGCGCGCTCGCTGCCGGCGGCCTGCCGGCGCCCGCCGGAAGGCCGCCGCTCGCGCGGCGCCGGCGCGCCCTCATCTGCGCCGGCACGCAGGCCACAGCGCAAGGCCGCCGGCGGCCACCGGCTCGCCACGCGCCGGCCGCGAGGGCCGGCGGCCGCGCGCCACGCCCCGTCCGCGAGGCCCTGGCGGCCGCGCGCGCCGGCCGCTGGCTCCGCGCCGGCCTGGCCCTCACCCGCACCGCTGCAGTGTAGAGAGGAGAGGAGAGGAATAGATAAAGGTTGGAGGAGAGAGTTAAAAGGAGAGGAGGAGAATAAGGTTGAGGAGAGGAGGAGGGAGGAGTTAAAAGGAGAGGAGGAGATACCTCGATCCAATCGCGCAGGCCTCTCGATCTCCGCGTCGATTCTTTTTCTTCCCCGGTTGCGTGTTACCAACCGGCGACTATAAATCAAAATCTTTAGTCCCGGTTGGTACACCCAATCCGGGAGTAAAGTGTATAGCGATCTTTTTTCCGCGTTTGGTGGTTACCAACGCGGGACTACAAAATATATGTTAAGTCCGCGTTGTAAACACCAACCGGCTACTAAAGAATTGGAAAGTACGCCCCTAGAGCTTTAAAACCGGCTAAAGTTTTTTTGTCCCGGTTTTTAATCCAAACCGGGATATTGTGAACTCTGGTCCGACCAAAAGATGGTTCTCCACCCAGTGTTTCCACGCTAAAATAATACCCGTGATGTTCATTTTACATGTTTGTGTTTAAATAAAACATGCAATTGAAATACACGGTACAACTTATTTATTAGTTTTCAAATCTAGATAATTATAAAATTCTGAATTTTGTGTATTTTGGATTCTCACTGCACTTTATATTTGAATCAATTGCTTGCTCAAATTATGTACTGAATTTAGAAAAATGACAGCGTGGTTCAACATAGGATTAAAAACTCTCAATATTTGTTATATAACATATATCATATGAATACCATACATGTTACCTATTCAGTTTTATATGGAAACAAACTATATTAAATATGACCCCTGCAAGCACGGGCTACGGCTAGTATCAATATAAATAATGTAGTTCCACTGGTACTTGGAGAATTGCTTGTATGCGGATTTTATACCACACAGTGAAAGGAAATTGAGGCCCAACATGCAAAGAAACACCTCCGGCAAATCACCTGCAGCACCCGGATTCCTGGAGGGTTCACCACAAGTCCAGCCCCTCTTTTGATCGCATCCTTTTTCCCCAGATTGCCCGTGCTCAAACGACCTAAGTGTCACACCCTGAAGCTTCTCCTCCCAAGCCTAAATTAAATTTATAAATGGTCCGCAAGAAGTATCGGTGTAAAGCAAGAGTAATCCTAATAACTCAATGCAAATAATAATGAACTGGCATGTGGAATTTTCTTGAGTTTCCATGTCGAAATTCGCTAACACGATTTTCAGTGAAATTTTCAGAGCCTCGAATATTTTAACCAATTAAAAATGAGCACGTGGCAATTTTAAATTCCTGGGAAAATCTTTTTCCTCTTTTCTTTTTCTTTTTTCCCTTTTTTTTCACCCCTTTTGGGCCGTGGCCCAATCCACCCCGTCGCCGTGCGCACCTTCTCCTTGTGGGCCGGCCCAAAGCCCAGGCGGCGCCTCCCTCCTCTCCCGGGGTCGCGACAGGTGGGGCCGCACCTGGTCGGGCTTCCCAACCTCCGGCTGCCGCCACGTCGCACGACCCGCCGTTAAACGCCGCCCCCGCCTCCTCCGGGCCAGTCGGCGGGCGCGGCGTGGCCCGCCTCTCCGCGCCCACCTCCTCACTCTTGCTCTCGCGTGTCACGAGATGGGCCCTCTCTCTCTCTCCACTCCACCTTCCCACGTCGGCCGGTCGAAATCGGGCCCCGGGCCGTTCCCGCCTTCCCCGCCTATAAAATCCCCCCTGTATCCTCCCTCAACTTTTCTTTTGGCCAGCCGTCTCTCCGAGCTCTCCATCGGTCTTCGCGCCGTCCCACCCGCCGACCGGCTTTCCCCGCTACTCCGGCCGCCGCTAGCCGCCGCTAGGCTCGCCGCGCAACACCGCCGTCGCCGGCGTCGGGTTCGCATGGTCAAGGGCGCACCTCCGTCCGCCCTCTCCGTGAGGTCCGTCGCCGAGCCCGCATCCCCTCGCACTCCCGGTGGCACCACCTCCACCGCCGCCTTCGGCCATGGTTTCCGATCGCCGTGGTTCATCTCCTCCTTTTAATCTCTCTCTTTCTCTCTTAGGGCATCCCGGAGCTTCGTCCGCCCGTACGCCGTCCTTCGTGGCTCGCCGTCGCGTTTCACCGTCGTTCCCTCCACCGCCAGCCCCTTCGGTGAAGCACCCTCCTCTCTATTCCGTCCTCATCCTCCTAGCCCGCGCCGCCTTTTGCGCCGCGCCTCCGCCGACGGTGTGCGTGCGCAACGTGCGCGCGCGCGCCGCTTGCCATGGCCGGCTGCCGGCTTGTGCCGAGCCGAGCCGAGCCAGGGCGCCGCCGACGTCCGATGGCCCGGGCCGATCCGGGCGTCGTCCGTGGACCGGCGGTGGAATTCCGCCCCGTGGTCCGGTCACGGTAGACGCACCGGTGCGCCGCTGAAATGCGCGCTGTCGGCCGGGCTCCCTTTGATGAACGTCAGCCTGGGGGTTTTTGCCGCATAAATGATTTAAGGACTTTTTTTAATGTATAAACACAGTGAATCTTCTAAAATTCATAATAATCATCGAGTCGTTTAAAGCCCATTCAGTCTCAGTAAATCAAGAAAAATGTGTAGAATCCATTAAATGTTTTGTTCTCTGTTTAATAGTCTTATAGACTGTTTGCATTGTTTGCCTTGGTATGTTCGCTTGATTCCGGCTCTTCCCGGACGCTCCGGTGTATTTCGAGATAGTCGTCAGGTTCTCCAGTAGCAGAGCAAAGGCCAGTCATGCCTGTCACTTGATTCTGTTGATCATATTTGGCAGTGTT
>CM020184.1:9709179-9740868 GCA_009805545.1 Oryza longistaminata
CCTAATGTTTTCTTTCAAATACTGCATTTGTTTTGCAATAATACTATGGGATGTTTACCTATTGTTACAGCCATGCTATTTTGGTACCATGCTCCTTTGTTAGCTTGGGTTATAACATGAATAGATTTTGGACTAGGAATTGCTTAGCCATGCTTAGTTCAACTAGCACACATTGGGGAAAAATCCTATTAAAATATAGACTGCAGGTTCTAATGGTAATGTTGGATTAGTACCACCGCTTTGGTGTGGTTAATTAAAATGAATCACATGGTGGGCTGTGGGTGCATGGTTTTGCTAGTCGCACCCATGGCAATTAAGGATCGGTTCGCGGGAAACCCTGGAAGAACTCCTCGTACTTACCACAAGCCAGCGTGGGCAACGGCTGGGCTTGTAGTGTAGCTTTTCTCTAGCTGACGCATCCAGGCAAGGGTGGGCGTGATGGAGTTTGGATGGGCCCTGCGACGGCCTATGCGGCTTCCGGATTCATCTAGGCACGAGAGGGGACTGCCCGTCGCCCGCTGGGGACGGGGGTGAAACCTGAGGTGTGGTGTGCTTGGCTAGAGGGGGTTATGCGAAGGGTCCTGTCACGGCCTCTTTCCGGTATGTCGTGGTGACATGTCGGCGCACGGAAACGTGTCGTGGGGCTGTGTCTTGTGGGTACAGTTGTACACCTCTGATCAGAGTAAAACTATTCGAATAGTCGTGCCCGCGGTTATGGGCGGTCAACCAGATTCACCGTGATTAGTCTTATCCTAGTTTAGTCTAATGAAATTGGACAGTACAGGTGGATGGTTGGGCCTGTTGCAACGTGGGGTAGCGTTGGACAGTGGATGATTAATATTGGTTAAATTATTACAACAGTTTTTCGCATCCAACTTCTGTTTATAAATGCCAGTATTATGCAAATGAACCTGTATAGCTATCCCTTGTTAAATCCCTGCATCATACCCCGTTCCGGTATGACTTGCTGAGTACAGTGGATAGTACTCAGTCTTCCTCTATTTTCCCCAACCCCAAAGTATGAGTATGTGTCCGACGGTGGTTTCTCCGAGGAGTAGGCTTCGTCCGTGCCGTCGAGGATGCCTGTGGAGTGGTGTTCCCGCTGCAGTTTAAGTCAAGGCTTAGCTCCTGTTATCTTTCGTTTTTCCGCTGCATTTATGTAAGACTTTTATGATGTTTGTAAGACGTGGATCTGTATGTCAACATTGTCGTTTGTGTACCCCGGCCGGTCCTGGACGGGGATTTTAATGCACATTCTGCTTGGAATTCTATTCGGGAATTTATGGGCGCGACATAAAGTGGGGGCCAAACCTATAACACCTTGAAAATTTCAGTTTTGAAATACGAAGCTAAAAATTGATAATAACCAAAAATCTTTTCAAACTTTCTTGCATGCTGGAATTTATTGGGTTTTATTTCCCGTTTTCTTGCTATGCATGGGCGAAAGGACGGACGTCTGAGAATATGCTTGTACTTTGATTTAAGATATTATTTATTCAAAGAACCATGGTTATGAAATATGTTAATATTGCAAGTACCAATTATTTTCCTCAAAACCCTTTTCTATGTATTAAAATCTCATTGATGTATTTGTTTTATAAATAAGGACATATATTACAGTTTTGGATGAAAACCCTCTAAGGGATAGTTCATTAAAACAAATACTATTTTGCAAAGGAAATATAATTTTGATTATTTTCTAAGAATCCTTAAAAAGGAACAAGTCCTTTGGAAAATAACTTGGAAATGACATCTAGTAGAAAATTATTTGTCAAAATCTTATTTGCAAAGTGAATCCCTAAAAAGGCTATTTTAAAAGAGAAGGTTATCTCAGATAAAGTCTTGTTTCCCTCTTCGAGAGGCTTAGCCTGGCTCACATAATAAAATTTGTTAGGGGCAATTGCATCACTGCCCCCACTTTCGAAGCCAATTGCTATTTTACCCCCATTTTTTAGGGTTTGGAGTTTTACCCCCACTTTTTGAATCTGAATCAGCCGTATACCCCTACTTCTAACAGCTGGTTTTAACAGTGTTAGTTGCAGAAAAAAGGACATTTATACCCTTGGTGGTTATCGCATTTTTGCCCCCATTTTTTTCCAGCTTTGTGTGATTTTGTCTCTATTTTGTGATTTCAGCTTTTGTGATGAGCATTTCGACCAAATATGAGCATCTACTAGGCAATTACAAAATTTGACCAAAATATGAATAAAATTTCGACAGCATTTACAAAATTTGAACTAAAAGTGCCCGCCGGTAGGCCCTTGACGCGGCTGTCCGCCAGCATTGACGCGGCTGCCCCCGCCCTCGACGCGACGCCCGTCGTCGCGTGCCGCGCCTCGGCGCCCGCGGACGCGCCACGGCGCACGCGGCGCGGCCCCTGCCACTCCGTCGCGCAGCGGCCGCCGCTGCGTCTCCTGCGCGCGCCCGCGGCCACCGCTACGCCGTCCACCCGCCTCTCGACGCGGCTCGTCACCTTGCGTGCGCCCGCGGCCGCGTCGCGCCTCCACACGCGCCCGTAGCCGCCGACGCGCATCCGACGCGCCGCGGCACCGCGCCGCGTCGCGCCCAGCCTCGCGCGGCCGCCGTTCGCCTTGCGTGCTACGCGCGGCCCGCCACTGCCGCTTTGCCGCGCGCCCCGACGCCGCACGCCACCCACGGACCGCCGTCGCCGCCTTCGCCGCCGTGGCCGCCGCCGCTGCCTCCGCGTGCAGCTGCCCACGCCCGAGTGCGTCCACGCCTCCGCTTCGCGCGCACGAACTGACGCACAAAACTTCTGCCCGCACGAAACACACTCAGGCCTTATCCATTCCCTCAGGGGTAGAAAGGTATTTCATATTTCCTTTTGTATTCTTTAACACAAAACGTGGGACCCACCAAACGGCTGTCACAAGTGAGGGTAGACGGCTGGTTCAGATTAAAAAAGTGGGGGTAAAACTGCAACCCTAAAAAGTGAGGGTAAACAGCAATTGGCTTTGAAGAGGGGGCAGTGATGCAATTATCCCAATTTGTTATTATTTGTGTGTGTTTAGTTTGGCGCCAAGATCTCGATTCAATCCACTCTCCCCTAAACTGTCCTTTTGTTCGACGTCTTCCCCTGTCCCCTACCCACTCCGTCTATTTTGGTTAAGCGCTTTGGTGCTAATCCAATCAAAGACCAGAAGCTCTCTCCTTCTGTCACAATGTTAACTCTCTCTCTCTCTCCTCTCTCTCTCAAACTCTTGGAATCCTACGGTTAAATTGAAACCGTCTATCGATTTGATTCGATAATTCCCTCGAAAATCTAAAATCATTCGACGGATTTATTTATCATACGTTGACTCAAATATCTCCAATTTTATCCTTACCTTGAGACCCTACTAGGTCGAATGGATTTGTTGCCATATGCCGTTCCCAACGGGGGATCCTAAGGCGATCGTTGCCTAGAGATGGGGGTAGCCGATCGATCCGAACGGGTGATCCTAATGGCGATCGATCGCCTGGAGATGGGGCAGCGATCCATCCCCTCCCCTCTCCCTCCCTCTACTGGTTTTCCTTTTTTGGCACCGCAATACTTTCCTATTTTACTAATTTATGCACCTAAAGTTTATTATACACCTCAAGTTTTTACACATCTAAAGTTTAGAAGACCAAAGTTTATAAGTCAAAAGTTTATATATCCTTCAAATTTGAATTTGATTCAAATTTTTTTGTAAATATATAGTATTTCCATACATTTAAAGTTTTATACACCTAAAGTTTATATACGCCAAAGTTTATAAGTAAAAGTTTACATACCCGTTCAAATTTTGAATTTGAATTATATTCTGATTCAAATTTGAATTTGAAATTCAATATTTTCTCTATATAGTAATTTTTTATGCATCTAAAGTTTATAGACCTAAGTTTATAAGTCAAAAGTTTACATACCCGATTCAAATTTGAATTTGAATAATTATCTGGATTCAAATTTGAATTTGAATTCAAATATTTTCTATATATAGTATTTCTATACATCTAAAGTTTATACACTTAAAGTTCATAGACCCAAAGTTTATAAGCCAAAGGTTTACATAGCCGATTCAAATTTGAATTTGAATTCAAATTTTTTATATATAGTTTTTCTATACATAAATTTTTCTAACTTTTTGTTTTTCTAAAAAAAAATTTGTGGTGTACTGTAGTAGGAAGAAAAGAAGGGGAGGAGGAAGGGGGGGAGAGGAGGGAGGAGTGTATCGAGTATAGGGGAGGGGGCGGACGGGTGATCGTTGGGCGGACGGGGGAGCGATCACCCGCCCATTAGCATTTCCGGTTCCCAACACCCCTCTGTCTTACCGTCATTCATTCATTCAAGCAATCACAATGACTACCGTTGAAATTGTAAGGTATTTGCAAGTGTCCTAGAGAAGATGGTAGTTCTGTCTGGACTTGGGGAGATAATCCCTTTGCCCCCTTCAGCTGTGACACATGAAAGACAGGATGAATCTGGCTGGAAGCTGGAAGCTGGAGACGATAAGCAATTGCTCCCACTTTGCCAATAATCTGGAAGGGACCAAAGTAACGAAATGACAGCTTGTGATTTGCCCTGTTGGCCACAGAAGACTGCACATAGGGTTGTAATTTGAGATAAACCCATTCCCCAAGTTGAAATTCTCTTAAACTTCTCTTTTTATCAGCCAAGTGTTTCATCTGCTGCTGGGCTCTATTCAAATGGTGCTGAAGTAATTGTTGCATGAGTTTCCTCTGCTGTAGCCACTGATGCAGATCAGGTATGGCGCAGTCATTCATAGAGATGCTAAAGTGACTTGGACTGTACCCATAGAGTACTTCAAAGGGAGTTTTGTTCAAAGTTGAGTGATAAGTACTGTTATACCAAAATTCAGCTAAGTACAGCCAAGAAGACCATTTTGTGGGTGTAGCATGAACAAAATATCTTAAGTAGATCTCTAAACACTGATTCACCCTTTCTGTCTGACCATCAGTTTGTGGATGATAGGCAGAACTCATATGCAACTTGGTTCCAGATCTGATGAAAAGTTGCTCCTAGAATTGGCTAGTGAAAATTCTATCCCTATCTGAAATAATAATTTTGGGCAGCCCATGCAATTTATAGACATGCTGCAAGAATTGTATAGCTACACTACTGGCAGAAAAAGGATGAGACAAGGGAATGAAGTGAGCATACTTGGAGAATTTGTCCACCACCACTAAAATGCAGTTATAATGATTCGACTTAGGTAGTCCTTCAATGAAATCCAGTGATATAGATTGCCAGGCGCCCTCAGGTACTAGCAGAGGTTGCAAAAGTCCAGGATATTTAGATCTGTCTGGCTTGGCCTGCAAGCAAACTTGACAAGATTGAAGCCTATTTTGTATCATTCTCTTCATACCAGACCAAGCAAACATTCCCTTGACTCTTCTGTAAGTGGCAGGAAACCCAGAATGTCCCCCAATAGGTGTTGCATGCAAAGCATCAGTTATTTTGTTTTGAAGATCTGTGTCTTGCCCCAGCCAGATTCTGCCTTTGTACTTGAGAATTCCTTGCTGTAAAGAAAAGTTAGGTTTGGCTGCTGGATTGAGAGCTAACTCTGCAATCCATTGTTTAGCTTGAGTATCCTGCTCATAGCTCTGTAAAACTTCCTGCAGCCACAGGGGTACACATTCAGATATAGAAACCAATTCAGATTTTTCATCAGGATCTTTTCTTGATAAAGCATCTGCTACAGAATTATTCACTCCTTTCCTATAACAGATTTTGTACTGAAGTCCCATTAACTTGGTGTAAGCCTTTTGCTGCCAGGGTGTGTGCAATCTCTGCTCAGACAGATGTTTCAAACTGTGATGGTCAGTTAGAATTAAGAACTCTCCATGCTGTAAATATGGTCTCCAATGATCAATAGCCAATAAAATAGCCATATACTCCTTTTCATATGTGGAAAATCCTTTGGATTTGGGTCCCAATGCTCTGCTCAGAAAAGCTATAGGATGCTTATCCTATGACAATACTGCTCCAATGCCTTTTTCACTGGCATCTGTCTCCACTGTAAACTGCTTGGTGAAATCTGGAATAGCTAACACAGGGGCTGACACTAGTGCATGTTTCAAGCGTTGAAAAGCTCTGTCAGCTTCTTCTGTCCACCTGTATGGTACCCCCTTCTTCAGAAATTGAGTGAGTGGTTTGCATATGACACCAAACCCTTGAACAAATTTTCTGTAATAGCCTGCCAAACCCAAGAATCCTCTCAATTTCTTCACAGAATTAGGAATTGCCCAGTTAACTACATCCTGTGTCTTTTTTGGATCAGTTGATAGTTGATACTCCCTTGGGTCCAATGATATGACCTAAGTAAGCAATTTCTTGTTGTGCAAAGGAGCATTTGCTCAGCTTGATCTTCCAGTTGTGTTTTGCTAGCAGCTGCAATACAGTTCTCAAGTGGTCCAGATGTGATGCTAAGGTGGGACTGTAAATCAATATGTCATCAAAGAATACAAGTGCAAATTTCCTTAAGACAGTAGCTAATGTATCATTCATGGCACTCAAAAATGTGGCTGGAGCCCCTATCAAGCCAAAGGACATGACCTTGTACTCATAATGACCAGAATGGGTTTGAAAGGCTGTTTTGGGTTCTTCTCCAGCTACCATCCTTATCTGATGGTATCCAGCTCTTAAATCTAATTTGGAAAACCATTTGGACCCAGCTAACTCATCAAGCAACTCCTCAATAATTGGAACGGGGTACTTGCTTTTAATAGTGATTGCATTCAGCTGTCTGTAATCAATGCACAGTCGCCAAGTGCCATCTTTCTTTTTGACAAGGAGTGCTGGGGATGAAAAGGGACTTTGACTGCGCTGAATTACTCCAGTCTTCAGCATTTCTTCTATTTGCCATTCAATTTCATTTTTGAGAGTAGGTTTATACCTGTAGGGTCTTAAGTTCACTGGTTGAGCCCCTTCAATCAGTGGTATCTGGTGGTCACAATGTCTGGCAGGAGGTAATCCAGATGGTTCCTGAAACAATTCTTGAAATTCTTGAATGATGGGTTTAACTGATTCAGGAATGTCAGCAGGAGCTTGTACCACCACTGGTTGCAATTGCACCATACAGAGCACAGAATCGGTTTTGGCCATGCCTTGAAGTTGATGAAGTGAAACTGGTTCACATTGATCGAGCCTTGGCAGCAAACCTTGTAATCTGACCACTTGCTTTTCATGTGTAAATTCTAACCACTTATGAGCCCAATCAATCTGCATGGGGCTGAATTGTTCTAGCCAATCCATTCCTAGAATCACATCATAGCTGCCCAGTTGAAGCAGTCTGAAATTGGTTTTAAACTGACTTCCTTGAATCCACCATTTGCATTGGGGTATGACTTGGGAACAGGACAACTGCCCACCATCAGCTATCTGCACCTTCAAAGGGGAAGACAGGGTATGGACACCAAGTAAGTTAGAACCCATCTGTTCATCAATGAAGGAATGTGTACTCCCAGAATCAACTAACATTAGCATCTCCTTGTTCTGTACCCAACCCCTCAATTTGATAGCCTTTGATGATTCTGTGCCATGTAAAGCTTGGGAAGAGATTGACATAAGAGCATCTTCCTCCTCAGGTATACTGCTAGGATTAGATATAACCTCCAAATCATTCTGCAGGGGCATCCATAAGTTCTTCAACTACATGTAACTGAACTGATGCTGCACATTTATGGTCTCTGCCCCACCTTTCCCCACAAGTGAAACATAACCCTTTTGATTTTCTATAGGCCTTCAAGGCTGGCACCCTGTCATCTCTGGTTCTGCTAGAATCTCCTGCTCTCTTATCCTCAGGAGACTGTACTGGAATTGTTCTAGTAGAGGTTCCCAGAGAAGAGAAGGTGGTGGTACTCTTGGGAGTGGTTTTCACATAGGTTCCATTGCTCATACTTCTGAAATTCACAGGCTTAACTTCCCCCAAGGCTTCTTCCTGCAGTAAAGCAAGAGAACAGGCTGTATCCAGGTCCTGGGGTCGCTGCATCATGACCATGGATCTAATGTCATCCCTGAGACCTTCCATAAATTTTGTAATGAAATAGATGGTCGGTGCAGTAGATTCATAGACCATTAGCTGGTACATGACACTATCAAAACGTTCTACATAGTCCCCTACTGAAGAACTCTGTCTAATATGAATCCACTGTCGAATCAATGCTTGCAATCTATCACGAGAAAACCTTGCACAAACCTTCTCACATAGATCCGGCCAAGTAATCCCAATAAGCTGATTACGAACAGAATGCAGCCAAAAAGCAGCGTTGCCACAAAAGTTCAGCGTTGCCACCTTCACCCAATTCTGTGGAAGGATTCCATACACATCGAAATACACGTTGCAATTGGCTCGCCACATGTGAGGATTGTCACCATTAAATTGAGGGCAAGTCATAGGAGGGATACTACCCGAGTACCCAGATGAATTCCCAGCAAAATTACTCTGCATTCCTACTGAATCGAAACCATAAGTATTGGGGGAGGTGAGATTTGGATCACGCATACCCTGGCGCTGCGTGGG
This sequence comes from Oryza longistaminata, assembly GCA_009805545.1. NCBI lineage: Eukaryota > Viridiplantae > Streptophyta > Magnoliopsida > Poales > Poaceae > Oryza > Oryza longistaminata. Next base: position 9,717,702 of record CM020184.1, read on the forward strand.
GGTGATGAAATTGTTGGTGTCCGCAGCAGTGTCTTCCTTCTCTACCATCGCCGCTTGGGGTCGATTGCCTTCCAGAACCTCAACCTTGGTGCTGAGTACCCTGAGGGCGGAGTTCAACTCCTCCACCCGCTTCTCGACTTGGGGAAGACGGCCATCCACCGCCGTCTTGAGCTCGAGCAGATCCGCGCGGGTCCGCTCCTCCGCCGCCTCCCTCTTCTTCTCATTCGCCGCGATTGTCTTCAACAGCAAATCGAATTTGCCCTCCACATCCATGAGTTCCTCTCTCTCTCTCTCTTGCACCTAATCCCGCTCCGAACTCAGCTAACCAATCGGGGCAAGTTTCCTTTTCACGGAAATTCCACCTCGAGAGGCAGATTTCCAATCCCCGATCCGGAATTTCACAGCCGAGTCAAGAGTTTAGTGGGATTTGAGCGCTCTGATACCAAGTTGATAGGATCTCCAACAATTGTCTCCGAATTTCTCCCTCAAATTAATTGGATAATAGAGTACGCATACAAGTTTCTCAACCCCTCGGGATCGAGCCGCCGCCGCCTACGCCACCGCGTATCCAGTTAATCGCCGAGTTCTTCCCTACTCCTCTGTTTCGTTTTATTACAGACAATCTTAGCATCCCTCTCTCACACGCCAACTAACATGACAGCTGGCTAATGGACTCATTTGGCCCACTGATCTCCCACGTAGCGCAGATTGGGCCTCCTCTGTCTTGGGCCTAGCTTCTGTAGGCGATCCGTCTTGAAGTCCATCTTGGCTCCCTCCTTGTCAGCTGTTTGCTCCTTGGCGCCTCCATCTTCCCGAGCTACACCGTCTTGCTCCTTGGTATCCAGCACCTGGTCTTGTCGCTCGTCTTGTACCTCAGGCCGTACTGACGAAGGCCTGACATACAGTCCATTGTACAGTCCAATTATACGGAGCCAAATCAAATTACAACTCCCTAGCAAATTACAAAACTTCCTAGCAAAACATCCAATTATCCTATTACACTTGACCCATTCTTTTCTCTGCCAACCCAGCCCATGCCTCCCTCTCCCTTAGGCAGCCTAACATAAGTCTACTTTGCCTCCCTCAGCCGACACAGCATGAATGCACATAAGGTGTTCGATGAAATGCCTGCAAGCCATCACACATATTTGAGTCAAATTGTTGCTGCCATCAAATAGCTGGGTCCCCTCCTCAACAACATCCCCTGCACCCATGCTCCCAATCCACCAAATGCATCCCCAAAACACAGGTAACATGAGTAGAGACCACACCAAATGAGAAGAGCCAAGTTCACAGAGCCACACTTACCTTGTCCTGTGGCGATGTCCACACGACCGCCACAAACCTATAAAACCGCCGCCAAAGCCCAGCACCACCGCGCCTCTCAATTTCCTTCTTCTTCTCCTGCACCTGCTCTGCCACTGTCGCCTCATTCCCAGCGCATTCGCAGCCGCTTCGCTGCTTGCTCCGCCGCGGCTGGCCACGAGCCGAGCCTCCGTTGGGCAAGGGGTTGAGGTTGGCCGCCGCGTCGTCCCGTGAACTCCCTTGCACGAACAAATGAACGGACATCAGAACGATCGAACTGTGAACTTTGGAACGTAATCAAACAACAAAAGCTTGCTTTCGAACTGGAACCGAGGACGTAATCAAACTAAAAATCGAACTAAAACTGAGGTTCGAACCTCTGTGGACGTGATCGAGCACTTGGCGCGCGAGGACGAACCGTGAGCCGAGCAGTACCTCGACGCCCGTCGACCACGCTCGGTGTGCCTCTACCCGACTGCCGCGAGGTGAGCACCGTCCCCCCTTCCTCCCCTTGCTCTCCTTCCTCCTAGCCATTCTTCTCCTTGCTGTGCCGATGCCGCCGTCGAGCGCACCGTCGCATCCTCCTCACGCGGCTGACGCCTAGCTGGCTCGCGCGCCGACCTCTACCTGCATCACCTTTTCCCTCGAGCCAAGGCTGCCCTCCCCCTCTCCCTGTCCACGCCTGGCCACCGCGCAGCCGCGCCTGGTTGTCGACCGCGCCGCCCCGACACCCCCACTACCGCGTTGCACCGACGAGTCAATCGCCGCCTTGTCATCACCCAAAACATCTTCCCCCATCCACCGACGTCACAGCCACCACGACCGCCGCCTTGTTGTCTCCCTCCTCTTTCCCCACCGCCACTAGCCCGACGCGAACTCCGCCGACCCCACCGGGTCACCACCGACACTCCCCCCCCCACCCCCGCCGCCTGACTCCTCCTTCCACCATCGCCTGCCCCTCCCCACAGCAACCTCCCTCCTCCTCTCCTTCACGCTGCCACAAAACCGTGACCCTAAATCACAAAACCGGATATTTCGACCCCAAACTCTTAAAATCGGTGCAATTTGACTCCCTTGACGGTTTTGAAGGACGGTTTTGCTGACGTGGAGCCTACGTGGCGGTATTCATTGGGTCTCCTTTACACATGGTGTTTAGGTGACATGTAGAATTAAAAAAAAAATGTGTAGGACCTAATTATCATTGACAGATAAAAGAAATTGTGGGACCCCCGTGTCCCTTCTCTCTCTCCCCTCCCTCCAGTTCCTTCTCCCTCCTCGCCGCTCCCTCACTCTTTCCCGCGGCGGCCGGAGACGGTGGTGAGCGGCAGAGGCGCGGACGTGGCGCGGAGGCCTGCGAGCGGCGGAGACGGCAACGCCCGGGATGAGCTCCACCGCCTCCTCGCTGGCCAAGATCGAGTCGGTGGTCACCACGTAGGAGCTCAGCGACGTGCTATTCGTCTCCGCTGCGGGTGTCGTCGCGACGATCGACTGACGCACCACGTGACGAATGACGCCTTACGCTTTTTGGAGTACTCGAGATCGAACAAGCGATGCGGTGGTGGTGTGATTTCATTTCACGGGACAACGAGAGAGAGGGGAGGGAGCATATGGATTGGGAGCAGCTGCCGATGGAAATACTATCGAGGTGGTGCATGGCAGGGGTAACAGGTTAATAGCTGCTGATGGGAATACTGCTCGGACTTGATGTGCCTGATCCTATGTGCCTGCGTTCACCACCACATCGCATGCAACCGCGTCGTCCATGACGTCGGCGTCAGTAGAGAGGGAGGACGTCAGGACGAAGGGGCGGCGTAGGTGGCGTGCCCCATGCACAGAGGCGGTCCTCGAGGTGTGAGCAAAGTGGATAGGCCTGCGCGGCGCGGAGGCGAGCGACCCCGGGCGACGCGACGCCCTATGCGGTGAGCCGTGGCATGGCCGCCTCGCGCGTCCCGATCCGCGGTGGCGGTGATGCTCGGCAGGGGCCTGGCCATCTGCTGTCGCTCCTGTGCCGCCTGGTTTTGTGGCGGCAGGGCAGCCGGCCCCACGTGCCTGCGTCCCTCCCCAGCTCCCTTCGCCGCGCTCACTGCCTCCGCCGTCGCCGACCACCCGTCCACGCGCCGTCCTCGCCGTGCGCGCAGTGCGAGCCGCGAGAGAGAAAAGAGCGAGAGAGAGAGAAGAGAGAGGAAGAAGAGAAGAGTATGGCAGGTGGGTCCCACAATTTTTATTAAAAAAACGCTGACTGGATTGCTACGTGTGGGCCACGTTGGACAAAACCGCTCTGAATTGGTTCAGGGGGTAATTCGTCCGATTTGCATAGTTATGGGTGAAGAATGTCCGGTTTTGTAGTTAGGGGGGTAATTCGGACGACCGCGACAGTTCGGGGGTAATTCGTACTTTTTCTTTAAAGAAACTATGATAATATGTAACTCTTTTTGTTTAAAACATCTTAGTTTTATAGATATTGTTAATCAAAATAGCATCTCGAAAGATTGTGGCTCTGTTCGTAAGTAGGAGTTCCCAACTCCCTCCGCCTCGTTTTCCACGTGCACGCTTCCCAAACTGCTGAACGATGCATTTTTTTTAAAAAAAAATTTCTATACGAAAGTTGCTGAAAAAAATTATATTGATCCATTTTTGAAAAGAAAATTTAGCCAATACTTAATTAATCACATGCTAATGGACTACTCCGTTTTCGGTGCGCAGGAGATGGGTTCCCAACCCCTTCTAGCGAACACAGCCCTGTGTCAAAGTCTTAAAATGTTTATATTATCTTACTACCCAATAATATGATAATATCCAGATTTGTAGTTGAAATATTATGTTCAAATTTATAGTATTAAAATTCCCTTGTATTTTGAAACAGAGCAAGTAAGATATTTAAGTTATTGATGTGACACAACACTCATACCACCGTCTACCCCGGCCACGGCATCCAGTTCGTCCGCAACGACGCCAAGGTTCGCGCTGTCCTCCTCCTCATCCTGTGTCTCTTCTTCTTCGCATCCTGTAGGTTATGTCCCCGTTTGGGGATGTGGATGGAGAAGCGCGCCTTTCCGTGCGCCATGTTAAGGGGAAATAAAATTAGAACCTTTTTTTTTTGGGGTGGGGGGGGAGTCACTGAATTCGCACACTACACTCGTCAATAAATTTAGATAGCCAGGAATTTAGATATCACGGTTGTAGTTTTTACAAAGTTTTATGTCTTTGGTACTACTTTGCTGCATTTTGTTTCAAAAAAAGGTGGTACTATAGGCAGGATAGCTTAATTTATTACCTCCATCCTTGTACATGGCAGGAAAACAATATACAATTAACAAATAGAGAGAGACACAGATTATATATACCCTCGGTCCCAAAATATAAGGGATTTTGGGTGATTCATAGACCTATGATATGTCACCTCCACCAAAATCCCTTATATTTTGGGACAAAGGGAGTATGTAATCTTATCTAGTGTTGCCAGTTCTCCATGTCATTATCTTGGTTCAGTAAGGGCTAGGCGCTACAGGGATGGCAGGGCTGGCTTCTAGGTCCAACCTGACTAGTGATTCTAAGCAATTAGAGATCATATTACATAAACGTTAGACAATGAAACACTAAAATAGCAGCACAAGAGCTCCCAAGGATAGTTAGGCGCTTAATTGACCATCTAATGCCTAATCAGGGTGGCTAGGCACCTAGCGCCTAATAGGTGCCTAGGCATATCTTAGGGCTGGCTTTTACAACACTGATTATTATCGTTGAAACTACACAAATCAAACAAGAAAGTCATATTGGCTGGCAAGGTTTCAGCAATAGAAGCAAAAAAGAGAGGAACATTAGATTTTTTTTTTTATGGCTTGGGATCAATGTAATGTCTGTGCTCTTGGTTTTGAGAAGAGGAAGAGGTAGATAGCTTATTTTTGGAACCAAAAAGATAGTTATGTAACTATCTTATTTATTTTCTTTGTTCCCCAAACACCTCAAAGTTTTTATTGCCACAGTATTTTAAACCCAGACACCTCTAAAGTTTTATTGGCATATCATACAAACAAATCATGGTACTCCTAGAAATCTATTGTACTTCCAAATAGGTTGAGGTACTTTGTCATATTTCTGCCAGTCTATTGTTGTTTTGTAATAACAGTGATTTAGTGGAGATATATAATCATTATTAACTTTTTTTTTAGTTTGATGTCTATGTTTCTCAGTCGTTTTCCATTCTGTTTTATGGTTGAGTAGTGGTGGATGCTAAAAGCTGAGCCCTTTTTGGATAACAATGAGGCTTTCATTCAACATAAGTCGCTAGAACATATGAATCTTTATACGCCATATATAGTAAGAGTAATTAAACTAATTACATCAATCATCAAAGAGAGGTGGCTAACTACCTTTGCTGGTATTCATCCCATTAGTTTGTTATATCTGATGCTCTGCCCTATCAATGCTGTTATTTGTGATAAGTAGTGCAGAAGTTTGTTACTGCCTTTCTGGTATACTACTAAACATAACTAGTTTAGCTTTCTCTGATTAAAAGTCTTCAGAATAACACAGATGTTCTCAATTTGACCTTTTTGAGTAATATCTTGCTGTTTTGTGCATTCCTTTACATTTTTTCAATGCTGTATAGCCATGCCAATACCTTTGTATTGTCTTCTTAAAGTGCATTCCTTTACATTTTTTCAATGCTGTATAACCATGCCAATACCTTTGTATTGTCTTCTTAAATTGCATTCCTTTACATTTTTTCAATGCTGTATAACCATGCCAATACCTTTGTATTGTCTTCTTAAATAACACTTTATGTTGAATGCCATTCACGTTTATGTTTTAGATTTTATTGTGCTGGATATTGTTGGCACATTTAGTTACATTTATTTCTGTTCACAGATCTTTCGCTTTTGCCGGTCAAAATGTCATAAAAATTTCAAGATGAAGAGGAATCCTCGTAAGGTTAAATGGACAAAAGCGTACAGGTGCTTGCATGGGAAGGACATGACACAGGTATTTGCTTGCTATTGTTTGATATTCTTTCAGTGGTAAGTGGCAACACATTTTCCACTATGTGAACCACGAGCTGAATTGTTTGATGATATCAATCAGGACTCCACCTTTGAGTTTGAGAGGAAAAGGAACAGGCCAGAGCGCTATGACCGGAATGTCACTGAGCAAACACTTAAGGCTATCCCTCTTATTACAAAGATTAGACATGAACGGCAGAAGAAACATATTACAGAGAGGTTGGCATCTGAATTTTTATTCAGTATCTGTTTATTCATGAAATTATCTTTGCCTGATATGAACTGAATTTTTAACAGGCAAAAACAGGGTAAGACAAAGCAACGGGAGAGGGATGCTAAGGAGTTGGAACAGGATATTCAAATGCTTCCAAAGAAGGTTACCCTATCAACACAAAAAACAAAAGTCGTGGTTAAAGTTTCCCAGCAGCAGACAGAAGAGAATCTTATGGAAGAGTAATGAAATGGAATCAAGTTTTGCATGTTGTTATGTAGGACTGTGTTTCATCAAATTGTTACTATGAACGGTGTATTTGACTGGGTATCAGCAAAGTTTTGCACCGACCGTCTGGTTTGTGACTTCCAGCTATCTTATAGTATCAATAGTATTGATGGCTTCGTGAACTGTTAAAAGGATGTCTCTATTTTTAAGATTAAATTGCATATTGCACAACCATAATCGTAACTTATTCTACGAATGCTAGATTTTTTCCATCTATTTAGCATAATATTCCTATTCTTCCAAGACAAGATCATGTGATTTGTTTAGGTTTTGGTTTCTGGAAATCCAAATGCAGAGGCTGAAATGCTTCTGTCGGTGCCATGTACGCACGTGTAGTCAGGTAGTACTTAGCCAAAGTAATTATGGACAAGCGGCCACTTATGCAAGTTTTGTACGATGCTAATTAATAATGTGTACCCGTATTCTCTATTGTCGAAAATACTTTGTTTGATTCATCGATGTGGCTTTGACCATAATGTTATATTTGAATAAATTTTTAAAATCTTATAATTTCATAAGATTATAAAATTACTTATCAAGGCAAATCTACAATGACCATATTTTTAAGGGTAATTTGGAACCATGCCATTATAATTTTTCAAAGTTTGAGATATGCCATCGGTATCTCAATGACACGTAGGACCCACATAGTCAATGACATGTGGGTCAGGATGGCATATCTCAAATTTTATAAAATTATAATAGCAAGGTTACAATTTTCCCTATTTTTTTAAAGGCAAATCTTAAAAAGTCATTGATAGTCAAATGTTTCAAAAGTTTAGTCCAGATATCGTCTAGAATGTCATGTAATACTTATTTTACTAAGAGTAAATTTCATAGAACTCTTATCTATTATGGTCTAATTTGCACTAAACCATAGGGATTTCGGCATATGGTGCATAACCTCAAGTACTATAGTACTAAACTTCCATGACATCACAATATCATTTTGACTTTAATCGATCACACTTTTAGGTTCTATAATCACATCTTAAATTTGAAATTCTTTTATGAGTAAATTTCACAAAACTACAGGTATTTTGCACAATTTATCACAAAATTATAGATTTAAGAACTTGTTTCACAAAACTATAGATTTAGTGCATCCGTTTATCACAAAACTACATATGCTTTGTACAATCTGTTACAAAACTACATATTTATATAAGAACTTGTTTCACAAAACTGTTTTAACAATGCTAAAACCTGTAGTTTTGTGATAATGAAGACACTAAGCCTCAATCATAATAGGTGGGGTTCTATAAAAATTATATGTTTGAAATTTATTTTTTTTTGTGTGTGTATTATGATTAGTGCGAAGGTTTCAAATCAAATAAACCCTCGCAATCCTAAAACTCACCCGAAACTATTTTTCCAAATAAAACCCCCCTTATTCCACTTTTTATGTTCAAAAATATTCCTCATAAAACCTCCCATTTTGACTGATATTCACTCCGTACAAATTCGAACTTCATTTCACCCATCAAAATTTCAATCAAATATCTCTCCTTTGAATGCCTAGGATTTCTGAAAATTTTGGATATTAGCTTTTGACCAAATATCTCATGTAAATCTTTTCTTTTACACCTCCATCCAAAATTTAATTTATTCACGACTCCAATCTCTTATAAAATATCTAACATCTAAGAGAAACACCATCCTTTGAGTTCATACAGTTTCTTTTATTTAAAATCTCAAATTTATACCCATACCTCAATTTCAAATCCACCAAAAACTTGTCTCTGCAATTTCCTAAATAATATTAAAAATTACTGTGCACATGGTCACACTCCTCCATTTTCCTTCTCTCCTGCCCGGGCCAAACGGTTGGCCCAAGCCTCCTCTTCATCCAAGTTCAGCATAGTAGTCACATTTGTAGATCAACTAGATTTCTTTCACCTACCCCCTCTTTTGGCGCCTGGGCGCAGCTCCTCAAGCCGGCCCAGCTAGCTACTGGCCCAACTTCCTTTTTCTCTCCCCACCTGGTTGTCTCCCTTCGAAATAAGCTTATTTTAAATCCCTCATCTTGACATTGAGTTTAAATAGCACCTTTGAATTGCAATAACAGGTATAACGCGTCTCTTGACTTACACCTGGTTTCGGTACAGTACAGTTAAATTTACAATATGTATGGTAGTACAGTGGTTGGAATTTAAATCTGTGGTCATTGTTTCGTAGAAGTGTCCTTCAAACATTGTTCTCAGTCCTTTTTCACCAGTCCAGATTTGTTGCTGACAGTGCATCTAGGGTCAGATCAGAGCCTAATGTAATTCAGCAAGCTGGTGTGTGTGGATGAACCTACGTGCGGAATAGGCGGGAAACAATCAAACCAGCCGACGGTAGCGGTGCACAGTGAGCACGGCAAGAACGGTGAGATCAAGTTCTTATCATAAGTTAGATTACATTTGTTATCCTTTTATTCAGCAAATTAGCTACAAGTTTATAAGCCCCTATATGGCCAGGAGTAAATGAAATAAAGCAAGCTGGAATTGATATCTAATCTACTCTCTCTATCACTCTCTCTCTTCGGTACGACGGCTCTAGGGAGGCGAGGTGCACAGCCTCGCCTTCCCGTCGAGCACGAGCACGCACTATGTAGCTTGGAGGAGCTTCCAAGCCATAAAAATTGCTATATGTCCCTTGAATGTGTGAATACATGTTGTGTTGTTAATTGATGCTTCCCGGAGCCTCCTATAGGTTCATGACGCGTTCATGATACTAGAAGGTTGGCGAGGGGTGATGGCCGGTGGATACCCAACAGGACACACACGTACTGCCACGTGCCACCACCTTGACCCAGAGCACGATACTAACAAGCGGCAACGGTTTGAGTACTTGCAGTAGGATGCCAACTCGTCACTGGAGTGGCTGCATGGCTGCGCTGAGAAGGAGAGGATGGAGTTGTTTGGTGGCAAGAAGGACGGTGTTGCTGCCTCTAGTGCCATTGACCTCAACACATAGGCGTACGGGGAGGAGCTTGAGGGGCTCACCAGGTGACACGACACTACTTTGGCCCCCCGACCGCTAGGGAGCTTCCCAGCGTCAGGAGGAGCAGTCCTTCTACAGCCACATCGCCACCATTTTGCATAGCACTGAAAGCATAAGCCATGCCCGTGCTGCCCCAAGGTCCTCTCCACCGTGGTACACATCAGCTGCACTTCATGTTGTTATTATGCTTTTTGGGCATGCATATCAATGAAACCCTCGCATTCCACTTTTTATGTCAACATTGAAATAATGGGTTAGAAACTGTTTCAGAAAACCTGATACTTGGTACCAGTGGTTTTTGAAAAGGAATAATATTTTACGAAAGTCGCGATGTGGGGCATTGCCTATCTGGTGTTGCCTTGAAGAATTCTATCCAATCATCTTACAGTGTGACCACATGGGGTTTGTGGGATACCCTTGGAAAAGTAAATTATTAATTCATGTTTATCTGGTATGCTAGTGGTTGTGGGATAGCGGGGATGACACAAAGTTTTGTGTTCTGATATTGGCCATCGTGGCACTTGCATCTATTGTGGCGTTTATGGATAGATGTAGGAGCATCCCCGGTATACCTTAAGTAGACGATGGTTTGTCTTGCTTGATGTTTGTCCTGGACTTGATCAACTATGTGGCATATGCTATTTATGGGTTAGCTTTAGAAAGGCCTTGTCATGAACTTTCAATGCCGGCGGGTGTTGGAGTAAACTGTGTCATGTGTGTAAAGCGTATAACCTCAGCGGAGTTTAACTAAACTATTTGAACAGCCGTGCCCACAGTTAAGGGCGAATGTGAGGTGATCGCTTAGTGTAGATTTTTTTGCCTATGCTTTATATAAATTAATTTGTGGGATGTGAATCGTTGCTAAAGTTGGTCTGTGTGACTGACAGATAACCTGGATGGTTTTAAATGGGCTTGTGTGACCTGTGATGTCAGAATGGCATCATAGAGTAGGCTTCCTATGTGGAAGCAAAGTGCTATAGGATATGCATAGCTTGAAGAGCGAAGGTTTAAGATGATATGAAATGAGGATAACAGATAGAGATGTTTGAGAAAGTGAAAAGAAACTATTAGAGGAAAAGAGAATTGATGAATAAAACTAAAATCTTGCTTTCCTGCTTGAGTTGTTACAAAGCAACTCACGGATGGATCGAGACGGTAAATCTCATTCCAAATGGTTTGTAAAACTTTACGCTTTGAAGTTTGAAAAGTGTTTTGGAATAAAGAATTTGCAAAATAAACCTAGACTTACTTTAAAGCTTGTATTATTAACATTTTTTAGTGGCTTGCGGAGTATGAAAGTACTCACCTTTCTGTTGTTGTTGTTTTTCTTCCATTTCTATGTTCAGGTTGATGGAGATGAAGAATATGTTTCGTTTCGTTCACAGATCCAAGCCGCTGCTTGTGGATTGGTGTTCTAGCTACGTTAAAGTTTCGACACTGGCTCTTGTTTCTAGATGAAGGTTGCAAATCAGGGATTACTTGAGAGGTCGCAACATAAAGGTATGAATTTATTACTAGTTTTGCAATGATTCATTTTGTTACCACGGATACTAGCACTTATTTCCTTAGACTGGTATGCATTGTGGTTTTGTGGTAGATAGTTCATCGTTCTCCTGTGGTGCACCCTCCTTGGTAATGTTTGTTTGGCAGTGTCTAGGCAGGGTGTGACACATCCCTATGGTGGCCGTACCCCCACTTATGATTGCGTGCTTGCTTCTTGTAAAAAAGTTAATTCGGTACTATTGTTGAAGTGCTAAGACTTATAAGCTAACCTCTGTAACCAAAATATTATTAAAACCCTCTATAACTGAAACATCAAAGAAGATACTAAACTACCACTAGAACCACTAGTACAGATGGCTAAGGACATGGGGTGTTAGGTAATGCTATCCTGCTTTATTGGTGGCAACACACAATAGAATTATTAAAACGGGAGGAGAAGTCCACATTAATTTGGTTCCTCATATTTGGATTTGGTCGCTCTAGTAATATCATTCGCAATTAGTCCTTCAACTCAAAAACATTATTCACCTTTCATCTCTTGGCCTAATAAAATTCATACTATTATTCTCAATCACCTGACATTTGTGTTGAACATAATAATAAAACATACTATTATTCCACATGTCAGCTAACTTCTTTTCTTTCTATATGCTTTTATTCCTGATTTGATAGCTAATATGCCGTGTGGCACCCAAATCTTCCAATATGCGTCATATAGCATTTTGGCCGGAAAATCAAAACAAATAAAGAAATATATGGAAGATATAAGGTGGAAGACATATAGAGAGAAAGTATGTGGATTCTTGTATTGGTTATTTAGTACAGTAGCATCATCGCTCTTTGTCCATTAGATTCCACATAAATTCCATACCATCGGAAAAAAAGAACCACCTTAGATTAGGCCCATAGATAAAACATGAATAGTTTTGAGAGTCGATGGACCAATTTTAAATATAATAACTTAATAAGGTATGAAAATCAGGCCAATGCCATAGCTAAACAACATAATCTAGGTTGTTCCTTAAAATTTTAAGGAATTAAAGCATGACAACACAAAACCATAAGGGGAAAAATATAATATGTCTATGAGATGAAAATATCATAGGAAAATTATTTCAAATGCATATTAATTTTGTGTGTCCCATAAGCTGATCTCATGGTTCACATTGTTCATGTTTCACAGGAACAATAAAAAGTTCCACTTTCCGGCGAAAAGAAAGCTGCCCTATTTCCTCCATATCAATATCTTCTTCCTTCATTCCCTTTGGAAGTTTCCAATCAAAGCAATACAACAGATTGGCCACTACAAGCTCCAAACTAGCCACAGCCATGGCAATACCAGGACAAATCCTTCTCCCTGAGCCAAATGGAACAAGCTCAAAGTGGGAGCCTCTAAAATCAATATTTCTGTCCTCAAACCTCTCTGGGTAGAATTCCTCTGGATTGTCCCATATCATAGGATCTCTTCCCATTGCCCATATGTTTATAAACACCCTTGTTCCTGATGGCACATTGTATCCACCAATCAAGCACGGTTGCATGGTTTGTCTCGGAACCAACAAGGTCCCAGGTGGGTGCAGCCTGAAATTTTCTTTTATTATCATCTCGAGGTACTTGAGGTTTTGGATATCTTCTTCATCTACCAGTGGTTTGTTTTTCACGGTGTTGCGAACTTCAGCTTGTGCCTTTTGCATCACCCTTGGATTCCTCATGAGCTCGGACATTATCCAAATTGCAGTTATAGCAGTTGTGTCAATTCCTCCGGCAAATGTATTCTGAAAGATAAAGTGCGATCCGAGTATATGATACAATGTGATATATCTGAATAGCAACAGGCTTAGTAGTGGGCTATGGAACACCCATGTATAGTTTGTTGAAAATAAGGCAATTCATACTAGAAATTTATGTGTTGTTTTTTCCTAAAAAAAAAATCACGAAACAGGACATGCAACCGAGACACCACTAAGGAGAACTAGCCATCCAAGGAGAGTGACCCTTACAGAATTTCACATAGCGCCTTAGCTTCTGGAATACACTAAAAAGAACTCTCTCTAGCCACCGCATGCAAAATATCTAAGATTCACGGAAAGGAACTGTTGAAGACACAACCATTGTGTTTCTTCCATAGACACAATTATGTGTAGGTTTTCATAAACTAATAAATTACCTTTAGCTCAAGAACCAATCATTTTTCATCCAAAAACTTAAAATGATTTGGCACTTCCCACCATATTTATGCATGTTCTATTTTGTTGTAATTTTTTAAAATTTCATCAGCAAATACCTAGGGTCAAGGTCACTTTTACCTACCCCTCCATCCCCAAAAGAGCACAATTCTATAATTCAAATTTTGTCCGAAAAGATCATCACCCTAGAACACTAGTTGTGTCGTCAATCATCTCCCATTGAAATTTCTTCCCATCTTATCACCAACCATACCCTCCCTCATTTAACAAGGGGCATCTAGGATATTTATATTCCTTACTGAAACCCCTTTTAAAGAATTGCAATCCTTATGAGATGTAGAGTAATGCAGAGAGGGAGAGCATTCTGAGAAAACCCACATTGCCCTCTATTTATTGGAAAGTAGATGAACAATGGGAGGTGAGGGATGTGGTGTGGTGTGGCTTGGTAGTGTAGGATATGATTGGCTTCTAGCGGTTCCTCTTCCAAAGAGTTTGCACAATAACCGATAGAAGTGAAAGTAGTTGAAGTAGTGGTACGAGGAAGACGAAAGGACAAACACACACATGTATTAAGACATACACAGGTGGGTGTCTCAACAGTTGAGAGCACGCGGGTATTTAAAAGCACTGGACATGTAAAATAAATCGACAGACGATTTCTTAGAAGAGCTATGTGGGAAAATTATATTATCACATGTGGCCGCCTAAAATAACCAACTAATTTTAGGTGACCTCACGTAATAATGTGTTTACACAAGCAACTCTTGACCCCTCTCCCCTTGCCAACCTAATGCATGGCATTTTTATTTTGGTCATGTGTAGTTAAGGATGAGAGGACTATGAAAATCGTTTTTCTAGCGCCATTAGTGTAAAGATACAAACAAAGCTGGCATTGTTCACTTATGCTTTAACAGTATATGGTGGATAATTTCAATAACGAACTCTATGCGCCATTAGTGAGACGCAAAATATATTTCCAACCTAGCTAGAGAATGGGGCAACCGTAATGTCGTAAAACTTGACAAATTATAGTGGAATATGGACGATATCGATGTTAGATTAATGGGCTAGGCCCAATTAAATCCTAATAAATTCCATTGGCCCACATTAAGTGCTATGGGTAATAATATCACCTTGGAAATCTAAGTGAAGAGGTCTCAACTTAAATACGGAGCTAGTGGAGAGTCTCTGTTGACCGGTTGAGATGGTGCGCGGACAACCAGGCGGGGCGAGGCGAGGAGAGGCGAGACAGACAGCTGCTGCTGCTGCGCTCTCTCGTTTTGTAACGGACGGTAATAAACACGGAGAATTGATTTCGTATCAATGAATGCGTCGGTTACGGAATTAAACGTCGTGAATTGATTCCGTCGGTTACGGAATTAAATGTCGTGAATTGATTCCGTCGGTTACGGAATTAAACGCCGTGAATTGATTCCGTATTAACGAGCGCGTCGGTTACGAAATTAAACACCGCGGTTGATGACTCCGAACGTTACTCTCGCGCTCGCATATATATACTCCGCAGCGACCAGAAGGACTAACGAAGTTCTTCACGATTCTTGCACTTCGAGTTCCTCCTCCTCTGTTCCTGAGCTGCAGAATCCTTCCCCGGTTCTGTCCACCTGTGCGCACAGGTGTACGGGACGAGCAGGTGCCTCCGGAACTCCGTCCGCTTGAGAACTTGCACGGGTAGGCGGGCGATCAAGTTTTTGGGTAGCGCTTCAAGCGCGACTGCTCTTGTTCTTCGCGGCTACTGCTGCTGCATCGGCACCTTCACCAAGATGTCAACGGAGATTGGAGACAAGAAGATGAACGACATCAACGGAGGCAATACTGCCTCAAAATCCAGCGGTGGGACGTTCTCGGGGTATACTTTCATTGTCCCGATTCTATTAGATGTTTCTTTATTAATACTCTTCGCAATGGCAGCATTGCGTTACTATGTAAATGTTAATGCTTATTTCATATTAAGCATACTCAAGTTGTATACATCTAGCACTGTCACTAGATCTACTCATATTGCAAATGTCATGTTTATTGTCTTAATATTTTGGATTAAAATATGCCGAATTATGACCAAATTTCCAACAGGAAGTTGAGCGCGACGACGGCGCCAATGAGCATGAGCCCGGTCAGGAGCAGGAGGACGGCGCAGAAAACGACGAGCATGAGGAAGCCGACAACCTGGGTGGAGTTGGGTGCGTGAGTTTGCACTTTGCACCCGCCGGAGCAGCATCGTCGACGACGAGTCTGGTGCCGTGGGCGCGTACCCATGGCGCTACGGCGCCGGACCGTGCGCGTGCTGCTGCCGATATGCCATTCTCGCGGTTGACCTAGGAGGATGGCAGCTCAAGTGCGGGGCCGTTGCCAGCGCCGCCTCTCCCCTCCCCCATCTGCCCCCGGCCGCCTCCCCCTCCCTCCCGTGCTCGTCGGCCGCTTCTCCCCTCTTTGCCACCACCGGCCTCCTTGACTGGCTGAAGGGAAGAGAAGAAAAGAGTAGAAAGAAGAGATGCGGACCCCACAATTTTTTCTTTACACGTGGGTCCATAATTTTTTTATTTTTTATATTGCTGACTAGGATGTCACGCCAGCGAAACCAGAGATCAATACTGCTGTGGAACCCAAATTGCACGGTTTTGTATAGTTAGGGGGCCATGATTTCTGGTACTGAGAATTAGGCATGTTATATAAACTCGATGTAAAGTTGAGGGATGGCTGGTGAACTTATTCCCGTTAGATATCATTAGCCCAGGAATTAAACGCCGTGAATTGATTCCGTATTAACGAGCGCGTCGGTTACGAAATTAAACACCGCGGTTGATGACTCCGAACGTTACTCTCGCGCTCGCATATATATACTCCGCAGCGACCAGAAGGACTATCGAAGTTCTTCACGACTCTTGCACTTCGAGTTCCTCCTCCTCTGTTCCTGAGCTGCAGAATCCTTCCCTGGTTCTGTTCACCTGCGCGCACAGGTGTACGGGATGAGCAGGTGCCTCCGGAACTCCGTCTGCTTGAGAACTTGCACGGGTAGGCGGGCGATTAAGTTTTTGGGTAGCGCTTCAAGCGCGACTGCTCTTATTCTTCGTGGCTACTGTTGCTGCATCGACGCCTTCACCAAGATGTCAACAAAGATTGGAGACAAGAAGATGAACGACATCAACGGAGGCAATACTGCCTCAAAATCCAGCGGTGGGACGTTCTCGGGGTATACTTTCATTCTCCCGATTCTATTAGATGTTTCTTTGTTAATACTCTTCGCAATGGCAGCATTGCGTTACTTTGTAAATGTTGATGCTTATTTCATATTAAGCATACTCAAGTTGTATACATCTAGCACTGTCACTGGATCTACTCATATTGCAAATGTCATGTTTATTGTCTTAATATTTTGGATTAAAATATGCCGAATTATTGCCAAATTTCTAACAATCGACACATCTGATCCGCAATGCTGACATGAAAAAAGAGACGAAATTTAGCATAGAAATGAAACGAACTAAATCCATACCATCAAGATTGCCTTGATATGCTCGCGCGTCAGAACTCCAGATGGCCTATCCTGCTGCTCCCTCCACATCCTCACGAGCGCGTCGACCATGTCTTCCTGCACCCCTGCACTCAGCCTCTCGGGCTCGAGGTGCTTGTCGATCACCGAGTCGAGGAAGCCGTCGACCTGCCGGAATATCCGCCTCCGCCTCCGTTCCACCCCGGCGAGGGCATCGGCCCACCGCGCCAGCGCCGACGACGGGAAGAAATCCTCGAAGCTGAAGCTGCCGAGCACGAGCAGCAGCTCGCTCAGCACGTCCTGGAAGACGGCCCGCTCCGTCGACCACTGCGCCGCGCCGTACACCTTCCCGAAGGCCACCGTACCGATGATGCCGTCGAGGAGTTGGTACAGCGCGCAGCTGAGGTCGACGGGGACGCCTGGCGGGGAGGCGGCGAGGGTGTCGACGAGGCGGGCGACCTCGGCGGCCCGCGCGTAGGCGAAGGAGTGGACGCGGCTCACGCTGGTCAGCTCGACGACGAAGAGCTTCCTCATCTCACGCCAGTAGTCGCTGTAGGGGGCGAAGGCCACGTCCAGGTAGTTGTAGCTCAGCATCCGTGGACCTGAATGGTACTAGTTAATACTCGCTCCGTTTCAGCTTATAAATTACAAGCTGTTTCAAGTTTCAAGTTTGACTAAATTTATAGATAAATATAATAATATTTATAATACTAAATTAGTTTTATCGAATCAATAATTGAATATATTTTCATAATAAATTTAACTTGAGTTGAAAATGTTACTACTTTTTCTATAAACTTGATCAAACTTAAAGTATTTTAACTTTGACTAAAATCAAAACGTCTTATAACTTGAAACGGGGAGTAACATTATGCATGCGGAAAATGACAAATAGGGAACAGCTATATCTGTGAAATATACTCTGTAGTACTGTGTCTTACTCATATATATACTATAATATTTACAATAAAATCATAACCTAAAAAAACGATTGAAATGTCAAAGCAATATATCATTTTAATTATACAAAATTTAATTCATATCACTATAAAAAAAATCCTCAGACACGTACTCACATCATTTTTGCAAGCAGACTAAAAGAAATTCCAAATGTAAAAAAATTCTGACGGTAACAGGTAGTAACAGGGCCACTTAAAAAAAAAAGCTTTTCCTCGTAGACGAATCTATACTAATATAAAAAGCATCAGTAGTTCCTCTGACCCTTAGATCTATTGATCCAACGGCTTACTCCTATATCAAAAGGATCTACCTGCAATTAGCGATCCCACCTCGATGAAAGCGGCGGTTAGCGAAAAAAAAAAGAGAAAACAATCTACCGTCGGAAAAAGCGATCATCCTGCGCGGCCGCACCTCCACATCCCCGCCGCCGCCGGCCGCCCTCCACACCGCCCAGGCTTCTCCGCCGCTGGCGCTCGGCCTCCACCCCGCTCGCCCATCCTAGCGCCCGTCCTCCATCCACCCCGCGCCTCCCAGCGTCGCCCCTTCACCCTCCCCACTTCCAAACCGCCGGCCTGCCCATCGCCACCGGGTGGCCACTCCGCGTGCGCCCCTCCCCGCGATCGACAGTGGCTGGTCCTGACGCCCTCAGTTCCATCCATCCCCGGCGGTCCACCGTGGCCGGCCCCGACGCCCTCAGCTTTGCCCCTCCTTGGAGCTGCTCCTTCCCCGCGCGAAGCACTGCTACGCCCCCGGTGAGCCTGGCTTGAAATGCCTGCTCTCAACCGTACTGCCGATCCATCCCTAAATCCCTTAATCAAGTTAGTTAATTACTAAATCATGCTTCGATCCCATCCCGTTTCGTCGCAGCATTGATCAATCCCTAGGACGTTTGCAAGGTGTTCGTTGATTTGCCTAAGCCAGGTTGGCCAAACTGCAAGTGACCTATTGATTTCGTGTTTATGTTATGGTACTATGAGACTACATATACATAATACATTCTTTTGTGCATATTGGTTCAACTATTGCTTCATGCCTTCGTGCTTGCTTTGCTTTGCTTCATGCCTCCAATCTGAGATTCACAATTTTTTGTGCGTTGAAGACTAGCATTTGCTTGTGTTTGATTTAATGACTCAGCTTGATTAAGCCACCTAATTATGCACTTTGTATTTGAAAGTAAGCACTTTGTTATTAGGGGTTGCTTAATATAATAATGGAGATCATCGTGTTTCTGGAATTTGTAAGTGGGTCACGAATTTCTCTCTTAATTAAGCAGTCATGCACTTCTTCCCCCTATTAATATTTTTTAATCATTTCAGAAATATCAAATATTGAGATAAAATTTTCAACGACTATCTTTATTTCAGGAACATAAGCTGTGTTTCAGTCAATAACAAGTAAAATGGTCCAGATTGTTTGTTGCTGGTGTAATCCCCATGCACGAAGTTAGATGATATCATTTCACATTCCTTTTACTTATAATTTCCCTTTTTTTATGACACAGTAGGTGCTCACCAAACAATCCATATTTTATCAAAGTGTGGCTCCAATGTGGACTGCCGATGACGAAGGTCTTCCCGACGGCAGCGAAGAAAACGGGAATAGAGTAGAATCGGTGCAGAGATGGCAATTGATGATGCGGCGGCTCGCGGCACGACCGACAGCAATGGAGCAACCGGGATGGGCGGCTAGGACAGCAACTTCTGCGACTAGCAGTGACGATATGCCACGCTGCGAAGGGCAGTCGATGGGCTCGTGTTTATATGCTTCGTCATCCACTTATTGCTATCATGTTTCATTTTTCATTTGCCAAAAGTTGAATGGTTAAAAATCAATACTATACTGCCATTACTAGCTGGTTTGGTAAGTCATAATTGGTTGACTGGCTGTGAATATGTAGGTAGAGACATATTTACTTGACTGTTAATGTATGATAATATTTTAAGCTGGGCTGTGCATGGTTGTAGAGAAGCTCATCAAGTTAAAAAAACATCTTATGGCACTTGCTTCGGATAATCACATAGTATTTATAGATGTAACTGGTTTGGATGGCTAGGAGAAATGATGTACCAATAATCGCATAAAGATTTCTTCATTTCCTAGGTTGTCATCTAAGACATCATTCTCTCAGTCGTCGTCATCGCCTTCATCCTTCGAGCACATTGGAGCTATATTTTGAAGGGCCACCTGGTCATAGTTGGCCAGCTTGGTAGTTTTCCTTTCATGCTCTACCTTCTTCTGAAGTCCTGATGTTTCCTCCCAATTTGCATTCTTCCCTGATCAGTGAAGCTTGTGTTTGGTTCATTTTCTAGGTGTCTTTTTTTTTAATCAGATTTACATGGAGGAAAAATAGGAGTGAAGGAAAAAGTTGGAGAAAGATACCAGCATACTGCAGTATGCTCACAAGGTTTTTGTTGAATATCCTTGCAAAACTTTGATGTTTTTTATAATCACTGGCTCACTGCATGAGTATGGTTTGTCCATGTCTCTTTGTTCATTTATAGCATTGGTGGATTAGTAGAGCTAACATCCAGAGTCAGACTAATTTAGGAGGAAGTAAAATTTTCACATCTCCGCTATTCTGACACTTGCCACTGTATGCCAGTCCATGTGGGTAACTTGATACAATCTTATTCAGCAGGTGATGAACAGGGGCATGTGGATATACATAATTGAGAATGACATGTAATTGAGTTAAGCAATATATATTGCAAATTTGCAATTCCAGTTCAGGGAAATTTCATTAGAGAATAATAATTCATTTTTTAATGCCATGTGGCTGATGAAGATGCAGCATGAAACCTTGAGGATCTGAAATATCACTTTTTAGGAAAGAGACCCAGGACATTATCCTTTTTATAGAAATATCTGACATGTCACCTGGCATAATATTTCTGACCTTTAATACTCATGATGCATTTCTATTTGCAACCATATTTCCTACTGACCTCAAGATAGAATTTACTTTTCACTCCGATTGAATTGATAGCCTTTGTTACAATCATGCAATGCATCCAAGATTAAATTAACTTTATGTTAGTATGCATCCACGATAGACCATGTTGCAAGCTATTTCTATCTTTTATGACTTGATAATATAATGGCTTGCAAACCACACTATTTCATATATTATTTAGCTTCTGTGGGCATGTCTACCTGGTTGCTAATGGTGGCATGCTTGGCCATATATAATCTCATAATTGTACATAATATGTGCTGATTTTTTTCCTTTTTTAGCTGGATGATGGAGATAAAAAACAGCGAGTATAGAGAAAAAGTGGCATACGAGAGGAGAATTTCCTTTGTTGCGTGCTATCAAATGCAATCAAATTTGAGACTATCAAACTTTTATTTGTTTTCCTTTTGCTATAAAATAAAACTGCAAGGGGCTAGGTGAAATTCAATGTCGGAAAGTTCATTTACAGCTGGTGCATTGCTGACAATGCATTTTTGTTGGTTGCTTGCAATGCATCTGTAGTTTCCTGCCATTCGGTGCATATTTTCATCCTCAATAACTATCCATGCTACTGCAGACTGGATAAGCAACTGAAAACCTTTTTTTTCCTTTTCTTATATTTAAGATCTGTCATTTCTTCACATAAGGGCTGCTGACCAATTCTTTGGTGGACAACAGATTTCACACTGGAAATATTATGCTCTTATGTTACTTATTGTTATTTTGCAGGCAAGCATCTAAGGTGCTTGAGACCTACTTTCTTGTGACATCACCCAATTTTGCTCAAACAAGAGGCACGCAAAACGTTTCAAGGTAGTCATACATAATTTTATCAAGAGTAAATTTCATAGAACTACTTATGTTTTGAACAAGTACTTTGCTTTGGGCCATATGAGTTGGACAAATTGTGGAAGGAATATAGAACACACTTCAAAAATCTAGGGTTCCTTTAGATATCTTTGTTCATTGCATCAGTAGTAATATAACTTGAGAGAATATTAGTAAACAGGATACATTTACAATGGAGGGTGAGCTGCGCCATGGTTGCTGGAGCCACACACCCAGTACGCCTTCTCCCTTCCTGAACACAACTAGAGACAAGCTGAATTCTACTACTACTATTCCCTATTTTGGTGTCCCTCTTTTGGTTCCCATACATACATATACGTGAACCTCTCTGCCTTCCTTTTGCTTGAAGCACAACGGAATCAGAATAGGATGTTGGAGCCGTTTCACTATATGTTTTGTGAGCCTGAATTCATGAGCCTTTTCATTTAGCTTGATTGAACCAAATTAGTATTTGGCACTTGGTCGCAGTCTACCATTGCCAAACATCCACGTGGGCCCGTGTGAGTAGTGACGTACGAGTACGACACAAGCGATGGGATGATTAACGGAATCGGACTCACGGTCTAGACCAAACATTTTTTATCGGTACCTCCTGTGAGGTTTCACGCATCCTAGCGTTCTTTCATGCATCCTAGCGTTATAGTTGGACGCTCCCTGATGGCTGGTTTTTTTTCTTCAATTTAATCTATTATTCAATATATGTTGACGTGCCTTGCACGTGCCTTCACATGCAGCCAAGACTTGTTGTGAGATCAATATAGGTGCTCTAATCGGACGATTAATCGTGCCTGATCGCCAATTAATCGGACGATCAAATTTCTAGTCAACCTGATTGAATGAATGCCCATGATGGGATGATTAATTGTGATTAATTGGACGATCAGATAAGATTTCTTTATAGATTCATTAATTAATTGTTCTGAGGTGGATATCAATTTGATAGTAGATCAATATCGATAGGTACGTTAATTTGGTCTTAGGTAAAAAAAATGTGCAGGATATAACGTGGATGGAGAGAAGAGGAGAAGTCACGATTGGAAGGCAAATGTTCGTGAAGATAGGCACATATATGTATCGTACAATTAATGTCCTCTCCGCTTGTCGAAATGCAAATAACATCATCGGGGGATATGATCATCAGTTCACGAGAACAGAGGAAGAAACAAAAGCTAAAAATTAAAACCATCAACAGCCCGATCGAGTTTGCATTACTAGATACACACATTGCAGCCTTCCTTCCCTCTCTCCATGTATCGATATATCAACCCGGCCACGCACAAAACATTTGTTCATTCCCTACTCGAGCTGCGCGTACCACACCCCTTGGATCTTGACATCCTTGGGCACCTTGGCGCCGAGGTCTGTGTCCGACGGCTGCACGCTCTCGAAGACGCCAATCACCTCGCCGGTCTCTGG
>CM020184.1:9740968-9808874 GCA_009805545.1 Oryza longistaminata
AGAGGGAGTAATAAACTATGTCGAATCTCAGTACTGTAGTATTTCTACATATAACATAAAACATTGTACATCATTTTTTTGTCTTGATATTCACCAGAAAGCATTTTATTTGACATAATTGGTCTTGATATTTTGTTTTATTGCAATCATGTTATCTCCTTGCCAGTGTTAATTGTTCCAATCTTCTGTCTAAATTGCTTTACTTCTATATTTCAGCTCTTGGGAACTGAGCCTGAGGACTTTACTGTCAATTGGGAGAACTCTAAACGTCCAGCCCAAGTGAAGGGCCTCTCAGCTCCAGGAAAGTTGGCAAGGAATCAGACTTCCAGTGGAAAGAAATCTTCCAAGAAACAAGTATCATTTGCTGAACGTCCTGTATCTTTTGTCTCCTGTGGCACTATGGCGGAATCTGTTACCGAGACAATTGCAGTTGCCACAACCAGTGGTGAAGTCTCATGTGAGAAAATTGTTGAAAGCGACTCTGTCAAGCTGGGAACCTTTGAGATGCACACCAAGGGCTTTGGTTCTAAGATGATGGCTAAGATGGGATTCATTGAGGGAACTGGCCTGGGCAAAGATGGCCAAGGCATGATGCAGCCTATCCAGCCGATTCAACGTCCCAAATCTCTTGGACTGGGAGTAGAATTTGACAGCGAGGCTGAGGCAATCAAGGCAAGGTCAGAACCACCAACCGAAGCAAGGTCAGAACCACGGCGAAATTTGAGGAAGGTGGAGATTGGTGGCGTTGGTTCCTTTGAGAGGCATACAAAGGGCTTTGGATCCAAGATGATGGCGAGGATGGGGTTCGTTGAGGGCTCTGGCCTGGGGAAGGATGGCCAGGGCATCGTCAACCCCTTGACTGCGGTGAGGCGACCCAAGTCAATGGGGCTGGGAGCTAAGAATAAGTATTAATACCATATGTGCCTTCTATCTATCTATGTTATCTATGTTATGTACCTTTTACAGCCGCTTGAGTTTGATAACCTAGTTGTATATATGCTAGGAGAGCATAACCCCGTTGGCCGCGGCAAACAGCACGCGAAATCGTGGGTTCCGATGCCCCTGGCTGTAGGCAGTAGGTTCCATCTTGTTTACATTGCGGCATTTCACATTTTTCATTCCCTGTTGTTTTGTTCAATTCTCTGGAGGAAAGTTATTTATTTCCATGGTACGTCTCATCTAGTGTTTTTTGTGTCAACTTGTCTTTCTGAAGTTATGTGAAGCTGCGATGGATGCCCTGTGATCTCCCTGTGATCTTTGCACCAGCAGGTTGCATTCGTCTTGCGTCCCTGTGATCTTTGCATCAGCAGGTTGCATTCGTCTTGCGTCTCGAATCCCTCTGCTTGTTTGAACTTGAAATAATTCTAGGATTAAGCTTTTATACTTAGCGGTTGTAACACTAAACCCTAAACTAGTTCTAAAATTAAAAACTGCATGTGGCTTATAAGCCAAATCCAAACTAGTGAGTCTCTTCATACACAGAATGGCTGGATCTGGTTTCTAACCAGTAAGTTTAAACAGAAGTTCTCTGAACGATGAGAAGACCTAGCAAATTGTTGATGAGAAGACCTAGCAAATTGTTTGCCTACTATCTCTCATCTCACGAAAAGGTTCCCGTAGACCTAGTAAAGTTGACAGATTGAATAAAGCTTAAGCAAAGCTATGCGTAGTCACACTTGACACATGGATAGATCTTAAGCAAAGGCAGTGGAAGTCAAACAGCTGACACGTGCAGATATAAATACAAAGTGAAATCTTGTAATAGTGCTCCTTTAAACCAAACTCAAACTCGTTTCTATCTAGTACTACTACGGTGTATACTCATGAAGTACAAAATGGAAAACACCAAAACGAGGAACAAAAAATAATAATCTTATTATCATGTCGTAGTAATAAAACGCATAGATCACCTACATAATGAAATGACGTGGACAGTGCGGACGATGACGCCATGGATCAGTCGAGCTTGACGGCGGAGAAGAGGTAGTAGACGAAGGCGAAGGAGGCGGCGAGCCCGACGGCGCCGGTGGCGAGCATGACGGCGAGCGCCATGAGCAGCGAGTAGCCGACGTAGAGCGCGGCGGAGACCGGGCCGCTGAGGCTGTGCAGGTCGAAGACGAGGTAGTAGACGGCGTAGCCGAGGGTGTAGGCCGCGACGGAGCCCGACGCGAAGAAGGCGCGCCACCACCACCTCCAGTCCTCCACGCAGAGGCCCATGTAGGTGAGCACCACCGACACCTCGCCGCACACGGCCACCAGCAGCGCCATCACCACCAGCAGGAACCCGAACACGTAGTACACCCTCCCCAGCCACAGGCTCGACATGATGAACAGCAGCTCGATGAACAGCGTCCCGAACGGCAGCGTCCCCGCCACCGCCACGAACACCCACGGCGAGCACTGCGCCGCCGGCACCTGCCTCGCGATCTTGTTCGTCTTCACCGGGTACTCGAGGTGCCCGACGCGGGATGCCACCAGCCCGCCGGCGAGGGTGAGCGGCACGGAGACGAACGCCCAGAGGAGGAGGATGACGGCGAAGAGCAGGAACGGCACTGCGCCCGTGCTGCCGTTGTACCAGAGCACGCAGTTGAGCGTGGTGAAGACGGCGAAGCCCGCGCCGGGGAACGCACAGGAGGATCGCCGCGCCACGCGCTTCCACCCGGTGCTGTCCCCGTGCCGCACCGTCTTCCAGAGTCGCACGGCGGTGTACCTCGCCACGAAGCCGAGGAGGACGTAGAAGCCGAGCATGCCCGTCACGAGCGCGCCGCGTGACGCCGGCGACATGAACCCGAGTGCCGCGAAGAGGATGCTGGCGACGACCATGGGCAGGATGCGCACCCCGTCGCCGACCATCACGCAGGGGAGCACCGGGTGGGCGGGCTCCCGGAACACGTCCCCGGCGACGAGCTTCTACCCAGCGAGCTCGTCGGCCTGCGGCGCTAAGCCCGCCTCTCCCCCTTACCTCGTCTTCGACCCGCACAGCCTCAGCGGACTGGTCATGCTCGCCACCAGCGCCATCGGACTCGCCGCCTCCGGGCGTCGCCGCCGCCGCCGCCGAGCAAGCCATGACCGGGAGAAGAGAGAAAGGAGGGAGAAAGAGAGATGGAGAGCTGACATGTAGACCCAAGGGCATTTTTAATATTTCACGCGATTTCTCTCTCCTTCCCAACCGAAAATCATTATTTTAATTGGCGCGGTGTCCATTGGCAAATTACCACGTTTATGGAGTGTTTTCCCCCAAAAGTGAGTTTGGGCAGTGTCCCACGGCTAAAACTACAAAATCGTAGTGTCCTGTAGCAAAATTTGCCTTATAGGAAAGTGCAAGGTCGGTTGCAGCTGTGTCAACTAGGTCTCCAAATTCTCAAAATACAAATCCAGGTCCTAGAAGTTGTTAAATTGCATTATTCTGGTCACAAACTACGACAACCATTTGAGATCTTACATGATGCTGATGTAGAATTGGTAACGACGTTAGTCAGTGTAGAATTGGTAATGATGCCATGTCGGCGCCACATGAGATCCCGGATAAGTTATGTTAGCTTGGGACTAGAATGACACGATTTAACATGTTCCGTGACCTGGATTTTCATTTTAATAGTTTGAGGATCTAGATGACATAACAGCACAAGTTTAAGGACCAGCTGCGCACTTACTCCAATTATAATATCTTCCGTGTGATAAGAGTAAAATACACCATATGATTACTATGAATAACTAGGAAGATAGCCCGCGCATTTGCGCGGGCATGCGCATTAGTTTGTTTCGAAAATAATTCTAACAAAACAAATTAAAATTAAAGTAACGTAATTTCTATTTTGAATTGAGTGTTCTTTATATCTCTCTTTCGTGAAGAAATCTCAACAAACTTTCATTGGTTTTTTACCATCCTGCTAGCCCTCTCTTTAATTACTTCTCACATATGTGCAATTAGTTATGCATGTGAATCAATATAAATAGAAAAATTCTTTTAAAAAGTATTTATTATAGCAGTCATATTTATTGGGTTCACCTATTTAAAGGAAAATCAATGGTTTATTTTTTTATCATAATTTTTAGGATTTTTAATTTATTTGAGAGCCATATGGCATCTTAGGAGTGTTTGTAGCACATCACGCATGTGACAGGTTGAGAGCGGAATAGGTTTACTTAATGGGATTGTCCAATTTTTAGATGAATTTTGGTCAGTTTTTCTCAACATTAAGTGAAAATCTAACCATTCTTATTATCATTCCCCTTATTCTCTATTGAGTAAATTTCACAAAACTACGGGTAGTTTAACTAAATTATCACAAAACTACATATTGAAAGTGTTACAAAACAAAACTATATATTTAATATAAAATCTATCACAAAACCGCATATTTAAGATCGAATATTAGATTTAATACCAGAATTATCATAAAACTACAGATTCTATAGTTTAATAATCCTTACCACTACTGTTATGTTACGGTTACAAATGTTGTAGTTTAGTACTAAACATGAAGCCAAATTTGTAGTTTTGTGATAATTGTATTATTAAATGTATAGTCGGGTGATCTTTCATCCTAAATCTACAGTTTTGTGATACACCTTTTTAAAATATGTAGTTTTGTGATAGTTTCATCAAAGTATATGCATTTTTGTGAAATTTATACTCTTCTCTATTTAAACACACTCACTTCTATATTTTAGATAAAAAGGGTCAACTAACAAATTGTTCTAACATACATAAAAAAAATATAAGATAAACATTTACAACTAAATACAAAAATATTCAAACTCTACAAAAAAAGAGAAAATCTGGATCAAAGTCCTTCTGCCTAGCTACAACTTAAGTAGAATCGAAGTAGAGTAGCAAACGAGCAAAGTTAATTAGCACATAAGACCAGCGTTAGAAATTGATGATTGCATGCTTGCCGTACATTTTGACTAAGCAAAGCTAGCTAGCCTCACTAGCAAGAAAACCTTTTTGAACATAGATCAAGATTCCAGCACAAGAAGAAACTAGCAGGCCTTGTGGTCGCCAAAGATGCAACCATGGATTTATTGGATTTGTTTGATTAGCAAGATTTGCTCCATGTAACAGCATCTCCAATAGCCTCTCCAAATCAGACTCTTCAAACGCTTATATAGTCAGCTCTCCAATTGATTTGGTAACCCAAACTCATTCCTTACTCCAACAGGCTCTCCATCGACACTCTCAATTACAAGCCTATGACACTGGAACCTACACGTTAGCCTCTACTACCCCTTCTTCCTCCTCTTTTTCTCCCTCTTCCTCTTCTCACGGCCCTCTTCCCATGCAAGTGCGCGATGACGAGCATGCAGAGGCTGACGGCGGCGGCTCGCAACGGCGACCTTGGCAATGACGGCCTCGACGACGACCCATGGAACGGAGGCGGAGGCCGTGCGGTGCCGGAGGCCGCATGGAGGCGGCGGAGGTCGCGCCCCCACCCCGAATCTAGCGGGGGCAGAGCCGGGCGAATCTGGCGGGGGGGGACGCCGTGCTTGGCTAGAGGCCTCTAGACTTGGCGACCTCGGTGACGATGGCAGCGAATGGCGACGTCGCAGACGACGACAGCAACGGCTGGCGACGGAGACCTCAGCAGCAGCGGTGGATGGCGATGGCGACCTTGACGACGACGACGGTGGTGATGGCGCTCCTCTGTGTGGGTGCGGGATTGGTGCTGCGACGGCGACGCGGGGATGACAGCGACGCGCAACGGGCTCCTGCCTAGGCAACGGCGACGTCGGATTCACTCCTCGTTGGCCTCGTTCGCTCCACGCTCCCCTCCCTTATGTTGCTTTTTTCTGCTTCTCATTGGTGGCGGCGGTCGCAGAGGACAGCGCGAGCAACAGCGTGGTCGCGGCGGGCGACGGCGCGGAGGACGGCGGCGGTCGCTGCTCCGACGCCTCTTCCTTTGTGCCGTCGTCGACACCAGGACATAGCAAGTGAGCCGATGCGAGGAGCCGGAGAGGAGATGGGAGGAGCAATGGGCTTAGCCATCCGGTTGAATAGGCTGTTGGAGGATTGTTTTGGCTGTAATGGCTAAAATTTGGCTTGGAGAGTGGAATAGAGAGGCTGTTGGAGATGCTCTAAGGGCATAGTTAAAGATATAGCTCGGTATGTAGGCTCTTAGTTTATTTAGAAATTATCTTTTTTTAATGGTTAAGAAGACAAAATCTGTAATTAATGTACCAAAATAATTTTCTACGTATTAATTTCTTTCCATTTTTCCATCTCCATTTTATAAGCGCTAAGAGTCGATATTGAGCTATTGTTAAGCTTAACAAGGATCATTTTGTTTCATTTCCCATCTCTCTTCCATGTCGATCAACTTACTCCGATAGGGGGAGTATTTTGTTAACAACTCTAAGACCCCGATATTAATTGTGGTTTTATATGCCCTACATACCCTACAGCTAGGGAACAATGATTATTAAGAGCAAGTTTTGGTGGCTACTACAGCTTATTTTAACCATGTCATCTACTTGGTAATTACCTCAAATACACAAACAACAACAATTTTATTTTATTAAACGGCGTTGCTATATTTGTGGCGCCACAACTCTCATGTTATCTCATTTTCTCTTTGCATGAGTTCAGACTTGTAGTTTAGAGCAGTTACAGGTTCGCGCTCTCATCCAAATTAAATGTTTGAAAAAGAGTAAATTACATTCACGGTACAACAAATTGTTAGGTGTGTGCAGTTTAGTGCAAGAACTTAAAATTTAAGCGTTATAGTACACCAACTTAACTAGGCGGTGCATTTTCAATTGTAGTGAAAGCCCTGTGGGATTTTCTTTGCCCCAGCGGGCAAGTGGAAGTCACACGACATTTTCGGTCAGGTTTTGATCCCTATATGCTTTGTGGCTCTGATGTCCACATGTTACTAACTGCATAGGGATCATCACATGAACCGAGGCCATGATGAAGGTGGACATGTTTGCATTGTTTTTTAAGCGTTTATTTGTTAGTTTAGCAAGTATGCACCAATAATTTACTATGTTAATCAATGGAGACACACCGGTGGATTTGTTGCTGATCAGTTTAAGGAAGGGGGAGATGGCTCTCACGATATGTGGATAGTGGATGCTGGTGAGATGGTGAATGGTTGGTATTTGGCTGAAATTTAGAGATTGGTGGTGTTTAATCAGTGCCAATGTGCCGCTGATGTGGCAAAAAAAATCCAACGAGACTTGCACTTTGACTGAAAAATGCACCATCTAGTAAGTTGATTCACTACTCAAATTTCAAGTGTTTATACTGAAGCGCACCCACCCGATAAGTTCTTGTACCGTGAATACAATTTACTTTTTCAAAGAAAAAAAAGATTTAGCATACCAAAGAAAGTGTACTAGGGTAGGATTTATGAAGCTTCCCAGGATACCAAACAAATGAAAACAGAAAAAGTGCATCTAAAATCCTTCATATCATCTGCAAAATTTGCTACAGGGCATCGAAAAAACGTGTAATTAGCTCGTGGACACCGTAAGAATGAGAATTTGCTGATGGGCATCACAAAAAATGTGTAATTAGCTCCTGGACACTCAAGGCCTTATTTTATTATTTCCTGTGGATTTGGAGAGAGAAACACTGGTGAGAGTACGATTTTGCCCCTGCCCTCACATCCAACAAGTCATTCTTGCGCGGGTCGTCGGCAATGTGGCGCCACAGCCGCCGCCGCTCGATCTGCAGATCGATGACGTTGTGCACCCACCCGACGAGCTTCTCCATCCTGCGACGCACACCCAGGACATCGGCGGCCGCGATCACCGGGAAGTAGTCGGACAGGTTCGTCGCTCCAGCTACCACCACCGCCTTCTCGACGACGTCCCTCAGCTGCTACGCTGTCGCGGCGTCCATGTCCCTGGAGAACATGCTCCGCCACAGCACGCCCGCCACACCGCCACGAACACCTCGCGTGCCACGGCCACCGGCGCGCCCCCGGTGTTAGCGTTGGACACGCGCGCGCATGAGCTCGCGCGCCACCTCCTCCCGCACGGCGTGGAGCTCGCTGAGCCACCTCGGCGTGAACAGCTCCTCCATGCAGAGCTTTCTCATGGTGCGCCACTTCCGTCGCGGCGGCAGCGCGATGATGGAGTTGGCATAGTGGCCGCAAGCGTGCCACGAGTCCGTGCCGCCGCGGCCGGCGACGTCAGCGTTGTGCCTCTGCAGGATCTCCCTCACGATGTCCGTGCATCGCATGCAGGAGCAGCATGCAACCTGCAGCGGCAAAAGCGCATCCGCGTGCATGTGATCCAGACAACATTCCATCCTGTAGAAGCCGTCGCGTAATCCCACCCCCTCCACCGGCCATTGCTATTGTTTGCCTCGTACGTTCACTGACCCCGTACGCATGGTTCACCAACTGGAAAAGAAAAAAGAAAGAAAACAAAGCTCTGCACACAAGATGAGAGAAATGAGAGAATGCAATGGAGGAGAGGACTGAGGACGAGAATTGGTGACTGTTTTTTTGGTTGATTTGAATCGAGATGAATCGATTTGAATCATATAATATACAAAATTGGAAAATTGATTGAGAAGAGGAGGAGAAGAATCGAATCTCTTCCTGGACATGGCGTGCACCAGCGCGCACACCGCCGCCGCGCCACCCCCGGCGCCCGACGACACCCGCGTGTGCTCGCCCTCCGTCCGGCACAGCCGCTCCACCGCGGCCAGCACGCGCTCCGGCGCGGGCGAGGCAGAGAGGAAAGAGTCAACAGGAGTGACGGGCGATCGCAACAAGCGGAAACGGCAAAACAGGTGTGGCGCCGACGAGGATGCGGCCGATGTGCAGCGAGAGCAACGCAATTGGTGCCGCATCCTCCTGCAGCTCCCGCAGCTCCGATGCCACTAACGGCTGGTCCTTCTCGTTCCATACATCGCCGCCGCCCTTGCAGCCAACGCCATCGACGGCTCGCCAGCTCTTGCGCCCATCGGCCGGAGGCGAGAAGGTCGACGACGATGCGGTGCGGCGTCGACGGAGGATAGGAGCCAAGTGCACTGGGCAACGTGATTGACGCCGCCATCCCCCACAGTTCCTGTAGCTCCGACACCTGTCCTTCCTATCCTCGTCTACCGCGTCGCCCTTGCCGTCGATGCCCCCGACGGCTTGCCTACTGCTGCGACACCTGCCGGCCGAAGGCGAGAGGCCGGCGGCGAGCACGCACGAAGAGGAAGGAGGCTGGAGGCCGTCGAGGGAGATGGGGAGGCTGACGGCGAACACACGGGGAGAGGGAGGAGCGGCGCGGGAGCATCCGGGCTCCGAGTCCACCCCACGCGCGCCCCTCCACTCCGCGCCCACCACCGCAACGCTCGCCTCTACACAACCATCACGGTGCCTGCCTCCACCTCCGCGCCCGCCGCGACACCCGGCCCTGTCTCCGTCTCCATGTACACTGCTACGATGCCCACTTGCTCTCGGCTCGTTGCTGCCGCCGCTGCCGCGCCGCCACATCGCTCATTCCCCACGTTGCCGTCGCAGGCCACAGGATCTCCTCCCGCCTCGACCGCCGCCCCGACCCACTTAGACGAGAACAAAATGAGAGAGAGAAAGGAGGAAGGGAGAGAAGAGGGAGAGAGAGGGAATGATGTGGTCACCCTGACATGTGGGGTCCACGTGGGTCCCACACTAACTAGCCGCCACGTTGGACAAAATTGGGGTCAATACCACCTAAGGACCTAAAGTGACCTGATTTTATAAGTTGATGGATGCTATATATTTGGTTTTTCGGTTGGAGGACAATTTTATATTCGAAAACAAGATAAGGGACCTTAGGTGCACTTTTTCCCAAATAAATAGACCTAGCTTGGGCTTAGAGCCTTAGACAAAAATTGTTAGCCCAAAGTAGCAACCAGGCCCAAGTTCATAATAGCCCACTAACGACGGGTCTACAGCCCATTTATACTCCAGTTTCAATAGATGGAAAAAAAAGCACCGAAGGTTCCTCAATTTGTCATCGAGTTAAAAATCGTCCCCAACCGCAAAATCAAATACAGGACATCTCTCAGGTTACAAAACCATTCACTTTAGGTTCTTCGGTCGTTTTTGACCCCGGTTTTATCTGACATGGTAGCTAAGTCAGCGTGGGACCCATGTGGGCTCCATATGTCAAAATGCCCGGTCATCTCTCTCCCACCCTCTTCTCTCCCTTCCTCCTCCTCTCCTCTCTCTCACTTTTCTCCTCTCCGCAGCGCGGCTGGTGGGTGGGAGGATGTCGCCGGCGCGAAGCGGGAAAGAAGATCCGGCGGCCGACGGCGGCCAGCGTGCGACCTCGGGGTTAGACCATCGGAGAGGCCCGGAAGATCCGTGGAGCTCGGTCGGGAGGAGGCGGCGTGGGGAGAGGTAGACGCCGGTTCACGGATGATGAACCCTGAGTTCCACTCGACACTCAAGCTGTGTTGGTGCCCGATCTTTCGGTGAGTTGATGATAACTACGATTTGGGAGAAACGTTGACGACCCGACTCAACCGTACAAGACGTTGTGTTGCGCCTTTGCGATCGATACACCTCTCCGTGGGTGTTGATCTTGCCGTACGATCAACCTTACCTGCAAGCAAATCGAAAACAAGCGAAAACAAGACAAAAGCAATCTGAATTGCAAATAGGAATGAATACACACGATAAGTTGGGGTTCGAATACAAGTAACGGACGGTCTAGCCGACCGTGCGCTGCAAGGAAATAGCAATGGCTAAACTTCATCTAAACAAAACCCGAAAACCCTGAAGAGGTACCTAGCTATTAAGGATGTGGAGAGAACGACCAAGAGGGTCCTAGGGTCGTGCTCCACCAACTTGGGCGCACCCACAGGGCCCCACCTAAGCCGGGTGGCTCCAAATGAAGTTACAAGCCCATAGGCCCATATATAGTGACGCAGCACCTTGTTCCTGTGATTCCGGCCACGCGAGATGGAATTCGGAGAAGAGGCTAGATCCGTTGGAAAGAGGCTCCGAGAGCTTTCCATCAAGTACTCACGGCCGGAAAACGGGATCGTATGCAGATCGGCGGCTGTTTGAAGTCAGCAGTGTAGTAGTGGCCGAATCGGATTCTAGCACTGTGAGGACTTGATCTTGATATCTTCTGTTCATCCATGATGTGAGCAATGGTTGCATCCGTGTACCATGGTCACATCAGCGGATCCATCCACCCCGTCCTCGGCACTTCGGAGTTGGGCGGCGACGGCTTCGACCAGATCTCCCCTCTTCGGGCCGCGGGTAGGATCCTTGGAACCGGGCCGAGGCAGAAGGCGCCTCGGCGACGGGGTGTATCGTCGCGGTTTGATGCCGATGGAGGAGCTATCCGGTGTCGAGAAGCAGCGACGCCAACGCGCCTCTCCTTCTCCCGCCTCCTGAGCCTCTCCGACCCTGACTCCGCGACGCGCGGCGACGCCCTCCCTTCTCCCCCGCTACCGCCCGCCGCGTCGGCGGGCCGTCGGCGCGGGTGCCGCCGCTCCTCCTCCCACCTCTGCCCCACCACGCCGCCTACAGGCAGAGAAGACTGAGAGAAAGGAGAACCGGGAAGGAGGAAGGGAGATAGAGATGACCTAGCATTCTGATATGTGGGTCTCATGTTGACTCAGCCGCTACGCCGGCGGCAAAAAGATGTCAAAATCACCGAAGAATAAAAGTGTTTAAGTGAACAGTTTGAAGATGTGAGTAATGCTGTATTATGATTGTTGCGTGGGAATGACTTTTTCCTCGTAGATCCACACCTCGAGAGGAATCGAGATGTCGTTTCCTTCCCCACCTCAGCGCGGTTCCAGGCGGGACCGC
This sequence comes from Oryza longistaminata, assembly GCA_009805545.1. Classification (NCBI taxonomy): domain Eukaryota; kingdom Viridiplantae; phylum Streptophyta; class Magnoliopsida; order Poales; family Poaceae; genus Oryza; species Oryza longistaminata. The sequence continues at coordinate 9,752,728 of CM020184.1, forward strand.
GCGTCCCACGCCTGGCCGCCGCGGGAGCTGAGCGGTGCCACGTCAGCGCGCGGACGCGAGCTCCATCCAATACACCTTCTCTTCCCTCCACACACACACACACGCCCGCACACTCTCGCCGTTCGCCTCGCGCCCCCCTCTCGTCGCTCCGCGCAAATTGGCGGCCTCCTCTCCCTCCTCCGTCGCCGGCCGCGGCCTCCGCTCCTTCCGCGCGGGGCCCCACCGCCGCCCCGGACCTCGCGCTCGCCCCTCGCCGCCGACGCCGCCTCCCTCCTCCTTGTCCTGCTGCCGCGCCTCCCCCGCCGCCGCGGCCGTCTCGTCCGTCTCCGCCACCGCCGCCCCGAATCGCGGGCCCAGGGTTCGTGCGGTTTCGGCTTGGCCCTCTCGTTTGTCCGATCGTGTGCACTGGGCACGCTCGCGGTTGTTCCCATCTGGGGCTAACCGCCTTGTGGTTTGGCAGGGGATGGGTCTTCGTTGCCGGGCATCGGAGGGAGCGGCGGCGGCGCGGAAGGAGGCCCCGCTCAAGGTGATGATCTCGGGTGCACCCGCGTCTGGGAAGGGAACGCAATGCCGCATGATCGTCGAGAAGGTATAATAGAAAAAAAACAATCGACACTTTTTCTTAATGCCATTTCCCAGATATTCACATTGACCATTTCTTGTAGAGAGTATGGAAATATGGGTTTGTTGAATCAAGGCTCTTGAAAATTTTCTAGATTTGGTTTCCATTTGAATTACATGTATCCATGTAGGTCTTTGCTCAATGCTATGCATGTATGTGAAAGTACAAACGTTTCATATATGTTTAGGCTACTTCTTCTGGATTCTTTGTAAAATCATTATATTCAGTGTGCAACATGCATTCTATTCAAGCGACTTCTAAGCTTAGTATTGTATTCTCTTCTGTTTCTAGTATGGTTTGGTTCACATATCAACTGGGGATCTTCTGCGGGCCGAAGTATCTTCTGGCACCGAAATAGGCAAGAAAGCAAAAGAATATATGGACAATGGTATGCTAGTCCCAGATCAAGTTGTGACAGATGTATGTAGATTGGTTCTCAGGTATGCCATCTTTATAGCCGGTTGAAATTCTGCAAACTATCTTATACGGGTTGCTCTCTGAAATAGATGGTGGTATCACGACTATCACAACCTGATGTTAGAGAAAGAGGATGGCTTCTCGATGGTTACCCGAGAAGTTATGCCCAGGCACAAAGTCTCGAAAGTATGAAAATACGACCAGATATATTCATTGTGCTGGAAGTAAGTCCATATTTACCATTTAAGACACATTATCTACTGTATACATATTGAGTTTTAACGGACTAGCTAATTGACCCAAAAGATTAAGCTTAAAAGAAAGGATGGAAACATACTTCAATACTAGGCCTCAACCTCACAAGAGGGTCTTTAGGCCTAAGACGTGTGGACTATACATGGGCTACAGTTTATTTTTTGAACATTACATTACATAGACCATGAATATAATACCTCTTGGAGTCTTGGTTTTTATACCAGATTGAGCTTTACAATCAGTTCATCAAATTCTTAGTTCATGAGAATATGACAGGATACTTCAACAATGTATCTACGGTTATTTTTTCGTATAACATTTTGGTTTACTAGATTTTATTTTAACCACATCAGTCATTCCTATCTCAGTAAGAACATGGGTATTAATTTTATATAATGCCAATTGTTTGCATTGCTCTGATATTATGATATAGAAGATGCCAAAAGGACATTTTAAACATATATGATTCATTTCTCAAATACTTCTCCAGTATGAGCTTCATTATGTCTCTAACTAAAAAAATCTCTGGTTTCATGAAGTTGCTTGTTAGCTTAAATTGGCTTTAAAAGTCGATGACTACAATTTAATTTTAGAATTAGGCTTTATTGGCAATGTCGCAACCATGATCATGGGAAGGGAGGGAAACTGGTTGTCTGTGCCCTTCTCAAAGTTGCAATCAAAGACTCTTTACCAGATTCTACCATAGGACCTCATGCCAACTCCCAAGTATCTGTCCAATTCCTTGTTTTCTTTACTTTGTTGCTTGTGTTCAAAATGACAGTGAATTAATGATACGGCACTTTACACTTCAGTTGTAAATTCACTGAGTCAGTGATGAGTGAAGAATCTGTATTTAAGTTTGGATCATGCTCAGTTTTATTCAAATATTTTTACTGGTGCAATTACCCTTTTTCAGTCCTAAAAGCGAATGATAGCATGCATTTTATGTTGTTCTCTTACCTGCCATTGCATACTACATATTTCTTTGACCTCTCGTTACATTTTTGTTGTTAAATTCAGGTTCCTGATGATATTCTAATCGACAGATGTGTTGGAAGAAGGTTGGATCCTGAGACTGGCAAAATTTACCACATAAAGAACTTCCCTCCGGAGAATGATGAAGTTTCTGCTCGTCTTGTTACACGCTCTGATGATACATTTGAGAAGGTTATGTTGTTGTGTTTGCCATGATTTGTCTTTAATAACCATATGAAGAAGTGCTTGCCTGTTCAATAACCATATGAAGAAGTGCTTGTCATTCTAATCTTAGCGCATAGGACTTTATTGATTTCATGATCTATGCACATTCATCTATCTTTCATTAATCACCAACTTGGACCAAATTTTGGACTATGAAAATGTGGTAGTTTGAGGATTCAGCTGGTTTACAATTCCTATTTATTTGTGAGTTAAAGTTGAGTACACATTATAATATTTTATAGCTTGAGTTCTTGACTTGGAGGCTTATTTCTATACCTGAGACAACAAAATAGATATGTGACTATTCTTCCTCATTTTGGTAAAGAGCATCGTAAATATCTATCTGTAGATACTAGAAGCTTTAGACACTGTTTATTTACTTTTAGTTCACTGTGATTTCCAAAGGGATGCCTTGTAGCATAGACAATTTTGTGACAGGATTGAAACCTTTCTATTTTATTTACTGTATATATATGTAGTTTTAAATATATTCTTTTTTATAATGCCGCAATGCATGTGCTGGAATTTTCCCGTTCTTCTGCATTCTAAAACATAAGTTTGTTCTTTTTCTCTGCAGGTTAAATCACGTCTTGAGACTTACAAACAAAATTCTGAAGCTGTTATCCCAACATACTCAGATTTGCTCAACCAGGTTCTTATATGTGTTCCTATTCATATCAGAGCACTGATTTAAACTGTAAACTGGAACTAATATGTTATTGTTTCAATTTGCAAGAATATAGATTGATGGAAATCGACAAGTGGAAGTCGTTTTTAATGAAATAGATTCACTGTTACAGAAGATCTGTGAGAATGCTTCATCTAACATGTTGGCCAAAACAAATGGTCAGTTACAAAAATGAAGTTCCTCTACTATTTAGTTACTTCCTCCGTTTCAGAATGTAAGACTTTCTAGCATTGTCCATATTCATATAGATGCTAATGAATCTAGATACACATATATGTCTAGATTCATTAACATCTATATTAATATAAGCAATGCTAGAAAGTCTTATATTATAAAACGGAGGGAGTACTTAAATAAGCAAACTCCAATGCATCATTTCTCAGTCATACTTCTAGTTTGTTTATGTTTTGAATCTTTTGGAACCATACATTTTGACATACATCCTTTTGAATATTTTAGAACCATACATTCAGGTAACCTTATCCTTTAACTAAAATGTTCAATTATTTTTGGATCATATAAAGTATCAGTATATATCATCATTGCATCCATAAACATAAGGTTATCATCCATAAGATGCAACATCCATAAACTGGTCCAAACCTCGGACTAAACTAGTATGCGTTACACTGGGTTTTGATAGTTTCAAAAAAAAAAAAAAAGATAGAAAGAAAATTACATGAAAATTGCACAGATCGGTGGCCCTAGACCTGTATATGTGTACTCTGGTATGATCCTACAATTAAGGAAGTACTTGGCTACTTGCTCATTGCTATGTCTCTTTATTAGTCTGTCAGTAAATATCCAATACAAACCAGACTTGTTTAAATGTTCCAGCTGTTCTCTATTTCCTTGAAATGTTCCAGGAATTCAGCTGTAAAGACAACTAATTTCAGTATGGAGCAATCAGTAGATGAGAAGTATCACAGATTCATGGTTTTTGGAAAAAAAATGTTGTGTAACAAGTGAAAGTTCAATTATAGTCTATAACCCTCTGACCTGAAAATTGCTGTTTTTTCCTACAATTACAATTTTAACGTTTCGACAGCTTAGTCCAGCAGAAAAAAAAAACGTTCTTTGAAATTATGGGAAGAGAAGAAACTGAGAAAAGTCCTGGTTAACCTTTGGTTTCTGGCTGACCATGAGGCCTAGGTGAGGTAAAAAGACACTTTATTTGAGCATCCTAGACTCCTAGTGTGTTAGTCGCTGGCATGCCTTCCTCCAGCACCAGCAAAGGTTGGGCCTTCTCAATGTGACAAGTAGCAACACCTTTGACAAACTCAAGGATTCGTAGCTCATTGATGAACATGAAATTAACAATCTAACACAACTATGCAATGTCACCAGTCTAATAGGTTGGAGGTCATCTCAGTCTCAAAGGTGGAAGAAGAAGCCACAGGAGGAGGCATATGCTTGAGGTAGGAATGGCTATGGGTATAGGAGGGTGGAAAGAGAGTCCTTTGGCTGGTGAAAATACGTGGAGGTGCAGTGGGACCTAATGTGTATCAATGTATTCCCTACCACAAATCTGTACCACTAGCTTTCAACAATGATTTTTTGATTCCCCAAAGTAACTTCAATGCCATTGAATTAATTTTATTTTCAATGGAATACCAATGAATCATATTGGTATAAGCAGAAGGCATCTATTCTTGTTGTCATGGAGCTACAACTATGCTTTCATGGTGTTTCACTAAATTTCACCTGCTTTATTAATGCCCATTAACTTTTGGAAATTTAACTGCATCAACTTTGTGTCAATTCTCACAGTTTTTTTTTATTTCTGTAACTGTTAACTTTGACACCTCTTGTCTATTTAGTCATAATAAATGCTTAAACTCCGCTTAACAGGAAAACCACAAGATTCTAAGGATACAACAGCCTCAAAAAATGTATGTGTAAAATAGTAAGCCATTTCATATTAATGGAAACTTTGATGGGAAGTTTGTTTACTTAGATTTGTATTGTTCATACATGTTTAAATGCTTCTTGCAGGAGTTCCGTGGGATTCCAACAAGATTAAATAACATTCCACATTCAAGGGAAATCAGGAAATACTTTTACAATGATGTACTAGTAGCCACCAGACACGCTGTTGAAGACAAAAAAACTCGGTTGCAGGTTAGTACTTGCCATTTATTTTTAATGCAAATTGTTTTTCTTTGTTCGGACTGAGTCACAGTGATTCCTGTTTACTCAAGCACCTTGTAGTCTGCTCTAGTTCTTTTGCACGGTTAGTCTGCTGTAGAATTGTTTGAACTTCATGCTATTAACTATTGCAATGAAATAATCTGGTAGGTTTCCTTTTTCTTTTGCTCAAGTACCTATTTTGAATAACATATGAAAGCCAAACAAGCTCATAACTATCTTCATTTCCCAACATGCAGATAGATATCAACATTCCTGAACTTAACCCTGAAATGGTAAGAACACAAGTGCTTATAAATGTTTTCTAATGTCTATTGGAAGATATTTATGGAGTGCTGGTGTCAGCTGTTAACCAAACGTCTTCTATCTTCAGGATGTTTATCGCATAGGAACCCTCATGGAACTTGTGCGAGAGCTTTCTCTTTCCTTTGCTGATGATGGAAAGCGTGTGAAGGTGCCTATCTTTGCCACAAATGCGTATTATCATTTGAATTCTGTCTCTCCCATTCTATAATTTTCAGCTGATACAATATGGTTCATATCAGGTTTGCGTTCAAGGCTCCATGGGACAAGGTGCATTTGCTGGTATTCCACTTCAGCTTGCTGGAACCAGAAAAATTTTGGAAATCATGGACTGGGGTGACTATGGGGCCAAGGGTACCTTCATTAATTTTGGAGCAGTAGGTATGCTACAGTGCCCATCCAATACAGCAAATATTGTCAGATATTCAAAATAAATTACCTATAACGTTTTATTCAAACATATAAAGAATGAGAATGACCAATGAAATCTATGTTGAGATTGATTTTCTCTATTTGAAATGGAAAAGGGAACAGTTACAAATGATGTATCACTATGATAGAAATGTCATAAGGTACTACTGACTTTTGATTGCAATTTTTTTGATAACACAGAAAAAAAATATTTTCCTGCCATTGCATTAAATTAAGAAGACAAGGTCAAAAGAAATTTCAAGTACATAATGGCATGTTATATAACATCCCTCTGGAGAAAGGAAAGAATATGCAGAAAAATCAAAGCTTGGCTGGTTACAGATAGAGTGGTCAGGCAGGTAATCAGCACAAGGAAACTACCATCAAAATACATTAATCCCAACCAAGTTTCAGATTTGCCACTCTCGGCCATATCTGTTGCTTCCCTTCATCCTGTAGGAATTTTGGAAGTTTTGGTTTGTCTGCTAACTCTAGCAGTTCTCTTTGCCCATTTCTTGCATACCATCAGGATTACTAGGGAGCCAAAGTCTTCTTGTTCTTTTATATCTCTGCTCATGCAAGACAACTGCTGATCCTTCTTGTTGGTGTTATTCTGCTTTTCTGTTGTGTACACTCCAAGGGAACTCCTTGAATATTTCCTCACAACTTATGAATAAATGCTCTGCTGATTCCTTACTGTGAGCACATAAGAGTAGACAGTCACCTTAGCGGGGAAAACCATGCTTATCTAGAACAGCTAAGCATTACAAGAATTTGCATTTCAATGGTGCCCATGATCGAGAATTGAGATGACGAGGTCCATTGCCAATATATTTGATCTTCTCTTCCAGGGTGCAGTTGCATACGAGAAAGATCACATTTCAGGCATATGTTATCCACAAGAGCCCTTGATGTCTCTGATCCATTGGCTTTTTCATTGCCTTCTGTTAATTGCTTGTCAGGGGAAAGGGTCCAATATTCTGATGCACATATCTAACCGATTGTCCTGCCAAAATAGGGTTAGGTTTTCACTGCTTCGGTGCTTCCACCTTGGAAGAGATTGCTTGCACTTTCTTGTTCATCATACCCCATGTTCCAAGTCTGTCTGTACAGCGAAATCACAATCATCGAACTTTTCCACAATCCAGTTCATAAATATTAATTCTTTTTGCAGAGTAGAACCACAAAACATAGCCACACCTTGCCTGCCTTTTTTTGTGGTCCTTTGTTTTTCTAGAATTTCTGTGTTTTGCTATATCTTAAATACCACTCTTTTGACTTCCTTTTTTGTGAAATTACAGGTGCTAGTGAGGTTGATAAAGAAGATGACATGTTCATCCTCATTGCTCCCCAAAATGCTGTTGGAAACTGTATAATTGATGTGAAAATTCTGTCTTGGCCTTCTCTTTTGTATATATACACTTCTCAAATATAACTGTCACAACTGAAAATTTTCAGGACATGAAAGCAATGACCGATGCTGCTGGTGACAGACCTGTGATTCTTGTAAATCCTCGCTTAAAGGTTTGAAAAGATCTATTCTCTTTGTTTTGTTGTCTTCCTAGTTATGGTTGGCATCTTGTTCCAATCTCACTTCTGAAGAGGTTCTATCTTCTGTGTCAACCTACAGAAAAACTGTTCACACGGTGCCCACAGATATTGTCTCACAGAATGAGTTATCTTTAGATTTCCTTATTATCTCCATGTTATGCTTGTTCATTATTTGTTTGGCTTATCTATTACTATCTCCGTCCCAAAATATAGCAACTTTTAGCTATGTGTCCAAATACATAGCTAAAAGTTGCTATATTTTGGGACGGAGTTAGTAAGTTGGAGGAATTGATAAGGTGCCTTGTAGGGAAATTTGTTTATTGAATGATCTTGAGTTTAATTTTGTTCCACCAAAGTTCATGGTCACACATTTTGGGAGTGGATTCAGTCGATTTTCTCACCATTGGACGTTGGATTTATACTAAGATTCACGCCTCTTCCCTCCTGCTCATTAGAGTTTCATATTTGGGGTGGGCATCTTCTTCTTCTTCTCTCTCTCTTTTTTTGGCAGTAGGGGTGTGGTGTGGGTGTGCGGGGGTGGGGGCGCCGTGGAGGTGGAAAAGTCAACGGGAAAAATAGAGTGGTTAAGTATGCGGCTGACCTGATGCCTCATTCTTTTGTTGGATACGGGAGAGATGGATGGTTCGGGAGGTTGAAGCCAGTGCAGGAAGTCCAGTGGGGCAGGTATCAGGGCGACATTTGCAAGATTTGGGGTAGTGGAGTGTGTGAATGGTGGCTGGAGAGGCGAGTAATAGTGCATGCTAAGGAGTTTAAGACTTGAAATAGTGCTGGAGCATGTATCTGCAATCAGGACATCCATAATTTCAACGCAATGAACCAAAAATCTACTTATTTTGATGCCGTGTTGTCACATGTATGAAAAACCCCTAAAATTTTCTTTTCTTTCTTGCCAAAATAATTCCATAATTAAGCTTTCATCTCAGGTGGTACATCCCTTTTTGCTCTGTATTTCCCATGATTACCCTACTAATCCATTATTTTAGTGCTCCATTCCCATCATAGATGGTCGGTTGAAGCCCCAGATGGCATTTGAGTTGTCAATTTGAAATTGCCTCTCTTAAGTTCTAATTTTTGAATTGTCAAATCTAATTTGTTAAATTTGCTGTTCCTTGGTGCTTGTAGATGTATTTCATTTTCATATGTTTTATGTGGGAAGAGGATTGATTTGGTAAATTGATTTCTCTGATAAAGTGAGTAGAGATGTAATGAGACTATTATCCTTTTTGAGTAATAAATGAGAGCACGCAACAGGCTGGTTTTGGCCTTGTGATATTATGTGCTGGAAGATGCATTCTACAAAGTCATTAAGAGGTGCTCCTTCACTGCTATACCCATGGGGGCAGTGGTGAACACAGAACAGAAATTACCGGGGATCCAATACATACTAATTATCTAATTATTGACTGATATAACAATTAACATGGCATAAAATAGCTAGAATGGAATAATCTATCCAGGGTCTTATGACCCCCGGAAATACTATGTAGGAATGCCACTTTATGGGGGTCGACGAACCTGAGTGTGCCGACACTATGGCTCCATGCATGGAAGTGGAGGATGACAGCATGGGGGAGACCATGAGCGGTGGAGGGCAATAGTGAAAAGGAACAAGAGGCAGAGGAGGCAGTGGGAGCTGAGCGCTGGTGGTGATGCCATATTGGTGCTAGTGCTAGGGATTTGGTGAAGTGAGACAGACGAGCAAGTATGTGATGTTTTATGGTCATGTGATGGAACTTTTGATGATAAACTAAACAGAGAAGTTTCGGTGGAAAAAATGTAAACATGAATTTCAGTGGTATAAATCTGAACTCGGGATCTTTCAATTCTACTTAAGTAGTTTTTCCTCATCTCAAGTCCTCATCTTGAGTTTAAGGTTCATCGTCTAGATCTATCTAGAGTACCCCCCTTCAGCTGTTGCTGTGCAACTCACGGCTTAACATTTACCCATGATGATCTGGGGATCATTTCATTCCATCTACATAGTGCAGTCTTCTTTGGATTAACTACCAAACGGACGGGTGAAAAACTTTCAGGCTTCATCAGATTGAAATGGATTGAATCTTGTTATTCCTACATGACAATTACACTATCTCCTTTTTAATTTAATTTTTTTTGTGCTAATTTCAATTTTAGTATGTTATAGCTTTTGAAGATTTCTCTGTAGTACTGAACTTCTCTTCAGAACATTAAAAAAACTATAACTTCTCTTCACACCATTGCTGACATTTTCATTTACAGGATATGCCTGGATCAAGTGGTGTAATGCAAGTAAGTTCTTTTGACTTCATTTGTTTCTTTAGCATGACTTCCTGTCCAACAGTACTGAACCTCTTGACTTTTCATGTTCAAGACAATGGGAAGAGACATGAGGCTAAAATATGCTGCATCTTTTGAGACTTGTTATTCCTTCCGTCTTCTCTTCTATGCTGGCTCATTTTATCCTATTATGGGAGCTCTAAGGTTTTTCTCTTCAATTTCTGTACTTCAAACAGTACACATCACTGGCTATTTTAGTATAGTTGCAACTTGCAACGTAGCTATATTTTTCTATTTCGAGAAAAAAGCTATGTTTCTAACACTACAGTTTCTATTGACATGCTACAGGATGGCTTATCCTAATAAATATGAGATTTATCGAAGGGTTGATGAACCCAATGGACAAGAACGATATGTTCTCTTAGAGGAATTTGTGGAGAAGCCAACTCCTGATGAAATCACAAATGCATTCAGACCACGGAAAAAGTAAGATCTCAGTAATGGATGCACCTTCCCCTTTTAACTATTTGAGTAAGCTGCTTCAGCATTTAGAAGTATATAAGATCTGGATACATAAAAGAAGAAAATGAAATTTCCCTACAAGAGATTGAGAGGGGGAAATTTTATCGTCGATAGATCTAAGACTAGTTCTGATTTTTTGTACTATTCTGAATGGTATGCCCATATGCTTCTTAAATAAATGTCGTTTGGAACACTTTCTAAAAGTACTTGTTTCTATGTCAAAAGGATCAAGGGTGCATGGGAAATGTTTCTTTTTTATTCAGTTATCCTTGGAGGAGGTGATGATTTGCAACTTGGTGTAGGATGGTAGCAACATAGCTGTCCCTAAATATTCCACATCAGATTTCCCCCTAATCATCCAATATGTTTCACATAATTTAGCTTTGGTACACTAGTACATTCACGAAAATAGCATATCCATTTACAAATTTTCATTTCCTTTAGTGTGTGTATACAATATTTAATAACATAATAGATGTATCAATCATTGGTCTTGTTTTCATGCAGCGAAAATGAAAAGTCAGCGTCTGGATTCTGGTAAGTTATGAAGTTTACCCATTTATGTCGACTTGTCATTCACATTTTAAATTCTTGGATACTGAACTGTTCATCATTTTGTAGGGGTTTTTTGAGTGGTATATTATGAGGCAAACATTTCAGCAAAGGCTGAGTAAGAACAACTGAACCTTGGCCTTTTTTTTTTCTTTTTAATCGTCCATGTAAATATAAGCAGCCATAATGTGAAGCAAATAATTGATTCACAGGTTTAGTAAATTCTCCCAGGTATCCAACATTCATAGAGCGAAATGCTTGTTTTCCTGTTCCTACACTCGGACCATTTCTAAATTGATGTATAGCTTCATGTACCGTATTGCTTGAGTGATAAATAGTGGGCAAAATTTGCTACAGGATATCCAAAAAACGTGTAATTAGCTAACGGACATTGCAAGATCGTGAAACAACTGTAACACATTCTAAAAACATATAATTTGCTGATGGACACTATGAGCAATAATAAAATAATATATACACCTGCTCGAGGAGAGACAAGCCGTGTGAAGTGCCAATTTTGCCCTTTTCTTTTTTCACTTCATCCTTGTTCTAGCATCATGATGGTGCGCTCGCACCTGCTTCTTGCTTAGCGTGATAATGGTGCTCACGTACGTGCGCCGGCGGCGCTGCTTGGGGCTTGTACCCGAGTAGTCCTAGAGCATGGTACGCGTGGGCGTGGCGCATGTGGTGAGCAGCTAGGGCTGTGTTTAGATCTAAAATTTGGATCCAAACTTCAGTCCTTTTCCATCACATCAATCTGTCATACACACATAACTTTTCAGTCACATCATTTTCAATTTCAATCAAAATCCAAACTTCCCCCTCAACTAAACACAGCCTAGCTTGTGGTCGAAGCACAACGGCGGCAGCAGCGGCGCCTCGGTAGAGCCACGGGCAATATCTGCTCGCCCACGTCTTCATGAAGTGCGACGTGTTCTAGGCATCGACAACCGAGTAGTGCATAACCAAAGCTGAGCACAACACCGCCGCACTAGAGTTTCTCGCCCAGGTCTCCACGAAGTACGACGCGATTTGGGTATCGACGACAGTTAGTGTGGTGCATTGCCAGGCTGAGCACGACACCACCACACCGGAGGTACATGACCTGCACCAGCATAAGCATGCATGGTAGTTTGGCGCTAACGAATAAGTCGTGCAGCTCACGGAGCGGCGGCGCGCGGCATGAACCCTCACCGGTGTAGTCGATTTGGATGTGGCCAGCTCCGTCGATGCCAAGCCGACTAGCGAGCAGGTAGAACGACACAAGCGTCTTAGCAAGCTAGGCTCGCCCGCGAAGAAGCCCTGATCGCCATTGGACCGGTATGTGACCTGCGACGGCAGCAGCACGCACAGCAGGCAAAGCGCACGGCCGTTGCATCGTGGGAGCCATCACCGTCGAGTACGCATCCCGATGCTCGTCACCACCGCCAATAACAACTACTCGCCGTTGTTCTGCGACGTGCTTTGAGAGTCCACCGCCTTCCGCTGCTGCTCGCCGCTGGTCAAGGCCGCCATCACGGAAGTCATCGCCACCTCATCGAAGCTATGTCTAGCCCCAAGGTAATTTGGTCCTTTTGAATTGTTTCTGTAACAAATTACACATTTTTTTAGAGTCTCTTAGCCGTTTTACTCTCTTGTGGTGTCATTTAGCTAATTACATGTTTTTAATGTCCTGTATCAAAATTTGTCAAAATAGTGCTACCAATGGAGTTAACATAAAGCTTTTAAAAAATGGTCTACCTAGTGTAACGCACTTCAAGACATCTTATGATAGATGACGCTTTATTTACGTCACAAACATTGAAATTTTTGTCACGTTTCGTAATCTGTGACGCTCGCGTGACGAAAATTCATTCGTCACCTATCATGCGTCTCTAATGACGTTCTATGACGAAACCTTATTTTTTCGTCATTAATCTAGTGACGATCCTTCGGTCGTCATAACTTTGTGACGCTCATATTCGTCATTATCTAGCCTAAAAACGTCATAAAATACCTAATGGCCATTAAAATCCATGTATTAAGCACCCTTTTTATGGGCTTAGCCCAATGACAAGCCCAACTAGATTTTAGCCTAGCCCATATATAATGTAGCATATTTTCAGCCCAATTCTATTATATCCATTTGCTTTAATATCAAACAATAAATAGGCCAAGTCCATTGCAAAAGCCCATAGGCCCAAACATTATACCACACCATTTTCAGCCCAATCATATTATATTCATTTACATTAGTATCAAATAACAAGAGGGCTAAGCCCATATAGGCCCAACAATCAAACACAGTAACAACCGATACAGCACACAGGTTACAACCCTATTAGCATCCAACGGAACCCGACAAACATTCAATACAACACAAAATTTACAACCCAGAATCTACAACCCAATTAAATGTAACCATACAGAATTTCACCCGATGCCGCGTGACCAAGATCTTCCAAGTGAGCTTAGCAGCACTGCATATGCACAAGATAAAACATCAGTAACTGCTGAGTTGAGCTCCTGCAATCAGAAAGTACCCGGAGAACAAAATCACAGTAGTACACCATGGTAATACCTTAAGTTTTGTATCAGGCAGCAATCTTGTTTTGATTTGCAAATCGAAACATCACCCCCAAAAAAGTAACCTGAGAAGAACAAAAATGAGTACTCGGTGATGTCAGAGCAACGAAGACCACAAAGCAGTTAGTGCCATGGAATAAAACTAAAGCATCCAACATGGAAAATGATTAGTAGCATTCAACCAGGAATCCATGACAAAAACAGAGATCTATACATTTGTAAAGTCAATACATAAAGCATGTTAAAAGACTAAATTTTGGAACAAATAATCAAAGTCATAATAAGGTTCCTAGTCACAAATATTCAAAAGTGGTTCCATCATATTCTAATCTAATCTGAAAGTTCACCTTTTCTCTTATGCATATGTAATCATGCTATAACAAATCATGTAAGCTTAGCAGCCATTCAGGCCACACAGCCACCCAATAGGCCAATACCTTGTTTAGTTACCCTAACAGAATCTTGTCGATCAGCTGACATATCATATCTTAAGTGAGCAAACCGGTATTACACGACAGCTAGTCACAAGCGCAAAAAAAAAAAAAAGATGAATGCACAGGACAGCTAGTCACAAGGACAAAAGACAAATTATGTCTACACACACTCCCAATCAAGGTGAGCTACAATGAAGCAAATCTGGAGCGTCGATGTTCCAGAAACTTAAAATCACCTTCAAATTTCACAAAATCATACACTGGAACTAAAAATTACAGTGGTTTGTAACTAAAATTACATTTGTAAAATCAATAGATAAAGGATGTAAAAAGTGCAGTGTAAAATGAAAAAATAGGCTTTTTTGCACATAACACATGACATGCATATGCCACCCCCTTATCATTGGGCTGCTAAGCAAATAAACTAAGCAGCTGGCATATACAAAAAGACAAAAAGATATACAAAGCAAATATGTGCAAAAAGATATACTGAACTAAGCAATATGTGCATAAGATATACAAAGCTCATAATCGAAAATTGCAGCTGGCATATACAAAAAGATCAGATCATCATAACTAAATTGCACAAAAGTTCAGTACATATAAGCTCTGAAATATACTGGAGCAACACTGCATGCATGTCTAGTTATATATTCTGACTTTACTATTTACCCCTAAAGCTACACATGAGCTACTGGCCATACAATTGGGCTGATGTATTGCACACTATATTGTACACTGGTGAAAACTATATATGGTTTACCACCATGATTAATAAACTGAAAGAGAACTCCACTATTGTGTGATTCCACATCAGATGCATACAAAAGGAGCATATATCAATGGTCTGTAAGTGTTATCCTACTATGCTTGATCGCCCTCTTGCCAGTTATATGATTGGATTAGGTGATGGATGAACCTAGCTGCTACTAGTAGAGAGGTTTACCTTTTATACTACCTTTTTGCATAATCGCATTATCGCAATATTCAAACAGCATGTTTAGATCGATGGACACGCTTAAACATTATTGGTATAGTGGTTGAAACCTCATATATGCATGATTTGAAGTAGTTCGCTTAGCTTCTATATATATATCAATTCTAGAACCATGAGGAGGGTGCTTCTTAACTTAAACTAGCAGTTCATGCAAGACATTGGGACTACGACATTCCTGCTGCTGGAAACTACCACAAAATGGCATAAACAGACGAACTCATTATGCACTTTTAATGCAGCAGAATTTAGTTTTCTTCTGATTTGAGCATTGTAGTTACCGTCGGTAGGCGTCCCAGGGTATACTGGTGCTGCTGATGGCGGAGGATAGAGGAAGAGAGCACCGCCGCTACTTGCATCACAGCGTTGTCGTTTTCATCACAGCCGCTGTCATCGCTGTCGTCGTCGCAGCTACCATCGCCGCTGTCGTCGTCGTTGCAGCCACCGTCACCGTCGTTGCGAATCTGCGTGCTGCCGGCACTCCCGCTCACGCCAGGGCACTCCCGAGGACGGAGGCCGCTGGATTCATGCGCCGCCGTCGCTCCCGAGGACGGGAGGCGGCAGATCAGCGCGCCACCGTCCTTCCCTGGCTGGGGGAGCGAGGCGGGGAAGGGTGAAGAGGTGGCTGGGGGCGGAGATGGAGGTGGCGCGGTGGATGGAGGAGGTGGTGCCGGATCCGCTCGTCGCCGTCCACCGCGCGCCGTCGTTGTCGACGAGGCCCTCCGTCGTCACGGTCGTCGTCAAAGTCGCCAAGGCCCCTCCCTTGTCGCTGTCGTCGTCGTCGCCGCTGAGCCGCCGTTGCCGAGCCGCCGCCCTTGTCCCGCACCTACACCACCCCACCGGGATTAGAGAGGAGAAGCGGGGATGAGAAGAGGAGAAGTGGGGAGGGAGGAGCCGAGCTCCCGCCGTCCTTACTTGTCGCCGAGCCGCCGCCGGGATTGAAGGGGAGAAGAGGGGAGGGAGGAACCAAGCTCCCGCCGCCCTTCCTTGTCGCGGAGCCGCCGCCGCCGCTGCCACCGGGATTGGAGGGGAGAAGAGGCGAGGGAGGAGCCGAGCTCTCGCCGCCCCTCCTCTCGTCACCGAGCCACCGCTGGATTGGACGGGAGAAGCGGGGTCCTGCCCCGATCGCAACGAGCAGCCGCCGCTCGGTCTCAGCCAGCGCCCCGATCTGAGGAGAGGAAGAGGGAGATTGGAGAGGGAGAGGATAAGGTTTGGCTGGTCAGCTGGTTGAGTTATTATATGGACAGGGAGCAATTCTATGCGAATTTACCAAAATGTCCCTGGTGTGCTGTAGTAGCAACAAAATTGTATGGACAAAATGGACATTTCACCTTAAATTTATGAGAATTTAAATTAAATTTTAGGCTGATTTTTGTGTTTCAAATGCAAAAATTATAAACAACAAAATTTTAGAACACATCGAGATCTACAACTATTGTATTGGTCATTTTTACAAATAAGTTCATTTGAACAATTCAAATTTTGAATTTTTAAAATTTGACAACTTCGAACAAAAAATGAGGTTAATAAATGATTTCAAATGGAAAAGTCACCAAAACCAAAGTTGTAGAACTCATCGATATGCAAAATTTTTATTTTTGTCATTTCTCCATCTGACTCTATTTGAATAATTTTGAAATTGAAATTCAAAGTTTGAGCACTTCAAATAGAATTTTTTATCAGTGAACGACTTCAATTGAAAACGTCATCAACAACAAAGTTCTATAATCCATCTAGATCTACAATTTTTATTTTGGTCATTTGTTTATCCGATAAAGTGATTTGTAACATTGTTCACAAAATGTAGATAACTCTTATATAGTTTATAAACTATACAAGAGGTATCTATATTTTGTGAACAATATTACTGTCGCTTTATCGGATGAAGAAATGACCAAAATAAAAGTTATAGATATTGATGAGTTTTACAACTTTGTTGTTGATGACTTTTTCAGTTGAAATCATTTAGTATTTAAAAATGTTGTTTGAAGTTGTCATAATTTGAAATTCAAATTCAAATTATTGAAACAAAGTCATATAGCAAAGTGACCAAAACAAAAGTTGTAGATATTGATGAGTTATACAACTTTGTTGTTGATGACATTTTCAGTTGAAATCATTTAGTATTTAAAAATATTATTTGAAGTTGTCATAATTTGAAATTCAAATTTTATATGGGTCAATCAAATTTAAATGGAGAAATAACCAAAATAAAATAGGTAGATCTCATTTTGCTATATGACTTTATTTAAATAAATTGAATTTAAATTTCAAATTATGACAACTTCAAACAACATTTTCAAATAGTAAATGATTTGAACTGAACAAGTCATCAACAACAAAGTTGTATAACTCATCAATATCTATAACTTTTATTTTGGTAATTTCTTTATCCGACGAAGTGATAGTAATATTGTTCACAAAATTTACATATCTCTTACATGGTTTTATAAACTATAAGAGATATATACAAATTTTGTGAACAATATTACTGTCATTTTGTCGGATGAAGAAATGACCAAAATAAAAGTTATAGATATTGATGAGTTATACAACTTTGTTGTTGATAACTTTTTCAGTTGAAATCATTTAGTATTTGAAAATGTTGTTTGAAGTTGTTATGATTTGAAATTTAAATTCAAATTATTTAAATAAAGTCATATAGCAAAATGACCAAAACAAAAGTTGCAGATATTGATGAGTTATACAACTTTATTGTTGATGACTTTTTCAGTTGAAACCATTTAATACTTTAAAATGTTGTTTGAAGTTGTCATAATTTGAAATTCAAATTCAAATTATTGAAACAAAGTCATATAGCAAAATGACCAAAACAAAAGTTGTAGATATTGATAAGTTATACAACTTTATTGTTGACAATTTTTTCATTTGAAATCATTTAGTATCTGAAAAATTATTTGAATTGAGAGGAGAGAGGTAAAATAGACTTTTCGGCGAGGGAGGAGCAAAAGGGTTGGGCCGGCAGCCCAAGAAGGAGGAGGGGAAGCCGGCCCAATGAGGGAAAGAGTGGCTGCGGGCCGAGGGAGGGAGGGAGTAATACTTGGGCCGAAAAAGGCCCAAGGATCCAACATTCATAGAGCGAAATGCTTGTTTTCCTGTTCCTACACTTAGACCATTTCTAAATTGATGTATAGCTTCATGTACCGTATTGCTTGAGTGATAAATAGTGGGCAAAATTTGCTACAGGATATCCAAAAAACGTGTAATTAGCTAACGGACATTGCAAGATCGTGAAACAACTGTAACACATTCTAAAAAAACGTGTAATTAGCTAACGGACATTGCAAGATCGTGAAACAACTGTAACACATTCTAAAAACATATAATTTGCTGATGGACACTATGAGCAATAATAAAATAATATATACACCTGCTCGAGGAGAGACAAGCCGTGTGAAGTGCCAATTTTGCCCTTTTCTTTTTTCACTTCATCCTTGTGCTAGCATGATGATGGTGCGCTCGCACCTGCTGCTTGCTTAGCGTGATAATGGTGCTCACGTACGTGCGCCGGCGGCGCTGCTTGGGGCTTGTACCCGAGTAGTCCTAGAGCATGGTACGCGTGGGCGTGGCGCATGTGGTGAGCAGCTAGGGCTGTGTTTAGATCTAAAATTTGGATCCAAACTTCAGTCCTTTTCCATCACATCAATCTGTCATACACACATAACTTTTCAGTCACATCATTTTCAATTTCAATCAAAATCCAAACTTCCCCCTCAACTAAACACAGCCTAGCTTGTGGTCGAAGCACAACGGCGGCAGCAGCGGCGCCTCGGTAGAGCCACGGGCAATATCTGCTCGCCCACGTCTTCATGAAGTGCGACGTGTTCTAGGCATCGACAACCGAGTAGTGCATAACCAAAGCTGAGCACAACACCGCCGCACTAGAGTTTCTCGCCCAGGTCTCCACGAAGTACGACGCGATTTGGGTATCGACGACAGTTAGTGTGGTGCATTGCCAGGCTGAGCACGACACCACCACACCGGAGGTACATGACCTGCACCAGCATAAGCATGCATGGTAGTTTGGCGCTAACGAATAAGTCGTGCAGCTCACGGAGCGGCGGCGCGCGGCATGAACCCTCACCGGTGTAGTCGATTTGGATGTGGCCAGCTCCGTCGATGCCAAGCCGACTAGCGAGCAGGTAGAACGACACAAGCGTCTTAGCAAGCTAGGCTCGCCCGCGAAGAAGCCCTGATCGCCATTGGACCGGTATGTGACCTGCGACGGCAGCAGCACGCACAGCAGGCAAAGCGCACGGCCGTTGCATCGTGGGAGCCATCACCGTCGAGTACGCATCCCGATGCTCGTCACCACCGCCAATAACAACTACTCGCCGTTGTTCTGCGACGTGTTTTGAGAGTTCACCGCCTTCCGCTATGCTCGCTGCTGGTCAAGGCCGCCATCACGGAAGTCATCGCCACCTCATCGAAGCTATGTCTAGCCCCAAGGTAATTTGGTCCTTTTGAATTGTTTCTGTAACAAATTACACATTTTTTTAGAGTCTCTTAGCCGTTTTACTCTCTTGTGGTGTCATTTAGCTAATTACATGTTTTTAATGTCCTGTATCAAAATTTGTCAAAATAGTGCTACCAATGGAGTTAACATAAAGCTTTTAAAAAATGGTCTACCTAGTGTAACGTCACTATATATATGTGGTTTAACATGGGTTTGAAAGTGACAGGATCTCGTAGTATTTTATTTTAAAACTTAATTTCGAAATATTTTTCATCAAAATTTTCAATCGCACATATTCCAAAAAATATACTACAAAACCTACTCAAGGAACACACTCTCTGTGATATAGCATCGCCCGTTCCCGGCATTTTTGAGTAGAGAGACTCTGATTCCAAAAAATATGCATCATGCATTTCCATCCCATTCTTGTATTTTTGTCTACTCCATTTTGCATCACGCGTTCCTAAATGTTTTTAAGGTCGCCTTTGGAATGCATGATGCAAAATAGAGTAGACAAAAATACAAAAATGAGATGGAAATGCATATGTAAAAGAGAGAACGGGAAAACATACGAATTCGAGGTAAATAGATGTCTGGATAGGGTAAATGAAAATTTAGAAAATTATGGACCCAGAGGCCAGAACAACAAAGCTATGTTTGTTAGCTAATTAAACAGTTCGTTCCATCAAGCTGTATTGAGCTACTCGTCTGTCTTGGTATTCGCGAATGAAGAGAAAAAGAAGACAGACTGGATGGTTTTTTTTCCTGTAGAATTTCTACGGAATCAGCATTGTAGGAAGATTTCCTTTGTTCAATTACTTTGATTCAAATGAAACTAAAGCCATTCAATCCAAAGGAACTCAAGTCCTTTTTTTTTTCTCCTTTGTTGATTGAATGACTGTAATCAACACACACATACACACAGAGACCCCCCCTCCCCCTCCAAGAAAAAGAGAATTTAAAGCAAACTGATTAAATGCCATCCGTATGAATTACAGATTGCCACTTTGAAGCAAATCGCGTCGGCTTTTTGAACATCTACATTTAAAGTTTTCTGAAGAGTAGCAAGGACGAAGATGATTCGTATCACCTGCCGTTGGGCAATCACAAGATTAACCTAATGCAAAAGAACAGCCCAAATCCCTCCCATCTCTTTTCTTCCAAGCCACCGAGAGCTGTTGCAATTTTCAGCAGCGATATAGCATAGCCCGTCAGTCTTCGGCTATTGTCACCACGGATATGAGACTGCTTGTTTCTTCTCGCTCTGACCTCCGTCTTTCTTGCTTTTGTACGTCAAACAAGAAAGATTCCATGCAGGAGGTTTCAACAGCTTAAAAAAAAGAAAGGCTCTTCTAGTTTTTTCTGCTACCTTCATCTTGGTAATGTCCATTTTAATTTTTGTGAGAAGTTCAGAGAATGAGTTATTCTTCCTTGTGGGGGACGGAAAAGATAGAGAAGGGAAATTAACTGGAAGAAAGGAAATCAACTTGCAGCCTCACCGTTGATTGAAAAAAAAAAAGAATTCTATTCAAGACATGACAAGCAATCAATATTGCCTTACCCCACTATTCTTTGGAAAGTCCCATAGCGTCTAACATGGCATTCACCAACTCAGTTAGAGTCTGGGTGAATAGGGATGCGTCATCTCATGAATAATTTCAAACTTTTCACAGAATGAAGTAAACTCATTAGAAAAATACTCTCCACCTCGATTAGACCTCAACCGTTTGATTTTCCTTTCAAGTTGGTTTTCTACCTTAGCCTTATAGATCTTAAAGTAATGCAATGTTTCATCTTTTGTTTTCAATAAGTACACATAGCAAAATCTAGTGCAATCATCTATAAGACTATAAGTGTCATGAAATATTTCTTTCCCCATGTAGTCAACACACCGTTCATTTCGTACAGATTAGAATGAACAAGTTCTAGATGTACCAAATTTCTCGCCTCTGAAGTCTTGTGAGGCTTGCGAGGTTGTTTCGATTGAACACAAGTATGTCACTTATAACCTTTGACTAAAGTGAATTTCGGGATTAAACTCATGTTAGCTAAGGGCCTGTTTTGGGGAGCTTCTAGCTGCTGCAGCTTCTCCATAATCAGAAGCTTTTGGTCTAGATTCTAAGAAGCTGTAGTTGTAGGATCTAAAAAATGAACTAGAAGCTAGAAGCTGGGAAACCCAGCTTTTCCAGATTCTCAGAAGCTGGCTACCAACCAGCTGCTTCTCAGAATCTTAAGCTTCCCCAAACAGACCCTAAGCGTGTTATACAAAATTCACATGACATAGTCACAAATGCCACACATTGGACTCATCATCATTGCTTACATGGTTTACAACTTTATTACACATTCATCCAGAAAAAAGCAGAACAAGCCTCTGCTGTCATAACCTTTTCCAATAAAAATTCCATATTTAGAAACAATACATTTATTGGACTCAAACACAAGTCTAAAACCATCTCTACACAGTAGAGAGCCGCTAACTAGATTCTTCTTTATTAAAGGGACATGTTGCACGCCCTTCAGCTGCACGGTCTTTCCCGAAGTAAATTTCAGATCGACCGTACCAACACCATGAACAGCCGCAAGCGATCCATTTCTCATCAACAAGGAGGAACTTCTCCCGACCTGATAAGAGGAAAATAGAGAAATGTCAGCACACACATGAATATTAGCACCAATATCAACCCACTAATTAGTTGTGTGAAAAACAGAGAGAACTGTAGGTAAAAATTTACTGTACCTCGATGTTCCTCCGCCCTCGCAAACAACCATGTTTGCAGACTTTTTGTCCTTGAGACCAGGACAGTCCTTGGCTCAATGCCCAGGTTTACCGCACACAAAAGCAGTCACCCTTAGCCTTTCCCTTGCCTTTCTTCTTAAAATTGGTTGATGCCTTGGGTGTGACGTTAGGTTTGATTTTCTTCTTATTGTTGTGGGATGCATGAGGGTTCTTCTTCTGCACCAAATTGGCGCTAGAACCTCTCTCGACCTTTTTACCATTGATGTCCTTAGCCCTTGCCTTCTCCTCAACACCCAAAGGGCGAATGAGATCAGTAACACTGAACTCTTGCCTCTTGTGTTTTAGAGAAATGGCAAAGTCCGACCAAGAAAGCGATAATTTGGCAATAATGCCTCCCGCCACGAACTTGTCCGGGAACTCACAGTTGTTGTTCTCAAGTTCCTTTGCCAGCATCTGAATCTCATGAGCTTGTTCCACTATAGATCGGTCATCGACCATCCTGTAGTCATAGAACTGCTCCATGACATACAGTTTGCTGCCAGCATTGGAGACTATGAACTTGGCCTCAAGAGCATCCCACATGTCCTTGCCTGAAGGCATATGCATGTACACGTCCACTATGTTGTTGGCTAATACACTGATCAATGCTCCACAGAACAGGCAATCCGCAGCCTTGAACTTAGCCTCCTCCTCAGGATTGAGAGGCGGTTCACTCAGTTTGCCCCGTGAAACAAAGAAGCACTGCATAGTCATCAACCACAATAGTGCACGTGCTTTCCATCTCTTATAGTTTGAACCATCGAAAGCATGTGATTTTAGTGATGCAGCAAAGCCAACTACCGAAAAAGACCTATCAAGTTTTTGGATTGTTGGAAATATCGTCATAATTCGGCATATTTTAATCCAGAATAACAAGATAATAAACATGACATTTGCAATATGAGTAGATCTAGTGATGGTTCTAGACATGAATAACATGAGCTTGCTTTTTATGAAATAAGCATCAACATTCATATAGTAACGCAATGCTGACATTGCGATGAATATTAACAATGAGGGCATGTGCATGTACACGTCCACTATGTTGGAGAGAATGGAGGTATACCCTGAGAATGGTCCTCCGCTAGATGGTGAGGCGATACTGCCTCCGTTGGTGTTGATGTTCTCGGATCCGTCTCCTCTAGTACCAGTGCAGGTGGTGGTGTCGGTGACGGTCGCCTTGGAGTTGCTGAGGAAGGAGAGCTTGACGTAGATGATGCAGAGCAATCGCGCATGAGAGCGCTCCCCAAAAACTTGATCGTCTGCCTACCCGTGCAGGTACACAAGTGGATGGAGTTTCGGAGGCCTGCTCGTCCTGATCACCCATGCGCGCAGGTGAACAGAACCGGGGAAGACCAGAGCAACACAGGAACAGGAAGGAGATCACCAAGGAGGTCTCTTCTATCCATTGGTGGGAGAGAGGATAGCACGAGACTAACGAGAGTAACGTTCGGTTTCAATTCACGAAATCAATCCTGTAATTAACAATGAATTTCAATCCTGTAATTAACAATAAATGAATTCGCTCTCATTTTCGTCCATTACAAAACGAGAGAGAGAGAGAGAGCAGCCACCGCCCACCTCGCCACGCCCACGGCTCGGCTCGGCACGCGTGCGTGTGGCTGTCCCACCATCATCTCAACTGGTTAGTAGGGGCTCTCTAATAACTCCCTATTTAAGTTGGGATCTCCACACTTAAATTTTCTAGGTGGTATTAACCCTCATAGCATTGATTGTGGGCCAATGGAATTAATTGCAAATAAATTGGGCCTAGCCCATTATTCCAACAAAAAGAGGGCTAAGATTGCCCAACGGCAGGGTACCCTTGCATGGACCAATGGCAATACAATTATACAAACCCCTAATAGGAAGGAGGTCAAATTTAGGCATCGCATTTGGGATATTTGGTAGGACTAAACAGCTGCACGTAAGAAAACTCATTAAAACATGATTAATTAATTATTAATTATTATAAATTTTAAAAATAAATTTATTATATTTTTTATAGAATAATTTTTTTGAAAAAACACATCGTTTATTAGTTCGGGAAACATGCTCAAAGAATATTAGGGAGTAGATAAGCCAAAACGCTCAAAAGAACTCAACCTAATCTAAAGTGGGAATTGCTAGATCAACGCCATGTAAAATATGGCATTTGGCAAATTCTACCCGGTCCATCTAAGATCTACAGAGTGACATACAATCCATTATGTCTTGGAATATCTCTATGGAGTATGTACAGTATAAAACTTTAGAGATTCTGCTATCTTTCCACTCTTGTAACAACAATCTCTCTCTCAAGTCTCAACTAGCTTCCCCCACTAATCTCACCACCTCACACTCTCATCTCACTTTTCTCGCATCGTCATTCCCTTACCAAGCATAGAAATTTAGCTGGATCTCCATTCCATTCTATTCAAGGTTGCATGACACCCTATCGTACATAGGGCCCACAAGTCGATAATATTCACATAGTGTTTATGTTTAGTTAACTGTTTTTCTCTGTCCTTGTGTGCACTACTTTCTAAGATTTTCTTTAAAATAACTACACAGTTTGGCAGGTAGGGTTAACATTTTCACGATTTTGGTGAGCTGATGATTTTTCACATGACATTTACCAAGAGCCAAATTGGTCTAGCTAATATGCAAAGTCAAGTATAAAATATTTACTCGGGGATACCACCTTAATAGATAAACATAGGCACATTTTGGATTGATGTCAAAACGTGCCCTACCAATGTTTTGGTGGTTTGAATAGCATGTGATGATTTTTTTTAAGTCGAACCATTGGCATTACCAACACCCAATTTGGCACCAATCTAAAGCTTTCTAGATTCTATGAGTGCTAGAAGTTTGGCTCCTAATTAATTGGCACTAACCAAAACTTTAGATAATGAAACTTTACCTTACCAAATAATAATTGGTAGTGCCATAGCATACCTGGGTTTTGACTCTCTACCAATACTTTTGTGGGATAGTGAACAAAGTACAGCTCAAAAACAAAAAAGAAAATAAGAAGAAAGGAAAAACAACTATGAATTACTCAGAACAACAACAAGAGGGAAAGGAGACACAAAAAATAAGCCTTGGACCACTAGAGAATGAACATGAACAACTCCAGCACATACTCCATATAATTCTTGATATCTTTCATCGGCTTCTTGATCATCCCCTTGTCCCCTATTCTGGAGAAGCTTTCCACTACTGCAAAGTTGGCATGATAAGATAGATCAGTGTCACAGGAATGGGGATCTTTAAAGATCATTTCATGATCTCGATAAGCCATAGGATCCAAAAAATGGACACCGTCAATTTTATATTTAGCACATTTTCATCCCTTGCTGTTGTACCAACAATTTCAGTAGATTGTTGCTCAAAACTGGAAGGAATAGGTAACCCAGCTAGATGCATCTTTATCTCTTATGCGCATGTTGGCAAGATTATTGGTTGGCTGTGAGATGGGAACACTAACACCAAATTGCTCCATCTCCGCACTCGACATCGCAAGTGCAAGAATTTCATTACTAAGCTCAAAGATGGTGAGATGGTTGTATCTAAAGATGAGGACAAAGCACAAGTAATTTTGAATTTTTATTCTAACTTTCTTGGTTCTAGTGAAGATCACACATCCTCTATTGATCTTGATGTTCTTAATTTGCAAACCCGTGATCTTGAGCTACTTGATGCACCCATTTCAAAAGAGGAACTGTGGAATACAATCAAGCAATAAATGACAGATTATAGGAGGTTTGTTGGTATATTATAAAAGGGGTTTTGATAGCTGCAATATCTACTGTATGGACAACAGATTTTTGTAATCTTCAGCTTCTCAACCGTGCTTATATCACCCTTTTGCCAAAAAAGGAGGAGGCCATGCATGCTAAAGACTTTAGACTCATCAGTCTAGTTCACACTTTTGCTAAGTTATAACCAAGATCCTAGCTAATCGGTTTGTCCTCTACAACAGTTGGTCTCTCCAAACCAAAGTGCTTTCATAAAATGCCGGTTTATTCAGGATAACTTCATACTTGTACAACAAACAACCAGGTTCTTGCATTCCCAAAAAATGCCTAGAATTCTTCTGAACATAGACATCTCTAAAGCCTTTGATTCGGTATCTTAGTTGTTTTTCTTGAAGTTTCACATAAGCTTGGATTTGGCCAAGTTTGGAGGAATGTCTTAAGTGGGATGTTTTCTACCTCTTCTACCCAGGTGCTCTTGAATGGGATTCTCAGTATGGCAATAGCTCATCGGCGTGGGCTTTGGCAAGGGGATCCCCTACCAATAATGCTCTTTATTTTGGTGATTGATGTCTTGAATTTAATGCTCAATAGGGCCACTGAAGCTGGTTGTTGTAGCCTTTTTCTTCTTGGGCTTTACAACACCGAACGTCACTTTATGCATGTGATGTGGGGGTTTTTCTTCACCAACAACCTTATACATCTCTCCCACACTTGATATTCTCCACCTTTTCGGAAACACATCGAGTTTAAAGACTAGTGTCCAAAAGAGCAATGTTCTCCCCATTCATTGTTCAGATAATGATATTGTAGTTGTCCAAGACCTCCTAGCGTGTGAGATTTCAGATTTTTCCTTGTAAGTATTTTGGGCTAATTCTCTCCATAAGGAAAGTCACCAAGTCCCATATCCAACCTCATCGATCATATTACTAATCAACTACCAGGGTGGAAGGCTGATCTTATATATGACCCGGGTTGGTCATATAGTCCAAGTTTAGTTTTTCCTCACCTCTATGCTCATATATCGTGCGATATCAATTGATTTGCTTTCCTAGGCCTTCAAAGCCATTGATAAGATAAGACAGAGATTTCTTTGGAGAGGAAGAAATAAAGTAGATGTTGGTTATTATTTAATTGCTTGGCCCAAGGTTTGTCAACCTTGGGAATTTAGGGGTCTTGGAATTTATGATATGAAGTCTCTTAGTTATGCTCTAAGGGTAAGATGGCTTTGGTTGCAAAAAGTTAAACCATTGTGGCCTTGGTCGATCTTTCCTATCCAAGTAAGTGAAGGGGTTACATATTTGTTTTCCATGGCAGTAGTCTCGAAAGTTGATGATGGAATTAGTACTCTTTTGAAAGGATAATTGGCTCCTTGGGAAGCGTATTGAGGAAGTAGCACCTCGGCTTTTCACTTTGGTGCCAAAGGGAAGAGTTAATAAGTGCACTGCTGAGACATTACTTGATCATATATGAATATATGATGTTCAAGGAGCCTTTTCTGTTGGTGTTATAACATATTTTCTTGATCTGTGGGACACCCTTTTCTTGGTAGAGCTACAACCTAGAAATCCATATGTGAATTATTGGAGGCTTTCAAATATAGGAGTTTACTCGACCAAATTTGCACATGACATTCTGTTTCAAAGTGCCATTTATTTTGGCCCTTGGGAACACGTATGGAAATCTTGGGCCCTAGGAAGGCGTATTTTTTTTCATGTGGTTAGTGCCACACAATCATTAATTGTTGGACAATGGACTGCTTGGCACGACAAGGCCTCCCACATCGTGATTTGTTCCCCCTATGTGACCAAGAGGATGAGACCATTCAACATGTCCTTGTCTCTTGTGTGTTCACCAAGTAAGTTTGGTTTTCCCTCTTGCCCCAAGTGGGACTTAGGGCTCTTGCGCCACAACCCTTAGATGTGGACTTCGATGAATGGTAGAACCGAATCAATATTTTGTTGGATGGCAATATCAAGAAGGGCTTAAATATATATAGTTTGGTCATTCTTGGTGCTTGGACTATTTTGGAAGCATCGAAATGATTGTGTCTTCAACGGAGTTTCTCCTAGTTTATCTTCTTCTTTGGCGCTAGCAAGGAAGGAAGCACACCTATCGAGTCTAGCTAGGGCTAAAGGGCTCTCTCTTATTTTGGACCCTGGTTAGGCTTTTCTCTTTTGTTTGTTTTTTTGGGTTGTGTAACCATTCTTGCGGTAGCTTCTAGTGGCGCAAGTTTGTACTTCATGTTGTTTTGGCATGTTTTCGACACCTTTCTCCTTCTATTAATGCAATGACACACAACTCTCTTGCGTATTCAAGAAAAAGGAA
This sequence comes from Oryza longistaminata, assembly GCA_009805545.1. Classification (NCBI taxonomy): domain Eukaryota; kingdom Viridiplantae; phylum Streptophyta; class Magnoliopsida; order Poales; family Poaceae; genus Oryza; species Oryza longistaminata. The sequence goes on from CM020184.1 coordinate 9,780,991, forward strand.
ACAAAACACACCAGGCAAGTTGAACCAAGGGATAATAGAATAGAACCTTTTTAGCTTACTCTAGAGCAGTGAGCAGAGTTTACTGATAATAGGTCTGCTTCAATTGCATTGATAAGGATTCAGTTGGTAGTATAATTGTACAATACAAATAAAATTAGAACATACCTATTCTTTGCAAACTATGAGTGGACATTTGTTGGATCATGATATGATCAAGCCAAAACAAGATATGTTTGTGATCTCCAAGTTGCAAAGTCCTTCCTAAACCAGAACCAATTTTTTCCACCACCATGCAAAAACTTTGAATGACAAATTGACAATCCATTTTTTTAACGTACCGATGAGTCGAAAATTTCATTGAATAGAGTAGAAGAAACATATGTACAACGTGAAGGAAAAGCGAAGTAGCTACTATATACAAGCTAGTCATGGTGATCTGGGCTAGCGACTATGGTAACCAAGCTGCGAGCCTTCTAGCCCCCATGAGGTCCCATGTTTTGGCCTCTTTGATTTTTTTTGGCAAGTTTGGTTGCTGAAATTTCCTTGACCTAAAAGGCCCTTTGATTCCCTTCCTTCCATAACTCCCAGGAGACTAGAAGAGGTAGTACACGGTCTACTTGTTTTACCATTGCTCTTGTGTTTGTGACCGGCTCCCACCACTCCTGCACTATCGTAGTGGGTTTCCACTGAGTAGGCCTTAGTTGCTCACAGGACATCCATGAGATGAGAATCTGATGAACCCTGAGCTCCACTCGAGACACTCAAGGCTTTTGTTGGCCCGATCTTTTGGTGAGTTGATGATAACTAGGATTTGGGAGAAACGTTGACGACCTGACTACAACCGTACTAGACGTTGTTGTGTTGATCCTTAGCGATCGATACACCTCTCGGCGGGTTGTTGATCTTGCCGGTGCAGATCAATCTTATTCATGCAAGCAAATCGAAGAAACAAGCAAGAACAAGATAAAAGCAATCTGAATTACAGATAGGAATTGAACCAATGATAAGTTGCGGTTCCATAACGAGCAAACCGATGATCTAACCGATCATGGGATTTAATCTAAACAAAACCCAAGAAACCATGAAGGGGTACCTAGCTATTTATAAAGGTGGGAGGATGACCTAGTGGTCCCTAGGGTCGTGCTCCACCTGGTTGGGGCGCACCCCACATGGGCCCTACTTGGGCCGGGGTTCCAGATGAAATTACAAGCCCATAGGCCCATTACAGGTGTCGCATCACCTTGTTTCTTCAATTGTTGCCAACTGAGATGTAATTTTGCAGTGAGGCTAGATTCATTGGAAAGAGGACACCGAGTGCGTTCCATCAAGTACTCAAGGGCTCAAAACGGAGTTCGTATGCATATTGGGTGGCCGTTTGAAGTCAGCAATGTAGCAGGTGGCTGTTGATGCAAAAAACACATACTGCCCTGGGAGATCTGGTTAACTCTAGTGCAGGTCCTAAATCTTGCTCTTGGGTTCAAAGGCGTGCCAGTTGGTTTGATCCTATAACCAACAAGAAACAAAGAAAGAAATAAACGAGGTTAAATCCATAAACGATAGCCGATCGGCTAATGGCCGATGACATATCGTTTATCCTTAAGCCGATGTCATCTTGAATTCGATCGACAATGAAGAATAAAGCAAAACAAGATTAAATCTACTTGATCGGCTGTGGATATCAGAAATATATAATCTATGTCTTGAAATACATTTAACTCAAGTGATTGGGATAGATCGAATAGCTAGCATGCCGAAACAGTATAAATCACTTATATCCAAAAGTACTTCAAGATAGGGATTGTATATACTCGTAGCTTAGCCGATGAAGATAGATCTAATATGTATTGGCTAGTGCTCCGATACTTCTCTATATTAAGATATTAAAACAAGCAAAAAATACCAAATGATAGGCTTAATATATTTTAATGCACTAAGATCTTAAGATAAAGAGCGGATTTAGTGTATCAAGTAAACATATAGATGACATGATAACTGAATCAGGTAAGATCGGCTAAAACTCCGACACTATCTCTGTTGATGATCATAAAACAAGCTTAGATATTGCGGTTCTAGATATTACTTAATAGATCGAACCTAACTGATGCAGCACTAAGCATAACGAGAAACAAAAGATCTAGGCAAGTTTATGACAACCTTTTAAAGATGACAGACATGTTATATAACCTAGATCAACATTGGCATCTAACCTTATCGGTCGCTTTCTGATGGTAGATGTCAGCCGATTCAAGGTTAGATGACAATATTGATAGAGATTATATAACATATATGATAATTCGACGATTTACATAAACAAGATTAGAGTGTCATGAAGATGTAAGCACTAATCCCGAGAACGCAAGCCGCCATAACAAGTTTTACCTCTTATCGGAGATCGAAACCGATGCAACCCAACTTGAAGCAAGAACTCGTCGAAAGTAATGGAAATAGAAAAGGTGGCGATGCGCTGAAAGTGTTATTGAACTGTTGTTGTAAATTACATGGGATTGGGTTATATTTATACCCGAGATACATGACTGGTCCTTGCCGGACACGACTCTTATCTCTAATAAACTCTAAGATACGAACAAGTCTTTACAGCAGACTCTTGCCGAAGCATATATCTAAAGAAACTATTTAAAATATCCTAATTAATAGATACAATTGCCTATCCGTGAGCTTATCTCCATCATGACAATCCTAGTGGAGACGATTATATAACCATCTCAACGAAATCGGCTACATCGACTGTCTCCTGTCTGACCCATGCCAGCCGATGCGATCTTCAGCTGATGCCTCTCGTAACCGATGCGCACTCTGTTTCCGGAAGAAGATCCTCTGCCAAATCCACTTCAATTCTGATGCCGAACTTAGTTCATGGCTCACCAAATTTGGTCGTTAACAGTGGCCGAATTGGATTCCAGCACTTGGAGGACTTGATCTTGATGTCTTCTTGTTGATCCATGATGTGAGCAACGGTTGTATCCTTAGTAGCCATGGTCACATCAGAATCCCCCAAATTCTCCTTATGTATCTACATCCTGCCAGTAGATGGAGAGCCGTCTCCAGCACTTGATGACATATTGGGCATATGGAATTGTTCAGCTACCCTCGGGTTTCTAGTCTGTCCGAGGTCTAGACTTTGTTTTGAATCACTAGTTATGCAAAGGTCTAGCACTTACATAGGGCCCAAGGCTTCCAAATGAGAATGTCGAAGTTGACTTTTGTTGTACTTGGAAATTGTGCATTGTTAGCTGATGTAGCCGTGTATTCACCATGGCTAGTTAGCTTCCAAGTAATCTTATCCTCTGTGCCATCCTCGAAGTGCACACCCTGAACAACGTTCCAAACAGTGACAAACTAGTCAATGAGCTCCACTATCCAACATGCACCGGCTAGTAGGTCGAGGTCGAGTAGCCATTGGCCAGTTTGGGCAGCATGCTGGAGCATTCTACTATTCTTCCTAGAAGCACTAATGGGGCCGCACCCTTCAACCTTCTTCCCTGTAGCTAGCTGAGTCCAAGAACTTCATCTTTATTTCATCGCCTGTTTCTATTGTGGCTGCAGCCGCGAAAAGCAATTTGTCGGTGCCATCACACAATGTTTCTAACCCCTCCCAAGCCTTCTCTGGCGATTTCCATTCGTGCCAAAGTCACGTAGCCATAGGGCTCTTGTGAATTTCTTGAGATGCAAAATACCCAAGCCTCCTGAAGCTGTAGGAAGGCATGTACGTGCCCAATTTATCTTGCACTTCCCTTCTATCAATGCTTCGCCTCCCGCCTAAAGGAACTCTCTCCTCTGTTTGTCCAAAATTTCCATGGATTCCTTGGTTTCCTTTAGAGCTGCTAGTAAGAAAATAGGTTGGGAGGTGAGCACCGACTTTAGAAGTGTTATCTGTCCTGCCACGTCTACATGTCTTCTTCACCATCCTATTATGCGACCGATGGATTTGTCATAGAGCGGTTGGAGGTTGGTCCTTCACAGTCTTACGGTGATCAATAGAAACACTAAGAATTTCATCGGGAAGGGAGCTCTAGTTGCCGGTGTGCCATCTAGGATGCTGTCAAATTCTAGGGTGTAGCACCTTTGGAGCGACCCGCGACTTTTGCATGTTTGTGCATCAGCACGTTGCCTGTCCAAAATGACATAGCAGTTTTGTAAGGGCCTACACATCCTCCTTCTTGGGATTTATGAAGCTGTATAGTCGGCGTAAATGGACGTATGGAGGAAAACTATTCTTCCTTGAAACTTGCTAACCATCCCTATTTTGGTAGCTTTGTCCAACATGCGTTGTAATGGGTCAATCACTAGGATGAACAGTAGTGGGGATAGTGGGTCAGCCTGTGACAAGTCTCTGCCATGATGAATTGCCTTTCCAGGAATTCCTTTTAGGAGAACCTTGGAGCTGGAAGTGGATAGTAGCCTTGTTGTCCAAACTTGCCATTTTTGTGGAAAACCCCTATTTGGAGGGAGAGGAGGTATTTTCGCCTCACCAAGTCAAAAGCTTTGGAGATGTCGAGTTTGAAGAGCAGGACCAACCTTTTGCTTCTGTTATGCTTAATTTCTCACCATGTTTCTGACATACATGAAGTTGTTGTGTATATTACGGCCATGAACGAAAGTAGTTTGGTTTGTTGAAATGGGTGAATGCATGAAAGGTCGTAGTCTGATGGCCAGAACTTTGGAGAAGATCTTGGTGAAGCCATGGACCAGGCTTATCGGCTTGTAGTCTCCGACTCCCTCTGCACTGTCCTTTTTTGGGATAAGGCCCAATTGGGATTTAGCCCATGTGGCTCATTGGAGCTGTGTGCGCATGTTTAATACCACCTTGCTAATTTAGCAAAGGTGAAACGAACTTATATGAGCTTGTTCCTCCAACCATACCACTCCTGGGTTAATTCTTTTACACGAAACGAGGACGAAAGTGTAAGTGAGGTGGTATGTGTAAGTGGACCCATCCATCGGATGTGCTGGGCTACGCGGCTGTGGAGGGCGCGCTGTTATATTAGGTGTGCATGTCTAACATCATACAAGGCATTGAAAGCCACTACTACCTCATCCATGACGATGTTTCAGCATGACTTGAAGAACTTCCCCGTAAAACCGTTCGGCCCTAGGGCCTTGTCAATCAGCATTTCACTTATGACCTTGAGAACTTTCGTTTCGAAAAAGGATCTTCCAGGCTAACCATGTCTTGTTTTCTTGGCTCCGGTTCGCTCATTACTTGTTGAAGTGCTCAACAATTATTCGCTATGCATCACATCCCATCCATTTTGTTTATGTAGGTGGTAAATGCGTTTTTCCTTTTGCGCACAAATGTGGATTTTCCTTTTGCGCGCATTTACTATATGGTGGAAGACGAGCTTTGTGTTTGCATCATCTTCTTTGATATTGGTTAGTCGCGCAGCTCGCCTCTTCCTTGCTATTTCTACAACCGCGAGACCAAGAAGCCTTCGCTTTAAGGTTGTGCGGAGCCTGAATTTAGCCTGAGTTAGGTCTCAGTGTTCACGAACCACCTCGAGTTGTTGGATGATGTCTAGCACCATATGAAATTTGAGCTTTGTTTTAGAGCAAATGTTCTTTGCCCACCTTTTTAGGACTAAAGTTGTGCGACTCAATTTATCTATTAGGCGGTGCAGGGGTTTGTGATGTGTTGTTTGTTGGCTCCATGCGCACCTTTTTACTTTCTTGAAGCCTGTGAACTTTACCCATAAGTTTTTAAATTTAAAGATACTTGGCTTCCCGGGGTGTCTAGGATTTTAGAGGAGTACGCAGTGGTTAGATGTGCTGGAGGATAGGGCGTGGATAATGTGGTGGCCGAAGGAGAAGTCCCGTTCCTCATTGTAGAAGAACATGTCTAGCTTAACAAGGGCTAGCCGATGCCTCTCATTTCTCCAGGTGTATTTTCTTTCTATTTTGTAGATGGATCTCTTTTAGCTTGCAGTGGTTGAGGGCAGCGCGGGACCAACTCGTTCATCTGAGATTGAGGTTGGTATTGTTCTATCACTTTCTCTATAGATCATGTTGAAGTAGACGATGAGTAGCCAAGGATTGTCGTCCTCTGGTTTTAGTCTCTTGATTTATTGCAGGAATGTCTCTTTTTCTCTATATGTCTTATGGGTCTATAAATCGCCGACAGAAGAAAGCTGGATCCACTATTCAGAAGTATAACTTTAGCTGTGAGGAAGAAGCACCTCAATTTGATATCTTGCACTTCAATGAAACTAGAGTTCCAAAATAGTAGAATTCCCCCTCTTATGTCTCTTGTTGGTTTTATTGCGTGGCTATGTAGTTTGTACCCTCCTAGGTCCCTTGCGAGTCCGTCGTTAATTGCCTTTAGTTCTGTCTCATGAAAACATGCAAGGTCGTGCAGGACATTTCCACCATAGGCTTGTGGACCACACTGCACTTGGAGGCTGAATTTAGTCGTTGAATGTTCCAGCTAAGAATGTCAATGGTTTACACTATCATGGATGAAGGGTGCACTCTTTTGGTGATGGGCGGTCGGTATCGTTGGTGATGACAGTGACGGTGGTGCACTTGTTTTTGCGATGTGCGGCCGTAGCCGGTGGCGACAACAGTGGTGATTGTGAGCCCTTTGTGGTTGAGATTGGACGACTGTTAGGTGGACTAGTTGGGGCAGTCGGGTGGAAGGCCCAGAAGATGAACATTTGCATCCAAGGACATTCACAACGCGTGTTACATTGAAACATGCAGGGCATAGCAGCCAACAGTATAGGTTCATCTAGGGCATAAAGTTGCTTACTTCCTCTGTCCCAGTTTACTAGTCGTTCTAGGAAAGAGATGACAAAATATGGTATTGGAAAAATGACCAACGTGCCCCTACATTAATCATTTCAATGCTTAAAAATTAACACAAAACTAGTACTGCGTCTGTCATTCCGATATATCTGCAACCAGCATGGGGAAGAAAATTAATAGAAGTACTCATAATAGTGGCTAGCCTGCTAGCTGCCCTACGCCTAAACGACCTTCTTTCTAGGACAATAACTCTACACCCCAACGACAACTAAACCGGGACGGAGGGAGTAGCAAAGTAGCGGAGACAGGCGGTGTACGGCGGTGTGTCTCTCCTGAGCCTCCATTAGTTCGACCAATCCGATGCAGGTGCGGCGTCGATGACAATCCATTAGAACAAAGAAGATTTGAATGCACAACACGACCAGCCGAAGTCCAACACCTCAGAGGATGGAACATGTTAATACGTAATGTGTGCTCCATATGATTCAGAGGCTGGGGTTATTTATTTTATTATCTAAAGAAATTCTCTAAAACATGTATAAGCACAACAGAAAAATTTGAAAACAAAATGGCAAGCTACAGGAGAAGCATCAATTTTACATCTAGGGTCCAGGAAAGGTAGGAAAGCATGATTTCCTATTAATTTGTCCCCGAGAAGGTCAGGAAATCATGTTAACGAAATGACATGCATTAGCAGCACCCTAGGAAAGCTCTTATATATAGAGTAATTTTATAGTACTTGAGAAAATACCTTGAGGTATCTAAATTTCACACTAAAATTTTTGGTACCAAATTTTACAATAGAAAATATGGTACCTTCTCAAGAATGATAAAATTGCCCATAAATATAAGATGAACACTCAGTCACCACAGGCACTTATAGCTAGGACGGTACATTATGGATAGATCGAAGCCTTAATTAGGGGTTGACGCTTGTTCAATCGTTCTCTACCTGAACTGCTGGATGTCATGCACTAGAAAGGATCAAAGGAAGAATGCCATGAAACGACTGAATCAGGACCCTTCCAGAATATTATTTTTTTTAGAACTCATAAAACACTTTATCCTAACATAGTTGAGAGGAATGAACCCAGTACATCGCCAAACCGATATAAAGAAAAGCAACCAAGCATCCTTAACAAAAGGAAGGGTAATTAACTGGAATAGGGAAACTAACTTCCAAATAAGACCAAATAAGACCGAGCAGCAGTAGAGGAGCTACGGTTCAAAATTCTCGAACAAAATACCAAAATTTTGGTCATACCAATACCCGATACAAATGACTAACACGAAAGATTTGAATTCAAAAGCAAACCTACGAGGTCTGCGGTATTGCCGCGAAGCTATGCTTGAGGCAAAAGTTGGTGTCATGGTGCGGTGTGGCCGCCGTCAAATAGACTGTACGTACCTACCGGCCCAAGAGGCGGACAGAAGAGAACACGAGAGAACAAAACAAACAATCCCATCACGTAACTGAAAATATATAAGAGCACATGCATATGCGAACAAACAGCTCGCCGCGCGGCGCCGACACGTACGTCGCGCGCGTGTCGACGTGCCGTGCGCCCGTGCCTTCCTTTTTTTCTTTTCTACGCGGCCCTTGGCGCGCGCGGGGGCCGGGGCGGCGCCGCCGCCGCCGGCCGCTGCGAGGGGCACCATGCGTGATCCGTCGGGTCAAGCCGCGACCCAGGGAAGGCCACGCGCCTATCGCGTCGCGCACGCGGCTGTCGCCGTGTTGGCCCCGCGCTGGCTGCTAGCGCGGCGGCAGGGCGATGGGGGGAAAGGGACAACACCGCGTCCGCTACTGGTCCAGATTGCAAGCTGTGCTCCTCGCCCGCTTCTGTTCCGGATTCCAGCTAGAGGACTCGCCTCGATTGGATTAAACCTTTTCATTTTGTTCTGTGGGCTGGTTGATATAGAGCTTTCGGTACCTATAACTTCTATTAGAATAAAAAAAATCATTTAAACAGTTCAGTGTTTCGATTAGAATTTATTAATCTACAGTTATAAATCTAGAAAATAAATTTTAAGCTCGTATATATCTCTATCAACGTGGGTTAGTTCTTTTTAAGAATCTCGATCCGGTGGACAAAATAGAGATTTACTAGGGAGTAGCTATATTTGTGGCGCCATATTTTTAACCAAAAATAGTCGGTATGTATTTACATTTGTAAGTCTCTAAATTACATATGTAATTTTAGTCTATTTACAATGTAAATCCTATAATTACATAGTAATTACATATGTAAGTGGTATGTAAGTGGGATGTAACTACTATATAAATTTGTACTACTAATACATACTAATTACATATTTATACTTTAATTACATTTGACATTTTTTACACCTAAAGGACCCTATTTTAATCACTCATCAAAAGCGGCAGCAAACGCACTCATTAAAACCACGCCAGTCATGCACCCACACGATATCGCACGAATCTTGGAACAATCTGATCGAACAAAAATTCGACTGTAATCGGCTGGAGAATGTGGCGACACAATTCTAGCGAATCCGGATTTACTATTATGGAAATGGAATGGTGTGCCGACATGGAGAACAAAACTAGATGCGGTGGTAGTGGGCAGAAACTCTCCGTTTTGGTAGTATAAGAGATAAAATCGATCATTCCTAGAGATTAACCAAAGGAAAAAGATCTGACAATCTATTCATCGTGGTGTCCAAATCATAAGGCTATCGTACAAAAGGCTCCATAAGCTTGCTATTTGTTATTTTTGGATTTTGGAGTTATCAACAAAATAAACTATAATCAGGACTCAAGCTGACTAGATGTTACTTGATACTCCTCCGTTTCGAAATGTCTGACGCCGTTGACTTTTTAGCATATGTTTAACGCCTTGTCTTATTCAAAAAATTTAAGTAATTATTAATTCTTTTCCTATCATTTGATTCATTGTTAAATATATTTTTATGTAGGCATATAATTTTACATATTTCATAAAAGTTTTTGAATAAGACGAACGGTCAAACATGTGCTAAAAAGTCAACGGTGTCAAACATTTCGAAACGGAGGGAGTATTTATTAATTGTGAATTCTCATATTATTGAACTAATAAAATAATACGGTGAAATCAAATCCAAATACAATTAAACCTTATAAAATGTTCAATCATCCAATCAATAAACAAAAACAAAATTGACACTCTAGCTAGTCTGGATATAACATTTTATTCATGACGACTTACCTTTCAGACCAAGAAATATTCAATTTATACTCGCATTGTGTATATTCATTCTGAAATTTTGTATTAGTAAATTATGAAAAAAAATTACGATGGATTCATAGCTTGGAAGCTAACAACTTAGTTGCATTTATAGATTTTTTTTCTTCAAACTGTTAATGAAAAAATAAGAATATCCCTAATTATTAATCACAAAAAAGTAAATTAATTTCTACATGATCATATATTTTCCAATAGAAGAAAATATGATACTAGTGATTTAAAAATATAAACTTTGTCCTTACATTTTGTGTTTTATATTTTATAAGAGAGAATTATCCAATAATTGTTAACAATGTGTCTGGGTGTTTATCTTCCTTGTTATTAACAGTAAATAAATAGAGGACATTATATATTATGCATTAATGTTTTGAAAGGGAAAACTTGTGAAGTGTGCTGTTTGAAATCTAAATGATGATTAATGGTACGTGGACGCATGATTCCTATTGATTTTCATGGGCATGTACCCATAAAAAAATGCTTTGTATTTTTCCTGATGAATATCTCTGCATACTCAGGGAAACATATAATCCTGGGTTCTATATATTGCTAGCACAAGGTATTAGTGCTTATTTCTTACACATTTGGAACTTTAGTTATCATGCATGTAAGTAGAATCAAAACAAAGTGAATATGAACAAGTACTAGTACACGTTTTTCTTTTCATTTTTTATGATTTATTATGATAATACTCCCCCTGTCACTTATAAGTAACCACAAATAAATGATATTTTAGAATATGTGCAACCAACACGTTTAAATTATATCTCTTTGAATACTTCAAATTCAACTTTCAAAATGATATCGCTGGATTCATCTTAAAAAATAGTTTAAAGTATTGCTATATTTTTTTAGATTTTATATTAGTAACTACTTCCTCCGTTTTAGGTTATAAGACTTTCTAGCATTGCCCACATTCATATAGATGTTAATTAATCTTGTCTAGATTTATTAACATCTATATGAATGTGGACAATGCTAGAAAGTCTTATTAGGTAGTAATAATCAAACTAGTATATTGTTGACTACTTCTTCTGTCGAAAAAAAAAACCCCCAATCTTAACTATGAATCAGCATAAGTGTTTGTACAAGTTTATAGCTAGGCCTCGGCCTTAAGAATTATACTACAACAAGTTTTGTACAGAAAACCCAGAAATACCCATATTCCATTAACCTTCACAAAGAAGTTCGTCAGCTCCCCATTGTCATACTCCTAATGAAGTTGTAACAAAATATGCTGATCTAGATATATCAAATCCTGATTACAACTTCTTCATTCGGTTTGCAGCCATACCGTGTAGAGTTTCAAATGCCTTTCTTTGAAGTAATCAGATTCAAGCAAGCATCCTAGCAAAACAATCTTTTGACAATGGGCTCTGGACAACACTGGGACTAACTGACTTTATACAGGGATGAAAAGGCAACAATCCAAGCTCTTTTTTGAATAAGATATTGGATAGGCTAAGCTAGGTGTAGCCCTAGGTGTAGCGAAAAGCGAAAGGGCATGTAGTTTAGTGGTTGCAGTGACCTTAGTAGCATCCCAAGGTCCTGAGCTTAAATCTCCATAGAAGCGAATTTCAGATAGAGTTGTTTAAGGGATTAAATTCTCAATTTAAATGACTGCATATATCCGGTTGGATGCAGAGACTAGGTAAAAAAATATCCTTCTCTAGAAAAAAAAGGCTAGGTGTAGCCCACTTTCTGTACTGTTTTGCTGAACTTGTCAAGCCCGGGGGTCTTTAGGGAATTTTAGGATTGGATTTTTTTGGACAAAGGTTGAAGGGTGTATGTTGTTGTCAAAATATCGCTTATTTTTTACCATAGGCAGTAGAATAAGAATAGTTCAAACATGGATATATGGACAAGAGTAAATATCAAATACTCGCTCCATTTCATATTGTAAGTCGCTTTAATTTTTTTCTAAATCAAACTTCTTCTTTAGGTTTGATCAGTTTATAGAAAAATTATAGCAATATTTACAACTCCTAATTAGTTTCACTAAATCTAATATTGAGTATATTTGATAGTATTAAAAAATACACTTCTCTAAAAAAAAGCTAGGTGAGCCCACTTTCTGTACTGTTTTGCTGAACTTGTCAAGCCCAGGGGTCTTTAGGGAATTTTAGGATTGAATTTTTTTTGGATGAAGGGTGTATGTTGTCAAAATATCGTTTATTTTTTACCATAGGCAGTAGAATAAGAATAGTTCAAACATGGATATATGGATAAGAGTAAATATCAAATACTCGCCCCATTTCATATTGTGATTCACTTTAATTTTTTTCTGAGTCAAACTACTTAATTAGGTTTGATCAAGTTATAGAAAAATATAGCAATATTTACAACACCGAATTAGTTTCACTAAATCTAATAGTGAGTATGTTTGATAGTATTTTTGTTTGTGTTAAAAAAATATTGATACGTTTTTCAATAAATTTAGAAAAAAGTCAAAGCGACTTATAATGGATGCGTTCAGCTGGGCTAGCTGCCGCAATGGCTGTAGCTGCAGCTGGCAGCTGGTTTGATCTGCCGCAACAGCTGTGGCTGCGGCAGCAAGTGCCTCTGAACCTGGCCATTCTATTTTGGAACTTGAAATCGTTTGATATCAAAATATATTTTTTACGAAAACATTGGTCCATTATGATTTTTTGGTAATCGGGTAATAAGCCATAAGATCAAAATGACAATAAGCATATTCATTAAAAAAATTACACAAATAAATAGTTTTGAGTCATTTGAGTTCATCGGTAGATAAAATAATTTTTAGGAGAGCATTCTCAAGGGTTTTCCCCACTTGTGATAACCGGACTTACCACAGGGTTCTGTAGTGGAAACCGTTGGCAGGGTCCATAAAATGTGTGTCAATTCAAATTTAGAAAATAAGGAGAAATACATTTTAAAAATCCTATAAGTATTACCTAATTTCTTGTCGTATGGTGAAAACAATGTGAACATATTTTTTGTCATCGTTGTTGCTGTGCTCTCTACACTTTTACAGTCCACACAACTAGCTACTTCCTTCGTTTTATATTATAAAACTTTCTAGAATTGTTTACATTCATATATATATATATATATATATGTTAATAAATCTATACACATATATATGTCTAGATTCATTAACATATATATGAATGTGGGCAATGCTAGAAAGTCTTATAATATAAAACGGAGAGAGTAATAATCTAAGTCGATCATCCATGGTGGTTGAGATCTCTCAACGGTGGGGTCATTGGTGTTAAGTTGTTCTTCAGAGAGGATGACGTCGGACGCACTTGGCGTGGCACACCCCGTACTTTCTGTGCGTAGCTAGAGAGGTGGTCGTGCCACGCTGTGTGCGTCTGATACACCCTTTCTTTACGGTGATGATCTGTGTTTGGTCATGATCTATAGATGTATGATCTCCTTTTAGCTAAAAAAGGAAAAATCTCCTTTTAGCTAGGTAGCATTTTCCTTGGAAATAAGTAAGCTCATGTGCACCGTCTCCATCTTTTTATTGCAAGAATTTTCTGTTGTGTATATTTTTCCTACAAACTCTGTTGCAGGAGCGCTGTACAAGATCAGTTATTAGCTTTTATTTATCTCATGTAATACTGTTATACATCGTCATCAGCTATCTGGTACTCCCTCCGTTCCCTAATATAAGGGATTTTGACATTTTGTTTGCACTGTTTGACAATTCGTCTTATTAAAAAAATTAGAATTATTATTTATTTTATTTGTGACTTACTTTATTATCCAAATTACTTTAAACATAACTTTTTATTTTTTATATTTGCACAAACTTTTTGAATGAGACGAGTGGTCAAACAGTACAAGTAAAATATTAAAATCCTTATATTAGAATAGGGAGGGAGTATTTGGCACACACGCTTGGTGGATGGTCTACAGCCCATGTATCCATGAGGGGCCCGAAGGGCGATCGATTGATCATGTCACATGCGTACTGCATGCGTGGGAGAAGAGCAAGGAGGTGAAGTGTGTGTATGTGTATGTATATAGATAGTAAATTTGTTTGGTGCTCCATGGTGCCCGGGCACCATTGTTGAAATTGAGTATATACCCAATTCAAATGCCTTTTAGCTAGGTAGCATTTTCCTTGGAAATAAGTAAGCTCATGTGCACCGTCTCCATCTTTTTATTGCAAGAATTTTCTGTTGTGTATATTTTGCCTACAAACTCTGTTGCAGAGCGCTGTACAAGATTAGTTATTAGCTTTTATTTATCTCATGTAATACTTTTATACATCGTCGTCAGCTATCTGGTATTCCCTCCGTTCTCTAATATAAGGGATTTTGATATTTTGTTTGTACTATTTGACCATTCGTCTTACTAAAAAATTAGAATTATTATTTATTTTATTTGTGACTTACTTTATTATCTAAAGCACTTAAAGCACAACTTTTCGTTTTTTATATTTGCACAAACTTTATAACAAGACGAGTGGTTAACAGTGCAAGTAAAATATTAAAATTTTATATTAAGATATGGAGGGAGTATTTGGCACGGATGGTCTACAGCCCATGTATCCATGAGGGGCCCGAAGGGCGATCGATTGATCACGTCACATGCGCACTGCATGCGTGGGAGAAGAGCAAGGAGGTGAAGTTGACATGATATATATCAGTAGCTACAGTGACAAACATATATAGAAAAGAATTACCGAGGTACTATCTACTATATGTACTAAAATATCTAACTATTGATTTATATATTTATTAATATAATATTATTTAGTTAAAATTCAATAATTTAATCGGGGTCCTATGATCGTGGGAAAGAACTTTGGAACGTACGCCATTGAGTATATGGCACTTTTTTTTAATTATTTTTTTAGAGAAGGGTATTTTTTTCCCAGCCTCTATATCCAATCGGATATATGTAGCCTTTTTTTTTAAATAGGAACTTAACCTATCGAACATGGAACAAGCCCTCAAATAAGCCAATCTGAAATTCGCTCCTATGGAGATTTGAACTTATCAGAACCTTTGTGGTGCTACTCAGGCCACTGCAATCACTAGGCTACATGCCCTTTGGCACTTAGCTTTGTGCTCTGCTTATCACCAAATTTACAATCTTTGGTGAGGGTGTACATAACGGCTTGGATGGCTTCTGATTGGCCAGTACTGTCATTGTTCTAACTATTTTGTAATTAGCTGATCAACTTATCTCATGTAATTAATTTATGGTATTTTCGTTATATATATGTGGCGCATTTAATTACATTGTACTCTTTTTATCATGAATAAACTCACCAACTTATCAATATATTTGGCTATATCAGTCACTATGCAAACTTCTTTTAGGCTGTGTTCTTAGCTTTAAGTTCCCAGCCCTTCTCCCTCGTTTTTCACGCGCACGCTTTTCAAACTGCTAAACGGTGTATTTTTTACAAAAAGTTTCTATACGAAAGTTGCTTAAAAAATCAAATTAATCTATTTTCAAAAAAATAGCTAATAGTACTTAATTAATCATGCAATAATACGTGCTCCGTTTTGCGTGCCGGGAGAGGGTTACCAACCCCTCCCAAACGCAGCCTATAGAAAATCTTCTTGATCAACCACATATATGTTGATGGAGCTTCCTTGTCAGTAAATTAAAGGGATTTGCTAGACAACTGCCTGCTGTTTTTTTTCTATTTATTTTTTTTAGGTGGTCGGATTCCCATTGGGATCAAGCAATTTTAATATTATATACTAGAACGGTCTCGCGCGCTACGCCGCGCGGTGCTCGAAGCGGGCGTGAGGAAATCAGTTCAGTATAGCGATTAGTCCTGGTCTATGGCAAGCAGCAAGCAATGGAACCATGTTTTTATTCGTGAATGTACTTTGGTATAATTAGATGATGGCATGATGCAGGTGTATGGAAGGGGAAGCCGTTTTTCTGTTGTATGCTTGTGACTTGACCTGAGTGCACTAAGCTTTTGCGTAGAGTTTTTTTTTTTTATACTTGTTCGAAGTCTGTTGTCGAAACGACAGCTGCATACGTCGAAAGATGTGGTTACTTAATAGTGGTTGGGAAAAAAGTAAAGTGTATTGATTAGAGAATTTTTTCTTAGATCCCCCTATTACATGGCCCTATGAGACTATTTATAGCCCCTATTACAGGTTCTTACTACTAGGGTTTTGGTTATACAGGGGAATTTACATGGTTAAGGGACATTTACATGGGTATATAGTGTAATAGAGGTTTATGGGCCCCTGATGGGATATTGTTCCAAAATTATCTGCAATATATTCTATTGAATTTATCATATTTTTCTACTTGTTTTCAAACCATGAATTTAAAAATTTTAAAAATTTTCAACATATACCGTTCGTCTGGTTTTTTCATGGTAACCACGCGGTAGCCGTGTTACCGTGGGCTCGGTAACTCCCAACCAGGCAACCAGTACGGTATGATGGTGTAAAGTAAGGTTGTCTCTAATTAGCAGAGGCACATCTGTTCTAGAACACTCGGAAGATGATCCATGACCAGCAGAAGCGATCGATCGACGGTGCAGATGCGTCCGCGTCGCCCTGTTTCCTCGGTCAACGATATCATGATTGGTGATGGCTGAGGCGAATCCACGTCGACGCGGCCCAATGGGCGCGCGGAAACCCGTCACGGGGAGACGCATGCATCGTGCACAAAGCCCACCACCAATCCGTCCAATCCCCATCTCTTCTCATCTCATCTTTTAGGCGCCAAAAGCACGGCGCTTTCACACTCCCAAAATGGTGATCAGGCCGGGGCAGCATGGTAATTTCGTACTTTTGAGCTCTGCTATTTATAGGTTGCTGCTGCATTGCGTTGCGTCGTTGCGCCAATGTCATCGTTGTTGCTGTGCTCTCTACACTTTTACAGTCCACACAACTAGCTACTTCCTTCGTTTTATATTATAAAACTTTCTAGAATTGTTTACATTCATATATATATATATATATATATGTTAATAAATCTATACACATATATATGTCTAGATTCATTAACATATATATGAATGTGGGCAATGCTAGAAAGTCTTATAATATAAAACGGAGAGAGTAATAATCTAAGTCGATCATCCATGGTGGTTGAGATCTCTCAACGGTGGGGTCATTGGTGTTAAGTTGTTCTTCAGAGAGGATGACGTCGGACGCACTTGGCGTGGCACACCCCGTACTTTCTGTGCGTAGCTAGAGAGGTTGGTCGTGCCACGCTGTGTGCGTCTGATACACCCTTTCTTTACGGTGATGATCTGTGTTTGGTCATGATCTATAGATGTATGATCTCCTTTTAGCTAAAAAAGGAAAAATCTCCTTTTAGCTAGGTAGCATTTTCCTTGGAAATAAGTAAGCTCATGTGCACCGTCTCCATCTTTTTATTGCAAGAATTTTCTGTTGTGTATATTTTGCCTACAAACTCTGTTGCAGAGCGCTGTACAAGATTAGTTATTAGCTTTTATTTATCTCATGTAATACTTTTATACATCGTCGTCAGCTATCTGGTATTCCCTCCGTTCTCTAATATAAGGGATTTTGATATTTTGTTTGTACTATTTGACCATTCGTCTTACTAAAAAATTAGAATTATTATTTATTTTATTTGTGACTTACTTTATTATCCAAATTACTTTAAACATAACTTTTTATTTTTTATATTTGCACAAACTTTTTGAATGAGACGAGTGGTCAAACAGTACAAGTAAAATATTAAAATCCTTATATTAGAATAGGGAGGGAGTATTTGGCACACACGCTTGGTGGATGGTCTACAGCCCATGTATCCATGAGGGGCCCGAAGGGCGATCGATTGATCACGTCACATGCGCACTGCATGCGTGGGAGAAGAGCAAGGAGGTGAAGTTGACATGATATATATCAGTAGCTACAGTGACAAACATATATAGAAAAGAATTACCGAGGTACTATCTACTATATGTACTAAAATATCTAACTATTGATTTATATATTTATTAATATAATATTATTTAGTTAAAATTCAATAATTTAATCGGGGTCCTATGATCGTGGGAAAGAACTTTGGAACGTACGCCATTGAGTATATGGCACTTTTTTTTAATTATTTTTTTAGAGAAGGGTATTTTTTTCCCAGCCTCTATATCCAATCGGATATATGTAGCCTTTTTTTTTAAATAGGAACTTAACCTATCGAACATGGAACAAGCCCTCAAATAAGCCAATCTGAAATTCGCTCCTATGGAGATTTGAACTTATCAGAACCTTTGTGGTGCTACTCAGGCCACTGCAATCACTAGGCTACATGCCCTTTGGCACTTAGCTTTGTGCTCTGCTTATCACCAAATTTGCAATCTTTGGTGAGGGTGTCCATAGCGGCTTGGATGGCTTCTGATTGGCCAGTACTGTCATTGTTCTAACTATTTTGTAATTAGCTGATCAACTTATCTCATGTAATTAATTTATGGTATTTTCGTTATATTTATGTGGCGCATTTAATTACATTGTACTCTTTTTATCATGAATAAACTCACCAACTTATCAATATATCTGGCTATATCAGTCACTATGCAAACTTCTTTTAGGCTGGGTTCTTAGCTTCAAGTTCCCAGCCTTCTCTCTCGTTTTTCGCGTGCAAGATTTTCAAACTGCTAAACGGTGTATTTTTTTAAAAAAGTTTCTATACGAAAGTTGATTTAAAAATCAAATTAATCCATTTTCAAAAAAAATAGATAATAGTACTTAATTAATCATGCAATAATACGTGCTCCGTTTTGCGTGCCGGGGAGGAGGGTTCCCAACCCCTTCCAAACGCAGCCTATAGAAAATCTTCTTGATAGACCACATATATGTTGATGGAGCTTCCTTGTCAGTAAATTAAAGGGATTTGCTAGACAACTGCCTGCTGTTTTTTTTCTATTTATTTTTTTTAGGTGGTCGGATTCCCATTGGGATCAAGCAATTTTAATATTATATACTAGAACGGTCTCGCGCGCTACGCCGCGCGGTGCTCGAAGCGGGCGTGAGGAAATCAGTTCAGTATAGCGATTAGTCCTGGTCTATGGCAAGCAGCAAGCAATGGAACCATGTTTTTATTCGTGAATGTACTTTGGTATAATTAGATGATGGCATGATGCAGGTGTATGGAAGGGGAAGCCGTTTTTCTGTTGTATGCTTGTGACTTGACCTGAGTGCACTAAGCTTTTGCGTAGAGTTTTTTTTTTTTATACTTGTTCGAAGTCTGTTGTCGAAACGACAGCTGCATACGTCGAAAGATGTGGTTACTTAATAGTGGTTGGGAAAAAAGTAAAGTGTATTGATTAGAGAATTTTTTCTTAGATCCCCCTATTACATGGCCCTATGAGACTATTTATAGCCCCTATTACAGGTTCTTACTACTAGGGTTTTGGTTATACAGGGGAATTTACATGGTTAAGGGACATTTACATGGGTATATAGTGTAATAGAGGTTTATGGGCCCCTGATGGGCCGTCGGGCGATCGTCGGCCCAATAGCCCCTAGGCTTGATGGGCCGGAAAGGGCTTCTTCGGCCCTCGCGGGGGCAAGCTTGCTTTGGCGAAGTCGTCTCCCTTCAGCATATACTCTTCGCCCTGTATCCTTCGCCCAAGAGGCCTCTGGCTTGGCAGAGTACCCGCGCGATCCCTCGCCTCTCGCCGTCCTTGTTCCATAGTCTTCGCCATGGGGGGCTTCGCCCCGACTAACTTTGACGTCTCGGGCTTGAATCCCCACTCTTCACATAGCTTTCGGCAGATTCTGGTCGAAGGGCCTCATGCCATACCGCCAACAAAGTCTATACGCATTCTAAGGACGTGAAACTGGATTATTTCAATGGATATATGTTCAGATGCTCTCATATGGACATCATCAAGGTAGTCAACAAATCAGCAATCAGCAATGATATATTTAATCTCGCCACACAACCTGACAAGCTCATGTACTCTTGCATAATACACGGTAAACATATAATACTTTCATATATTTATCATTTGAGACGACCATTAAACAGTACGGTATATACAGGCTCATATATTTGTTTGAGGAATGTCCGCAGCGACCTTTTCAAGATGAGGGACCATGACTAACATTATCTTATATCATATTTGCTGGGCCTGTGGAAAAACAAAACAAGAGCCAAAACCAAACTACAGACCAATAACAAAATGAATTCTATATCTAACCACTGTGAGCATAGTAACCTCATATTAGTACCAAAACCTTATTATGCAAACACAATGATATAAGCAATATATATACTGAGCTCATCTGCAAACGGTGTTGTGCAATACAATGACCTAAGAGGCTAAGGACATACAATTGGGTTTTAATATAGCATATCCATCAAATAAAGGTAAGATGGGTGTGTCATCCTTTTTTTTCACCTAATCCTCCCATATGTGGGTGAAACAATGCCCGCGGTAAGCTTTTTTTTAAACAGAGAACCCAATTAGAAAAAGAAATCCATATGAAAAAGTGGCCCCACAAATAAGTACTTGCCCCCGTTAAATGAGTTCCATGAAAAAACCAGAAAGAAAAAAGGGGGATTCTTGAAATAGATTGGCAATAGCATGTACAAGGTTTAAATCTAACATTTGTTTAATGAAAAATGCCTTCACCTGGCAAAGAAGTTGCGCCTAAACTTTTTATTAACATGACTCCCCCCTCCCGTTTCCCTACAAAAATGTTAATTCAATTTAAGCAATTTCCCCACATTCCAGATATTGGATGTTTTAATGAAAAATTCCATGTGAATTTCATTAACATCGAAATATGAAATGTGGGAAATTTTGCTAGAAAAAATGACCTTAAACGTTTGGGGGAACGGAGGTAAGTAATTCTAAATTTATAGGCAACATTAGTCTAATATTTGCTTCCGAGAAAAACAAGAAACGAAAGGTCAGTGGCAACGTAAAAAATTCCCCACAAGAAAATTAATAAATTGAAAAATAGCAAATATCACCTGCTGGAGAAAGAATGAACAAACCGCTAAGTACTTGTTTTCTTTTTTTTCATCACCTTCAAAACAAGGCAACACTTGCATTTTAATCAGGAAGCAAAGGAAGCAGTGGGGGGACCCACCTTCAATTGGGTAGCATTTCATAGCCCAACCCCTAACTATAACGTGGGAGAGCTCTTTTATTTTTTAAAGACAAACGCAATACCCTTATTATGTTCTCTCTCTATCTCTATATCTTATATATAATCTATAAACCCAAAATCAAAAGCAAGAACATAAATAAATGTTTTGGAAAAAAATAAAAAAGAACCACCTTTAGGTTTTCCCTTCTTTGCTTTAGGTTGTTTGCCAAAACTTATCCATTTTTAGTTTGGGGTTTTTATTTTTCCCTTGGGTAACATTCTTCATTCTGAAGAAATGGAAAATAAATAACGGATGCTTTTTGGTGCGGTCTTCCCTTTTCCCTTGCCCCAATGGCCAAACGAATGCACCATGAAATTGGAAATCGCCTATGGTATGCCAGGAATTTTGGTTTGGTTTATTGAACTTGGCAAACACCATCCTTTTAAAACTTAAAAAAGGAATAAGTAAATATTAAGAAAAAGGCGCCAGCTTTATTGTTTTAAAGAAACAGGGGGTTTGGTTTACTGAATGCTTTAAGCAATGTCCCCAAGCCTTCCTCGCGCCCCAAAAACAAGCAAGGCCCCCAAAAAAAAAATCAGAAAATAGCTTTTCCCCTTGGTTTGGGTTTGGAGATGAGAAGGCCAGTCCACGACAACTCAGGTTTTCTAAAGCAGGAACAACAATAAAAAAACAGACCGGGAATTTCTCAGCCAACTCCCCGCCTACCGAGAGAATTGAACAACAGACTGGTTTTCCCCTCAGCAATACATCAAGAGAAGAATGGAACAACTCTTGAAACTAAAGGGGCAAAATTGCAATCAGGGCAAACAAACTTTTCCGAAATGGAGAAAAATCCTAGATCCCCTTTTGCATTGCTTGAAGTTTTCTTTTTTTCCGGGAATTTGAATCTGTGGAAAAGGTTTTTTTTTTCCAAATGGTGTTTTTTCCTGAGAATGCCCTACCGTGGAAAATTCAAAGCAACAAGGCCCCCCTTTGATTTCAAATTCCCCTGGCCCCCCCTTTGGTTTTTCCCCTGGCTGGGAAAAAGAAAAAAGTTAAAGGGAGAAATAACAATTAAGTTTTTTTTGGGAATTTTTTTTCGATTTTTCCAAGCAAATGGTAGCAAAGCCAGATTTGCTTGCCCCCTTCCCCTTTTTTTTTCAAAACAAAAATTTTTACTAAGAAAAAAAACAATCCTAATACCTTTTCCTGTTCCATGGGGAGACTTCCAAAAGAACAGAAATTAAACCATCAAAATAGCCTGTAGGAAAGGAAGTTCATTTACCTGGAAAGCTCGCCATATCCAAGATTTCCCTTTAGTCCGAAAGAGCAAAAAACAGTTGAACAAGAACTCCAGGTCAAGCTTTCAATGATTTTCCCCCCCCCCCCCCCCCAAGATCTTGGGGTTTTTTTTTTCGCCAAAAAACATAATTCAAGGAAAACCGTGCAATCCCCTTAGCTGCATTAATGCGGTTGCCTGGCTGGCGCAAAAATGAAACAAGGTTCCTTTGAAGCCCGCAACCCCCAACAAATCAAAGAAATGAATAATAGTCCTTATTTTTTTTTTTTTTACCTGGAAGCCAAGACCATAATGGGAAAAGGAAAAAAAAGCCATGTATGCTAAATGCAAACAGGTTCCCTAAGGCCGAAGCCCAAGTTTTTGCTTCATGAACCAATGAAGACAAACCAATGTTAAATGGGATCTTTGCCGGGAAAAAATAAATAACAGAAAGGGAACTCTGTAGAAGCTTGACCCCACTAACAGAATAGAGTTTTATCCTTTTTTTTTTAGAACTTATTCCCTTTTTATTAGAGGCAAAACAAACAAAATTTATTATTGAAACCCTATGTCCGTTTTCTGGAATTTTTCGTCCCGCACACAAATCTTTGAAAACGCCATATCTCCCCCCCCCTAAATTAAAGCCATCCTTAGGAAATGCCCTTTCATCCTTAGCCAAAATAAAAAACAGCAATAATAAAGAATTTTGGCCCCGAAAGCAATTGCATGTTTGGGAAAATGTTATTCTTAAAAGAAAATTAATAGCAAGAATTGGGCAATTAAGTTTTTTGGTTTCACTTGGGGGAAACCTAAAAAGCCCCTAAATCACTGCTTGCTGAAACAGCCAAGGAAGAAATGTTGAAAAGTAAAAAGGAAATTTACCGCCGCCAAACGGTTTTGAAATATCAAAAACCTAAATCCAGGTTTTCAATTCAATAAACGATCAAAACCTCTCAAAGGTAAATGCAAGCAAGGAGCAGTGACGGGCCTAAAAAAGGTTTATGGCCCCCCTGAAAATGACGCCCAATAAAATCAATTTTTCATTAAGCACCACGTTTTTTCCTCAATATGTAAACAAAATACTTTTTTTGTACAGAACAGGCCAATTCCCCGGTTTGGTTTCCTTTTTTCCACAAAAGCCTTTTCTACTTATACAGCCTTATACATTGGCTTGTTTTCCCCCAAATCTTTGCTCCCAAAAATGTAAAATGTAAAGTAAAACAACGCATACCTTTTGTAAAGGCCAACCTGTTGGGCAAAGCCAAATAATAATTCCCCATTGGCAAAAAATGGTAAAGGTTTCCTGGAAACATTTGTAATGTTTTAGCAACCCTCATAAAACCAAGTTTTGGGCCGCCACGCCTCAAAAAGAACAATTTAAAGTCCCCCTAGATTTGCCACATGTTTCCTCTCTTGCCTGGAAGTGTAAACACTGGCAAATCTCGCCTAATATCCAGCAAAAGAAAATAAACTCAGATAAAATTGGTTTTGTGCTGAATCAAATAGGCTAATAATGGTTTCCTTAGTACAAAAAGCCAGTTCCTTTTCCCCCCCCCCGTTTTTTTTGTTTTTTCCATGTTGGAACTTTCAAAATAGTGCTCAGAAAGTTGGGAGGGAAACATAAGAAAGGGCAGCCTAGCAGCCATCCCCATAACCTTAGAGTAAAGCAAATCTAAGCTCCACAATAAAAAGAGACAGAACCATATTATAGATCGCGTGGGTTCCTTTTTTAAAGAAACTTAATCCTGCCCTTGCCGCTAACTTGCTATTCCCCTTTAAAACCTACTTTTTAAAATTGGGGTAGATTAAAATACTCCCAAATCTGGGAATACTACAACAGAGTTAAAACTGTTGGTTTTAAAAGTGCAAAATTTATAGGAAAACCCAATAACAACCATCACCACAAATAATTTTCCCCCGTACCCCCCGCTAGTGCGCAATAGATCCCCCTTTCCACCAATGTTTTCATCGCATAGTCCAAACCTAATTGAAATTTTAACTTTCTTTTCCCGCATCGCACCTGTTTAAATAGTCCCCATACATAATATAAACCTTAAAATTCGTTATAAATCAAGGCAAATTTTGACAGACCAAAATTTTTTTAGCCGGATAAATGTTTGTTGGTGTGGAAATACCTTCAAATAATTGTCCCCTTGTCCCCCCAGCTTTTTGGGCTTTTTTCCCGCAAAAAACAACCCTTTTTCGCAGAAGAGGGGAAAAAACACTGAACCTCCTTTTTCTCAGATTAGTCCCCAAAATGTTTGTATTTTCAAACCGCCCTTTTTACCAATCCCTGGGCAATGCCTCCAAACCAAAAAAATATATCCTTCGCCTTTTGCCTAATTCAAACCCAACACTTTTCCCCAATGTCAATGCTAAACCGTGGGAATGGTTGTAATTTGCCCCTTCCGGGCCGCATCGCCCACCCGAAGGATCGCCTCGTCTCCCCCAGAAGGCCTCCGTTCATTTTGTTTTTCCCTGTGACATTCCGGTCGCCGGCGAGATCAGTGAAACCAGAAAAGGAAAAACGGCCGGGAGGAGGATAAAGGGGCGAGGGGGATAAAGAAGGACAAGTTTTTTGAGTAAGAACTGGACAAGGGGACAGCTTTTGACCTTTTGGGGGTGGTCAACGACCTGGTGGGGCCCCGGAAAAGGAACGAAAAGGGGAAACCCTGCCTTGGGCGCTGAGGAACCGAAGAAAGAAGGAACGAAGTGCCCCTTCCATAATCTACTAAAAGCGGAACAAGTGGGGCGACGCGGGAACTACTGTGCGCGGGTCATCGCCCCCCCCGTCACCCGATGGAAGCAGCAAAGTGGGGGGAATTTTTTTGGAGGAAAAGGACAATTGGGGAGGGCCCCAAGGACAAAAAAAAGGGGAAGGGAAACGTTTGCCCCCGGCCTAAACCGCTGAGCAAGGAAGAGACCAGATTTTCGCAGCCCCATGAACGATGGGCCCCTTCCCTCCCTTCCCTGGCCTTTCCCTTTCTTTTTGAAAAACAAAACCAAACAAAAAAATTAACACTCCAAAACCACCCAAGAAAAACTTTTGGCAAGTGAAAATTTTTAAACCCTCCCGCGAAGAAAACCCCTTAAAATTCGGGATCTAAATTCAACAAGCCAAACCCATGGGTTTTCCCGCCCCTTCGGGCATCCCTGGGTCCGTCCGAACTCCGTCGTGTTTGAGGCCCGCAAACCGCCTTCTAAAAGGGAAAGCGAAAGGGCCGCCTCCCGTCGCGGCCGCGGAAACGCCCGGCCGGCGCCCCGAAAGGAGCCCGCGGAAGACGCCCCACGGGGGAAGAAATGGCGAAGTTTGGGGAGGCCCGGAGGGGAGGAAGAAACAGCCCTGGGAAGGGGTTTTTGGTTAGAAGGAAGGGTGCGGAGAAAAGGGGGAAAAGGAAAGAAAAAGCGTTCCGGGAGAAGGGGGGGAGGTCCCCGGGGGGAGGCGGAGGCGGCCCATTGGAAGGGATGAAGGAAGGGGAAAGGAGACACGGAACGGGGCCGCCCCCGGAACGTGGGAGGGGCCCTCCCGGCGCCCAAGGCCGATCCGCCGACGACCGCGTTAAGGGCACGGGCGGAAGGGGAAAAACCGGGATGGAAATAGAATGTTGGCCGCAAATAGGTTTGCAGCATCGGAAACGGTCCACAAGGAAAAGGCCCATCTCCAGTTAACGTAGTATTCACGGGAAAAGAACCCGACAGCAAAGTTTTTTTGATCTTTTTTTACTTTCACATACTTGATTTACGGCCAAATGATTTTTTGTCTGACAGGAGTTTTTGCCGTTGGCGGGACCCGGTTAACCTCGTTTTCCCGCCCAACAAAAAAAAATTCGGTTTTTCATTTTTTTCCCGTGCGCTGGTTCCCCCATTTTAAGAAAGAAAAAAAAAACAAGGGGGGTTTGGGGGGGGACCGGCAACGGAAAAATTTATCGATTTTTCCGTAGCGGTCCCCCCTCTTAAAAGTGAACCTGCACGTAAAAATAAAGTTATTTCGGCAGGCCGGACGTCGCTTAACTGAAACCCGCACACAAAAAGGCAAATTTTCCCTCCCGCCACCACACTTTCAACTTTTTCCCCAACCTTAACTCTTCCTCTAACCTTTTTCCCTTTTTATCATCCCACTCACTCATCGTTCCTCCTCTGCAGTGAAACTTTTCAACTTCTTCTCTGAGCCTTGCTCCTTGTTCAACCCTCCTTCCGTCCAACTCCCTTTTCTTCCCGTTGAGCGGCTCCTGGCCGGGCGGGAGGCGGCCGGCTTTCCCGCCCGCCGCCCGCTGCGCCAAGATGAGAGGCGGTTGGGGGGCCAAAAGCCTTGCTGGCCGGCGCAGAGGCAGGGCGGGAAGGCCTGGGTGCGGGACCCACTTGGCCTTTTTCCCGGTGGCAATCACTTCGCCGGTTGGGCGGCCCCCCGCCCGCGCAGACGACGACGAGGAAGGAGGAAGGCTGAGCCCCGGCCCAGGAGCGGCCCCGGCCCGCTGCGTGCGGCGCCGGCCGACGATGAGGCGCCCATGTCGGCGGCTGCCTAAGCGGAGGTTTTGGGTTGGCGGGCCGGCCCCCCCGCCCGGCCGACCTGTCCCCCTGAGGTAGGAGGAAGGCGGCAGTTTCCCGGGAAAAGCGGCCGCTGCCAAACCAATGAAAACCGAGGAGGAGGAGGCTTTCCGGGAGCGGCGCAACCCATCCCCCTCCTTCCATGCGGCCCGCCGAAGACGAGGAAAGAGGGAAGGCCCGGCTGGGAGCGGCCCCACCATCCTCCCACCTCAATGTTGGCCCGGAACGCTGAAACAACCGAGGGGGAAAAACGAGAAAAAAAAAAATTTTTGGGTCAAGGAATCTTTTTCTAGCGGGCCGGAAGCGGCCCCGCCCTCGCTCCCAAAAATGCCGCACGGATCCAGCCGGTGGCGGCTTTTGCCCTCCCCTGCGCTCAGATTCCTGGCCGGCCTTTGCGCCCAAGTCCCGCCGGCCCCCCCGGAAAAAGAAAATTCCCCCCCGGCGAAGCAAAGTGGGGTGGCGGCGGGGGAGCGCCAAAGAAAAATTCTTAGGTTTTACGGGGTTTTTTCGGTTACTTTTTGGTGAAATATTATTTTTTTTTGGATTATTTATTTTCCTCGTGCCGGGCGAACAAACATTAAAAGCAACCCGCACGGAAAAAAAAATCTGATTTTTTTCCGCGTGCGAAAAGGCGTCCCAACCCCGCAAACAAGCAAAAAAAATCATGGATTTTTTTTCGCAAGCACGAGTTTGTTTGAGTTGGCGGGCGGCCCCCAAATTCAATGCCGCCAAACGTGAAACTTTTTTGTTGAACCGTAACGGAAAAAAAAACCCATCCCCGTACTTAAAAGTGTTTTTCCCCCTTGTTTATAAATCATAAATAATAATTTCCCCCAGCCAGTGGGGGCCTACACATCTGGAAGAAATTTTTCCCTAACCGCCAACCATGGGCCAGGCCCCTAGAAAACTTGTTTTGAGAAAAATATGGGGCCCCCTTGTTTTTTTTTTGAAGAAGCCACAGCGCCCTACCAAGCTAACTGAATATAATATTATTTAGTTTTTTTAACTTAAACGCCCCGTGG